>JAJEKV010000071.1:3569908-4769908 GCA_021234155.1 Isoetes taiwanensis | reverse complement strand
CACATTATTGGCAGCAACATATTCTTCCAATACTACAACATTGCTACTGTATGCTTTGAAAACAACAAGAAGTTAAAGAAGTTATGTAGTACTAGTAATGGTGCCCAGCGTTGCTGGGCATAAGTTGGTTGTATGTTGACTTCTTAAAAACTCTTGTATGAACGTCATGCTGCAACAAATGTTGAACATTATGAGGGGCGGTTAATCATTGCTATGATCATTAAGTTACCTACAAAGTTTACGAAAATTGATGTGTATGGATTTGAATCTTTGCTTATTGCATATTTCATACATATTTTATAAACCTCATATGCAAGTGACCAACAGTTAGGGTTTGAGATGTATGTGAAATGGGATACATATGAGATGTATGTGAAATGGGATACATTATGCCTAATAAGGTTACCAATTTTAATGTAAGAGTGATGCACAACATCATAGTGATATGATGTTGGTAAAACTGACATTTTGCATCTTGGTATGATTACTTGGTGTAGTGTGGATGAATGAATCTTGTTCAACATCAAACTAATGCAAGTGGCATTATATTCCTTCCTCTATGATGCTACACATAACATGCTATTCTCAACATTGTCGTTATTGCTATGCTATTTGAAGTTCTATATTCAGTATAACCACGATTTATTTTCAAAAATGTGATAATACAATATTTGGGACGAAAATTTGTTGCCACTTCATCCATCGTACAATAGAATGTCAAAGGATAAAACTATTTTTTGAGGTCCTTTTTTGCATGCAACAAATTCCATCAAACCCAACGTCTCCAATATTCTCTTAACAAACGATAGCGACATCTACGGCCTGTAGAATGTGAAATTACAATGTATAAGCTTCTCTTAGTTATCTGACAAAAACTACCTTAGAAATTATCTAGAATGTTGAACAAATGTTAGATGTTGGAAGTACTTTCCATGGCCCCCCTCACGAAGAATAAGGTTGCGGCATAAAACTCCTCCCTTCTCTGTTGGGTTTGTTATTTGCACACAGATGCAAAAGAAAGTAGAGTGTGTACATTCAGGTGTGTACATTGACCAAATGTCTGTCTGCTGCTCAGAATATTAGCTGCCATTTCCAAAGCAAACAAATCCTCATGTGTCATCATCATTCATCCTCTTCATTTTGTACTCGATGCATAAAAATGGAATAAAAGACAACATTACTTACTATAAAGTTTGATTTGATGTAAGGGCATCTAACTGCCTTCAATATGTACTATGTTAGTGGAAAAAAGGGAATCAAAAGATGCAAGATAGACTTCTCAATATCAACAGTCAAAACTTCAAATGTATATGAAAAAATTTAAGGCCACTCAAGCATGTGGTTCTAAGACCATAATATAAGGTTGTGAAAGTAGTATTGACATGTAAAGCATTAATATCTTATTTGGTTGAGATCGCAGCACAATTCAGGAGTGATATCAGTCTAGGAGCACCAAAAGCAAGAACAATCATTGTTTTGATAGACTTATTAGCAACCCTAAGCATGGGACTTAAAGCTTAAGCATCGGCCTTAAGCATGGAATTTTGCATCGGCCTTGTATCAAAACAACCGTTCTAGCACTTTTTGTGATGCATAATTTTTTGAGCTCATCTGTCCAAAATAACATGCTAAGCATGTGAGAATATGTAATCTTGATTCTTGTACCATTGCTAATTCTTGTTCCATTTTTAGAGATCCCACCACCATTGTTGCTAATTCTTGTTCCATTTTAAAGATCCCAACCATCATTGTCAAAGATTTATCAAATCTTTGATGAAAGGGCTTACGGATGTGCCTTCATGTCAATATGCCCAAGGACATTTGTGAGTATTTTAGCGAGGCGCCTTCTTATCTTCATGTCTTTATCGACAACGGTTATAAACTTACTAAGATTATTTTCGTCATATCTGGCATGTTCCTAGAATCTGCACCAATTTTTTTATTCATCCTATGAGGTTGAGAGCCGAATATATCTGATGCATCTCACGCATATTGCCTTACTTTGCATAAATTTTTCACTCTCTTTTCATTTTCAGAGTTGAACCACATCTTCTACAAAATATAAGTTGCACAAAGTTGGAATTATGTAACCCGGTGCTTCCTATTTTATCTCTTTCCTTTGCATCCATGGCCAAGCTTGTTAGTATACAAATTGCGAGCTTCTTGAGGAGAAAGATCCACTTCACTTCTTACCATGCTACAAAAGATTTTCCATGGCATATTTTGAGATCATTTCTTGTGCTCTGTTTCAGCCAGCTTGTTGAGTAGCTTTGCAATGCCTTTTCTTGCTTTCAAGCGGTTCACCATGGCTTTCTTCTAGATATTACGAGCCTATTTATCAAGTTATGAACAAAGCCTATTTTTTAATATATTCCTTGGATTCTTAGCCATGTCATTTAACATCCTTAAGCCTGTAAGGAGAGTTCATCTTGCCTATTAGATTGACTCCCATGGCTATCACCGGAGTTTGTTTTTGAGTGATTGAAAATATTGCTTCAAATGCTCGAGGGGATAGAAGCAAGTATGTAGCGGATGTTGGGCACAACTTAACAACACGAAGAAGTATCTCTGCCCGACTTTCATCTTGCCTCCGCATTACATCCTCGATGTGAGCATAACCACCAGTGTCGAGGAAGCGATTTCCAACGACGAAAAAACTTTGATTACCTCTAGGTTATATCTTTTCTCTAAAATATTCTCCATGATTAAGCTTTTTCTTTGTCTTTGTTTAGGTCATGTATATCGATGATATCTTCATAAATGTAAAAAATCTAGGAGAGTGAAGTGGGTACCTTCAAAGATCTTTGGAATCCATACATTTCTGATAGACATAGTAAACATCTTGATTTAGAAAGTATTTATGCTTCAACCCGTATGCCTTGTGGCATTTTCAACTGCTTTTCTCCTAGATGAAGCCTAACACGTAAATAGGAAATCTTTGAATGCCCTCTTACTTAAGCAAGTCGGAATAAAATAGTTGCTTCCAACAAAAGCCTTAATCCACGATACACGGAATGCAATCCATGGCGAGAAGGCTTTTTACGTCGATCATAAGCATGCAACTCCAAGTGATCCGGCGGTTGTAGGCACAAATCCGACCAAGTTTCACCAAGCCCCGCCCTCTCGACCAAGGTTCAACTTTTGTACCATTTTGCATCTCATTTTTTTCAGCAAAACCATGCAAAACCATGTACTCAACTATGAACTGTAGCAAAGCAAGGCATTGATCAACCCGAGCCGATTTAAAGAGCTTGATGTGTGATTTGAGGCGATGGAACAATGGCGAAAGTCGTCTGAAGAGCTTGAAAGGCATTGGTTTAGCTTAAGAGCTCGGATATTGATATTGATATTGCTTAAGAGCTCAGGATGCCTAAGACTTCGAACCGCGATACCTTCAAGGATGCAAATGATGGTTTTCTTCTAATCTAGCTCCCGTTTCTTGAGCAAACTGCCCTCCCTTGAAGGAAAAACTCTTACGCTCTTTTTATTTTAATTGATCAGCGTGGGCCGCCCGACCACCGAGCTCACAAAGCCCAAAAACATATTCATAGCCGGTGCAAGCCGGATGATCTTGCGGGGCTTCAAGCGCCAACTACAATATCGACCATCCAATAGCTACATGAAATCTCCACCGTCAGTTAGGTGGGGATACAACACCCTATAACATTATAATATAGGATTTCAAATTGGAAATATATACTATGTTTAATTTTTAAGAATAGAATAGGTTTTTAGCGTCCACGGAGACCAATTGGTTTTAAGACAATGCAAAAATTCCTTTGTTTTACTAATGTAGTGTAATTCTCTTTCTTAAGTGACAACGGAAACAATCATTATTTCTTAAGTTTCTTATATTTATTGTCTTTGTTTGAATGCAACAAATTGTTTCTTTAAAACTACATTAAAAATGTGTTATTGTACAAAAAACAACAACGTGGAAGGATGAAAATAACGTGGATAATTGAAGAAAAACTATGCTAGAGATGTTACATATGAAGACCATGCATTGTTTTTAGGTGAAGACCACGTCTAAAAATTATGTGTTGTTTTTGTTTCTGAGCTAAAACCACACATAAAACTATGCGTTGTTTCTCTATAAAAACTACAGGGAAAACCACACATAAAAATTACGCATTGTTTTGTCTAAAATCCCGCATGAAAACTACCGTCTTTTGTGTGTGAAAAACCACACTAAAAAATACGAGTTGTTTCTAGCATTTTCGGAACCATTAGGGATTTTTTGAGATCATAAAAGGGCCTTCTAAGAACTGCGACTAAGCTATATGAACTACCAATCAAAAATAGAACGGTAATCCGATCGGCCAAAAGCGATTATAACTAACTCAACTTTGGATCACATTTTTCTAGCATAAGTGTTGATAGAAAAGTCCAAATGAGCTTTTGTTTGGTGCAATAGATAGATCTCATTGAGATCTTTCCAACCTGGTTGGTTTGCTTATCTTTTAGCCGGTAAAGTAGGATGGTAAAAAATGGTAAAATCATATTTTTTGGAGTTTTGACAATCATAAGTGGTTAAAATATGTGCAAAACACCTAAGGTTGGAAAGATCTCAACGGATCTATCTATTACACTAAGCAACTCATTGGTTTTCTATCAGCGGTTATCTTAGAAATGTGATTCGAATAAGTTGAATATAACGATTTCTTGGCCCGAGACCCGTCGACTCGATTTCGATTGGTGGTTCATTTATCTTCATTTGGCTTAGTTGGCATGTTTTGAAGGCCTTTTTAATCTCAAAAAAACCTAATGAATTACAACACATGGTCTTTATATGTTGTTTTTGCAAAATGACGACAAAAAACAACATTGGCGGCTTTTGGGGTTATAGTGCTGCAATGCGGCGATCTAGCTCGTTAGTTTCCCTTTCTAGCTTCATCTTCTAGCGGTTCAGCGGGATGGTGAGTTTAGGCGGGAGGCGAGCCAAGGATCAGGTATTTAGTCAATTTAATAGCCTAAACCCGTCTTCTAGTCATCGAATCAGTAGGTTTAGCCTATTAAATTGCCCTGCTAACCATTTAGATCCCGGATACTAAGATCTAACTAAAGAACCTAACTTCTATGATATAGATTAGATCTTGTTCTTTAGTTCTTACGTGATATGTATGATGGCGTATCTCTATGGACTCATTGTATTGGGAAGGGGGGTAGAGACCCTAAAGCACGGTAGTTGATGCTCCTAGCTAGCCTCTTTAACCACACTTGTAAATTGACACAATGTCACAAGAGCCACACACAGTTGTGGGTGAAGGGGCGGGGCGGCTTATAAGGAGGTTAGTGTTCGACTCTTGAGCGATCCCTACGGTGTGTAAAGGTCTACGGGGGATCAATGTGGACTAGGTCTAATGGCTTGCCGCTGGCGTGTGGGCAAGGCATGGGCTCGGCTACTCGTGGAGTGATGCGTCACTCTCCATTGGGTTCAAGTCGAATAAGGCGTTGGCCCTCTAGTCACTTTGAGTCGACATGTAGATCTCACGGAGGGAGTGATCCTACACACGGCCCCGGGAGATGCAACCGGGGAATAGCCCCTTTGGCTATGGATCCGGCGTCTGATCAAGTCCCAACACTTTTCAACCTACTCACGCAAAGTGTGAGGAGAGGAGGATGGTCGTGGACTACCCATGTTCTTATGCCGGTAAAATCCATTGCCATGAATTACATGCGCAATGACCTCACGGAACCCAAGCTTGTCCAGTCCATCCCACAATGTCCAGAGCATTGGGTAGGATTCCACATGTGATGTCTTTGATCTTTGTCTATGCGGATATGGGTGAACCATCGCCCGTTGATGGTCTTATGATGTTGATGTATGTACTCTTGACATGTATGTTTTCGCACTTCATGCTAGATTAAGACCGAGGGGAGGCGGGGGTAAATGACCCCTTCATTCTTCCCAGAAAACATGGAACTCTTCAAGGTTCGCGGTGATCGTGGAGGGCCCTATATTGGCATGGAGCTGGTATGGGGGATGAACTCCCTATTTGTATCACGGTGAGTGCACCTTATATGGTAGGGGATGTCACAATAATCATCACACAATACTTCATAGACCAGCAAATATAATGACCAATATTTTAACTATTGCATTATAATCATCACACAATACTTCATAGACCCGCAAATATAATGACCAATATTCTAACTATTGCATTGACTAATAAAATACCGAATTACCTAATTAAAAAGATGTAATGATATATGTCGACTAATAAGCCCGACTAGGCCCACGAGTATTAGTCTGATTAATTAATGACTAATAAAGCCCGACTAATTCTACGATTAATTTCTTGACTATTCAAATATATCGACTAATAAGGCGGCGATTATTCGGCGTTAAATGCGTCACATAAAACTTCGTATGTATAATGTCGTCGGGAATAAGGGCTTGTCGCGGTTGCTTGTTTATAAGTCTCTCGATGATTATTCTAACATTTAGCCATCATTCTCTTGTAGTCCCAATAGCGCTGGTGACATAGAACTAGAGATTATCGACTATGCTTGGGAACTATCAAACAAGAAGAGGATACCAATACTATCAAGATACCCGTGCATGTTCTTTGAGGCATCTGCGACACTTTCGCCGGAAGGATGTCAATTAGTGTATGGAAAGCGATCATTGATGTGAGAAAAGCCAAAATGGTCCATAAATTCGGTATTGTCCAAAAATAATGAAATTTTGCTTAATGAATTTGCATTAGAAAATGTCAAAATAATGGAATCCATGGAATTAAAAGACAAATTGAAGGAATAAATAGGATAATGTAAAAATTGGAGCGTGCTATTTGTTGGGGTGTGATACATAAGCTATTAGGACAAAATTTGTAGAGAGCCGACCAATCAATGCGATAAAAATTAGAAAATGCGTCATGTTTAGCTAGCAAAATCTCAAAAATATACGACCACAGTGTTTTTTTTTTTAGCGGTTTTAATATACCAAGGGGGAAAATGCATGTTATTTGAACATGATGTAGTGGAGAATGAATGGGGGAAGCCATTCTTTGCCCCCTTATGACCTCTGAGAATCGGGGGCGTCGTTGGATGCTCCTTGATTCCTACAGTCTTTCTTGAGGGGGGGGGATGGGATGGCTGATCCCATTTTGTTCTCCAATATCAACCAAAGATAAGCCAGGGGAGTTTCTCTGGGTTTTGCAGTATTTTTTCATTCTTGATCAGAATGGCTCAAGATTTTTCAAGAATGGTGACCTACTTTGCTTGATGGTATCTGAAATTTAAGGGCGGTTGGCGGATTACATTTTACCCTTTCCAAATTGTTAATCCATGATTGTGCTAAAAAAGTCAACGAGCTATTTAGGCTTATAATATCCAAGAGCGTGGTAGGCGGCTCAAATTATAGTCGATTTGGGTTAGACTCCCAGGGATTTGGAAACCTTCCCCATTTTCTTCCATAAAAACCTCCCGACTTTTCGGCCCAAAGCACGGGGGGGGTTTTTTATTAACACAGGGAGGTTTCTATAAGATTCTAAAAATATAATAATCTTTCTATTTATGACAAGCGACTATTCATAATGAACGGGACGTCCAAATTTAATCCTTTCTTTTAGTATACCTTTTTCCATTTCGGTTCTACATGCACATTCTTGAAGCGATTTACGGGCGGCATCCCTCTTTGGCGTTCGGTTTGTTAAAGGTTGTGTTATTGGATTCTTTGGATACATTAGTTTGTTTTGGTTTTGATTGGCGGGGAGTGAAAATCGAGCCTCAGGGGAAGATGGCGGCATTTAGAGGCTGAAGAGAGCGCTGGATTGGGGAGAAATCGGGGAGGTTTCCAATTTCAACAATCGCTCAAATTATATAATGAAGATGGCCCGAAGATTAGGTATGCTTGAAGATCACGACAATGTTTATGGCTCTTCTTCTTCTTTGGATTTGAGCATTCATGCTTGCCTACCTTTTTACGGCAGATTAAGCAAAGAGCTTTACGGCCAGTTAAACAAGGAAACTTTAAGCAAAAAGCAAAGAGATCAAGCAAAAGCTCTGCCAGTTAATGTTTTTTTTTTTATTTCGGCTTGCACACAAATTAAGGTTTTTATTTCCGGCTTGCACATAATCCTCCCCCCGTCTCTTTACGGTTCAAGTATTGAGTTCTCAGATTAGTCTAAGTGTTCAAGCACTTCTTCCCTGTCATCTCAAGATCAAGCAAAAAGAGCTTTTTTTCTAGCCAGATTAAGCAAAAACAAAGAGATTAAGCAAAGAAAGCGGTCATTAGAAAATAGTCATTAATTCAAAATTTTTAACTTTTCACCCGATTCAAGTATTGTGTTCTCGGGTTAGTCTAAGTGTTCAAAAACACTTCTTCCACTGTCATCTCAAGATAAAACAAAAGAGCTTTGGCTGATTAAGCAAAGAAAAAAGAGATTTAAGAAAAGAAAACAGTCATTAGAAAATAGTCAATTTAAAATTTTTAACTTTTCAAAAAAAAATAGTCATTGATTCTGGCAACCACGGACGGAGTGCGCCTCGTCATTAAGGCATTACGAGGACAGAGAGATGCCGAGGGTCTTCGTGCAAATTTAGAAAGAGCTTTTTTTTTTTTTTTTTTTACTTTTATGGAAACCTCCCCACCTCTCCATGGAAACCTCCCATTTTTTCTTAATTGGAAACCTCCCCGGTCATGCCCGAGAAAAGATGAGGGAGGTTTCCCACGAAAAAAGGAAAGGTTTCCACGGAAAAATGGGGAAGTTTCCATGGAAACCTCCCTCTTTTCCGTAAAGGAAAGTTGGGGGAGGTTTCCACGGAAAGTTGGGGGAGGTTTCCAGGGGAAAGTGGGGAGGTTCCATGGAAAGTTGGGGGAGGTTTCCATTGAAGTCCAACTTCGGTAGCGTTAGAAGAATTGTACACTAGGCCTACACTTTTTCAACCTTAGCCAATCCTTCTGATGAGAACAAAAATTGGATCTTGCATTACTTGCATTCACGAGAAGAGCTTTTTTTTTACTTTTATGGAAGCCTCCCCACCTCTCCATAGAAACCTCCCTTTTCTTCTTAATTGGAAACCTCTCGGGTCATGCCGAGAAAGATGAGGAGGTTTCCACGGAAAGAATGGGAAGGTTTCCCACGGAAGGTGGGGAAGTTTCCATGGAAACCTCCCTCTTTTTTTGATGTGGAGACCTCTTGGAGCTGAATACAAGGGAAAGTTAGGGAGGTTTCCACGGAAAGTTGGGGAGGTTTCCAGGGAATGTGGGGAGGTTCCATGGCAAGTTGGGGAGGTTTCCATTGAAGTCCAACTCGGGCGTAGAAGAATTGTACACTAGGCCTAATGTTGTACACTTTTTCAACCTTAGCCAATCCTTCCTATTGTGTCACGTTATCAATTTTTGTTCTCATCTAATTTCTTCCTTAAAAATTATCATCGCATGACACGTTGCATTCATGGCATTTATGGCGGGCATCTAATTATGAGCATATGACACATTGCATTTATGGCGGGCGTCAAGAGGCATTTTACGGAAGTCGGTGTCATTTATCTGAGCATTAAATGAGAGGAAGAAGAAACCTTCTTAAGTTCTTACGGTGAGACACTCTCGAGAGGGGCCGATTACGATGGCGGGCTCAGTTGGGGGTTCCTCCCGTCCGTTACATCGCGCATTCTTAATCATTGTAGGCCCTAAACGAATAGCCAGGCCGTTCTGCCGCTTAAGTTAAAGCCATTTGTTTGCTCAACCTTAGCCAATAAATAATAATTCAAGAACATTCTAGATCACGCATTCTAAATCATTGTAGGCCCTAAGCCAGGAGTAGCACGAAATCCCAGCCGTTCTGCGACTTAAGATCGGCCATTTGTTTGCTCTTTGCTCAAATTTCTTCCTCTCATGGATTTCTAAAGGCGTAGCTTGCTTCATTCCTCAAGAATAAACATTGCGGTCTTCTCAAAAATTGCTCATTTCAACTCGATAGCAGCTCTATCGGGATGAAGTTAGCTTTCTATCTCTTCACCATTTTACTACAGGTCGGGAAAAGCTAGTCTATCAAGGATCCATCTGAAGAATCCCTTAGTCCATATATGGCCAAATCGTTCCGATGTCGGCGCCAAACAACACTCTCATAGCCAACCATCGATCTTTGTCTTGGTTTCTCTGGGTTCTCACAACATAACCTTGTTTTGGCATCTCCCTTGTTATATTTTTTATAAGCATATTTGTCCTTTTGCTTTCACATTGATGCGCTTGTTTACGGCTTTGCGGATATATGGAAGCCCACATTTTCATCCCATGTTTTTAGAACATAAAAGCGGTTGTCATTTGAAATATGTTGCGGAACATAAAGCGGGCAGATTAGGATTGGAATATCTTTGGCGAGTTGATCTTTGTTACAATCTGAATTACTTATCTCGGCCTGCTTCTATGCTTGAGCTTCATACATTTTTAGGCAGCAACATATTCTCTCAATACTTTGCCACATTATTGGCGGCAACATATTCTTCAATACTACAACATTGCTCTCTTGTATGCTTTGAAAACAACAAAGTTAAAAAGAAGTTATGTAGTATTTCAAATTGGAAATATATACTATGTTTAATTTTTAAGAATAGAATAGGTTTTTAGCGTCCACGGAGACCAATTGGTTTTTAAGACAATGCAAAAATTTCTTTGTTTTACTAATGTAGTGTAATTCTCTTTCCTCGTGACAACCGGAAACAATCGTATTTCTTAAGTTTCTTATATTTATTGTCTTTGTTTGAATGCAACAAATTGTTTCTTTAAAACTACATTAAAAAATGTGTTATTGTACAAAAAACAACACGTGGAAGGATGAAAATAACGTGGATAATTGAAGAAAAACTATGCTAGAGATGTTACATATGAAGACCATGCATTGTTTTTAGGTGAAGACCCGATCTAAAATTATGTGTTGTTTTTTTGTTTTACGAGCTAAAACCACACATAAAACTATCGTTGTTTCTCTATAAAAACTACAGGGAAACCACACATAAAAATTACGCATTGTTTTTGTCTAAAATCCACGCATGAAAACTACACGTCTTTTGTGTGTGAAAAACCACACTAAAAAAATACGAGTTGTTTCTAGCATTTTCGGAACATTACAACACATGGTCTTTATATGTTGTTTTTTTGCAAAAATGACAGCAAAAAACAACACATTGAGCAGCTTTTGGGGTTATAGTGCTGCAATGCGGCGATCTAGCTTCGTTAGTTTCCCTTTCTAGCTTCATCTTCTAGCGGTTCAGCGGGGATGGTCGAGTTCAGGGCAGGAGGAGCGAGCCAAGGATCAGGTATTTAGTCAATTTAATAGCCTAAACCGTCTTCTAGTCATCGAATCAGTAGGTTTAGCCTATTAAATTGCCCATAGCAGCCATTTAGATCCCAGATACCAAGATCTAACTAAAGAACCTAACTCTATGATATAGATTAGATCTTGTTCTTTAGTTCTTCTGTGATATGTATGATGACGTATCTCTATGGACTCATTGTATTGGGAAGGGGGTAGAGACCCTAAAAGCACAGTAGTTGATGCTCCTAGCTAGCCTCTTTAGCACCTTTGTAAATTAGGCACACGTGTACAAGAGCCACACGGTTGTGGGTGAAGGGGCGGGCCCGGCTTATAAGGAGGTTAGTGTTAAAACTCTTGAGCGATCCCTACGGTGTGTAAGGTCTCTGGGGATCACTTTGTGGACTAGGTCTAATGGCTTGCCCGCTGCGTGTGGGCAAGGCATGGGCTCGGCTGCAGTGGAGTGATCGTCACTCTCCATTGGGTTCAAAGTCGAATAAGGCGGTGGCCCTCTAGTCACTTTAGTCGGCATGTAGATCTACGGAGGGAGTGATCCCTACACGCCCCATCGGGCCCCGGGGAGATGCAACCCGGGAATAGCCCCTTTGGCTATGGATCCGTGAGGACTCTGATCAAGTCCCAACACTTTTCAACCTACTGCGCAAAGTGTGAGGGAGGCGGATGGAGTGGACTACCCTAAGCCATGTTCTTATGCCGGCCAAATCCATTGCCATGAATTACATGCGCAATGACCTCACGGAGACCCAAGCTTGTCGGTCCATCCACGTGTCAGAGCATTGGGTAGGAATTCCACATGTGATGTGCTGATCTTTGTCTATCATATATGTGGTGAACCATCGCCGTGATGGTCTTATGATGTTGATGTTATGTACTCTTACGACATGTATGTTTTAAACTTCGCTGCTAGGTTAGACCACGAGGGGAGGCGGGGTAAATAACCCCTTCATTCTTCCCAGCTTTGGAACTCTTCAAGGTTCGCGGTGATCGTGGAGAGCCCTATATTAGCATGGAGCTGGTATGGGGGATGAACTCCCTATTTGTATCGGTGAGTGCACCTTATATGAGTAGGGGATGTCACAATAATCATCACACAATACTTCATAGACCAGCAAATATAATGACCAATATTTTAACTATTGCATTATAATCATCACACAATACTTCATAGACCAGCAAATATAATGACCAATATTCTAACTATTGCATTGACTAATAAAATACCCGAATTACCTAATTAAAAGATAGCGATATATCGACTAATAAGCCGACTAGGCCCACGAGTATTAGTCGATTAATTAATGACTAATAAAGCCCGACTAATTCTCGATTAATTTGCTGACTATTCAAATATATCGACTAATAAGGCGACGATTATTACGACGTTAAATCGTCACATAAAACTTCGTATGTATAATCGTCAGGAATAAGGGCTTGTGCAGTTGCTTGTTTTATAAGTCTCTCTGATGATTATTCTAACATTTAGCCATCATTCTCTTGTAGTCCCAATAACTGCTAGTGACCGCATAGAACTAGAGATTATCGACTATGCTTGGGAACTATCAAACAAGAAGAGGATACCCAATACTATCAAGATACCCGTGCATGTTCTTTGAGGCATCTGCGGCACTTTCATGAGGATGTCAATTAGTGTATGGAAGCGATCATTGATGATGAGAAAGCCAAAAATGGTCCATAAATTCGGTATTGTCCAAAAATAATGAAATTTTGCTTAATGAATTTGCATTAGAAAATGTCAAAATAATGGAATCCATGGAATTAAAAGACAAATTGAAGGAATAAATAGGATAATGTAAAAAATTGGAGCGTGCTATTTGTTGGGGTGTGATCATAAGCTATTAGGACAAAGGCTGTAGAAAGCCGACCAATCAATGCGATAAAATTAGAAAATGCGTCATGTTTAGCTAGCTTAAATCTCAAAAATATCGACCACCACATTTTTTTTTAGCCGCGGTTTTAATATACCAAGGGGAAAATGCATGTTATTTGAACATGATGTAGTGGAGAATGAATGGGGAAGCCATTCTTGCTTTGCCCTTATGACCCTCTGAGAATCGGGGGCGTCGTTGGATGCTCCTTGATTCTCTGTCTTCTTGAGGGGATGGGATGGCTGATCCCATTTTGTTCTCCAACATCAACCAAAGATAAACCCCAGATTCTACGGTTTTGCAGCAAGTCTTTTCATTCTTGATCGGAGAATGGCTCAAGATTTTTCAAGAATGGTGACCTACTTTGCTTGATGGTATCTGAAATTTAAGGGGCAGGTTGGCGAGTTACATTTTACCCTTTCCAAATTGTTAATCCATGATTGTGCTAAAAAAGTCAACGAGGCTATTTAGGCTTATAATATCCAAGAGCGTGGTAGGCAGCTCAAATTATAGTCACCCGATTTGGGTTAGACTCCCAAGGACTGGAAACCTTCCCCATTTTCTTCCATAAAACCTCCCGACTTTTAGGCCCAAAGCACAGGGAGGTTTCTAACCCCTAAACACAGGGAGGTTTCTATAAGATTCTAAAAATATAATAATCTTTCTATTTATGACAAGCGACTATTCATAATGAACGGGCGTCCAAATTTAATCCTTTCTTTTTAGTATACCTTTTCCATTTTAGGTTCTACATGCACATTCTTGAAGCAGATTTCGGGCGGCATCCCTCTTTGGCGTTTCGTTTGTTGGCCAGTTGTGTTATTGGATTCTTTGGCGGATCGTTTTGCACATTAGTTTGTTTTGGTTTGATTGGCGGGGGAGTGAAAATCGAGCCTCTGGGGAAGCGGCATTTAGAGCTGAAGAGGGCGCCTGGATTGGGTTAGAAATCGGGGAGGTTTCCAATTTCAACAATCGCTCAAATTATATGGCTGAAGATGGTGAAGATTAGCGTGTCTTGAAGATGCGGCAATGTTTATGGCTCTTCTTTAGCTGGCGTGGATTTGAGCATTCATGCTTGCCTACCTTTTTCTGGCAGATTAAGCAAAGAGCTTTTCGGCCAGATTAAACAAAAACTTTAAGCAAAAAGCAAAGAGATCAAGCAAAGAGCTCTGCAGATTAATGTTTTTTTTTATTTCCGGCTTGCACACAAATTAAGGTTTTTTTATTTCCGGCTTGCACATAATCCTCCCCTGTCTCTTTACCAGATTCAAGTATTGAGTTCTCAGATTCGTCTAAGTGTTCAAGCACTTCTTCCCTGTCATCTCAAGATAAAGCAAAAGAGCTTTTCTAGCAGATTAAGCAAAAGAGCAAAGAGATTAAGCAAAAGAAAAGCGGTCATGAGAAAATAGTCATTAATTCAAAATTTTTAACTTTTCACCAGATTCAAGTATTGTGTTCTCAGGTTCGTCTAAGTGTTCAAGCACTTCTTCCCTGTCATCTCAAGATAAAGCAAAGAGCTTTGGCTGATTAAGCAAAGAGCAAAGAGATTTAAGAAAAAAAATGATCATTAGAAAATAGTCAATTTAAAATTTTTTAACTTTTCAAAAAATAGCCATTGATTAAGGCAACCCGGACGACGAGTCGCCTGGAGTCGTCATTAAGGCATGCGAGGCGAGATGCCGAGGGTCTTCGTGCAAATTTAGAGAAGAGCTTTTTTTTTTTTTTTTTTTTTTTTACTTTTATGGAAACCTCCCCCACCTCTCCATGGAAACCTCCCATTTTTTCTTAATTGGAAACCTCCCGAGGTCATGCCCGAAAAGATGAGGAGGTTTCCCGCAAAAGGTGGGAAGGTTTCCACGAGGAAAAATGGGGAAGTTTCCATGGAAACCTCCCTCTTTTCGATTACAAGGGAAAGTTAGGGGAGGCTTTCCACGGAAAAGTTGGGGAGGTTTCGGGGGAAAGTGGGGAGGTTCCATGGAAAGTTGGGGAGGTTTCCATTGAAGTCCAACTTCGGTAGAAAAGAATTGTACACTAGGCCTACACTTTTTTCAACCTTAGCCAATCCTTCCTAATGAGAAAAAAAAAAATTGGATCTTGCATTACTTTTCAGAAGAAAGAGCTTTTTTTTTTTTATGGAAGCCTCCCCACCTCTCCATAGAAACCTCCCTTTTCTTCTTAATTGGAAACCTCTCCGGGTCATGCCCGAGAAAAGATGAGGAGGTTTCCCACGGAAAAAATGGGAAGGTTTCCGCGGAAGGTGGGGGGTTTCCATGGAAACCTCCCTCTTTTACGATGTGGAGACCTCTTCGGTAACAAGGAAAGTTAGGGAGGTTTCCACGGAAAGTTGGGGGAGGTTTCGGGGAATGTGGGGAGGTTCCATGGAAAGTTGGGGAGGTTTCCATTGAAGTCCAACTTCGGTAGAAAGAATTGTACACTAGGCCTAATGTTGTACACTTTTTCAACCTTAGCCAATCCTTCCTATTGTAATCACGATCCAATTTTTGTTCTCATCTAATTTCTTCCTTAAAAATTATCATCGCATGACCGCGTTGCATTCATGGCATTTATGGCGGGGCATCTAATTATGAGCATATGACACATTGCATTTATGGCGGATCAAGAGGCATTCACGGAAGTCGGTGTCATTTAATCTGAGCATTAAATGAGAGGAAGAAGAACCTTCTTAAGTTCTTACCGGTGCACTGAGACACTCACGAGAGGGACTGATTCTGATAGGCGGGCTCCAGTTGGGGGTTCCTCCCGAATCCGGTACATCACGCATTCTTAATCATTGTAGGCCCTAAACCCAGAATAGCCAGCCGTTCTGCGGCTTAAGTTACGGCCATTTGTTTGCTCAACCTTAGCCAATAAGTATAATTCAAAGAACATTCTAGATCCGCATTCTAAATCATTGTAGGCCCTAAACCCAGTAGCCTGAAATCCCGCCGTTACGCGGCTTAAGATCTGGCCATTTGTTTGCTCTTTGCTCAAATTTCTTCCTCTCATGGATTTCTAAAGTAGCTTGCTTCATTCCTCAAGAATAAACATTGCGGTCTTCTCAAGAATTGCTCATTTCAACTTCGATAGCAGCTCTATCGGGGATGAAGTTAGCTTTCTATCTCTTCACCATTTTACTACGGTGGGAAAAGCTAGTCTATCAAGGATCCAATCTGAGAATCCCTTAGTCCATATGTAGCACAATAGCGAGGGGGTTACTTTTAGATTTTTATCGTTTTTTCACATGGTTTTCTATGATTTCATTGTTGTATTAGGTTGAGGTGTACTAAATAGTATTTCTAGAGTGCACCCTTTATGGGCCGTTGATTTTAGATTTGGTTGGAACAATCAGGGGTTGTTGTCTTCCTCTGCATGTGTTTGTGCATGAACAACTGCGCGTGTGTATCATGTGCATGTGCACATGCATGTGCATGTGTGTGCATGTGCATGTGTATTGTGCATGTGCATGTGCATGTGCATGTGTATTGTGCATGTGCAAGTGCAAGTGCAAGTGCATGTGCATGTGTGTGCATGTGTGCATATGCATGTGTACTTGCCCTCTTGGATTCTTATTGCGGAGTGGATTTTACTACCCACGAGATGGATTTTTTTTGCTCACACTTACAAAGGTATTTGTTTTTTAATGTTTCTTGATTAGCATAATGCTTTCTTTTTACAAGGTATTGGTTTCGATTCTACAATGTAGTGCTGCAAAACCCCTTTTGTTTCCTTCCTAAGATTTCTTTGTGATTCAAGTTTAGGCCCTCTGTTTTGCTTCCAACTCTTGGATATTCAGTACCCGGATTGTTCATAGCGGCTAGCCTTTAGCTTCAATCAACAAAGCGGATTCTTATGCACACAACATGTCGGATTATTCCACGCCCTTTTCCATGTCCGCATGAGATCAGTCAAGCGGTAGCCACAAGAATGCATTTATATTGTAGGTTTGGAACTTTAATCGAACCATAAGGTGAATCATGCATTACCTTTAAGCTAGAGATGGAGCATCCAAAATCATATGGATTGATAAACAATGGTGTCATTGTGAAAGAGAAATAGTTGTAGCGAGTAACAATATGTAGCATAATAACGGGGGTTTTCTTTGTGTTGCAAACTTTATGACTTTTCGAATAATGGGATGAATCACGCTCTATCCTTATGGTAACTTTTACTTATGTTCTATTTGTTTTATTGTGATCAAATTCAAAAGCTATAGGTGATGAAAGCCTCAAATGAATTCTAGTTTTTTTCTGGTTTGAATTCTAAAATTTTTGTCACACCGGGGGGGTGATGTCCCTAAAATTTTTTTTGCAACATAAATCATTGACATCCAACATATAAAAATTAAATCCCCCAACACATAACAACCAACACATAACAACCATTGACATTAACAACCAACACATAACTACCATTGACATTAATTAACACAACCATTGGGTCCAACATATTTAAATTAAAATCCCCCTTGAACCCCCTTTGGTTTGGGTGCATATTCACACGGGGGGTGACATAGGGCAGCGAGAGCCCTCATAATTGTATTTTGCACTTACGAAATCAACACCATATAGTATTCTGCTTGAAATCTTATAGTATTTTGCGAATCTTGTTATACAGTATAGCAAATTTTGTACTTGCATACCCCACAAACGAGGAACTTTACGTACCGTATAGATTAAGGAATAAGGGGTGAATATGCCTATCCAACAGCTCCAGTATCTGACGCAAACAACACTCTCATAGCCAACCATCGATTCTGTCTTGGTTTCTCTGGGTTCTCACAACATAACCTTGTTTTTGGCATCTCCCTTGTTATATTTTTTTTATAAGCATATTTGTCCTTTTGCTTTCACATTGATCTGCTTGTTTCTGGCTTTGCAGATATATGGAAGCCCCCTGTTTTTCATCCAATGTTTTTAGAACATAAAGCGAATTGTCATTTGAAATATGTTGCAGAAAATAAAGCGGGCAGATTGGGATTGGAATATGCTGGCAGGTTGGTCTTTGTTACAATCTGAATTACTTATCTCAGCCTGCTTCTATGCTTGAGCTCGCCACATTTTTAGGCAGCAACATATTCTCTCAATACTTTGCCACATTATTGGCAGCAACATATTCTTCCAATACTACAACATTTTACTCTTGTATGCTTTGAAAACAACAAAGTTAAAGAAGTTATGTAGTATTTCAAATTGGAAATATATACTATGTTTAATTTTTAAGAATAGAATAGGTTTTTAGCGTCCACGGAGACCAATTGGTTTTTAAGACAATGCAAAAATTCCTTTGTTTTACTAATGTAGTGTAATTCTCTTTCCTCGTGACAACCGGAAACAATCGTATTTCTTAAGTTTCTTATATTTATTGTTTTTGTTTGAATGCAACAAATTGTTTCTTTAAAACTACATTAAAAATGTGTTATTGTACAAAAAAACACCGTGGAAGGATGAAAAATAACGTGGATAATTGAAGAAAAACTATGCTAGAGATGTTACATATGAAGACCATGCATTGTTTTTAGGTGAAGACCACGTCTAAAAATTATGTGTTGTTTTTGTTTCTGAGCTAAAACCACACATAAAACTATGCGTTGTTTCTCTATAAAAACTACAGGGAAAACCACACATAAAAATTACGCATTGTTTTGTCTAAAATCCACGCAAAAAACTACCGTCTTTTGTGTGTGAAAAAACCACACTAAAAAAATACGAGTTGTTTCTAGCATTTTCGGAACATTACAACACATGGTCTTTATATGTTGTTTTTTTGCAAAAATGACAGCAAAAAACAACACATTGAGCAGCTTTTGGGGTTATAGTGCTCTGTCTGAGCGATCTAGCTCGTTAGTTTCCCTTTCTAGCTTCATCTTCTAGCAGTTCAGCAGGATGGTCGAGTTCAGGGCAGGAGGAGCGAGCCAAGGATCAGGTATTTAGTCAATTTAATAGCCTAAACCGTCTTCTAGTCATCGAATCAGTAGGTTTAGCCTATTAAATTGCCCATAGCAGCCATTTAGATCCCAGATACCAAGATCTAACTAAAGAACCTAACTCTATGATATAGATTAGATCTTGTTCTTTAGTTCTTTTGTGATATGTATGATGACGTATCTCTATGGACTCATTGTATTGGGAAGGGGGGTAGAGACCCTAAAGCCTGGTAGTTGATGCTCCTAGCTAGCCTCTTTAGCACACTGTAAATTCGGCCTGTGTACAAGAGCCACACACAGTTGTGGGTGAAGGGGCGAGGCGGCTTATAAGGAGGTTAGTGTTCTCGACTCTTGAGCGATCCCTCCGGTGTGTAAGGTCTAGGGGATCACTTGTGGACTAGGTCTAATGGCTTGCCAGCTGCGTGTGGGCAAGGCATGGGCTCGACACCGTGGGTGATCGTCACTCTCCATTGGGTTCAAGTCGAATAAGGGCGTGGCCCTCTAGTCACTTTGAGTCGGCATGTAGATCTCGGGAGGGGAGTGATCCCTACCTGCCCCATCGGGCGGGGAGATGCAACCCGGGGAATAGCCCCTTTGGCTATGGATCCGGCGGCTCTGATCAAGTACCAACACTTTTCAACCTACTCGCAAAGTGTGCACGGGGAGGGCGGATGGAGTGGACTACCTAAGCCATGTTCTTATGCCCGGCCAAATCCATTGCCATGAATTATGTCGCAATGACCTCACGGAGACCCAAGCTTGTCAGTCCATCCCTGTGTCCGAGCATTGGGTAGGATTCCACATGTGATGTGCTGATCTTTGTCTATGCAGATATGTGGTGAACCATCCTTCGTGATGGTCTTATGATGTTGATGTATGTACTACTGACATGTATGTTTACGCTTCAAAGGCTAGGTGCGACCAGGGAGGCGGGTAAATGACCCCTTCATTCTTCCCACTGGAACTCTTCAAGGTTGCAGTGATACGTGGAGGGCCCTATATTAGCATGGAGCTGGTATAGGGGATGAACTCCTATTTGTATACGGTGAGTGCACCTTATATGAGTAGGGGATGTCACAATAATCATCACACAATACTTCATAGACCAGCAAATATAATGACCAATATTTTAACTATTGCATTATAATCATCACACAATACTTCATAGACCAGCAAATATAATGACCAATATTCTAACTATTGCATTGACTAATAAAATACCGAATTACCTAATTAAAAAGATGACGATATATCTGACTAATAAGCCGACTAGGCCCCTGAGTATTAGTCTGATTAATTAATGACTAATAAACCGACTAATTCTCGATTAATTTGCTGACTATTCAAATATGTCGACTAATAAGTGACGATTATTCGGCGTTAAATCGTCACATAAAACTTCGTATGTATAATGTCGTGAATAAGGGCTTGTCGCGGTTGCTTTTTTTAAGTCTCTCGATGATTATTCTAACATTTAGCCATCATTCTCTTGTAGTCCCAATAAGCGCTAGTGACCATAGAACTAGAGATTATCGACTATGCTTGGGAACTATCAAACAAGAAGAGGATACCCAATACTATCAAGATACCGTGCATGTTGTTGAGGCATCTGCAAACACTTTCGCAGAGGATGTCAATTAGTGTATGGAAACAGATCATTGATAATGAGAAAAGCCAAAAATGGTCCATAAATTCAGGTATTGTCCAAAAATAATGAAATTTTGCTTAATGAATTTGCATTAGAAAATGTCAAAATAATGGAATCCATGGAATTAAAAGACAAATTGAAGGAATAAATAGGATAATGTAAAAAATTGGAACGTGCTATTTGTTGGGGTGTGATCGCAATCTATTAGGACAAAGGCGTAGAGAGCCGACCAATCAATGCGGTAAAAATTAGAAAATCGTCATGTTTAGCTAGCTTAAATCTCAAAAAAATATCGACCACTGTGTTTTTTTTTTAGCCGTGGTTTTAATATACCAAGGGGGGAAAATGCATGTGATTTGAACATGATGTAGTGGAGAATGAATGGGGGAAGCCATTCTTGCTGCCCTTATGACCTACAGAATCAGGGAGCGTCGTTGGATGCTCCTTGATTCTCCGTGTCTTTTGGGGGATGAGATGGCTGATCCCATTTTGTTCTCCAACATCAACCAAAGGTAAACCAGATTCTACCGGTTTTTGCAAGTCTTTTTTCATTCTTGATCAGAATGGCTCAAGATTTTTCAAGAATGGTGACCTACTTTGCTTGATGGTATCTGAAATTTAAGGGACAGTTGACGAGTTCTGTTTTACCCTTTCCAAATTGTTAATCCATGATTGTGCTAAAAAAGTCAACAGGCTATTTAGGCTTATAATATCCAAGAACGTGGTAGACGATTTGGGTTAGACTCCCAAGGACTGGAAACCTTCCCCATTTTCTTCCATAAAAACCTCCCCAGCTTTCGGCCAAAGCCTGGGGAGGTTTCCAATTTTGCTAAGCTGGGGAGGTTTCTATAAGATTCTAAAAATATAATAATCTTTCTATTTATGACAAGCAGCTATTCATAATGAACCAGATGTCCAAATTTAATCCTTTCTTTTAGTATACCTTTTCCATTTCGGTTCTACATGCACATTCTTGAAGCAGATTTCTGGAGCGGCATCCCTCTTTGGCGTTTCAGTTTGTTGGCGGATTTGTGTTATTGGATTGCTGGCGGATACATTAGTTTGTTTTGGTTTGATTGAGCAGGGGAGTGAAAATCGAGCCTCTGGGGAAGATGAGCGGCATTTAGAGCTGAAGAGGGCTGGATTGGGAAATCGGGGAGGTTTCCAATTTCAACAATCGCTCAAATTATATGGTGAAGATGACCAAGATTCGTGTACTAAAGATGCGGCAATGTTTATGGCTCTTCTTTCTTTAGTGTGGATTTGAGCATTCATGCTTGCCTACCTTTTCGGCAGATTAAGCAAAGAGCTTTTCGGCCAGTTAAACAAAGAGCTTTAAGCAAAAAGCAAAGAGATCAAGCAAAAGAGCTCTGCAGATTAATGTTTTTTTTATTTCCGGCTTGCACACAAATTAAGGTTTTTTTATTTCCGGCTTGCACATAATCCTCCCCTGTCTCTTTACCAGATTCAAGTATTGAGTTCTCAGATTCGTCTAAGTGTTCAAGCACTTCTTCCCTGTCATCTCAAGATCAAGCAAAGAGCTTTTTCTAGCAGATTAAGCAAAGAGCAAAGAGATTAAGCAAAGAAAACGGTCATTAGAAAATAGTCATTAATTCAAAATTTTTAACTTTTCACCAGATTCAAGTATTGTGTTCTCAGGTTCGTCTAAGTGTTCAAGCACTTCTTCCCTGTCATCTCAAGATAAAGCAAAGAGCTTTGGCTGATTAAGCAAAGAGCAAAGAGATTTAAGAAAAGAAAACATTCATTAGAAAATAGTCAATTTAAATTTTTTAACTTTTCAAAAAAAAATAGTCATTGATTCTGGCAACCACGGACGGAGTCGCCTAGATCATTAAGGCATACGAGGACAGAGATGCACGAGGGTCTTCGTGCAAATTTAGAGAAGAGCTTTTTTTTTTTTTTTTTTTACTTTTATGGAAACCTCCCCACCTCTCCATGGAAACCTCCCATTTTTTTCTTAATTGGAAACCTCCCCAGGTCATGCCCAGAAAGATGAGGAGGTTTCCACGAAAAGGTGGGAAGGTTTCCACGGAAAGGTGGGGAATTTTCCATGGAAACCTCCCTCTTTTCCGTACAAGGAAAGTTGGGGAGGTTTCCAGGGAAAGTGGGGAGGTTCCATGGAAAGTTGGGGAGGTTTCCATTGAAGTCCAACTCGGGCGTAGAAGAATTGTACACTAGGCCTACACTTTTTTCAACCTTAGCCAATCCTTCCTGATGAGAACAAAAATTGGATACTGCATTACACTGCATTCCTGAGAAGAGCTTTTTTTTTTTTTACTTTTATGGAAGCCTCCCCACCTCTCCATAGAAACCTCCCTTTTCTTCTTAATTGGAAACCTCTCCAGGTCATGCCCAGAAAGATGAGGAGGTTTCCACGGAAAGGTGGGAAGGTTTCCACGGAAAGGTGGGGAAGTTTCCATGGAAACCTCCCTCTTTTCTGATGTGGAGACCTCTTCGACTGTACAAGGAAAGTTAGGGAGGTTTCCACGGAAAGTTGGGGAGGTTTCCAGGGAATGTGGGGAGGTTCCATGGAAAGTTGGGGAGGTTTCGTAGAAGAATTGTACACTAGGCCTAATGTTGTACACTTTTTTTTCAACCTTAGCCAATCCTTCCTATTGTGTCACGATTATCAATTTTTTGTTCTCATCTAATTTCTTCCTTAAAAATTATCATCGCATGACACGTTGCATTCATGGCATTTATGGCGGGCATCTAATTATGAGCATATGACACATTGCATTTATGGCGGGCGTCAAGAGGCATTTCAAGAAGTCGGTGTCATTTAATCTGAGCATTAAATGAGAGGAAGAAGAACCTTCTTAAGTTCTTACCGGGCGGCAGAGAGACACTCTGAGAGGGGATGATTCGATGGCGGGCTCCAGTTGGGGTTCCTCCCGAATCCGTTACATCACGCATTCTTAATCATTGTAGGCCCTAAACGAATAGCCCGGCCGTTAAAATTTAAGTTACGGCCATTTGTTTGCTCAACCTTAGCCAATAAGTATAATTCAAGAACATTCTAGATCAGCATTCTAAATCATTGTAGGCCCTAAACCGAGTAGCCTTGAAATCCCGGCCGTTCTGCGGCTTAAGATCTGGCCATTTGTTTGCTCTTTGCTCAAATTTCTTCCTCTCATGGATTTCTAAAGTAGCTTGCTTCATTCCTCAAGAATAAACTTATTGCGGTCTTCTCAAAATTGCTCATTTCAACTCGATAGCGGCTCTATCGGGATGAAGTTAGCTTTCTATCTCTTCACCATTTTACTACAGTGTCGGAAAAGCTAGTCTATCAAGGATCCAATCTGAGAATCCCTTCGTCCATATATGGCCAAATCGTTCGATGTCGGCGCCAAACAACACTCTCATAGCCAACCATCGATTACGTCTTGGTTTCTCACGGGTTCTCACAACATAACCTTGTTTTTGGCATCTCCCTTGTTATATTTTTTTTTATAAGCATATTTGTCCTTTTGCTTTCACATTGATCTGCTTGTTTCTGGCTTTGCAGATATATGGAAGCCCCCTGTTTTTCATCCCATGTTTTTAGAACATAAAGCGGTTGTCATTTGAAATATGTTGCGAGAACATAAAGCGGGCGATTGGGATTGGAATATCTTTGGCGAGGTTGGTCTTTGTTACAATCTGAATTACTTATCTCAGCCTGCTTCTATGCTTGAGCTCGCCACATTTTTAGGCAGCAACATATTCTCTCAATACTTTGCCACATTATTGGCAGCAACATATTCTTCCAATACTACAACATTGCTACTGTATGCTTTGAAAACAACAAGAAGTTAAAGAAGTTATGTAGTATTTCAAATTGGAAATATATACTATGTTTAATTTTTAAGAATAGAATAGGTTTTTAGCGTCCACGGAGACCAATTGGTTTTTAAGACAATGCAAAAATTCCTTTGTTTTACTAATGTAGTGTAATTCTCTTTCCTCGTGACAACCGGAAACAATCGTATTTCTTAAGTTTCTTATATTTATTGTTTTTGTTTGAATGCAACAAATTGTTTCTTTAAAACTACATTAAAAAATGTGTTATTGTACAAAAAACAACACGTGGAAGGATGAAAATAACGTGGATAATTGAAGAAAAACTATGCTAGAGATGTTACATATGAAGACCATGCATTGTTTTTAGGTGAAGACCACGTCTAAAAATTATGTGTTGTTTTTGTTTCTGAGCTAAAACCACACATAAAACTATGCGTTGTTTCTCTATAAAAACTACAGGGAAAACCACACATAAAAATTACGCATTGTTTTTGTCTAAAATCCACGCATGAAAACTACACGTCTTTTGTGTGTGAAAAATCACACTAAAAAAATACGAGTTGTTTCTAGCATTTTCGGAACATTACAACACATGGTCTTTATATGTTGTTTTTTTGCAAAAATGACAGCAAAAAACAACACATTGAGCAGCTTTTGGGGTTATAGTGCTCTGTCTGAGCGATCTAGCTCGTTAGTTTCCCTTTCTAGCTTCATCTTCTAGCAGTTCAGCAGGATGGTCGAGTTCAGGGCAGGAGGAGCGAGCCAAGGATCACGTATTTAGTCAATTTAATAGCCTAAACCGTCTTCTAGTCATCGAATCAGTAGGTTTAGCCTATTAAATTGCCCATAGCAGCCATTTAGATCCCAGATACCAAGATCTAACTAAAGAACCTAACTCTATGATATAGATTAGATCTTGTTCTTTAGTTCTTCTGTGATATATATGATGATGTATCTCTATGGACTCATTGTATTGGGAAGGGGGGTAGAGACCCTAAAGCCTGGTAGTTGATGCTCCTAGCTAGCCTCTTTAGCACACTGTAAATTCGGCCTGTGTACAAGAGCCACACCTGGTTGTGGGTGAAGGGGCCAGGCCCGGCTTATAAGGAGGTTAGGTGTTACGACTCTTGAGCGATCCCTACGGTGTGTAAGGTCTACCGGGGATCACTTTGTGGACTAGGTCTAATGGCTTGCCACTGCATGTGGGCAAGGCATGGGCTCGACACATGCGTGGAGTGATGCGTCACTCTCCATTGGGTTCAAGTCGAATAAGGGCAGTGGCCCTCTAGTCACTTTGAGTCAGCATGTAGATCTCTGGAGGGAGTGATCCCTACCTGCCCCATCGGGCGGGGAGATGCAACCCGGGGAATAGCCCCCTGGCTATGGATCCGTGAGGCCTGATCAAGTCCCAACACTTTTCAACCTACTACGCAAAGTGTGCCGGAGGGAGGGGCAGATGGAGTGGACTACCCTAAGCCATGTTCTTATGCCGGCCAAATCCATTGCCATGAATTACATGCGCAATGACCTCGGGAGACCCAAGCTTGTCGGTCCATCCACGTGTCCAGAGCATTGGGTAGGATTCCACATGTGATGTCTTGCGATCTTTGTCTATCTTGAGATATGTGGTGAACCATCCTTCGTGATGGTCTTATGATGTTGATGTATGTACTCTTCGACATGTATGTTTTGCGCTTGCAGCTAGACTAGGTGGACCGAGGGAGAGGGGTAAATGACCCCTTCATTCTTCCCACTGGAACTCTTCAAGGTTGCAGTGATATGTGGAGGGCCCTATATTAGCATGGAGCTGGTATGGGGGATGAACTCCTATTTGTATACGGTGAGTGCACCTTATATGAGTAGGGGATGTCACAATAATCATCACACAATACTTCATAGACCTGCAAATATAATGACCAATATTTTAACTATTGCATTATAATCATCACACAATACTTCATAGACCAGCAAATATAATGACCAATATTCTAACTATTGCATTGACTAATAAAATACCGAATTACCTAATTAAAAAGATGACGATATATCTGACTAATAAGCCGACTAGGCCCCTGAGTATTAGTCTGATTAATTAATGACTAATAAACTGACTAATTCTCTGATTAATTTGCTGACTATTCAAATATGTCTGACTAATAAGCTGACGATTATTCTGACGTTAAATCGTCACATAAAACTCGTATGTATAATCGTCAGGAATAAGGGCTTGTGCAGTTGCTTGTTTTATAAGTTTCTCTGATGATTATTCTAACATTTAGCCATCATTCTCTTGTAGTCCCAATAACTAGAATCGACTATGCTTGGGAACTATCAAACAAGAAGAGGATACCCAATACTATCAAGATACCCGTGCATGTTGCTGAGGCATCTGCAGCACTCGCAGAGGATGTCAATTAGTGTATGGAAACAGTCATTGAGGACAGAAAGCCAAAAATGGTCCATAAATTCAGGTATTGTCCAAAAATAATGAAATTTTGCTTAATGAATTTGCATTAGAAAATGTCAAAATAATGGAATCCATGGAATTAAAAGACAAATTGAAGGAATAAATAGGATAATGTAAAAAATTGGAACGTGCTATTTGTTGGGGTGTGATCATAAGCTATTAGGACAAAGGCGTAGAGAACCCGACCAATCAATGCAGTAAAAATTAGAAAATCGTCATGTTTAGCTAGCTTAAATCTCAAAAATATCGACCCTGTGTTTTTTTTAGCCGTGGTTTTAATATACCAAGGGGGGAAAATGCATGTGATTTGAACATGATGTAGTGGAGAATGAATGGGGGAAGCCATTCTTGCTGCCCCCATATGACCTCTGAGAATCGGGGGCGTCGTTGGATGCTCCTTGATTCTCTACAGTCTCTTCTTGTGGGGATGGGATGGCTGATCCCATTTTGTTCTCCAACATCAACCAAAGATAAACCGGATTCTACCGGTTTTTGCAAGTCTTTTTTCATTCTTGATCAGAATGGCTCAAGATTTTTCAAGAATGGTGACCTACTTTGCTTGATGGTATCTGAAATTTAAGGGACAGTTGACGAGTTCTGTTTTACCCTTTCCAAATTGTTAATCCATGATTGTGCTAAAAAAGTCAACAGGCTATTTAGGCTTATAATATCCAAGAACGTGGTAGACGCTCAAATTATAGTCACCCGATTTGGGTTAGACTCCCAAGGACTGGAAACCTTCCCCATTTTCTTCCATAAAAACCTCCCCAGCTTTCGGCCAAAGCCTGGGGAGGTTTCCAATTTTGCTAACCTGGGGAGGTTTCTATAAGATTCTAAAAATATAATAATCTTTCTATTTATGACAAGCAGCTATTCATAATGAACCAGACGTCCAAATTTAATCCTTTCTTTTAGTATGCCTTTTTCATTTCGGTTCTACATGCACATTCTTGAAGCAGATTTCTGGAGCGGCATCCCTCTTTGGCGTTTCAGTTTGTTGGCGGATTTGTGTTATTGGATTGTTGGCGGATCGTTTTGCACATTAGTTTGTTTTGGTTTGATTGAGCAGGGGAGTGAAAATCGAGCCTCTGGGGAAGATGAGCGGCATTTAGAGCTGAAGAGGGCGCCTGGATTGGGTCGGAAATCAGGAGGTTTCCAATTTCAACAATCGCTCAAATTATATGGCTGAAGATGACTGAAGATTGCGTGTACTGAAGATGCAGCAATGTTTATGGCTCTTGCTGCTGCTGTGGATTTGAGCATTCATGCTTGCCTACCTTTTTCTGGCCGACCAATCAATGCAGTAAAAATTAGAAAATCGTCATGTTTAGCTAGCTTAAATCTCAAAAATATCGACCCTGTATTTTTTTAGCCGTGGTTTTAATATACCAAGGGGGGAAAATGCATGTGATTTGAACATGACGTAGTGGAGAATGAATGGGGGAAGCCATTCTTGCTGCCCTTATGACCCTCTGAGAAATCAAGGGCGTCGTTGGATGCTCCTTAATTCTCTGATGCATGGGGATGGCTGATCCCATTTTGTTCTCCAACATCAACCAAAGATAAACCGGATTCTCCTTGTTTTGCAAAACTTTTTCATTCTTGATCAGAATGGCTCAAGATTTTTCAAGAATGGTGACCTACTTTGCTTGATGGTATCTGAAATTTAAGGGACAGTTGACGAGTTCTATTTTACCCTTTCCAAATTGTTAATCCATGATTGTGCTAAAAAAGTCAACAGGCTATTTAGGCTTATAATATCCAAGAACGTGGTATAGACGCTCAAATTATAGTCGCCCGATTTGGGTTAGACTCCCAAGGACTGGAAACCTTCCCCATTTTCTTCCATAAAAACCTCCCCAGCTTTCGGCCAAAGCCTGGGGAGGTTTCCAATTTTGCTAACCTGGGGAGGTTTCCATAAGATTCTAAAAATATAATAATCTTTCTATTTATGGCAAGCAGCTATTCATAATGAACCAGACGTCCAAATTTAATCCTTTCTTTTAGTATGCCTTTTTCATTTCGGTTCTACATGCACATTCTTGAAGCAGATTTCTGGAGCGGCATCCCTCTTTGGCTTTTCAGTTTGTTGGCGGATTTGTGTTATTGGATTGTTGGCGGATCGTTTTGCACATTAGTTTGTTTTGGTTTGATTGAGCGAGGGGAGGAAAATCGAGCCTCTGGGGAAGATGAGCGGCATTTAGAGTGAAGAGGGTCTTTGGATTGGGTTGAAATCGAGGAGGTTTCAATTTCAACAATCGCTCAAATTATATGGTGAAGATGGTGAAGATTGCGTGTCTTGAAGATCAAAGGCAATGTTTATGGCTCTTCTTCCTTCTTTGTGGATTTGAGCATTCGTGCTTGCCTACCTTTTTCGGCAGATTAAGCAAAGAGCTTTTCCGACATTAAGCAAAGAGTCATTTTCGGCAAATTAAGCAAAAAGCAAAGAGATTAAGCAAAGAGCTCTGCAGATTAATGTTTTTTTTATTTCCGGCTTGCACACAGATTAAGGTTTTTTTATTTCCGGCTTGCACATAGTCCTCCCTTGTCTCCTTACCAGATTCAAGTATTGAGTTCTCAGATTCGTCTAAGTGTTCAAGCACTTCTTCCCTGTCATCTCAAGATCAAGCAAAGAGCTTTTTTTTCGGCGATTAAGCAAGAGCAAAGAGATTAAGCAAAGAAAACTACATTAGAAAATAGTCATTAATTCAAAATTTTTAACTTTTCACCAGATTCAAGTATTGTGTTCTCAGGTTCGTCTAAGTGTTCAAACACTTCTTCCTTGTCATCTCAAGATAAAGCAAAGAGCTTTTTCTGGCAGATTAAACAAAGAGCAAAGAGATTAAGAAAAGAAAACAGTCATTAGAAAATAGTCATTAATTTAAAATTTTTAACTTTTAAAAGTCATTGATTCTAGCAACCACGGACGGAGTGCGCCTCGTCATTAAGACGCACGAGGACCGAGATGCACGAGGGTCTTCGTGCAAATTTAGAGAAGAGCTTTTTTTTTTTTTTTTTTTTTTTTTTTTTTTTTTACTTTTATGGAAACCTCCCCACTCTCCATTAATTGGAAACCTCCCCAGGTCATGCCCAGAAAGATGAGGAGGTTTCCACGAAAAGGTGGGAAGGTTTCCACGGAAAGGTGGGGAAGTTTCCATGGAAACCTCCCTCTTTTCTGATGTGGAGACCTCTCCGGCCGTACAAGGAAAGTTGGGCAGGTTTCCACGAAAAGTTGGGGAGGTTTCCAGGGAAAGTGGGGAGGTTCCATGGAAAGTTGGAGGTTTCCATTGAAGTCCAACTCGGGCGTAGAAGAATTGTACACTAGGCCTAATGTTGTACACTTTTTTCAACCAACTCGGGCGCAGAAGAATTGTACACTAGGCCTAATGTTGTACACTTTTTTCAACCTTAGCCAATCCTTCCTGATGGGAACAAAAATTGGATACTTCATTACACTGCATTCCTGAGAAGAGCTTTTTTTTTTGTACTTTTATGGAAACCTCCCCACCTCTCCATGGAAATCTCCCTTTTTTTTTCTTAATTGGAAACCTCCCCAGGTCATGCCCAGAAAGATGAGGAGGTTTCCACGGAAAGGTGGGAAGGTTTCCACGGAAAGGTGGGGAAGTTTCCATGGAAACCTCCCTCTTTTCTGATGTGGAGACCTCTCCGGCCGTACAAGGAAAGTTGGGGAGGTTTCCACGGAAAGTTGGGGAGGTTTCCAGGGAATGTGGGGAGGTTCCATGGAAAGTTGGGGAGGTTTCCATTGAAGTCCAACTTAGGCGTAGAAGAATTGTACACTAGGCCTAATGTTGTACACTTTTTTCAACCTTAGCCAATCCTTCCAATTGTAATGCAGTATCTAATTTTTGTTCTCGACACGTTGCATTCATGGCATTTATGGCGGGCATCTAACGTTGCATTCATGGCATTTATGGCGGGCATCTAATTATGAGCATATGACACATTGCATTTATGGCGGGCGTCAAGAGGCATTTCTGGAAGTCAGTGTCATTTAATACAGAGCATTAAATGAGAGGAAGAAGAACCTTCTTAAGTTCTTACCGGGCGGCACTGAGACACTCTGAGAGGGACTGATTCTGATAGCGGGCTCCAGATTGGGGGGTTCCTCCCCAGAATCCGGTACATCACGCATTCTTAATCATTGTAGGCCCTAAACCGAATAGCCAGCCGTTCTGCAGCTTAAGTTCTGGCCATTTGTTTGCTCAACCTTAGCCAATAAGTATAATTCAAGAACATTCTAGATCACGCATTCTAAATCATTGTAGGCCCTAAACCGAGTAGCCTGAAATCCCAGCCGTTCTGCAGCTTAAGATCTGGCCATTTGTTTGCTCTTTGCTCAAATTTCTTCCTCTCATGGATTTCTAAGGCGTAGCTTGCTTCATTCCTCAAGAATCGCTTATTGCAGTCTTCTCAAGAATTGCTCATTTCAACTCTGATAGCAGCTCTATCAGGATGAAGTTAGCTTTCTATCTCTTCACCATTTTACTACAGGTCGGAAAAGCTAGTCTATCAAGGATCCAATACAGAATCCCTTCGTCCATATATGGCCAAATCGTTCCAGTATCTGACGCAAACAACACTCTCATAGCCAACCATCGATTCTGTCTTGGTTTCTCTGGGTTCTCACAACATAACCTTGTTTTTGGCATCTTCATGAATTGGCAAGAAGCACGGCAGGCTGAGCTCATATGGTCTCCTCGTCCAAACCTTCACCTTGATTTGAGTTCTAGTCTTTTCCTCAACTCCACTGGATCATTAGTTCTGCAGAATAATAAGAGGCAAGTAGTGTGGTCAGCAGGGGCCAACGTGAAAGCCTGGAACTTAACAGACACTGGAAATCTGGTTCTGTATGACCAAAATGGCGCTGTTGTATGGCAGAGTTGGGATGATTACACTGACACCGTGGTTGCAGGGCAACCGTTTGACCACCTTGTTGACAAAATATATACAGGTCCAAACTCGTTTTATGTTTCATATGGCGGCTGTTGGATAGAAAGAAGCAGCTCATCATACTCTACTAATTATACTTGGGCTCAGCTAAGCCCAATCGGGGTTAGTCTTTATATCGTCTTCATTAACAGTACTCTACAACCATTGTTGTTGGGGAGTTATGGTGAAGCAGTTGATCTGTCAAACTCTTTCCTTCGCGTAGACAAGTTCGGTGGTTTTTCCATCCACACATTTTCTGATGGCTTGTGGAGTTTCCGTCACATTGACGATAAGGAGATTGGTACCACCCTTTATTGCAAGAAAGGTTGGCCTCCCAAGTTAGTTATTGCTTTTGAAGTCTTATTACTTGCCAGCCTCTTGGTCATGCTTCTTTATTCAGTATTCCTGTTCTTGACTAAACTTAAGTTCTACTTGAAACTTATTTTCCTTATCATATCTACCCCTCTTACTTCGTCAATTTCCATTGCCCTCTTATTGGCCAAAAGTGACGCTGAATATCCATTTATAGTTTTCTCAGGTGCACTGGATGTTGTTATGCTACAGATAATAAACATTACATTGCTGTGTCTCTGCCATACAAGCGGCCATTCCAGAAAGACTATTATTGCTTTGATTGTGTTCAATCTACTTGCACTCTTGAGTAGTATGTTGGGAATCATTATGCTTTGGGACTACAGATACAGATTTCTGGTGGTCATGGGATATCAATTTGGATATTTCCTGGCCCCTAGTTTTTTGTCTATCGCAAATACGATATGCCTGATTGTGATACGACTGCCAGGTCGTAAATGGTGCAAACCTATGGTGCGGCTAGCTTTTGTACTTGCAGCTAATTCAGTGGCTACATTTCTTACTCTTATACTTGCATTTGGATTAGGGGATGGATACAACACCTGGACTGCCATCTCCCCACTTCAAATAAAAATGCATGATGATGTGTTTTGGATCAGCTTATTGATCTTCAACGTCATTTTCATTAGTGTCTTTTTCTGGTCATGCTACTCGCACCGTTTAACCATCAGGCAGTCTATTCTAACATTGGTTCGACAGATTGTATCTGATGCTAAATGCTCGATGCAGTCTGTGCAGTCTTGGTCCAGCATACAAAAGAAAAAAATGATTGTTTGGCTCGTGTCTAGGCTTTTGCGACGCCATCCTGAAGCAGACATAGATGATGAAATTCCCATGTCTTTATCTAGCTTCACCTATGAGGAATTAGAGGTCGTCACTGATGGCTTCACAAAATTGATAGGCAGAGGAGGATTTGGAGGCGTGTACAAGGGAACCCTCCTGGATGGAAAAAAGGTAGCAGTAAAGAAGTTGGAAAGCACTAGCCAAGGCAAGAGGGAATTTAAAGCAGAAATTGAAATCCTAGGGAAGGTCCACCATGTAAATTTAGCTGGATTGCTGGGCTTTTGTGTTGAAGGTCCTCATAGGCTTCTTATATATGAGTTAATTCCCAATGGCTCTTTGGACAAGTGGATATTTGATGATGGACCATTTCTAGATTGGCCAACTCGAATGAAAATTCTGGTGGGAACTGCAAGAGGACTTGCTTATCTACATGAAGAATGCGATCCTAGAATAATTCATCTAGATGTGAAGCCTCAAAATATTCTCTTGGATGAATGTTTTGCTGCAAAGGTATCTGACTTTGGACTATGCAGATTCTTGCCAAGAGATGAAACCTCTTTGGTAATGACGAGAATGATGGGTACATTGGGCTATTTGGCACCAGAATGTGTGCAAGGCACAGCAGCAGAAAAAAATGATGTTTATAGTTTTGGAATAGTGGCGTTGGAAGTTGTGAGTGGCATCAGAAGCTATAAAGCTCTGGGCGTTGACCAAAGGTTTAACTCCTTTCGGGCTTGGGCATTAGTAAAGATGCATGAAAATAGCTTGATGGATCCTAGACTACAAGGTTGTTTTGATGAAGTACAAACCAAGATGGTTATAGAGGTAGCTCTATTATGTACCGAAAGTGATCCAAACATGAGACCTACAATGGGGGGTGTTCTGAAGAAGTTGGAGAATGGCAATGCGGAGTCCTATATCTCTATAGCATTAGACAATGAAGAACAAGCAATTGACCAATTTGCAGGGTGAGTTGGCTTTAAGAATATGCTACATTCTATACTTATGTAGAAATATAAATGTCTTGTATATCACACTATGGATTGTATCTTATATCATGGAGATTCTTGACTAGAGGCCCTATTTAAGCTGATCATTTAGTAAGGTTATTACTGTAAAGGTTTTGCTTTCAAAAACACTTCAATGTGAGGTTCTTAAATCCTGCACAATAATGTGTTTATTGTATTCTCTTATATGGTCGTGACTTTAGGTAAAAAGTTATAGCAAATATATCAAATCTGTAGCTAAAAAATGCTTTTCTCCCATAGTGCATCTATTTACTTTAATGTCCTATTCTATTCTATTCTTTTATACAATAAAATTAAACAATACAATAATAAAATGAAGCTAAGAATTGAATTGAGTTGAACTAAATTGTATTGTTTAGGAGACTAAAAAAACTATGGAACTATTAAAAAAAAATCTTTTAGCGCTGTCTATTTCAACATGCATGAGACATATGATGGATGTCGAGCAACATCCAGGGATAGGTTCCAGTCCCAAAAAAAAACGTATTTTGGAAGTATAAAACATTTTTTTGGCAGTCTTTTGCCTTAACCGAAAACAAATTCCAATGCAGCCGTGTAGTTGTGGCCGCAGGTCCATGCGGCCGCATACAGCAGGCTGGTTGTAGGCTGGTTGTTTGCGGCTGCAATAGGTGTTCTGCGGACGCATGTTGAAGATTAGCGGCCGCATTTTAGTGGCCGCAAATGATCACAGACGTGGCCGCGCCATCATTTTTGCAGTCGTATCTTCATTCTTCATGGCCGTGCCAATGTTCACGGCCGAATTTCTTCACCCGTGCGCACCCAAACCAGTGAGCACTAAGCTCTATCTTTTTTTCTTGTCCTGCTTTAGGATAATTAGGTATTTTCTTAGCGTCCTGGGGTCCAATGACTCCCATGGGCCGGCTGCCTTGGCTGCACTGTGATTTATTCTACTGCGCCATAGAGCTTGGTTTGATTGACCATGTGAGCTCATGGATCAGGATTGGTGTTGTCAGGATTGAGGTCTAGGCTGCTTAGCATTACCGTGAGCTGCTCTAGTAGTGTTCTATGGTGTGTGGATGTCATCCCAATGACGCTTCGAGAGCGCTTGCCCCCTGCCCTCATTCCCAATAATACTGTTGAGGAATGTCCAGTATGATCGGGGGTTAGAGCATATGACTTGCAAGCACTTGAGTTGTACGTAAGCTTTGACATAGTCTCCACGGACTCCAAGTCATAGTAAATATAAAACATTGCATCTGGTCTGGTCAGATCAAGCCATCCGTTAAACCATATATGTCCCAATGGGTAAGAATCGCCTTTTTTGAACCATAGCAAGCATAGCAAGCAAAGAACCCTATAGACTAGAAGGACAGAAACAAAAATAGCAACCAATGAACTTTAACAATGGACCGTAATAATGAACTCGTATTTGCAAATATAGCAGCAGCCGCACTTAGCCAACATTGTCTATTCACTTCATATTGCTTTTTTAATGTAGTTAGTCCACCTAGAATAATGTGTGCTTATATAGTTATTTTATGGAGCTTCTTTATTTCATATATTAATTAGTCATTTCATCATCATGCGCATCCTTCTAAACTTGCATTCCTTGTTGTATTGCATGTAGATACTAGAAGCATTATGCTGTTTCATTCAATGTAGTACATTAAATACTTTGAAAATAACAAGTAGCACCTAATCATGAATTCAGAAACTGGGGCATCAGGTAGCCAAGCCCAAGCTAATGATGGCACAGTCCTAGTAGTACCTCACAACCCGGAGGGTCAAGCCCAAGCAAGTACATTGGTATAGCACAGAACCCCCAAGTGCACTAGTACCAGCACAGAACTCGGAGTCTAGCCAACAGAGGCCCAAGAAGGGGAAGGCCCAATGAGAAATTAGTGGGGGTCAATGCGGACTTGATACACTGCTTATGCCCTCGAGTCATGTTGATGTCAAAGGCTGAGATGGAGAATGAGAATGAGAATGATTTTTTATCGTCCACTGAGGCCAATGGCCTATGGGACCCATAAGGGCGCAACAAACTTATTTACGTCAGGGTTAAAAACCCGCCCCGGCGGGTTTCGAGGAAAAAACGTGGCAAGAATAAGAATGTTGTCAAAGCTGCACAAGTATACATCAATGTATATATACATGTCAAGTGTGTGCCCGAGGATATAGGCTGATCTCGCATGCCCATAACCTCCTCGGAAGGTATGATCCCGGCACGTCACGGATCGCGTGCTCAATGTCACATGTAACGGTGGCCGGCGACCAACTTCGGCATGGCGTGTCCGAATTTGATCATATCTTTGGGCAACTTTGAAGGGTATGAGATTCATCCTCAATGACTTCGCATTTGGCGGCATTGACGAGGCGATCTGGCGTGGCTCACCAATCCATCTACTGTCTCAATTCAAGATGATGTGCCCTTTGTGCAAATGGAGGGAATGAGTGCAGCGCTTTTCATAGGCAAGTGGGTGCGCAGTAGGTAGCATTGGGGCCTCGTTCCAATGTGGGATTTATGTGGCGCTGGTAGTGTGTTGTCTTGACATGTTCAAGGGCATTGGCATCCCAAAGCTTGCTGAGGAAGCAAGCATCAAGATATTGCCTCAAGCTATGGCGATCTGCCTCTGTTTGCACATGTATGCACCGTGCTCCACGCACATTCCATCTAGCCAACCATTGGCTCTCTTTTCCCCGGCCAAGGCCTTGAGGCTAGCTGCCCCCATTGCCATGATATAAGCTAGTTTAGGGAGGCGAGCATCGTCCATATTGACCACCTTCGAAAATAGACAATGTGGCGATCAAGGGGCACCCTCCGAAGAGGCCGGGGATAGGTTAAATGCGTTATGAAATTATTTTTTCAGGCGTACTTTCGCCCGGAAAAAAAAATTCAGCGTAAAAAATTCGCCTTCTGTTTAAACTTACGGCGTGGCTTCCAGCGTTCGATTTAAACACGCCGAAAATTCAAAAAAAAAAAAAGCATAAAGCTTCCTTACATTTAAACTTTTCGCGAAACTTTAGCGTAAGGCTGAAGGTTTAAACGCAGCGAAAAAAGTTTAAACGAGAAGATTCAACCTGTAAAGTTCCCGTTTAAATCTGAAGGTTCGCTTGTGAAATTTTTTCGGCGCCAGGAAATTTTTTGGGCGTATTTTTGGCGAGCTTAAGCGTCAAATTTGTGCCGCCATCAAACGAAAATGCGTGTGCATTATAAAACATTATCTGGTATTGAACCTATCCCCGGAAGAGGCAAGAATCACCTCTCTGCTGACCTTGTGGACTTCACCCCTAGTGCTTTCGTTACTAAGAAGGCTTTTCGGACTGCTCCAAGTCATTCCAAGTAGCAAGTGATACTACTGGGCCCCATACTTCCACCCATATAAAAGGGCAGGCTCCACTAAGACTTTGAGCGAGGTCGACCGATGGGCCCAATCATACAACTCCGCTCTATGACTATTGTTTTGCATTGCATATAGTGCCTTCCGACTGCCGTCACTTTCGTGGCCAAGTATGGATGTGTTCCGGTGCATAGTAGAAGGAAACTCCACTCCCAAATATTTGTATGTGGATGCAACTTCCACATTACGCCTCGATTTGATTGAAGGAGGGACCCTCGGTGACGTGAAGATGATATGAAAACCACCTTAGTCTTGGCGAGGTTGACGCGCATATCAATCGCTTGGCAAGAATGTGTCAGGGCATCGAGATGTCGTTGCATGTCTGCTGGTGTGTAAGCTAGGAGGTCCACATCATCGGCATATATTACCGCCTCGATGATCGATAGAGAAGGTGAGCTCCATCGCCCCCATTATCAGCAAGCCAGCTCTCCAATTGATCAATGTAAAGCCCAAACAATGTTGGGGAGAGAGGGCATCCCTGACGAACCCCGATACTACTATCAAATGGTTGGCTTGTCTGCTGCAACTGACCCGAGCATCTTTGCGTTTGGGTAGGGAGGACATTGGTGTTAGTCCTGTGGACTAAACATAAGTATTAGTGGCATGGGCCACATGCATGTATCATATTGGACGCCAAGATCTAAGACCCAAATTTCAGCCCAGATCTGTGGCAGGTGAAACCATTTAGGGTTAGAGTTTTGCTCTACTATTTAGAGAGAGCATCTTCCCTCATTGTTTAGGTTTCCGCTCATGTTTTGAAGCACCCTTTGGAGCATCAATATCATGGTTGTTTTAGTCATTCTTTGCATTTGTTCTTGTTTTGGAGTTTCTTCCTACCTTGTTTTCTTGATTCAATGAGCATTTATGGCAGCCTTGTAGCATCCGTCAGTCATGGACTGCTGCTAGAAGGTGTATGCCAAGAACCCCAAAAATCAACACTGGCCCCTTATACCAGGTTCTTTTGGGCTCATGACCATATTCTTGTTTTTGTTTCAAGCATCTCCAAAAGTTTAAAAAATCTTATTTGCTTCTACATTGACACTTTTTTGGATTCATCAATCTGATATTTGCCCATTATTGCAGAAAGGAGCAAACTGGTTTTTGGCAAAATAAAATTCTTATTTGGTTCTTCATTGGCACAATTTTTTGCTTATTATCTCTTATATCCTCACATTTTTCCAAAAAGGGGCAACATCGGTTCTTGCATGATATAGTTTTTACTGTTCATATCCATACTTTATTTCATGTTTATAATCAAGAATGTGATTTTCTTCCTAATATTTTTACCACAGATGTTAAGGTTCTTATAGCTTGCAGGGCTGGAGATGCTCTTTGGATCTTCAGCCTGTTCTTCATCACCATAATTTGTGATATTTGCCCAATACTTTCAAAATGGGGCAAATTCTGGCATAGTTCTTTTTAGCAAACATTTGTGTTTAAGAAATATAATTTAAGAAAAATATTTGAACGATTATTGCAATATCTTCCGGTGCATTTATTGGCACCCCATTTGGACCTCGATTCCAAGGGGGTATTTGACTTGTGGAATAGGGGGTATTAGACTCGTGGTTTCAACATGCACACTTATTCCACAAGTCGAATACCCCCAATTTTGGGTTGATATTTGGCAGGTCAAATACCACCCATTCCTCCTTGGCCGGAACCCCTATCCAAAAAAGTCCCAAAAAAGGGGGTATTAGACTTGTGGAATACCCAGGGGGTATTAGGCTCGTCTAAACTAAGGCCACTATTTTGCAAGTCGAATACCCCCTTGCTCATACCACAAGTCGAATACCCCCCTTGCTTATTGCACAAGTCGAATACCCCCTATATATAATTTTTTTTTTTTTTTTTTCAGAATTCCAGCCTTGGGGTATTAGGCTCGTCTAAACTAAGGCTTGTTTTGTGCAAGTCGAATACCCCCCCTGGTTATATCACAAAAGTCGAATACTCCTTGCTTATTCCAAGTCGAATACACCCCCAAAAAAATACCCCTTGGTTATATCACAAGTCGAATACTCCTTGCTTATTCCAAGTCGAATACATCCCCCCCCCCCCCCCCCCCCCCAACCCCCTGTTTTTTTTTTTTTGTTGTAAGACCTTGGGGTATTAGGCTCGTCAAATACCCGTTGTGTTTTTTTTTCAAGAATTCCAGTATACGAGTATCAGGCTTTTTTTAAGCATAGATTTATTGCATAACAAGTCTAATAAGTCTCAAGGTTCAGTGTTAGTATGTAGGATTAATATTCGATTCATATGTAAGCGATACATTATGAGGCGTATATTGTTTTTACATTATGAGGCATAGAATGCCAGGGCATATTCGGCTCACAAATTCGGCAGGCGTTAACCTCCCAAAGGCCAAGGCTTATCAGACCCATTATCAATCAATGGGGACCCCATGGAACCATGCCTACTTAGGATTCTAATATCAGAAATAAGTTGTATTCAATTATGTGCAGTATTCAAGTGCATATAGTTTTGCCATGTATTGCAATTAAACATCAATTCTCAGCATAGAATAGACCATTTTTCTAGGGTGAAACCATTGCATCCTTGCTTTTCAATGGCAATGAATGTGTACTAACACAAAGCACATGACGTATAACTAATAGCTTTTATTACTGATGATTCCTATGCCAGACCAAAGTAAATGAAGGCCAAGCAAATATACAACATGCATTTATGTTCAATTTGTCCAAGCAAATCGAAACAGCAACGTGCCAATCATGCCATGACAGCTTATGTGCTTCACATATTATGTAACATATTGAAAAATGCATAAGCAGTTTTAAACTTTTGTTACCTAGTAGGATTAAAGCAGAACGGCCTTTAAAAAGAAACAGACATGCAATTATTAAAATCTCACTTTTAAAGAAGGTAGACATTATTCCCAAGAGCAAGAATATAAAGCAAAAGCATATATATAATGCATAGCTTGTAGACAGAGTATGTATCAGCAGTCTCCAAATAATTTGCATTCCAAAAACAAATGTAGTGGAGTATACCGTTTATGCAATACGTTTATGCTGGATTCACATGGATAGACTCCCGTGAGATGGCTGAATCCTTGCTGACCTTGGGCTGAGCCGAAAATATTCAGCCCCGTTATAAGTTTTCAGCTGTCGCGGGTTGCAACCTGCGATCTTGGTCCGAAGCCGAAGTTTCAAGGCGTGGCCCGACTTCGGCTACCTCTCGTGTTGAAAGAAAAAAAAAAGTTCATGTGAACCGGCCATTAAAAAAACACTTGTACAAACATTTAAGTCTGGTCCTTGAATCCGCACGCTTCAAAGACATCAATAAACTGAAATAATGGAGTAAGGGAAATGGAACTCCGGTTACCTGATTTTGAGGAAGGACGCCGTCGTCAGATTCGTCTTCAAGCACCTTCATATGCATTGGTGCATTATGAGTGAGGTCTGTGACCTCTTCAACAATTCCTTTAGAAGTCTAGACAACCAAATATGTTTGTTGCAATGAGACTAGACTGCAATGAGCTTTCCAACTAGTTGCCTTCTAGATTTCATCATCGATCAAACATGTCTTATCATCTCTAATAAAATGCAATGGCATCCAACCATATCCGTGGAGAATGTGCAAGTAAAGTATGAAACATAATCAAGTGAGTGACTTGCCCCGCCGATTCGGCTGATAATTTTGGCCCTTTTAAAATTTACTGCGGGGCTTTTTCTTGGTTACATCATTGAAGTGACTCATGACAAGACAAGAATGAAGACTTGAATTCATACCAAAGATGGAGTCAAGAACCGGATCGTGCTTGAGCAATTGATATCGAGATCCGAGCATGGGAGCTGTACCTTGCTTGCAACGCACTTCACAAAACATGTATGTTACAGGGCGGTTGTCCTTGTAGCGGTAAGAATCTTCCTTGCAATTGTAGAACGGCAAAGTTGCGACTTACAACAAACAAATAAAAGGCGTTGATCGTGAGCGGTGCCGTGTTTCGGAGCCAGGCCGCCATTATGTGAGCGGGAACCCTAATGGCACCGCCATAGTATGCTTGTCGCCATAACATGCCGAAATAAAACCCTAAACTTGGTTTTATGATACACGAATGCTAGGGCGTATTCGGCTCACAAATTCGGCAGACGTATTCGGCTTACAGTTTAGCATCGATAGAATAGGCAAGTCGAATACCACCTGTGCCGGTTTTTTTCGCCGGCGAACAACACAGAAGATGCAGGCCGAATACCACGCTAGGGTATTCGGCTCAAACATTACTGGAATCGAGGCCAGAATCGGGTGCCAATATTTCCTTCGAATATCTTCCGGAATATAGTTTAAAGGCAAATGTTCGAGAGATTACAAGAGATAACCTCGTCTGATCCGACGATGGCCAACGGTCAGATTTACAAAATTGCAAGGAGCTTGGTTTAAGGATGGAATAAACTTGATTAAGGCCAAAACCATAGTTGCGATGATGCTGCAGCTCAACGGTTTAGATCTGAGTGAGAGCTCCCGTCATGTGTTCTACATTTCAACTCTTTGTAATGCTGATGAACCGTTATCAGCCATGGTGCAAAAACAGGCGTTTGGGTTTTAGGGTTTAAGCATTTCGCTATGGCAGATCAACTCGCCCTTTACGAGTTGCGCCTTATTCGTTGCCTTCTTTCGGGGCCCCTGCCAGATGAACAAACCCAGTGTAGTAATGTTTCCCTGGATATTATTATGGCCACCATAGCGAATACGGTGAAGCATATTGAACTCGGCCTATACACAAATGTGCTCTCTTTGCCGGAATTATTGTCAATTGCCAGTACGTCTTTGAAATGCACGCACCAGAAATCCGAGAAGTGGCCCGCGGATTTTTATGAAGCATTCGAGGCAGCTATGGAGGATTTTGTAGGTCGATCAAGGGAACATGAGTTTTTAGCTCTTGCAGCAGGTGTGGCTGCCCTTCTAGCATTTATGCAAGTAAATGTCACCGGCCCACAAATGCCTATGTCCTCGTTTCCTTTCTCTTCAGTTCTGGAAGTGCTGAATCTTCAAAAATTGAACCACCAACAGTGGGATGGTTGGGCTAACAGGCAAATGATGGTTGATGGATGTGACCTCTTGGGCAAATGCGAGCTTCCACAGTACCTCTTATTGGCAAAAATCCTTATTTTACCTGGATTTAAGCTAACTACACTTCCTGAAGATATTATAACAAATGGCTTGCCAACCAAATTGTGGTGGATGGGTAGAGCGTTTAATGCCCAACAGCGCTTATTGGCTGAAAGATCGCCGTCTCTTTGTTCAGTGTTGTCAAAAGGTTTTCTTGAGATTTTGAAATGGTTTGGCACCCCAGAAGCTGTTAAAAGTAGCACATGGCAGGACTACATATACCCAGGTGAGGAATTTGTAATTTCGGCATCAATTTGCCTTGAAATTGGCCTTATTGAAAGCTATTATGGACATGTGGATGCTGCCAATGACTTTTTTAGACGTGCAGAAGAGATCTGTGGTTTAAAACTTTCAGTTACCGGTGTCCTTGGGTACAGAACAAGGTATCAAGTTGATCCAAAGGCACAAATGATTCTTACAACTGGCTCAAGGAATGTAGCAGGCTCAATCCTTGATATGGATGGCATTGTTTTTGGAGGAGAAAGAAAGAGAAACATTTCAGATGAATCTGGTGAAAGCGATATTTTACTCGCTCCAAAGCTTGTAGGAGAGAAGCAAGACATGGATCAAAGTGTGCTTCATCTTCCTGTGCTTTCAACAATAGAACAAGCCTTAGCTTTGGCTAAATGTGTAAACATTAAAAGGAGCAGTCCTGATGATGAGTTAAGAACTTGGGAAATGGCTCCATATATTGAAGCTGTGGATAAGCAAAGCCAATGTCATCACATGATAAAAGCATGTTGTGATCTACTTCGTATTCGATGGGAGCGAACAAGGTCTCGTACAAGGGAACGTTCTTTATTGATGATGGAGAGTCTTGTAAATGAACTGCAAAGGGGCTCTGGTGTTGGGAGTATGGAAGCTACTAGAATGGCTTATGTTTTCTGTGTATCTTTCTCCACTCTTCAGACAATCTCCAAAGAATATGCAGAGACAATGATTAGTTTTGGTGTTATTGGAGAAGCCATGAAAATCTTTGAAGATCTAGAATTGTGGGACAACCTCATTGATTGCTATAAGCTGCTTGGAAAGAAGGCAGTGGCAGCAGAACTTATTAGACATCGGCTTGAAGTTGCTCCTTCTGATCCTCGATTATGGTGTTCATTAGGAGATGTTACTCTTGAAGACAAGTACTATGTTACAGCGTGGGAAGTGTCCAATAGTCATTTTGCCCGTGCACAACGTTCCCTTGCCCGATCAACTTACAACCGGGGGGATTTTCAAAAGTCTGTGGAGCATTGGGATGCAGCACTGGCCTTAAATCCTCTACATCCAGATGGATGGTTTGCCCTTGGCTCTGCTGCTCTTAAATCTAAGCAGTTTGACAAAGCTCTGAATGCATTCACACGATCTATCCAACTTGATCCTGAGAATGGAGAGTCCTGGAATAATATTGCAGCATTAAACATGCATAAAAAAAGAAGTAAAGAGGCCTTTGTTGCATTCCGTGAGGCACTGAAGTTCAAGAGGGGATCTTGGCACATCTGGAAAAATTTTGCCGAAGTTTCTTTGGACGTTGAGAATTATGGTCAGAGCTTCCTGGCAGTTGAAAAGGTCTATGAACTGTCACAAGGAAAAGAAGTGGATTTGGTTTCTCTATCACGCTTATTGGATGCTATTGAAAACAAGCATGGAATTGATGATGTACCAGAAAGTCAATGTAAGTTTGAAGACACTGGTGCTGATTCCAGTACCAATACTACTGTCAGCATCGATCGGCCCGATGGGGTTGCGACTTGTAAGGACATGCAAGGCTTGAATAGAACAGCTCTGATTGAGCGTATTGGCAATTTTTTGAAGCTGGTATCTGATAATGCGGATGGTGGACCAGCTATATGGGGTCTTAAAGCACAGTGGCACAGGGTTGTAGGTGATATTCCTTCTTGTCTAGAGGCTTTGTTGAAGCAAGTCAGATCATTCCAAGGATGGCAACATGACAAGGAAAAGTTTAAGGATTTTGCTACTGCATCGTTAGATATGTGCAGTGCTTACATGAGCCTAGGAACAACTCGTAGTTGTAAGAAAAACTTGTTATCAGCGCAAATGCACCTTCGCAATACTATAAAACAATCTCAGGATTTCCAGGACACAGAAGAATATAAGGCTTTGAATGATTTGCTCGAAAAAGTCAAATTTAAAATCCAGGAGCTTTAGCTTGGACTATCAAAATTTCTTCTGCTGTAGCTAATACAGATCAACTATCAGCCAGATTACAAATTTAAAGGAGATGTGTCAGAGAAGAAGTCAAGCATTTTGTTTTAAGAAACCAAACCATTGAAAGAAAAATGGGAATAGCAGTGTCTAATATCACAAGACCTTTATGCTCTGGCTCAAAATTGCTTTCCACTATAGAAAAAAGCTAAACGAGCTTAAGGTGTATCCCCATTAGGGCGTATTTGGGAAAATGATGTTCCCTCTCTTGGAAGACCTCGAGGGCTTCAGACCCATCCTCAATTGAAAACTAGATTTGTCTTCCTGTGGGAGCGATCTTTAAAGATTTGTTTTCTAGTTCACTTGTTTTATCTTTTAGCAATCTTTATTGTGGGAGGAATTTGGATGCTGCAATGGTAACACGGTTGCAAATTAAACGGGAGTGTTGCATCACTCCCGTTTCAAAGATTCCCTTTAAAAAAACACCATGTTTCTAAAATAAGCCTTTTTTGATAGTTGTTGAGAATTTCTAGAGGTTTGCATTTTTTTTCATGCCATTTTGGCCCATCATTAGGCGAAAACTTTGTACTTATGAAACAGAAATCATAAAAATAGCGAAATTTAGGCATAGACTTGAAGAGACTGAAAGCATTACAAAAAAAAGCACCAGAATAGAAAGGAAATAAAAGTAATATGTTTTTAATAAATTTTTGTACATCAATATTGAAGATTCATTGTAATAAATAATGATAATTTTAATATCACAATGAGTCAAAGATCTACATCATAGTCCTCCTCATTCTTTTTCTTTGCTCTCTGTAGTCTAGTCCTTCATTTCAATCTGCTCCTTCTTTGGAGACTTAAGTTTTGTATCCTCCTTGTTCTACGGAATGGTAGCTAAAGCTACTTCTTTAAGCTCTGCAAAAGGTTGCCTCGTCGTCTAGTGAGCTTCGAGAATGGAGGTCAGTATCTCTGAGGGCGTTAGTTTAGCATGTCCGGATGAAGACTTGGCCCCTAACTCTTGATTTTCATCACGGTAAAGTAGGTAAAGGCAACCCAGTCTCATCTTCACAAAATGCCATGACCTCCTTATCAATATCCGCGGCTACACGATTCGCGGCCCTTCTTAAGTGCACATGCGATAGTAGTACCAGAACCGGAGAAAGCATCAAGCACCCAATCTCACGGGCCGAGAACATGTCGGAGAGATGGTTGATGAGCTTTGTGGTTTCGTAGTAGTGATTCAAATCCCGCCTTGTGCACTTGGGTCCTACAATTTACGTAAAATAGCTGGAAACTCTAGGGCGTTTGAAAAGTTTTGACAGCGGCGGTGTTAAAGTGTTCCATGGACTCTTCCCATCAAAACTCCAATAAGCTACATGAAGGTACTCTACCTTCTTTGAGCAACCTTGGTCCTCCACCATGGTAGTTGATGTTCGTTTTGTACCTAGTGAAGCATTTAAAAGTGATGTTAGCAAAAACAAGAAAACACTTGAAAACCGTAAACAGGAAACACTATTCCTATCAATACACTACGTAATTAAAGAGAAAAGTAATTGTATTACGGAATAAGACTTTACTGCAAAGGTTTTCATATCCTGCTGACCGGAGAACCAAAGTGATTTTTGAAAGCTGATTCCACCAAGCCGCATCGCATGCTCGAATGGAACGTAACTAAACGCCAATGTTTGGCCGTTGAGATCCACGCTTGATTCCTTCAATGAAAGCATTAAACTCGAAAATTTGAAGGGTCGGTCGTCGTATATCTAGCTGTCTTTAAGCTTAAACCCGCAGGGAAGATCAATAACCAAAGTAAAGTCCCGTGGCTTAACCGTTCGGAAAGGTTCGTTGCAATCACCATGAATGATTGAATATAAATTGTTTTGATCAAACATGCACGAGAATCTCTAAGTAGTCGGATGGTTACGGTTCAACAGATTCTTCTTTATTACGACCTCTCTTCCGTCTTTGTTCTAACCAAATTCATAAAGCCCTCGGGCAGGTCCTTATTTTCTTTTTGCTCTAAAGAAAAACAAAACAACAACCTGTCAAGAGATCGTTTGTGTGAGAAAAGGAATTTTGAGAGTACTTACCCAGCCCTCAAAATTTGGTGCATATTGCACAATGCGCTCGTCGGATGTGGCAATTGGGTAGAGTTCCTTGCACCTTTCCCATGTTTCGACGTTTAGCTGCTCCATCAAACATGTTTGACATGTTATGACGTTCTTTTGGCTGCAAGACGTTAAGGAAACAATGAGATTAAACGTAAGAATCAAGGCAAAGTAAAAGGAAAACAAATAAAAGTCAAGCTATTTGTATTCTGGAATACAAACTGGTTAACTGGTGATGCTACCTCGAAACAATATGCAGAAAATAGTTCTGCTACAGGACAAACACTGCTTGTCTCTAGAAAAGCAATGTGTATTCCGGAATACAGATTGCTTCTCTAAAGGAACGCAATGTGTATTCCGGAATACACATGCCTTTCTTTAGAGGAGCAATGTGTATTCAAGCACTGTTTCATTATTTATGGACTTTCCCTGAGTCCATACGTCTCCGAAATTGAGTCAAATTTCTAAAATATGATGGTTTTTTAAATAGAATGACGGAATTTTTTGGGAAACGTGCTGGTAGGTGATATGGCAGAAGCTTTTTCTATTAAGCCAAGGACAAGCCCGCCCAACTCGCGGTCAAGGAAAAGTCCCCGTGTGTGTGAGGTGTTGCTAGTGAGGCTTTGTTTTGCAAATCTGCGGCGCATAGATTCATAACGGCAGTGAGAATGGTTGAAACGAGGCTTGGCCGGTATGGATTCACAATGACCGAAATGCAAATCCCATATCGCTGAGCGCATCTTAGCCCACGCTTGAATCAATTGCGTGTGGAGGTGCGAGAATGAGATAAATCAGAATGGAAGAAACGAAATCGATTAGGGCAGGTCATGAAGCTCCTCCGGTGGGGATGGGTTGTTAAAGGAAAACAATTATCAACTCACTAGGGTGGAGTTGGAAGCTTCCCCGATATCATTGAAACGACTTGTCTGAGGGGGAGAGGCCCCAAGAGGCTACTCAAATTAGAGGATGTTTGGCGGCACAAACTCATTCGGACCATTATTTAAGAAGCTTTATAAAAGGAGAAAAGGCAAATGAAGATTTGGTAACCAAGCTCATTGTCAACACTCCTCACTCGATCCTTGAATTGGATGAATGGTCAGGGCCTCAGATAGCAGAAATTACATTGATGAGTTCGATCGGGGTGATCTTATTCAAGTAGAACTAGCCATTGACCTAAACTTGGCACCCCAAAAATTTTCTACTTTGTATTACGTTTTTTTGTCGAACCCAGCTACGTCGAGGCATGTTGTTTTATTTGGTTTTATAATATGTGTATCAAATCTATGTAATGCATTTCTTAATGAATGGAACCGGTTCTATCTATTTTTATGATGGAGCATAGGCCACAATCAGACACCAATTTGTTTTGTGCAAATTGGGCTCGTAATTTGCCTCGATAGTCGTCTGAACAAAGTTTAATAGAAGCATCCAAAGGAAATAGGGCGACGCCCAATTCGTTAGACTTCTTGAAAAATAGAAATACTGATCGTCACAAATATAATTAATCGAACATAATTAAAAGTACTTGAAAACTATAAGACCAAGTGTGGATGCCACCTAATACAGGTCATATCGGATATAAATTCTTATGAACTTATGAAATACATCTCATAGATTGTAATTATTGGTGATTTTGTCAATCTCATAAGCATCGCTCGGACCCAAACAATATGGATAGTAACATGGTACTTTCGCCGGGGAGTCTTTCGATTACGACCGGTAGCTATACCATGCAGCCCCGGTGCATCAAGGGTGATCCCTTTGATAATGCATGCATGAAGGTCGCCCGAAAGTCATGAGAGCAAGTGAGGGTGTCCAAATGCTCTGGAGGTGGAGGCAATTGGGACCTCTGAAGAACTCTAGCAGGGCGGCGAGACATAGGAAAGGGCTGTGCTATGCACTCGAATGCGGCTATACTTATAGCCAAGTAATTATTGATGAAGCACTGTAGTAACATTATTATTGTACATATACGACTGGTAAGTATATCCAATAATTATTGTGTACAATACCAACAATAATTTTGGTTGGTATAAATATATATCAAACCAATGTTGGCCAACAAATTTTGCCTTAGTCTAACCATGTGGTCTCCTGTTGGTCCTGAGCGTGATTCCATTACGTGCAAGATGAATCACGAAAACTTCAAAAGCGATTGCGAGCGAAATAGCCATGGAAGATTGGATGACCACTGTGAGTCTCAATCCTCGCCATTATCCTGATCCCTTCGATGTTATCATCCATCTGATATGGAATAGAGAGCATCAAATGTACATGATAGAAAAGATCTCTGGGGTGGCTGCTGAAAATGACTCAGAAGAGTCCCCCTAGATCAGATTGTTGTAATGTGATAGTCATGTTGTTGTAATCGGATTGTCGTAATACTCTTGCTTTTGTAATTTGTAAGGCAGTTCCACTTGACTTCATGTTCAACTTTCATACCGATAGCCTTAAGGTTCAAATTGGGCCCAATTTCTATGAGGGAACTCTTCTAGTGCGAGGAAATTGGGCCACCCCAATTATGTCATACTTCTATTAGAATACAAGCAATTAGATCCAATAGAATAAACAACTTGACATGAAAATTTTGTATTTCAAGATCTTAAAATGTTACAGATAAAAGATTTTATGCTTTACTTTAGATAGAAAAATACATGATATACCATAGATTCGACATATGTGACTGTGAAATTGGGCGGGCGCCCAATTTCAGCAACTCTGTGAATCATTAAGGTTTTTTCACGGATCTGGGGGGTTCTCCTCAGTGTTGTCGGATCTTGTTGTTGCATGGCAGCTTCCTTTATAGCTTCCATCTTGTTTATGAACTCTTCATTGCTCGAGGGGAGCCACCTTCTTCATCGGCCCTCCACGCCCTATCTCTATGTCACCCATCTCCTTCTCGTCATCCATTATTACATCAACGTTGTCTACCCTGATTTTCTTCCTCGTCATCATCTTGAGCTTTCTCTGGTTCTTTTTCCTGCTGACTTTGAGGTGTGTCCTTCACGATGGATTCCTCACGATCATTGTCCACTATATCATTGAATTTCGAGCTGGCGTCAATGACATCCTGAGTGTTCACCATTTGGGTTCCTGCCAGCATATTAATTCTATCTTTTTTAATTCGGAAGATGGATAGATCCTTACTTCCTAATCCTGCAGCCTTCTTTATTTGATCTGCAAGGGAATCCTTACTCGGCGGCGTGGATTGCAGTTCTGAAACGATCGGCGGGGAATGGATTTGGTGGCCGGGGCAATCATTTGTGATTTGTGGAGGCTTGGAACCTGATTTCTTCTTCTTGCCCTCTGCAATCTTACGTCTCCGTGAGGGCCAATGATTTATTTTTAGGTCCAACATTATTTCCAATTGATCGAAGATGCACTAGCTTGAATTGTAGGGTCTCCCCGCATCTCGAATGAAGTTGCTTTGTATCCTTCACATAGTCTTTGCCACGGTTTGAATGAGCCTCGAAAAAAAATCAAGGACACCGCAACCCTCCATCATGAGTTTCCGCGCCAAATATGTGCATGTCTTGGCACAGTAGTTGATTCGGAATGAGAGGTCTAGACCCACCAGCTGCAGTCTTATCACCCCACGGACGATACAACCAATATGTTGAAAGAGAAAATATTTCAGCTAAAGCAACATAAATTGGGCGACCGCCATATTTCAAAGAATATTACCTGCCGAGCACTCCTCGTCGGGTAATTTCTTCGCGATGTCCTCTGCCTCCTTAAGGTGTTGTGGAAATTTTGAATGCTGCTGTGGATGGTCACTTTGTATGAAGCATAGATTCAAGTCATCCAGTGCAGGAGATGCCGCTTGGTCTCGGGCCACGTACATGACCAACACAAGACTCTGAAGCTCACGAACTCTGGAGGTTGACCCTGACTTTGCTTTTGGATCCTGGTATGCTCCAATCCACACCCGACTACCGCCATCTATAGTTTTCATTGCAGCCAAGCACTTCGTTCAAATGCTTTCGGGTTTATAAATATGGTAATCAATACAAGCTGCTGGTCCGTTAGGATACTAATACGATCCATGAATTTACGATACTCCTCCACGGACCATTTAATATGGTTCCTAAAGTCACATCCAATAAGGCGTCTTTGGCGTGTTGGCGACATTAACACAAATCCCTAGTGGAACGGTGAGGCATTTGAAAGCCTTTGAACCCTCTTCAACTGGTCCACGGAGGTATTCGTTCACTTTTGTAATAAGAGTCTCCGGTAGATTTTCCTTCTCAGCTTCTTTCCGACTCTCCGTCCAATCACTGACACTGTTTGCAAACATTAGCATGAGGTTCTCTGTGAATATGGGATGAAACTGTCTGACTTCATCCATATTTTCAACTTTCAACTTCTTCACCTCTCTTAGATATTTCAGTAATGCACGCTCAACAATGCCAATCTTCCTTAATTCTTGCGCTCTAGTCTTCATGACACGCCTTCCTTTATAAGCCTTCGTGGCCTTGATGAACGTCTTTCCTGCCATGATCTCCCTCATTAACCTCTGCAAATCCATGGGGTGCATAGACTTCATCGGCCGACAAGAATTGTTTATGAACATCCGTAGACGATCCTTGACTTCAATTCTTTCGCCATTCTCATCCTTCATTTCGTCCTCGAAAATAGTTGAGCGACTTCGAGCACATATTCCAAGTTTCTTACGTCAAGATAGAGCGAAATAATCATAGTCCCCGCATGCTCTTATTCTTGAGGTGCGCTTTGCTATAGCTAGCCATTCCTGCGAACAAAAGATAGTGTAAGACAACTTGAGGCGAGCTGAGAATTAGACGAAACTACAATATGGGCGAGCATGAAGGCTATGAAATTCCAGGCGCCCTATTTGGAGTGAAGTCGATTGAGGATGCATACATTAGAAGAGATTAGAAGAGCAATTGGATGGTTGAAATTGGGCGGGCGCCCGAATTTGCTAATGGGGACATAACTTACGAGTAAAAGCCTTCCGTTGATTGACCACGCTTTCCTTTCTTGGGCTTGCCATAGAGTTCCCAATTCTTGAAGTTCTTTGGACCTCCTCAAAGAAGACATCTGCGTGAATTGTCTTCACTATGATATCATTTGTTTCTGGCTGACCTTAACATATTCCGTTGGAGTTAGGTTTCCAGCCAGTACACGACACTTTCTCTTCGCATAAAAGAAAAATATCAAATCTTTCAAATGGCTCCTTTGAGGAGGCCATTCCAATGCCCCGTTCACAAGGATCGAGCAACGGTTGTAGTGTGATTTCCATTAACGATCGAACTTCGCATTATCCAAATCACTTGCTCTTTTCCATTTAATAGGGCGACACGTTGAAGGGTCAAAAGAACGACATCCGCACAAGGGAGGATGCATTTGCATAGTTATGAAAAGATTCATAAAAGGGTATCCGTGTGTTCGAGATCGATGACCACGCAAGTCATGTTTGCGGGGGCTTGATGCATCTTGAATATGTCGACCTCAATTTCCGAATCCTACACCAAGTGGGTAAATCCTCTCCCTTTGCTTGATGTTTAACATCATGGCTCTCGAGATAATTCACGCTTACTTTCTGTGTTAACTCCCGATGGAGGTGTATCTTTGTACAATTGGCGGTGATCCCCTACGCACTATCGCTAACCCGTTTCCATCGTCCCTACGCTTATCGGCGGATGGACTCGAGGCGTGGGACATCTTAGTGTCTTATGGGAGGTGCACAGCTTGATCCTCGCCCCTTTTTTCTTCTTCAACCGAAGATCGGGAGAATGTTCATTAGATTCTCAGGAGGTGTTGCTTTCGCTCGGAGGATCTTGGTCTCTTTTGCATACCTCCAAGCATGACAACGGGCATCTCAATCTTGGGGTTTGTTGTCAAAGACGATCTCTTCTTCTTTGTAGCGGTGCCTTTGTCACCTACCTTAGACTTCTCTGCGTCTCCCTTTTTGGTAACTCCATGTCGGACTTCAACCAAGGCGTGTCATACACTTTTGGTCGGGCCTTCCCATGATATTACGTATCTGTGCCTTTCGACCGGGTCCGCTTGTGTTCAAGAATCCATCGCTGCGACCGTGTAAACCGTCAATAACATCTCCACGCTTTCTAATTCCGATTTTCCAAGCTCTCATATGAGTCCAAATTGCCAACCCTTTGCGGTAGACGAGTTTTGATTTTCGGTTATGCTTGCCGACATTAGGCGAGGGTCATACGTGGGGTAGCCCAGGCAGCGGGAAGCACTTGTCCAATACGTCTTCCACAAAAACTTCTATCTCCCCGGGTACTTCTGCGTTTATCCCCATATCAATTGCTATCCCGATATTGCTTGTCTTCTTTGTCCCAGGCACGGCAAAATATAAACATAAATCCTTCAGATGGTTTGTGCTGGACTTCGGATTTACGTTACCAATTTCAATGCACCATGTGTACTTGTCGAAATGCGAAGTGATATCTTGAACTACTTCAATTCCTTCAAATGTCACATCCTCCTCTGTCTCTTTAGCCACAGAATAGCGGCAAGTTGTTTAATAATAGGGCATGCAGCAAATCGATTTTGTCCTTGCCATTACTCCCGCATTCCATCAAACTTGAAGTGAGTACGAACTTTACTGAAAGTAACGTGGAGCATACATTTAAGACAAATAGAGCCTACCAATTTAGTGACTTGAAAGTTAGTAGGAATGGTTCGTGGTGGCTTAGGGGAGAGGCATGCCCTCGAAATTGGGCCGCCCTAATTTGGTTAGGGTCCTGTACTGGGCACCAGGCCGATAACCTTCACCGTGGAGGCCCAATTCTCATCGTTCTTGCAGCTTGAAACCTGGCGTCACTGAATTCAATGAAGGGAAGGAAGTAGAGGTGCTCGACTTCCATGCAAGTGATTCCGCCTTTCGAGGCCGAAATAGAGTACCGATTTAGAGAGAGGGAATGAAGGTGACATTGTTCGACTTTCCAAACAGTTCCCGCCGAAAGAAGTTATTAGCAAAGAAAACGGCGGCCGCTTTGGGTTTCTTAGAAGCCCGGGAATGCAGGTGACTGCGCCAAAGTTTCCAAATACTGGCGAAAAGGAGACATCAAAAAATTGGGCCAATGTAATCAAGGAAACAAGGTTAGGTGGATCGACTATCGACCTTTTCTATGCTAAATCTGTCATTGTCGAGAAATAGCTTGAGAAAAGAAGGTGAGGGAAGCAAGTCTAGGTGGCTCGAATATCCGGCACATAAGATAGTTGATTAGAAGGATAGAATAGAGAGGGATTAGAAGGAAAAAGATCATTATTGCAAGAACTCCGTGTAAGACCTTGAATGAATAGGAGCAAGCTTCTTTTTCAAACACGAAAGGGGAACGGATGGAAGGCAGAATGGATGCCATGTCGTCTTGGGAAGCATTATTAAAAAAATAAATAAACATTGACATCAACCCCGCCCGCTGATGCAAGCATTACCTTTCGTTAATAACCAATATAGAGTCGGGCGCCTTGTCCTTAGTTGTCGTCGATGATATCACGGATAAGGAAGCGTTTTTTTTGAACTGAAAGACCGTTGAAAATGCGGTTATCCGGGAGAAAGGAATATTTATAAGTGAGGCATGCACTCACATTGCACCAGCTAGCGGACAAGTGTCCGATTCCGTTATAATGGACCGCTTGCAGTCCATAATTAATTTGCGAGTTCGAAAATAATGAAGGGTGGCACGGGCGCCACCTCGAAATCCATCCTCCACCAATATGTAGAAGCCACATGGCATGCCGTATGTGAAAGTATTAAAGGGTACACAATTCAAATATGAAATTCAAAAATATTCAATGCACGCCGCGTGAGCTACATTTAATGACACCTCGCATGCGTGTCCCCAATAACGTTAATAAAGTTTGCCCCTAATAAATGCATACAAATGGGGAGAATTTGAATTCAATTTGAATTTGTTGAGTGATTCAAATACGCATCTTAAATTCCCCATTTATTTCTAGTGCCCTCTCTTTTTGGAAGCCTTCATTCTTGAGCCTACTCTAATATACTTTGTCGAAGGTCTTACATGGCTTACCCGACTCCAAAGGTAATTTTATCTTAACTAAGCTAGATTTGTGATCTTGGGACTGTTTCTTCAGTTATGAATCTTGTTTGCTCGACTAGTGCAACATTTTTTGCAAGATGTTTTTTAGTGATGTCGCGACTGATTCAATTTACATGCCCCCTGGCTTTGCTAGCTGCAGTGCATCCTTCCACCTTATTCAAATTCTACAAGAAATCTACTTGTCAGGTTTTTAGACTTCATGCCACATTGGCAGGCTAGTACACAGAGGTCTGCTGTGTATACGTTCTCTCTCTATGCCCCATCAAATGGATGCTTGTAAGATTGATTTTTCATAAGTCAGTGAAAGTTCTGATACATATGGATGTCCACTGTGGGGGAGTTAAGTTCTGACACTCTTCAAAACCAGCCAATATTGTGTAGCCCTCCAAAAACACCTGGGATAAACGTGGGCGGGCGCCCACTTTACTATGAACACTGGCACGTGTAATGCGATCCATTTCACGGCGCCCGCCCCGGTTTGTTTTGGCCACTGCCAAGTGCACAGGATCCATTTCGGGCGGCCCAGTTTACTTTGGCCATTTCCACGTGCATGTCATCCATGTCTTATGGCCAAACCATGACTGTAGGCGCTCATGTCTTCCCACCTGCAGGACATAGGAGAAATTGGGCGAGCGCCCAATTTACATTGGGTTGTGTGCTTTGCCCAGTCTACTTTGGCCAGTGTGCTTTTGCCTATTTACATTTGGACCAAGTAAATTGGGCGGCCTAATTTAGTTTTCCCGATAAGCTCATAGCGATGTTTAAAAATCAATTTGGGGCCCCACCGATTTCGCACCATATCGATGCCGATTCGCGGTATGTTACGCTCTCAATAACCCGGCCCCATGTTCCCCATCTATTACTCGAGGAAGTGTACATCTTCAAGGATGGTCAGTCCCATTGCCAAAGGGTTCACTGGAGACTCTAACCAATGCCATTTCAGAAGCATCCCCCATGGAGCTGTTAGTGTTGGTGTTGAAGAGGTTTTCGAGGAGTGTCACGCCCTACCATGGCCCACTCCGGATCACGAAAACTATAGGAGAAGCCAAAGGATCCTTCATTCTTTGGAGAGAGGAAGACGTCCGAGTGAATCCAATGTAGAGGATGTCGGGTCCACCTCTAAAAAAAGAGAGTGGAATCAACTATGGGACTTATCCCCCGACTAGATACACTTTACCGAGAAGGACCGTGGAAGTATGGCACTCTTAGCCTCCATTCCCACCGGAAAGGGGTTCATATCCTTTACTGAGCCCGAGATGATGCAAGATCGCGATCAGTTCTTAGGGTTGAAATGCATTGGAGTGACAATTGTTGAGGGTTACCCGACTCCTCCCCGAAGTGAATTTCATTTGTCGGGCTTGTTTACAGTACCAAAAGCGGTATGCTTGTGAGGTGGAGTAACGAATATGTTACAATGGATGGTGTAAAGGTGTCTCAAATCTTGACCGCAAAAAGCCAACCGAGCAATCAAATACTCCCTCAAGTCAAGGCAGCTCTATTGTTGAGAAGCATCCTAATTTTGAGAGGCGCAAAGTACACTTTCCACTCCCGGGTGGAGGTTCTTGAGACAACCTAAGATTGAGCGCCTTAGCTCTAAGGAGGCTATTTTAAAAATATCGAAGCGACCTTTGTGTTGCAAACACAGGTGTTGTGCAAAGTTCTCACATAATCAGGTCATCGAGATGCGCAAGGAGTTTTATGGAATGAAGTGTAGCGGCGACATTTGTGTATGACATGCTTGGGAACAACATGAAAGGTCGCCGAGTAGAACGTCCCGGGTCTTGCATGGGAGGCTAGTCCGTGAGAAGGCCCGGTACCTTGGGCTGGGAATCTCAAAGTCGGGGGGTATCTGAAATGGAAAGCACAATACATCGAGGGTGCGCAGCGTAGCAGCACGGAACCGTGGTACTTTCAAGCCGCCGTGGTATCTACCTTAGCCTCCCGAGGCTGTTTTCTCAATGTTCGTAAGGGAGAATTGCGAATCCTTGCCTCACCGTAGTCGGAGGAATGAAGAAGGCATCCGGAAAACATCGTGGAAGTTGCCCGCAATGTTTACTTAAAACAGTGCATCCTAGAAGAGGTGAATGTAGAAGTCATGGCACCGACAGTAAGAAAGTATCGCCAGCCGGCTTTCATAGAACTTGGAAAAGGAGCTTCATGGATGTCGGATTGCAAAAAAATTCCGTTCTCCAAATGTGATACATGCGAGGTCATTAGGCACAAAGTTGTTGAAGACAAAGGATGAGGCGTAAAGGCGGGATATTGCATGATCGTAGAAGAGCACATAGATTGGAGCAAGCCTCCCATCGTACTCCAATCTTGTCGTGAGAGATTGTTGTCCCATAGGCATCCCAAAGACTATGTTTGTATAATTCATGATAAGATGGACCGTGCAAAGACAATGATTCCTAAATTGCGTGAATCGGTGAAGTCACTTTGGAGACTGGATAAACTTAAAATATCATTGATTCGGTGCTCTCACTCATGGTCATGGGAGGGAAGCTATGGAAACTTTGCTTTGGATCTATGGCCGATGACTCGAACTTCCATGTCGGTTCTTTGAATAGTATCTTGAGAAGGCTTGAGATGGTTCATGAGTATCCCTGAGGCCATCTTTCAATGCCTTAAACTTCAGCTCCAACTTGGGTGACTTCCTTGCGTAATAATGCGGCACTCAAATCGAAATTGGCACTCACTAATAGCAACATCCCCGCAAGCTTGCTCCGCACGAGAAGGACCTTCTTTCAAGCCCCTCCCAACATTGTTGCTTTGCAATCGGACAATGCTTGGGGTCAAAACAAAAAAATGTATGTTTTCTCGTATCTTTCATACCTAGTATATCTTGGTGTGTTCGAGGAGATAGAGTTGGGTTTCATGATGCCCGGACATACACATGAAGACATTGATGCTATGTTTGGCAACTTCTCCTCCACTCTAAAGAAGGCCGAGGTGCTGACCATGCCCGAATTGTTATATGAGTTCCACAAATGCAATCTAAATGGACTCGTACCATATATTGTTGATAAAGTGCCGATTGGAAGGGGTTTATAGAAGGGTACATACCCGACGGCGATGATAGATTGATCGCCACACCACCCCCGACATTCAAATTTGCAATGAATGGAGAGTGGCCTGTCATGTATTACAAAACCCGTCCGTGTTTCTTGGATTGGCTGCCTACAAAAGTGGTATAAAAATGTGGAAGGAAGGGGAAGACGGGGAAGCCCATGATGCCCGTGTAGGAACACCCAAGTTGCTTAAACCAAAGGCAACAGCTTAAGGACCTTGGCCAGATTCTAAACAAAGATCCACAAGCACATCCTTCATTGGGTTGCAATATCCACAAGCAAGAAGGGCACCCCGAAACGATAACTATTCCGCACAATTCCGGCTACCATCGAGTATTGGAAGGGTCTTTTACTGTGAGCTAGGGAAGATTTCGTGCCTAAGAGAGAGTTATGAGGACTTTTGGCCATGCACCCGTGCAAGAAGGAGTTCAGCTTCGTAAATGGTTGCATTGCCGCAGCCAATTGCAAAGCATCGCTCCTCCATACGGGGACCATTGAAGGATAAACCCATACCGAAATTCAATCCATTCAAGGACGTGAAGAAAGGTATGTTCATTATGGCACGCCCCGATGACGTGTTGTGTCCCACATGGGTAGGGTATGCCACCTGAGGAGCCCCAAATGGATGATAAGAAGGAGAACTTTGAGACAGTAGATGATCACTTGGTGGGAGCCTGTCCCTCAGAAGGAACCAGTGTACCCGCCAATTATGTAAACCGTTGGAAGAAAAGATGGAGGCCAACCAACGCTAGTGATCGCATTGAGTTGGAGACAATCGACTTTGCTTGGTCTCCATCGAACAGAAGAAGCTCCCCAACACTATCAAGATTCCAAAGGTGCGGATTCTTTCGAAGCATATGCAGCCCTCACCGGTGATGCTTGTTAGTGTGGGAAAAATTGTTATTGAAGCAGTGTCTCCAAAAATGGTCCATAAATTCGGGTTTTGTACAAAAATAATGAAATTGTGCTTATTCTCGAATACATAATGCTTTTCTAGAGACAAGCAATGTGTATTCCGAATACACATTGCCCGTGTGAAGGAAGGCATGTGTATTCGGAATACACTATGTACTGCCGATGTTTTTGGGAATCTAACATGCAAAGAGTAAAGTTTGTGTCGAGAACTTACTTGTGCAATTCCTTTGACATTTCTTCTAGGCTAAACTCCTTATCAACAACTTTTTGAGAAGCTGCTCCGGAAGCTCCGTGGCCTGAGAAGCCCCGCATTTCCCTCCGACCGGTAATGGTCATTTCTTTTTTTTAGCACGTCCAGGGTTTTTCTTGGTGTCTCCTTGCCCTTGCTCTTTAACTCCCCTCGCCGAACATTGTAAATATCTCGTCCCCGAGTTCCCAAATCTGCTCAAGAAGATTTCACGCCAAATAGTCGGTTTGCTATTCGAATACATTTTGTGCTTACCTTGCCATCTCTAAAAGCTAATCGAACCGGTTGTCGTGGCCAAATGAGAGATCGCCTTTTATTGGCCTCGTCATATTTCGTGCGGCATTCAATGGCACACGCCTCCTTAAGCTCCAAGGAAAACGCCGGCTTTAAGGTCCTCACCGTATTTTCCCTTGAAAATTACATACTCCCCGTGCATAAACCGGATCTTGTCGACAAAGCTCATCTTTAGTTTGTACTTTCGTTATCGGCATTGTGGGTGTTGGCAACCATTTTTGCTTCTTCATCCGTAAAGACCACAAGAGACGGTAGCAGAGGGGCGGAGAGGTACCTCGGGTTCTTCTTTTCTTTGTAAAGTTGCCTTCTTGCCTTGAAGCTATGATTCCCTCCCAAGACGTAGTGAGTGTAGGTGTCAGCGTTTTCTCTGTCATACTCCTGAGGGGTTGTGCACTGCTCCCTGTCAACAAGGACAACTATTGGGGCCACATGAGCATTTGGATTGCTCCTTATTCTATCCTTCAGGTTCCTCAAGTGATCGGCATAAATTTTGCGAACCTGAGGTGGCCTTTCACCAGCTTCATTTTTCGGAGGAAGCTTCATTGAAGTGACTGGCAAATAAATGACACCTTGCACAAACTTGTGCAGGTTAATCTCTTCCATTTTTTCAGATGTTTTATCAACTTTTTTTTCCTTAATAGCAACACCAGGTGCTTTACCCTTCCCCTTCTTCTTCTTAGGTTCCTCGGGGACTTCTGTGATTTCAAGCTGCTGGTTTTAGCTAAAAGGTGTCTTCATTAAGTGCTAAAAAACAAGAGTTTCCAAAAAGACAAGCAAAGTGTATTCCGGAATACACTTTGCACTTCACCCGAAGGGCAAAGTGTATTCAAGTACAAAGTGTATTCCGGAATACACTTTGCCCTTCGGTAAGGAGCAAAGTGTATTCCTAATACACTTTACACTATTAGCGTAGTGCAAAGTGTATTCCGAATACACTTTGCTTTTCACTGAAGGGCAAAAGTGTATTCCGGAATACACTTTGCACTCGGAATACACTTTGCACAAAGTGTATTCCGGAATACACTTTGCTCTTCGACAGATGGGCAAAGTGTATTCTGGAATACACTTTGCCCTACAAAACCAAATCAGGAAACAAAAGAAAGACGTACTATGTACTTTATATGCTTACCTGTCCATTGTCTTCGCTATGTAAATCGAATACGAAGAAATGTATATTGATCGGAAGGCTTCGGGCTTTGGCGACTAAATCTCTGGAAGCGGAATACGCAAATCGAGGCGCCGATTTTCCTTTTTAAAGGTAGGCCAATTGTCGGTTGTGTTTTTCATGTAATGCGGAATACGCCTTGTCCAAACACTGACAAGTGTATTCGAATAGCATCTTTGCACACACACAAAATCTGTTTACACACAAAATACTATTCCGAATAGCATTTGTATTCTTGAATATCATTAGTCCAATCGACTTGTGAGTTAGTAACAAGCCCACAATTTTTGCGCTTGTTTGACATGGTTAACCGCCGTGAACAAACTTCCACCACCATTTGTTTGTCCAAGTACCTCTACTTCGGATGGAACACAAGACGGAGATCTATGCTTCTTCAACACCTACCTCGACAAGGTCTTTGTTGCTTCTCGAAGACACTCCGAGTCCAGTAACTAGCAGACTGCCACCACCTTTCCAACCCTCTCCAAGTCCAGTAGGAAACCGGCTGCCACCACCTTTCCAACCCTCACCTGTTGCACGTAGCAATCTTCCACCACCATTTGTACCATCCCCCGACACTACAATGGCTCGACCTCAGCAAATTTTTCGGAACCGACTACCTCCGCCGCTTGTTGTTTCTCCATCTTCACTTACACATGCCAGAATACAAAGACGCTCAAGATCAAGCGAGATCCTCCATCGCTTCTCCCACCACGATTTCACTACAAATGAAGACGACCTCGCAAAGATCTACACCTCTTCACACAAACGTGGTGACACATGGGTTTGCAGAATTTCAGTCTGCTTTAAGAGACATGTTTGAACGAACTCCCTGTGAAGACGCTACAACAACTTTCGCTGGCACATCATATGGTGGCCCATCTCCTTCATTCAACACTGCACCTCCGCCTTATCCGGGTACAGCTTCACGTGGTTTGTTCTCCTCTACAAGCACACCACTAAGGGTAGAGGAGGTCACCCCCCCGAGTAGAACTCTCTTCTTTAAGATGAAGACACCAACGGCGCAACGAGATTACACATTCTTCTAGCCAATCCACCAAGAAATTCAAGGTGGATTTTAGTTTGAGAGCATGCTCCTCCTCAGAAGAAGAAGAAACCTTATGGACGAAAGCACAAAATGAGAAGACTTTTAAGAAGTAAATGCTGCTCATTGGGTTGCATCAACAAATTTAACATGGCTAAATTACGAGCAATTAGAGACAACTACAGTTCAATGACATTGGCTGACCAGAATGCCTATTTGGCCTATCATGTAAGACCAGACCGCAACACCTTCTTGCACTACATTAACCGGCCAAGAAGTTTGCCGAAATGCTTTATGGTTGTCCACCGCTTAGGGTCCACGAGAATGTCTAGAATACACAAAAGATCGGACAAAAATCCAGCAATTGATGATCATTGTGGACCAAGAAGAAGAGTTATAACTATGCATGCCCTTCTGCTGGGTCGTGGATGGAGAAATATTTTAGAGAAACATGTGAGAAGTCTGCCTAACAAAGAACATGTATCATTTAACCGATAACATCACCAAAAAGATGTTTTTAATGAGTACAAAGAGACTTGCACTCAGCTTTCAAAGACATCTCTTACTCACACTTCACCGTGACCGTGGAAAAGTGAATTCGGTTTAGTGAAAATTCCCGTGAGACATAGAATGTCCGCTTTGTTCAAGGTGTGCGAATTAAAGAGTCAAAGAGAAACCGCAAAAAGACAGAGGTCGAAAGAAGTAAGCTCATGTTCTCCAATCTCTCACTTGTTTTAAAGATAATGCTTTGACCTCATTTCTTCTACGATATTGTGCAATGTAACCTTGCCGGACATCATGAACAACAAGCGGCAGAGAGAGAAAAAGCTTGCCAAACACGTAAAAAAAAAGCTCTTGAACGTCCCACCGCAATATATGTCCGTTTGTGATTGATGGAATGGACCAAAAAAACTACTCTATCAAGATTTCTTGAACATTCCTAAAGATGTGCCAGAGGAATGTTTTGTTAAGGTCCACCTTGTAGGAGCTATGGTCTTCAAAGAAAGTCTAAAGTGCAAAGTATTCTTGACGATATCAAACTTGCATGGTGACCCGAACCTCACAATTACAATTCTTAACAAGGTCCCTGTATGAGCAAGAGCAATTACCACCAGTGCTTTTACCTCGCAACTTGACAATACTACAAGGGAGAACAAGAACCAAACACTCTTTATGTCTTGTGCCATGTTAGTGGAGCTAGGGATCTTTAGAAAAGTGAAGCTGGGTTTCTTACTTGTAGGCCACACTCATGATCAAATTGACCAAATGTTCAAAGAGATTTTCTACGTATACCTCGGAAGGAAGAAGGCTTTCTCTTCCTACTTTAGTTCGAATTATTGAAGATTCTTACACTCCCACTCCAAAGATCGATCTTCTTAAAGAGACTGGCTGATTTCGTAGAGTTTATTTTCTCTCAACGCTCGCACAGAGAACAAGTCGTGAACAAATTGAATGATCTCACCTTTCAACATCACATCAAGTTCTACTTGAAGGATGACCGTAGTTTCTTACAGGGCAAGAAGTATACCACAACTAAGGACCGAGTCCACCGTAGGGATTACGCTTCCTTAAATATATTCCATTAACTTCCTTCGTTGAACGTCTTTGAGCAACTTCCTCTCAAAAATCCTAAGGAGTCCAAGCAGAAGAAAAGTACCCCGTGAGTCATCCTTAAAAGCCATAGAAAATGGTAGAAGAAGATCGAATGTGGTGGAGTAACTTCTTTCTCGAACGTAAAATTGTTGTGAAAAATATAGCTCTAAGACAGGTTGCAAGAACCATTTCAATGGCCTAACACCTTCCATCAACCCCAAACCAAGCAGGTCCAAGCAATGCTACGTTAGCACCTGCAGAGAGAAGAAGACGAGGATCGAAGTTATGTACCTCGGACCAAAGACGCAGAATGAGCCTCAAGGTAATATCACGTAAATTACCAAGGGTATGCTAATTGCTCTTCCTACTTGAGGAGGATGACAAAGGTCGACCTTTACGGATAGCAAAAGTGCTTGACATACCAAGGAGGAAGGCTTAGTCACTAAACTCAAGATTCATTGGCTTGCAACACGCCGTAAAAAATGCTTTTGAAGGTAGATATGAGTTAGAAATGAGAAGCCAAGGAAAAGGGAGAAAGTCCAAGAAGGTGGGTTGTAGGGATGAGCTGATCCTTAATGACGTGACTATATTATGCTATGATTTTAAATTGAAATCTGACAATCGTCTACGCCAGAGGACTATCAATTTGCTTAAAAAAGCTTGTAATTACGAAGAAGAGGATGAAGAAGGTGGTGGCAATGCTTCACCATCTGTTGATAGTGATGAGGAAGATAACTCAAGCACTTCCTCTAGTGATAGTGAAAGAAGTGAAGGTGATGAGGATGGCATAAATGAACATGATGACGTCCTGGATCCCTCTCTCATCACTCACACTTTTGTACATAACTGAGTCTTAGAAAAAGACTGTAAATTTTGCATGTGAATATGAAGATTCTATCTTCAAATTTTGAGAATACTACAGTTTCAGTTACGGACTTACTTCAATTTTTTGTTAAATATTTTATCCTCTGAAATTAGAGATTCTCTCGTAAAATATACTTCAAGAACATTCTATTTGCTAAGAAAAGTGACACTTTAAAAATGTCAATTCTTTGGTTGCACAAAAAAATTAGTCATTTTGGGGGGGTCAAAATAGAATTTCATGCATCTTTTTTTTTTTAACCTAGTTTTACCCCCTTTTTGTAAAAAAAAAAAAAAGGGAATCTTTGAGGAATATTCCTTTCGCTCTCGTTTCGATGATTTGCTCCCGTTTAATACGCAATCTTGTTTGGTGAGAACCGTCCACCTTTGGGTTCCTTTCGTCTTGATGGCGATATGAGCAGAGCTTGCCCTACCTTTACATGTTATATGAAATGCTAGAAGGCGAATTGAGGAGAATTGCAAAACTACAGACACAAAACTAGAGGATAAAGCAAAACTAGACGACAAAAGACTACAGGGCAAATTAAATCCTGCTAAACTGGGGGACATTGGAGTTCTGCAATTGTTTTGGAAACTAGGGTTTTATTGTGGGAATTCAAAAAGGGCGTGGCCGTCCATTTTTGGCGACCTCTATCTGCACGATTTTCCCTGACCTTGCAGTTGTCGAGGGCCTGGCAGGGGCCGAATTCTCAGGCGATTTTGGGCGACGGAGGGATGGCGGCTGTGCAGTCGACCAGCGCGTGGAGATGTGCAGGTGATCTCCAAATGGTTTCCGGTTTTGGTCGAGCAGGATGACAATTTGGGATTTGCAGATGGGTGCTTCTAGTTCCAGAGCAGGAGGGCAGCGATGGCAAAGAGCGCCTCATCAAGCCGGCCTGCTGTAGGTACACTTTAATCCTTTTCATCATGTTGAAGCGTTTAGCTAGGATGCCTGCATCAAGTTTGTGTCTAGACGAGGAAGGGCGTCCGCCTGAGAGTAGCTCAGCCGCTGCATCTAGGTGTGTCAGGGATTCAATTAGGCTTGAGTGCGACAAAGTCTTCCACAGAAGCAGCTTCGTTGAGATGGCATCTGAGCCCTTGGAAGTTCGTCAGGACAATAGCCTTCATGTTCTTGCAGATGTGTGTGATGCCAGTGATTACGCTCCTAGGAAGAGAGGCAGGCCTAGGAAGGACCTTGCATTGAAAATCAGAGAAGAGGATGAAAAGGCGGAGAAGAGGATGCAGAGGCAGAGGGAGAAGGAGGAATTAAAGCAGAGAAAATGAGAAGGAGAGATCAGAAAAACGTGAGAGGGAGAGAAGACAGAGGGAGGAAAAGAGAGGCAAATTTGGTAAAAAGGGGGAAGTCTGCAGGACAGAAGCATGACACTGCTGAGAAGTCCACTGTGATTGACCTAAGCGTCACAGTGAGCATTGAGGGAGCTGATGTGTGGGAGGATTTGTATGTGAGGGCGTGTGAGTTTCTTGAGGCTGAATGCTTGGCTGGGATGGTCTCCATTGAGCGTGGTTCAGAATTGGATCATTTGCACCTGCAATGTGTCTTCAGGATGCCTATGACCACCCCGACAGCTGTGAATATTCGCCTCAAACATGCTTTGAACTGGGTGGATCACAGACCGCCTGGAGGTGTGATTCTTTGCAAAGCTCTTAAAGACACCCGCCTGCACTGCTTTGAAGGCATGCTAGGTTACTGCCTCAAAGATATAGGCAAGATGCACTTCAAGAACCATATGAAAGCAGATACTCCCGAGCAATTAGAACGAGGCAAGAATCTTTACGCTCTTTACGGGCGGGGGAGATAAAGAACTGTGTAGTTCTAGACAATCGAAACATCCTCGCTCGTGCAAGGCATTTCGTACTCTATCATGGCAGGAAGCAAAGAACTGCTAGCCTATGTTACACACTTGCTAGAATGCTCCGGACATTGTGCTTTCAAGCGCTTGGGTGCTGCCATTCAATAGCAATAAAATCAGTTATGAGAGAGTTGAGGCGGCGTGGCGTCTTGCATTGGATCCAATGCATGCGTCTGTGAAGGACATGAGGTGTGTCATCTATGGTTTGCTAGCTGGCGAAGATCCAATTGAGAGAATTGGAAAGAGGCGAAGACGGTTTTGGGATGATACAGTAGCATCCAGGGAATTAGACAGATTGGATGCAATGCTAGATGAAGAGGAGGCTGTAGACGATGGAGATGAGGAGATGGACATGGGGTTTGTGGATGGTGAAGGGTGCTTTGTGGAGACCCCGGATTTCCAGCCTCCTGAGAATCACGAGCTGATCCCATTCCAAGACTACATTCCCTTGGATGTAGTTGATGGGACATTAGCTATCTCTTAGTGAGCAATTCAATTGCATTCCTGGCGCAAATGAAAGGAGTGACTAATCAATTCTTCGTTGGCATGTTTTTGCAGGTGGAGCTGATGGCGAGCAAGAGCAAGAAACCTCTACACCCCCACCGTTCACTCCATTCATAGCGCTTGATCCCGAATCTGGTACTAACGGTGAGGTGGCAGATAGAGTAGTTTGGTACTAACGGTGAAGTGGCAGATAGAGTAGTTGCTCCTGCTGGTCCATTCCTTGATGTGGAGTGGCTGAAGATGAACACATGGAGAATTGTTCATAGGTTGAATGTGAGTCTAATTGATGTTGTTGACATCTTAGAAGAGGCACTGACCGTAATGGATGATCCAAGAGTGGATGTCAATGTCAGGGAACGCCGAATTTTCAGAGGGGAAGTAAACCATGTCCGCGCAATGCTTCTTTCCAAGCTTCGGCCGCTTGAGCAGCTTGCCAGAGCTCACCCAGGCACCATGCGCGCATGAGCACAGCTTCCTGCTGTTCTATCCTCTGTTTTATACTGTGTGTTTTTTACAACAATAATGTTCAACGTAACATGTTTTGCAATGTAAAATATTGACAGTAAAAATGTTGTACTCTGTTATCAGATATATGGCAGTAGCAATGTTGAATTTAAAGTGTTCTCCAATCCAAAGTGTTGTTTTTTTGGGTGGTGACAAGTGTATGGCCTTTGTTTTTTGTTTTTTTTTTTTTGTGTAGCCATTAGAGTTGTGTAGCCATTAGAAAAGTGCTAAGCAGATAGAGAAGCCCCTTCTACCTTTCGGAAAATTTGACCATCGTACACAAAACTCAATAGTGTTTATATAATTTTTGGCTTGCGTGAAGGGTAAACCCTAGGCTGGAGGTTGAGGATTTGGCATATGCTAAACCCTATGGCTGGAGGTTGAGGATTACCGAATATTTGAATTGGACGGTGGACATGTGGCTTGTATGCGGTTTATACGGTGGAGATTGCCCTAGAGCTAAGACACTCGATTAAAAAGTGAGGATTTTTTCTATTCAAGGCTTGGGTTGTTCAAGGGATGGTTAAGTGGGCTTCTTGAAGTCAAGTGATGGTTAACTGAGAATGAGTATTGACAAGCTAATATGGTTTCCATTTTAAAGGATGCAAAATTAAATTAAATATCTCTAACATATAATTGTAATAAGGAAGGTAAGGGGCAGCTTACGTGTCTGTGCTTTTTATGGAAAATTATGATTTAAATTGACGTGTGAAAATACAAAAAATCTGGAAGTTTCAAGCATGGGCCGTGAAGCTTTTGCGCACCTAGAAGCTATGTATGCATCCAGGTTAGATTTATAGGGCACAAAGGCGCGAAAAAAATGAGAGGAGTTCTGGAGTTCTGGCTAGATCTTCAATTTCGGGTGGGTTCCAGTGACGTAGGAAACCACGAAGAGCTCTGATGCTTCTTAATAAGCAAAGGGCAGTCAATTCTTTTTTAAGGATAGAAATCGTGACTGTGGTTTTTGTCATCTTGTGGTTGCCGCTTTTGTTTTTTGTGAAGAAATTATTGGGAACGATTCTTCAATTGGTGTTTGTTTAGACCAACGGAAAGCAGACTTTTATGTATTGCCATAGCCACATTTTCGTGACTGATCTACGAACTTTTCAAAGTTGTCGAATTAGTTGCGATGATGGCAACCCGTATATCTCAAGCGAGATGTGGTTAATGTGGCCACCTATATCAACCATGAAGAACAACGCAGTTTGAAGCCCAAAAACCAAAAATTTTTGGGTGGTTTTTGGTCGACCTGGCTCTATTTTGCCTCAAATCTCTTCCTCTCTTTATCAATCTAGCATAAAAATGGGGGACAAAGCGATTTACATTGTTTATAGAGCGAATAACTGCCCATGGAGCATAAAGAACCAGGTCGATTGAAGTACCCCCCCCCCCCGTTTTTTGGCCTGGTTTTTGGCCACATTAACCACTTGGATGATATCGGATGGTCAGATTAATCACAAATGTTTTGGCCACATTAACCACATCTCACTTGAGATATATGGAGTTCCTTACGATGACCTCTTTATTAAAGTGATTTCCAGGTCACCCTCAGATATAGTTGATGTATGTAAGTTTTATGTACATGTTTTGATTGCTTAGATTTTATAGTTATTTGCAGATGCATGGTTCTAGAAAGTTCTATTGGGTTATAAAACTTGTCATTCGAGGATCGAGAAGTCTCGATGCAGGTTCTAAAGGGCTTTAGTTTTGTCTTTTGGCTTCATATAAAGAGGGGAACGACGCCCTACTCGAATCAAAATTGCAGTTTTATGCACTGATGTATGTAAAATAATTCGATGGGTTAGTAACCGGGTCGCGATTATCTAAGGAGATGAAGAAGACGAACTAAAGTTTTGGGTACAGTTGTACCCGTGGAAACCATTTATGGTTTGGTATTTTGAGATTGTAGTTTTATTTAATCCAGAACATTCAAGTTGATCACTTTGGAAGCGCCATCATTGCGATCTGCATTGATTGTGCCCAAAATTCAAATATAATTATAATACTTTTGTTCTGAAGCGCTCACTACAGGAAATTTGAGCAGTTATCATATTTAATAATCCATGAAAGGTATTTTTAGTGTGTCGTTTTTCCTGCTAGAATGTTATTTCTTAGGAATCCTGCTAGAACGTTATTTCTTAGGAGCTAGAACGTTATTTTCTCATGAATGCACTTAGGGATGTAGCTAAGCTAAAAATCTTCTGGGTTAGATTATAAAAGGAAACAATACAGATCCCTACTCAGGTTTATTCATCGACATTTTCTTACCGTTCTGCCTGCCTTCTCTGGTTCGACTATTAGGGAGTCGGCATTTTGTTGTCTTTGCTGCTGATGTTTGTCTTTACATTATGATCGCTTACAAAATATCCAAGTTACGTTGACCCATAATGTCTTTTATTCCTCCTGCCGCAAACAATCTTATTAGTATTATATTATTGGTACTTGCAGTTTTTCCATCATTTATTTAAACTTTATCTAGTTCTCCCGGGCTGCCCCCAAGGAACTTGTTTCAGAATTAAGTGAACTGGGTTTGTGTAGAATGTTAGAGAATATTTTAGGATAGGAATGTAACTTGAGTCTTCCATTGAGATAGTTTATGGTATAAAATTTGCGTAGAAGTAATGCAATATAGAAGCATGGAGAAAGCAATGGAAGATAGAAGGATGGAGAATGCAGTATACTAGGAACAACAATGGAATGCCAAGCAGATGGGAGAACATGAAAAGAGAAGGTGTATGAACATCAAATGGATATGAACCTCTCTTGTGGTTCTGAGACAAACAAATGAAACAAATGATGAATAAGGCACAAAGAAAATGAAAAGAGAGAGAGCGCATAAACGGTTAACTATGAAAGTGGTACCTTTAGGATGTATATGGTCTGATCAGGATCTGCAAGAAAAGATCCAACTTGTATAGCATGGAGGTATTTATGCAATTTGTTTGCTAACAAAAATTCCTTCAGTACACTTAACAAATTTTTATAATATTTCTGGAATGTACAACAGATGTACATTTGTTGTACATCTTATGTACATTGATGTACCTAATGCACTTCTGAAGTAGTCCATGTCATGTACAATAAAAATTTGTTCAGTTCTTATCTTTTATATGAACAAAGTATTACAATATTTCTGGAAAGTACTACAGATCTGACTTAGTCCATGTCATCTACAATTGCTGGAAGTTGTGATAACAATGTCTCATGGACTTCATCTGGCAAGTGAAATGCTGTGCTTGCCCCCTTCAGCTTGTGTTTTACTTTCTTGAATGGGATTCGAACCCCAATCACAGATTCTGCAGGTACCAAAACATTCTTAGTAGGAAGCAGTTTATACTTATTGTGGCAGCCTTGGATTAGTTCATAATATTGTCCTTCAATGACACTAGTGCCAGCAGAGTATTCATTTCCATAGCCATCAATTGAATCTTCTTCCAATGCATGCTTTTCCCTGGTGCACATGGAACATAGTATGAAACACCTTCCACATTGTCTGGTGCTGCAAAAGACACATACATCTGAAACTCCTACAGTGTCATCTAAACCAGCTTCTAACATCCAAAGAGTTTAGACGAATAACATCAAGTAATTTAGAGATATAATAGATCTTTTCAGGCATAAGGGATCCTTGCTCTTTACAACTAGGTGGCCCATTAATGGAAAAATATATTTGATATGACACTAAGCAGTCATATAAGCTTGACTTACCCACTCATCTAAAAGTTCACAAGGTCTTCCACGTGAGCCTACTTAAGAGGCATACTCCAAACCCAGAGGAGGTTTTGGAGACTCCAACATTGTTGGAGATTAAGGAACAAATTGAAATAGTTCCGAGTTGATTCTTGACAAAGCGTGCAGGAAATTAAGAAGGTCTAAATTTCTTTAGTACCTAGTCAAGTGGAAACACTTGCATGTGAAGGAGACAACGCGGGTATTAAAACATGATTTAGTAAGGCAGTACCCACAGTTTATGGAGCAGTTCGACAGCTAAGTCATCTGAATTGATCGAATCCAGCCCGTCAAGTGGTGCTAGCTTAGCTTGTATGTTTCGTGCTTGAGTGCAGATAGCGTATGCATCCTAGGCTAGTTAAGATGCATACGTGTGTTTTGGAGCGTTGGTGATGATGAGATCCTCTTGGGTTTTCTCTAGGCCAGTACGCACCAAGGGTGTGCATGACCGGGGAAGATCATGTGGGATTGAGCACATGATCATGGGCGATGATGGGATCGTCTTGGATGTTCCCTAGCTTAAACCCTCAGGGCCATGATGCATTGCAGGTGCGCATGATCGAAAGGGTCATATACAAGTAGGCACGGGATCATGGGCGATGATGAGATCATCATTAGGATGTTCCCTATGCTACGATGTATGGCATATATGCATGACCATAGGAGGGTCATGTAGAGGTAAGCGTGATCATGGGTGATGATGGGATCATCTGGGATGTTCCTTAGCTTTAACCCTCATGGCCATGATGCACTGTGGGTGTGCATCAGCGAAGGGATCATGTACAACTAGGCACGAGATCGTGGGTGATGATGAGATCATCATTAGGATGTTCTCTATGCCACGATGTACGGCATGTGCAAATGACTATAGGGGGTCACGTAGAGGTAAGTGTGATCATGGGCGATGATGGGATCATCTTGGATATTCCCTAGCTTAAACCTTCAGAGGCATGATGCACTGCGGGTGTGCATGATCGAAGGGGGATCATGTACAAGGTAGCACGCGATCATGGGCAATGATAGAATCGTCTTAAATATCTTTAAGCTCAAACCCTATGGGCCATGATCAAGTGCAGGTAATAGAGGTAACCTTGAGCTAGTAGTTTGGCTTAAGGAGTTAATTAGGGGGGTGAACGTCTTAAAACCACATATCAACTAAATTAACATAATGTGCTACTCATTGCAGACCAGTAAAAGTGGAGCTCGGGAGGTAGCACATTACGAGAAGAATAGGAGTTACAAGGTTTTATACTTAATTATAAACTCCTAAACTGGTTGTTATTCTATGATGCTAACTATTTGAGGTTGTATAATTTTCGTAATAAGCCATATACTTAACGTTATAAGTAAATATATGAGAAGATCAATCATTTCAGCATAGTTAAATTATTATATTACTGATTATTATACCTTGTAAGGTTGATTCAGGTTCATCACCTTACTATAATGCTGAGGATATCATTATGCTAAGGGGGGAGAATGTGCCTTCCCCTTAAATATATGGTATAAATATGTATATTTCTAGGCAACGTCACCATACAAGCCTACATAACCCCTTAAAATATATAGTATATCTCTCGCCATATACGGCGAGAGATAATTTTTGTACGTATAGCTCCTCTCGAGCTTGAGAGGAGCTCGTCTCTCGGGCCTTAACATCGGCCATTTTGCTGAGTAACCAGAAACAGAGGGTGCCAAAATCTACCGGCCTGCCGGAATTCAATGTCTGTTGGCGCGAAGCAATCTTTGAATCATCAATTGGTTTTCTTTCTTTCATTTTTTCCCAAATCTCTGCTACAATCTGGCCTTAAGAATATTATAGTATGGATTCAGTGATTTTGGGGATGATTGCCATGGTCTTGCGCACAATTATGCTCGACATTGCATTGCAGCAGTTTTGCCTAAACCTCATGTCTTCAGATCACGATTCCGAGTCTTGGACTTAGCTATGGAGACCGAATCCATTGAAAGCAGTCGGCTCATGACTTGCTGTCAATTTACCTTGATTCTGTTGGGGACAACCAGGCTAAAGAGGCCTTCAACAAGATTTTGGGTTGCACCGAGACAAATCACACAGTGGGATAGCGTTGACAAACATGCCTGGAATTGCTTGCCCTTCTATGAAGATGATATGTAGAGACAATGTTACAGGATGTCAAGATCCTCATTCGAAAAACTGGTAGGTCTTCTGGCCCCATATTTTGTAAAACCAGGCAATAAAGTGAGGGCTCCCATAGAGCCAAGAAGGGCTGCAGCTATGGTTATTTATTTCCTTGCTCATGGGGAAATCTCCTCTACATGTTGGAAGGAGATTTTATGCTGGTCAGTCCACAGTTCAGAAGTATGTGAGGAAGATCACACTAGCTTTGGCGTCCAAGAGCATAATGTATAAGAGATTTATAGCCATTCCATCAGGGCAGAGATTACTCAACATTATAGCAGAATTTAAGGAGGCGACTGGTCTTCCTAATGTGTTTGCTGCAGTTGATGGCAGCCACATATACTTCTACAGAAAAGCTAAGAAAAAGGATCATGCAAATGACTATTACAACAAAAATAAAAGACACTCTATTCTGTTTCAAGGCTGTGTAACTCATAGTAAATTGTTTGTCAATGTGTGTTGTATTAGAGTAGGATCTGTACATGATTCTGGAAAAGCACCATTTATAATAGGTTGGCCTCTAAATCTATATTACAGGAACCGGTTGTTAGATTACAAGGGAAGAAGATCAACAAAGGAATGCCTACTGAGGAAGATATAGTTGTAAACAGGGATAGGTTCTGTACGTATGAAATTATTTTTTCAGACGTATAAAGTCCAAAAATACGTATTTTTGGGAAAAATACGTATTTTTCGTATTTTATACTCGCCGGCCGGAAAAAAAAAATTTCGCGTAAGCGAAACCTTCCGTTTAAACTTCACGCGAACTTTTTCGCGTGTTTAAACCTTCAATTTAAACTTTACGCCAAAATTCAAAAAAAAAAATCGTAAAACGAAAACCTGTTTTAAACTACACGAAACTTTTTTCACAGAAAGCGAAAACCTTCGGTTAAACTCGCTGAAACTCTTAAAAAAAAAAAATTTTTTTTTTTTTTTTTGTAAACCTTCACCACGCCGAAAATAGTTCGCTGCAAGTTTAACCGGTTCAGCTAAAAAAAAAAAAATTTTTTTTTTTTTTTTTAAGTTTAAACCGAAAAAGGTTCGCTTTAAAAAAAATTCCGCCAAAGTTTAAAAGGTTTTCGCTTTTACGCCGATTTTTTTCGACGGAAATTTTTTGGGCGTATTTTTGGCGTATTAAACGTCAAATTTGTGCCGTCATCAAACGAAAAATACGATATTATAAAACGTGATCTGATTGAACCTATCCCTGGTTGTAAACATACCTCCTCAATTACTTGGAGATTCTGCATATCCTAGCAGGCCATTCTTATTAAAGGTCTTTCCTGATCCTGATTGCAGGAAGAATCGATTCAACAAGAGAATCTGCAGAGGTAGAGTTGTAATTGAGAATGGTTTTGGCATTGTCGAGGAGAAATAGAGAATATTAAAGAGCCTCACTGTTCAAGCATCACAAGCTAGCAAAATCGTGCATGCATGTGTTGCATTGTGGAACTATTGTATTTTTGAAAGACAGGGAATGGAATTGCTACCATTGACTCCAGAATGCCCACAGGTTGAGTATTATGAGACTCAAGACATGAACAGGAAGTTGAAAAAGAAGGGAGACCAGATCAGGCACATCCTCCTCCAAAATCTAGAGAAATGGTTCATTTAGCCTTCCTTTGATTTAGCCTTCCTATTGTGACACATTGCTGTATTTCTGCAGTTATATTGAATGAAATTCCGAAATATGAAAACTTTGTTTACATACTTTGTCTAAAAACACTTTGTTTGTATTTACACTTTGAAATTTAACATTGTTATTACATACTCTGCTCAAGACAACAGTTATCATATAAACCAAAAATAAATTCTATTCATTGGAATCAGGTTTTACAAATTATGAATGCACTGAAATGTAGTGCTATTGAATGAAATAATCTTCAAAAAGAACACCAAGACCCGAATACTAACTAAAATTCCTGTACTTAAAAAAAAGGTATTCTCAGCAACCCTTCTGCTTGGTGGAGTTCACAAACTCGTGTGATCAAGCATTCCTGTCCCTGTTGTAGAATGTGTTAGTCACAAAGTGAAATAAAAAGAAATAACATTCTCTTGCAGGATAATGTTTTGCATTTCTATTCATCAACAAAACATGTACATCAGCATGAATGTTGTTTTTTCACAAAAGAGGGGGTTCAAGAGAAAGTTCTTCTACCAAAGCTGGAGATTCGGAGGATATATAAAAAAAAGGAACTGTAAAACTGAAGAAATGGAAGAAGAAGAAAAAAAAGGAAGCTGGCTTCAGCATGCAACACAGCTCGTTTCAGGAGTTTTTATTTCCATAAGAACCCAATGGCCAGAAATCTTGACGAAGGTAAACTCCACATGCACCTTCTGCCGAACATGTGCGTTAATAGCCCAGTTGAAGAGCTCGGGCTCCATTCGAATGCCCATGTCCAAGTACTGCACCAAAGCTTGTGCAGTGATTGAGTTATGAGTCTTTCTGTGATTAAGCACAGAAAGCTCATTTTCTTCTATAGTGCATGCGGAGTTAACACTCCCCTCCGACATGCCCGAATTCGAAGAAGAAGACGAAGGAGATGGATGGCGCCGGAATTTGAAGCGCCTTCTAACTAACACCTTTGGCCTGGCCATCTCAAGAAACATAGAATAAGTAGAGAATTATGCTGGCACATAAATCGAGGGCTTTATTTATGGGAGGCCGTTGTCTAATGGTACAGGAAAGTAATGAAATAATGGATTGAATGACATCTAAAGTGTAAGGGTCATGTCATCGAAATCTAATGGTTTCGAAATCTTAAGTCCTTATGCCCAATTCTGGCCTATAAATGGCCATGAACTTGCTGGCAGTCTTCTCTGTCAGACTACAAACATCTGCCAATAACAGTTAGAGAATATAATGTTTCCCATTCCAATGGGATTTGCAGGACAAAGATATTAAATAAGATTGCGTATTAAACGGGAGCAAATCATCGAAACGAGAGCAAAAGGAATATTCCTTAAAGATTCCATTTTTTTTACAAAAAAGGGGGTAAAATGAGGTAAAAAAAAAGTTGCATGAAATTCTATTTCGACCCCCCCAAAATGACTAATTTTTTTGTGGAACGAAAGAATTGACTGTTTTAAAGTGAACTTTTCTTAGCAAATAGAACTAGAAACGTGTGCCCGGCGATGCCGGGCATTAGTCAGGGACGTGTGGAATGGTGGTATATGTGTGGAATTTGTAGGTGAAATAAATTGAATGAATTGAGTTGAATTTTATTTTATCGTCTACAGAGACCATGGATGATAAATGAATAAAGAGTTGTAATCATATTAATGTCCATAGATATAATGGAATAATTGATGTGATAGGCTTAGGGAGGTCAGGCATTAGTCATGAGGCACATGGAATAGGCAGACATAATAGAATAGAATAATGGAATGGGTAGAGCAAGGTAAAAGATGGAGCACATAGAGTTTAGAATATTTGTTGGTGCCTAGGTTGGTATAGGTTTTCGTAGAAGATAACAAATCTAATACGTATTCAACTGGAGTGCAGTGAAGATTTTATGTAATCGCAATATATGCATCGTGCCCTTAAAATTCCTATGCATGTGAGAGTTCATAATATGGTAAAGTTGTAGCGCCCAAATGGTAAAGTTGTAGCCCCTAAACTCTAAACCAATCCATCCATAAAATATATAAAAACATTCTCCTTTCGTAAAAGATATAAAAACATAGTCATAACATCCTATTCAAACTGACAAATCCTAAATGCCAAATCCTAAACATTAAACCCTAAATTTATGGTGTGATGACGACATGGTTGATAGCATTGCCTACTCAATCCATGAGCTGTTTGTTAGATTCTAGTTTCTTAAATTCAAAATATGATGAAGTCAGACCCTAAATTTGTGGCGCGTCTTGGCGACATGGTTGATAGCATTGCTTGCTCCATCCGTGGAGTCAGTATGTTAGGTTCTAATATTTAATATTCAAAATATGATAAAGCTATAACCCCTAAAGCCTAAACCAAACCCATGATAATGGTTGCCTCTTTCAAAGGACTTGGCCATAAGAAGTGGTTGTGATTATGTAGTCCAAAACACAGAACAAAATACATATATCAACATTTTTTCCTTTGGCAAAATTTAATGTGTATCCGTCAATATGGGGACACACATCCCACTCTTATAAGACATGATTGATAGTTCTCATGATTGACGTTACAAAAATAGAAAACCCAGCTAAAATAATAGTTGTTGCATATTCTTCGACTACACCGCAGAAGAAGATTCAGTGCAAGATAATTTGTAAAGCACAAAATTGATAAAGATGCACATCTCAAAATAGATGGCATGGCTTACCCTGTCATCTAAGCAGCAATGTATGGTGGTTTTGTAATTTAATTGCTAGGTCTTGTACTGGAAATAGATGCCCTGCAATTTAGTTGCTAGGTCTTGTATTGGAAATAGATGCCCTGCAACATGGTCTGCAAACAAAGTGCAATTTGCTTGTAGAGATGCCCTTGTAACATGGGCCGCAATGCAAAAAAAGAAGCATGTATTTTATTCTCAATATTGCATTGATGGAGAAATGCCAAATGTGAATCAACAGCCGCTCCACGAAACATATTTCGTGGACCAAGCATTGTTGATCACTCCTTTTTTTATTCAAGATTCAATCTGTTTTTGCCTTTGGATAGTGAAAGAGGATTGTTTACATTTACGACTATAAAAGAGGGGCCTTAATTTCTATATTATACAGTAACATATTCAAATGTCCTTTTTCAGTCAGGGGCATAGAACAACTTGTAAGAAATTGAAAATTAATTTATAACTGTATCTAATACACAGGCCCGTCATTTTGTCTTCATTTGGACTTAGTTCCCTCATGGTGAGAGACACTTTTGACAATCTTGAAATGCCAAGCCATATGATCTCAAATGCAGCATTATAACGTTTCCTCAGAGTAACAAATCCCACTGATCTTGAATTAGATTAAAGCTGCATGCAGATATGAGAACAGATAACATGACTGTGTGCTAACCTAACAATTTGGCATTTGCAATTGATGGACGCCTTTTTAGATAGACCCATTTACAAATATAACCCTTATCAATATAGGAATCTCTGAAAAGAAAAAAGATTCTTAAAATGATAAGTTTCAAGTAAACATGAGACTCTGCCCAATCATGGTGTACAAAGTGGTGTTTCTTCTTCTATCGATCCCTCCTCGCAGATTGATTGGATTCCTTCTACGGATTTATAATCTCCTCCAATGCAAAATCCTTCAGAATCTCCTCCTCCAATGCAAAATGTGTCTTCTTAAACGCTGATTCGCGTCACACCTTGATGTGCTCCGCTCACTTTCTAACAACGACCTGCTAGTTTCGGATGCATATGCCTGCAAAAAAACATTACTTGAGCTTAACTTACAGCAGACCCAATTCATGTATATAAAAGAGGTCATGCCCATACATGCTCAATAGTGTTTTTCCCGTTATAATTGGATAGTCCTTGCCAAATTATGAAAATATTTTTTGCATATGGAAAATCGTTTTTTTATGCACTTTCCATATGGACAATTGTTCTTTATCCACAGGCAAGAGTGCTTACATGAAATGATGACTTATGGGTGTTAGCAGCACACTTCACACCCTGAACACAGTTGCACCATGCATCGATGGATTCTGCAATCTTCTAAAGAGGACATCTTTATGATAAATCAGTCCTGACAAACAGCCAACCCATTCTGTCACATCATTCATATACATTACCAAAGCAAAGACATGCATATATGCCAAGCCGAGCCCACGAAACACATTAGCAAGTAAATTTGTTGTGACCTAAGAGTGCAATGATATTCACCTTTGATATTCATCTTCCACCCTAAAAGGAATCTCATATTACCTTGTTTCTTTGTTCTTACATCCCATAAAATCAGAAGAAATATATACACAAGATTCACGCAATTCTGCCAAAGACATTATAAGACTGCAAGACTAAAATCTAGAAGCAGTAGTTGTTATAAATATCAGAGAAACAATTTACTGAATCAGAGCAATAAAATAAATGATTACCTGATGCCACCGGTATCATTGCATGAAGTTAATATTGACTGATCACTATGATGCCACACTGCAGTTCTTATTGTTCCTGGCAATAATCTCTATTGGGGCGGCATTTGGATGCTCTAAATAAAAAAGCCAAAGGAGTTTCTCCCCAACCACTAATAATGTAGAGATCTGTACCAGGAATTTAGAATAGAAAATTCTGAATGCAAAATCTTAAATGCATTTTCAAAAAACTATATGCTACAACAAAAAAAGAGAGATATTACGGACCTCAAAAATCCACTTGTCCGAACTATGTGTTTGTGCTAAGTGTAGCTCATCCCCTGTTAAGGCAGCCTAAACTCTCCTGCATGCCAAACTACATGTTAGAGAACCATGACATTCACGTGAAGAACTAAGTATTTAATATCCCACTACAATATTTAAAGCCTGAACCTTCTTCTCAGTCATCCAACCTGGCCATGAAAATTTTATCTTCAACGAATGTGGACTGCATGAACTTACAACTTATTTGATACTGTTGCTCGAAGTATTTTGCATGTTTGAGCTCCTGCAATCACATACTTTACTATGCAATCATGCTTTAGGGAGTTGAACCCATGGAGCCATGCGAGAGATAGAACCTGCCAAAAAAACATTTGAAAGCCATAAGAGCAAACACCCTAGTAGTCCTGTTAAAAAATGGCTTATTGGCATTAGCTCAGAGAAATCAGATAGAAAGCAGAAGATCAAAGCCCTTTAACTTGTAAGATTTATTGTGAAGAAACTCCCTGCAAAGAACAATCCTTGCATCACTAAATATCAGGATATGATGTGAAGCGAGATAAATGCAAATGTTTGATCTGGAACAACTGCAGCTCCAATCTGTAACTCGATCGGCAAAAGTAAAGCAACACTTAAGAAAACGATTATATTCACATCGGTCAATCGTATGCAGAGATCCTTTGAAGAAGGGCCGTTGAAAGGAAGGGGGCCGGAAGAAGAGGACATTTTTGCAGAGCAGCTTGAAAAGAAAAGGTCAATTTTGCTATTTCCTGAGATCGATTTAACTATTCCTTGGCGCTTCTTTGAAGCACATCTCAAACAAAAATGTCTTTAGGGGCACCTCAGAATTTACCTGGACATGTTTTTGTAGCCCAAATCCTTTACCGATTTTTGAGGCAGCGTAAGGTTAGAACCTACGGCACTGCATAAATTTGTCTTGTAGAATCGTATATGGCAAGCAAGGGATCAGATAAAAAGTGTGTTCAATACAGCCTAAACGCGACACAAAACATAGTTTCAGACTTGCATAAGGCTTCAACTGCAAATGGTATAAGGCTTCATACCTCAAATTTTGTATCTGATGCAAAAACATCTTTGCAATGTCCTGTTGTAGGTAAAACATCTTATAAGCTCTAAAACCTTTACAAAAACAGAATATGAAACGATGTTTTGCAAGGCAAATCTTGTTGTCAGCATCAACTAATCTTGACTCAAAATTTACAATCCAAATGCAGAACAAAATATCATGTGTTGCGGGCTCAAATCATGCTGTGTGCACTGCATCAATGTCTTCCAGTCAACATGTTCAGGGTGCAAAAAAAAGGAGGAACGTACACTGATAGCTGGGAAGATGGCAAGCTGCCTCCTCGCCCTGTTCTTTTGGATCGAATTTACAAAGCACTACAAATTTTGAACAATCCAAAAGTAATCCTGAAGCTGTAATCCTAAAAAAAAAAGACAATCTTAAGAAAATATCATGATCACCGTTTGCATTCTAGGCTTTCTAATGCATCTCATCGGACCCCTGCCGATCATGGACACGACTCAGCTCAAGCTCAGAATCCAACTCTGAGGAGCTGACCGAAAAAATCGTAGGTGAGAGGAGGAAATGAGGAAGAAAGATGCATAGCTGAAGACAATGAAGAATGCAGAACGGGGGAAGATTTCATTATTGGCAAGAACAACTTCGGATTCTTGCTCTGTTTCCATGCTCACTTGCCGTTTCCATGCTCACCTGCCGCTCAGTTGAAGAGCTCCACAGCTCCAAGGATCCCAAGTGCGCACAGCCTGCGTTTCGTGAGTAAAAGTGGGAGAGTAACCTGAAGAATAAAACAGCATTATTGGTAAGAAGAACTTCAGATTCTTGCTTTGTTTCCATCCTCACCTCTCACCTGCCGCCCAGCTGAAGAGCTCCACAGCTCCAAGATCCGACCCAGCGCAATAGCCAGAAGAAGCGCAAAACTGAGTTTCGTATCCAAAATTCGTCGTCATTAATTGTGTCGGCTCGGCCAACTTCAAAAAATTCGAATTAAATGCTGGCGATGCCGGAAGGGGGAACTCAGGATGCTGGCGATGCCGCAAGGGGGAACTCAGGCAAAAGGGAACGCCGCATGCGGCGTTCCATGCGGGCGTTCCATGCGGTTGCACAGGCACAATTACCAACACCTTACCAAAATAAAAAAGAAGATGTTCTTTAAGTATGTTTTTAGAGAGGAACTCTAATTTCAGGGGATAAAGTAAAGTCTGTAACTGATACTGTAGTATTCTCAAAAGTTGAAGATAAAATCTTCATATTCACATGCAAAATTTACAGTCTTTTTCTAAGACTCAGTTATGGGCAAAAGTGTGAGGAGTGATGAAGGAGGGATCCAGGACGTCATCATGTTCATTTATGCCATCCTCATCTCCTTCACTTCTTTCACTGTCACTCGAGGAAGTGCTTGAGTTGTCTTCCTCGTCACTATCAACAGATGGTGAAGCATTGCCACCACCACTCCCTTCTTCATGATCTTCCTCGTAATTACAAGTCTTTTTAAGCAAATTGATAGTTCTCTGGCGCAGACGATTGTCAGATTTCAATTTGAAATCGTAGCATAATATAGTCACATCACTTAAAGTTCAGCTCGTCCATACAACCCACTTTCTTAGACTTCCTCCCCTTTCCTTGAGTTCTCATTTCTAACTCATACCTACCTTCAAAAGCATTTTCTGAACATGTGGCCAGCCAGTGAATCTTGAGTTTAGTTACTAAGCCTTCCTCCTTGACTGTATCAAGAACTTTTGCTATCCAAAAAGGCCGACCTTTGTCATCTTCCTCAGTTGGAAGAGCAATCAGCATACCTTTAGCTATTTCTGTGATATTGCCTTGAGGCTCATTCCTACGTCTTGGTCCGAGGTATATGACTCGGTCCTCTTCTTCCTCTGCTGCAGGTGCTATTGTAGCATTGCTTGGACCTGCCTGGTTCTGGGGTTGATGGAAGGTGTCAGGCCATTGAAATGGTTCTTGCAACTGTCTTAGAGCTAGATGTTCCAAGACATCCTTCTGGTCAAGAAAAAAATTTCCCCACCACATCTGATCTTCTTCCGAGAAGTACTTGAAGCCCGAGGAAATGCCATTTTCAATGGCTTTTAAGGATGTCAATGGGGTACTTTTCTTCTGTTTGGACTCTTTAGGATTTTTGAGAGGAAGTTGCTCAGCACGCTCTATGAAGCAATGGTCTGGAACAAATTTAAGGAAGTGCAATCCCTCTGGTGGACTCCAATCCTTAGTTGTGGTGTACTTCTTCCCCTGTAAGAAGCTTTGTCCATCCTTCAAGTAGAACTTAATGTGATGTTGAAAGGTAAGATCATTCAACTTGTTCACAGCTAGTTTTCTATCTGAACGTTGAGGAAAAACAAACTCTCTAAAGTCAGCAGTCTCTTTAAGAAGCTCGACCATTGGAATAGGAGTGTAAGAATCTTCAATGATTCGAACTAAAGTAGGAAGACAAAAAGCTTTCTTCCTTCTAAGGCGCATAGAAAATCTGCTGAACATCTGGTCAATCTTATCATGGGTGTGCCCCACAAGTAAAAATCCGAGTTTTACTTTTCTGAAGATCCTTAGCTCCACTAGCATAGCACAATAAGCAAAGAGTGTTTGATTCTTGTTCTCTCTTGTAGTGTTGTCAAGTTGCAGGTAGAGCACTGGTGGTAGTTGCTCTTGCTCGCACAGGACCTTGTTAAGAATTGTAATTGTAAGGTTTGGGTCACCATGCAAGTTTGGATACGTCAAAAATACTTTGCACTTTAGACTTCCTTTGAAGACCATGGCTCCTACAAGATGGACTTTAACAAAACATTCCTCTGGCACATCTTTTGGAATATTTAGGAAATGGGGTAGAGTTGTCTTTTTTTGATCCATTCCCGGGGATACCACTTAGTGTATAAGGGATACGCCATGTGCGAGGAAGGGGTCATAAAAAACCCCTTCGTATACGCTTTTTTTAAGGTCTAAAAAACCCCTTTCCGTATGAAATACATCACTAGAGATTGGATTTTTTAAGGTCTAAAGAACCCCTTCCCGTACGTATTCATACGCTTTAGGTTAAAAAAAACCCCTTATCGTCCACTCACATGGTATATACGGCCTACACTATGTGAATCCCCCGGGGATCCATTCCAACAATTACAATAGACATATATTGCAATGGACGTTCGAGAGCTTTTTTTCTGTGCTTGGCCAGCTTTCTTCTCTCTGCTGCTTGTTGTTCACGATGTCTGGCAAGATTCTGTTGCACAATATCTGTAAAAGAAATCAGGTTAAAATATTCTGTTTTTAACAAGTGAGAGGTTGGAGAGTTTGAGCTTACTTCTTTCGACCTCTGTCTTTGCAGTTTCTCGTTGACTTTTTAATTCTGCACATCTTGAGCAAACAGACATTCTATGTCTTCTTGGAATTTTTACCAGGCCAAATTCACTCTTCCACAGTCTAGTGAAGTGTGAGTAAGAGATGTGCTGAAACTGAATGCATGTCTCTTTGTATTCTTTGAAGACATCTTTTTTTGTAATATTGTCTGTCAGATGATACATGTTCCTATTAGGCAACTTCTCACATGTCTCTCTAAAATATTTCTCCATCCATGTCACAGCAGCTAGGGCATGCATGGTCACAACTCTTCTTGGACCACAATGATCATCAATTGCTGGATTTTTGTCCACTCTTTTGTGTATTCGAGACATTCTTGTGGACCCTAAACGGTGGACAACCATGAAGCATTTTTTGCAGACTTGTTCACGGTTAACGTAGTGCAAGAATGTGTTGCGGTCTGTGTGACGTTCCAGAGGAATATACGCTATAGATACGTATATTCCTGGACCCGTCACCATACAAGTCTACCTAAGTAGCCTTGTATGCATTGGAAAGTGGCAAGGGGCGCACATCTAAGTTAATTGTTAACTTAGATAACCTTAGGATAAGACCCATTTCCACATGGCCTTATCCTATTGAGCAACCGCCACACGGCCTCATCCTAGTGGTGCCACGTGGCATCCCATGTGGACCCACACCTATATTAGCTCTAACCCTAACCCTAGACCCTTTTTCCCTGACCTAGCACCTAGACCCTCATCCACGCGCCCGAAACTCCGTTTCGAGCATCGTTCGTCGTAGCCTAGCCTGGAGCAGCAGCCCCTGGAAGGTGTGTATGATCGTAGAGGGAGCAAGTCTTCGAGCCACGCCAAGGAGCATGGAGACGCCCGGGGATGGGAGGAAGCGCCTACGGAGGAGGTAGGTTGAGTAGAGTCCATGTTAGTTCATCTGGGAGTTAGCACTCCAGATGGGTTAGTATTTCGTAGCTAGAATAGAGCCACCCTAGATCCTTTGTTGAACATCTTGAACCCTAATCAATGAACCCTAACTAATAGTTAGATATGTATGATTAGGTTAAGATGTTCATATGATATTGTTCATGATGATTATGTGATGATGGTTGATCATGTTTGTTCCTCTTGTGTTGGGAAGGGGGGTAGAGACCTAGGGCCATATGTAGTATGCTCCTAGTATAGATCCCTTAGTTCCTATTAGTTTGCGGCCTGTGCATAGGAACCCTCCAGGCTATGGAGGCTATGATGTGACTCAGCACTATACAACGGGCTAGAGGCAATATGGAGGGGAGGATCCCCCGGCGAGGGGGGCTACTGAGGGATCCCATAGTGGGCTAGGCTTATGGCGGTCACTTACGTGTGGGCGGGCATGGGTCCGACACCTCCCAGGGGCGAAGGTGTTGCCCCGCTCTCAAGAGTTGCAAGTATCGGCTTGGCTCTTGTTTTGGGGGTTGATCGGTGCGATGGGTGTGTCGTCACGATTCTCTAGCCGCCCGTGGAGCCTCTAGACCCCGGGAAGGGGAGATGCAACCCTTCCTACCTCGGCGGACCAGGGAGATGCAACCTGGAGTAGTCCCGATGGGTGATGCCATGGGATTGCGTGTCCTAAGGTTAGAGTCATGCCGAGCCTGATCTAGCCCATCCGCAAAGTATGCACAGGGAGGGGATGGAGTGGTCAACCCTAGCCATTGTCTTGTGCCAGCCCATTGTTATGACTCGGTCTGCTCTATCTTGAGGCCTATCCAGTCAGTCATCCTCCTTATGTGTCGGAGCCACGGGTAGGAGCTCTCATGTTTTACTGTTTATGATTATCATCCTTGCACTTGTGGATATGTGATGGACTACCCTTGAGGTAGTATTTGTATTGTTGATGCTAGTTAGACATGTTTATAAGCCATTTGTTATAGGAGCCCATAGGGAAGGGCGCGCCAAGACACCTTAGTGTCCCCTCCCCGCACTAGGGTCACCTTAGAGTCTTGGGGGGTAGGCGGAGGGGCTTTGTCGCGGCCGTTGGAGCGGATGGGGGATTTCACCGAAAGTGTACGGCCTTGCCCGTATATTTAGCGAGGAGCGTCACAATGGTATCGAGCAATGTTCTTGGTTGACCAGGAACTAGCACTGACCATAACCTTGAAAGTAGTCTAACAAGCTTATAGGGGTGTGAAATAAAATTTCCCACCATCGAACCTCGAAAATAAGGGAAAAAGTTTTCTCTTAGGTAGTGGGTCCGAAATTAGCTTAAGTGTTAGACGAAGAAATGAATGAGTCGAATTCATCCTCTAGTAAATTGGTGTGGAAATTATGTATCTGCATCAAATTTCACATAAAATGGGTCGAAGAATCATGCCAATCGGAGACCCGAGTGAAAAATGGCGCAAATCCATAATTAGCACTTCAAACCATTAGGAATTTCGAAAATATTAAAGTATAATACGAAATTAATACAAAGTGAATATATACATTAATAATTAAGTAATTACTAAATATAGTGTAATTAATAAGGGAGGCTATAATAAATAGGGGTAATCATGGTGGGAGAATATTCCTAGGGACCCTCCTTTTTAAATATCTGACACCTCATTCTCCCTCCAACCATCCCCACCACCATCTCTCTCTTGATCAGCCTTACGTCACCCATTTCCTGAACCGTAAGGTATGGCTCGAACCAAACAAACAGCGAGGAAGTATAACGAGCGCCCCACCCTCTCAATGGCGCAAGCAGCAGCAGGACGGCACGTCAAGAGGGTTCCTGAGCACCTTCGACCGAAGCCAGGAGAGGAGGAGCTTCCCTCCAGCAGCAGCGGCGACACCTATCATGACGCCGAAGAGGACGCACCTAGCCCCAGCAGCAGCTCTTCATCGGCGGGCACCCAGAGAACCGGCGAGTCCCGCCACTTTGGGCCCTCGACGGACACCGGTGGTCGCAGGAGCAGTTGAAGAGCGGTGGGCGGCAAAGAAAGCAAAAGACCAAACTCAAGAGGCGGCCCCTTCAAAGACCAAAGAAGAAGGGCAAGGAAAAAGCTGCGAGTGGCCTGAGGAGAAGGCTGCTAGGAAGAAGAGGGAGCGCCGAAGGAGCTCAAAGGAAAAGAAGGACAAAGAGAAGAAACGCATGCACCTCGCCACCGTCGTTATTGAAGAGCCTCGTGTGGAGGAGGGTACAGAAGGGGAGACGCGAGGAGGAGGACGAGGAGCGTGGCCGGGGTCTCTCCCAACCCCGACGCAAGACCACCTTACCCTAAGTGGCGGAGCCACCAAAGGTGGTCAAGAAGCGTATGTAGGGGAGGCGGGCATTGGCATCCGGCGAGATCGCCAATTCAAGCGAAAAATGGCGATACAAGGAGTACCTCGATGCGTTGGACGAGGTACAACGATTGGTATTGCCGTCAAGAGGTGCAATGGGGCCGTGGAGGGGCGTCGAAGAAAAATCAGCCGGCCACCCCCACCTAGACCTAAAAACCCAAAAGGGTTCACCACGGGCGAGCGAAGGTGTACGCCTCGAAAGTGTTTAGGGAGATAAAGCACTTTGGATGTGCACAAATCTCCTCATAAGGAAGGCGCCCTTGGCGTCTCCTTCGGAAGTCATCACGGCAGTTACGGGACCCGATTATAGGATCACCCCTCTAACGTCCCGGGCTCTGCAAGAGGTCTTGAAGGCGAGCTGGTGCAGCTCTTTGAGGAAGGGAATCTACATGCCATCCATGCTAAGAGAGTCACCCTTATGCCAAAGGACATTCACTTAGCACGGAGGATTCGCAGGGAGAGGCCCTAGGCCTTAATTTTGTAAATTTTGTTAGAAAGTTAAAATTTTCATGTACTATGTTTTCCTATTAATATAAAAATTACTTTTCCTGTAAGATGTTGGATGCCTGAAATCTAGGAAATTAAACCCAATTGTAGTAGAATTCTTTATAACATGCTTAGAAATACTCTAGAAATCATGACCACAACGAAAATTTTGGCAAAAAATCATCCAAAAGCAAAAAAAATCGGGCCAACCGGGTGAGACCGCGTAAACGCTGTCGTCTGCGTTACGCCTTGAGGCCATCCATCAGCGGACTCACCCAAAGCGATGAAATCATGCTTTTAGGTGTCAGTTTTGTTCAAAATAAGTTGCTAGTCAGGTTAGAATTGATCCAATTAGCCATGTTAGCATCTTCAAACTCCCAAAAATGACCAAAATTGTTTCCAAAATTGGCCAACCGGGTGAGACCGCGCCAAACGCGTCTGCGTTCGCGACGTGGAGGCCATTTGCGCGGACTCACCCGGGTCAGCCCATTTTCGACCCAAATTAGCCAAATTCGACCAAACAAACTGCCATGTAGTGTTTCTTGCTTTGCTTTGATTAGATTTGCACTTCATGGTAGCTCAATTGGTCACCCAGAGCCATAGAACCAAGGTCTTCCCCATCTAGGAACCTTTTGCAGGAATCCCGAGGTCAACCACAGTCTATAAAAAGGGCCTCATTTGTCATTTTCCCTTCCACAGAACTGCTCCCAGCCACTTAGGCGATTTTCTGACTCCTTACTGATCCTTGGAAGCCATTTTCTGCACCCTTCTTTGCTCAATGGCGCCCAGCAACTTTGAGAGATGGTACAATGCTTGCAAAGCCATATCCATCGACTTCTGCTGAGCAAGCCTTCTACGTGTTTGACCACTTGTTTGATCTTCATGCAACTCTGTCTAGAACACCATACTATCTGAGATATCATGTGCCAATATGACCAATGTGGTCTGCCTTGGGAAGTTAGACTACCCCCTAGGGAGGGAATTGGGTTTCTCTTGAGACACTCACCCAAGCCTTAGGTCGAGAGATGGCGGGATCCAAAGGCAAGAAGCGGCTATGGGATAGGACTAGGAACATGCCGATTTACATGACTGCGGAGACATAATAGGCATAGGTACCTTTCATCTCGGGCGACCCTTGCACTCTTCATGCACTATAAGTCAATCAACAAAGTAGGGGAACCTTCCGTTCAGCCCTTAGACTTAGCTCCACTTGATACCCGTAGGGCCCAGGAGCAGATCCTCAATATAGAATCCTCCGCGTATGAACACCATGGCACGACGCCGGGGGCACCAATTACGCAGATAGGCGAAGACTACGAGCAACTAAGCGGAGCAAAACCCAGAAGTGGGAGAGCGGAGAGGCAACAAGAATGCAGAGGTACATGTCGAGGCACGACGGCGACATCGAAAAAGCCACCGAGCCACCCGGCCTAATCATCAGCTCTCATCGCCGATAGTCATCGGCGGAGAGGAGTACATTCTAGCAAATGACATCCTCAACTTGTCATCTTGCCGAGGAACAGGGGACTTGAATCGATGAGCTTCTAGGCATGATAGCACATGGGAAAAGCACGGACCTCATCGACTATTCATACCAGGAGATTCCAAGGGAGCTGGCGGAGAGACATTCTTATGCTGGGGAGACAATGTCTGACATAGCGGCCTATCAGCAGATAAGGGAAATCTATCGACAGCAGGAACACGGTCATTTCGAGAGGAGGAGTTCCAGCCAGATCTGAGCACCTTTGTACAAACCAGGGAGGGGCCCAAGCTCCAGCCGGACAGTTCGAGCCAGGAGCATGAGGGAAGGGTCCAGTAGCATCAACTTGGACAATGCAACCAGCATGTGGAGAGACCATGAAGACCTTATGGCAGTAGATGCCTACGGCGGAGCGGCTCAAAGGAAAGGCACGGGATCGCGAGGCACAGGTAAGGGCATGGCACTACGCTACTACCTTCCAGCCCTCAGCCAAGGGCAAATGGTAGTCTTCCACAAGGAGTTCAGTCCAAGGGGGGAAGAATCAGTGGCCCTGCTCATAGCACTCTCGGGCCGGGCAGCGATTCAAGATATAATTCCCATGAAGATCCGCCATCCTTTTCAAAGAGGTCTGTGAGCGCTCCATTGCCTCGACTTAGCTAGGGGCCACCTCGGGGGGCGCATCACTTTCGATAGTAGCGGCAAGCGCACGGAACTCCCCTGAACGGAAATGGCGCGAGCACTCGAGGGAGGATCGACAAGGAACATCCTGCGCAACCTCGGCAAAGGCCTCCGATTCAGAGATGTGAAGAATTTCTTTAGGCTTTCAGGAGGCCATTGATCAGTTATAAGATTCCTTTTAAACTTTAAATTTTATTGAGTATTCTCTTTGATTCTATCATGTAATGTACTTCTATATATTAATGACTTACTATCATCTTGACTTGTAAGTGGAATTTTCACATGATTTCTTTTGTATCTAACAATGAATTAATTGTAAACGAATATAATTGATATGTAAAACAAATAACAAGCATTGATGATCAATCCTTGCAGCAAGGAACACCGGCTCAGGTTCCCAAGGCCAGGGCCGACAGCATCAGTGGATACCAAGGAACCTATTCGGATGTGATCAGGATGACAACAACGAGGAAATGACGCCGGAAGCAATCAACGCAAGGCTGGTACAGATGAGGAATCAGATGCATCAGCTGATCCATTGGGCCACCCCATTGATGAATGCCCAAGAATATGCACCTGCACCACCTCCACCTCCACCACTACCTCAGCAAGGCATTGAGGAAGGTCCACAGCAGGAGGGGCAAGACAACCAGGGAAATGTCAGAGACAGGAAGAGGATATCCATAAGACCGCCTTTAGAACGCGGTATGGTCACTTTGAGTTCACAGTAATGCCCTTTGGATTGTCGAACGCCCCAGCAACTTTTATGCGCCTCATGAACGACGTCTTCAGGGATTTTCTAGATGAGTTTGTCATTGTCTTCTTCGACGACATTCTAGTCTGCAGCAAGTCCATGGAAGATCATGATCAGCATTTGAGGAAAGTCTTGGAGAAGCTGAGACGCCATCGTTTGTATGGCAAGCTCTCCAAATGCCACTTTGCTACCGAAAGAGTGGAGTACTTGGGCCATGTAATATCGGCGGAAGGGATTTCCACGGACCCCGCAAAAGATAGAAGCGAAGAGTTGATTGGCCAGCTCCAAGGAATGTAGCGAAGTAAGAAGCTTTCGGGTTGGCGGGATATTACGAGAAAGTTAAACGAAGGACTTTGCTAAGTGGGCGTCTCCTTTGACGGACCTCACTAAGAGTGTTAAGGTGAAAGATTGGAGAGCACATTGGTTAGAGAAAGTCCAAGTTTCCTTTGAGAAGCTCAAGGAGGCCTTGACAACAGCTCCAGTGCTCGTCCTTCCAGATCCGAGTAAAGATAAGCTCGTGGCTACGGATGCAAGCAAGATAGCAACGGGGGCAGTCTTGATGCAAGAAGAAAGGGTAGTCGCCTACGACTCGAAGAAGATGAACGGCGCCGAGCAACGCTACCCAACCCATGATCGAGGAGCTCTTAGCCATTGTCAGAGCATTAAGGATTTGGAGGCATTATTTGTTTGGGAAGAAAGTTTGATTAGATCGTCACGAGCCTCCAAGATCTTTTCACCTAATCCTCAACCTAAGGCAAAGGAGGTGGATGGAATTCCTTGAGGAGTATGATTTTGATATAGTATATAAGCCAGGTAAGCTTAATGTTGTGGCAGATGCTCTCTCCAGGAGACCGTTGGAGACAAGAACGCATTGTATCACGATTTCCACTCTTCGAGTGAGTTTGGTAAGAAGATTGAGGAGACCACCGCCATTAGATGAGGATTTCAAGGAAGTATGGGAAAGCCTTTCTAGGGAGGCTAGAAACAGATATAAGGAACGGGAGGCCTTCAAGCATTATAAGAAGGAAGGCAACTGTTGTATCATAAACATAAGTTGTGTGTGCCCAAATCATCGAGGGGTAAGGAAGCTAATTCTCCATGACACACACAACAGCCCAATAGCGGGGCATCGGGGGTTTATGAAGACCTACTTCAAGATTCGAAGTAGTTACTTCCGCCGAGGGGATGAAGAAGCAGATAGCCAGGTATATTCGGGAATGCCAGGTTGTGTCAGCCGAGACCAAAAAAGCAGCGGCTTCAATTCGGGAGCCCTAGAGCCATTGGGGGTGCCAAATGCTAAGTGGGAGGTCATAAGTATGGATTTTATCACCGGCTCCCTAGAACTCTTCGAGGCAAGGATGCATTGATGGTTGTCGTAGACAAGTTATCTAAGATGGCACATTTTGTGCCTTGCAGAACTACGGACACCGCATTAGATACTGCCAAGCTATTTGTAAAGGAGATTTTTAGACTCCATGGCATGCCTCGAGAGATAATCTGGATAGGGATTCCAAATTTATGAGTGCCTTTTGGCAAGACCTCTTTAGCACGATTCAGACGGAAGCTCTCCATGAGCCGCGGCATACCATCCCCAAACGGATGGTCAGACGGAGAGGACGAATCGCATCATCGAAGATATGCTTCGGAGTTATGTGTGGAATAAGCAATCCAAGTGGGATGAGTTCATCCACTTGGTGGAGTTCGCCTACAAAGCAGGAGTCATCTCAAATGTCTCCTTTCATGGTAAATTACGTACCGATGCCTAACCCCGGATACTTGGCACAATCACATTGTCAAAGGTGGAAGTATCCCAGCCAGATGCTTGGTGATATCAGCAGCTTGGTGGAAGAGGTAAGGGGCTACTTATTGGGCAGCAAGAAGTCGGCCCGAAAGGGTGTAGCCCAAGCGAGCCTGGGGCCGTAAGAGAGTTTAAGGTAGGTGATAGCGTGTGGTTGAAGATCAAGGTTAAGCAAGCTAAGCTTCGGATTGGCAGTTGCAAGAAGCTTGCCCCTAGGTGGGCCGGTCCGTTCAAGATTTTAGAGAAAGTGGGCTCCCAAGCCTACAAGTTGGATCTCCTACCATCTCCAAGGTTCACAAGGTTTTCCAATGTAAGTTTATTAAAAAGGCACAATCCTAACCCTGAGGAGGTTTTGGATACTCCAACTTTGTTGGAAATGACGGAAGAGCAAGTGGAAATCGTGCCTGAGTTACTTCTTGATAAGTCATTCAAGAAGACTAGGAGGTCTCAGTTCCTCCAGTATTTGGTCAAGTGGAAACACTTGCCCGTGGAAGACGCGACTTGGGTATTGAAGCAAGATTTGGAGAAGCAATACCCAGAGTTTATGAAGGAGTTTGATGGGCGAGTCGTCTCCCGGGCACAGTGGACCCACTTCGCCCGGGAGGTTAGCTTAGTATGCTTCTTAGTTAACCTTAAGTTACGGCTCATGTCTTCTAGCTGGTAGAATACATGTGCGAGAATCTTGGAAACGTGTGGCGATGATGAGATAAGCCTTTAAAAGGCGTTCTCTAGGCCAACATGCACCAAGAGGTGCGCATGACCAATAGGGTCATCGAGAGAGAGAAGGAAAGGCGCGTCTTGCCGATGATGGGACATCGGTCGGATGCTCCCTATGCCACGATGTGGGGGTTTGCACCCGGCGTAGGGGTCATGGTGAAGGTCAAAGTGATCATGCGCCGATGATGGGATCGCGTGAGGCGTTCCCCAGCTTGAAACCCTTGGGGCATGATGCACTAGGGGTTCGGCAATCGGGTAACCGAGTACAAGGTAGCACTTGATCATGGGCGATGATGGGATCATCTTAAATGGTCCTTAAGCTCAAATCCGGAAGGGCCATGATCGAGTGCAAGGTATTGGTAAGGGGGGTGGTCCCCTAAAACCACAATTTTATTAATTAGACTAACGTAATGTGCTCCATAATGCGGGCAAGTGAGAAGGAGCATCGAGGTGGAGGCGCGTTACGAGAAGATGGGGAACCATAATTTAGATTATGAGCCCTAATAACTCTTATAATAATGTTTTGAATTATTGTAAGAAGTAACCTTGTTAAGGCTATATAATTTTGTATAAGTACAAATATAGCCTAAATTTTGACATTTAACTCTTTAATAACAAGTTGATTGTTTCAATTAAGTATATGCCTTGTGTTGTTTTGCAGGATCGAGCACGCTCGTCACCTTAGCGCAATGCTGAGGACAGCATTGTCCTAAGGGGGGGAGAATGTGACGTTCCAGAGGAATATACGCTATAGATACGTATATTCCTGGACCCGTCACCATACAAGTCTACCTAAGTAGCCTTGTATGCATTGGAAAGTGGCAAGGGGCGCACATCTAAGTTAATTGTTAACTTAGATAACCTTAGGATAAGACCCATTTCCACATGGCCTTATCCTATTGAGCAACCGCCACACGGCCTCATCCTAGTGGTGCCACGTGGCATCCCATGTGGACCCACACCTATATTAGCTCTAACCCTAACCCTAGACCCTTTTTCCCTGACCTAGCACCTAAACCCTCATCCACGCGCCCGAAACTCCGTTTCGAGCATCGTTCGTCGTAGCCTAGCCTGGAGCAGCAGCCCCTGGAAGGTGTGTATGATCGTGGGGAGCAAGTCTTGAGCCACGTCAAGGAGCATGGAGACGCCGGGGATGGGAGGAAGCGCTCGAGGAGGTAGGTTGAGTAGAGTCCATGTTAGTTCATCCGGGAGTTAGCACTCGGATGGGTTAGTATTTCATAGCTAGAATAGAGCCACCCTAGATCCTTTGTTGAACATCTTGAACCCTAATCAATGAACCCTAACTAATAGTTAGATATGTATGATTAGGTTAAGATGTTCATATGATATTGTTCATGATGATTATGTGATGATGGTTGATCATGTTTGTTCCTCTTGTGTTGGGAAGGGGGTAGAGACCTAGGGCCATATGTAGTATGCTCCTAGTATAGATCCCTTAGTTCCTATTAGTTTTGCGGCACATGCATAGGAACCCTCCGGGCTATGGAGGCTATGATGTGACTCAGCACTACACAACGGGGCTAGAGGCAATATGGAGGGAGGATCCCTTACCCGGCGGGGGCTACGGGGGATCCCATAGTGGGCTAGGCTTATGGCGGTCACCGTGTGTGGGCGGGCATGGGTCCCCACACCTCCCGGGCGAAGGTGTTGCCCTGCCTCTCAAGAGTTGCAAGTATCAGCTTTGGCTCTTGTTTTGGGGGTTCGGTCAGTGCGAATGGGTGTGTCGCCCGCGATTCTCTAGCCGCCCGTGGAGCCTCTAGACCCCGGGAAGGGGAGATGCAACCCTTCCTACCTCGGCGGACGGGGAGATGCAACACAGAGTAGTCCCGATGGGTGATGCCATGGGATTGCGTGTCATCCGAAGGTTAGAGTCATGCGAGCCTGATCTAGCCCATCCGCAAAGTATGCACGAGGAGGGGCGGATGGAGTGGTCAACCCTAGCCATTGTCTTGTGCCAGCCCCAGCCATTGTTATGACTTCGGTCTGCTCTATCTTGAGGCCTATCCGTCGGTCATCCTCCTTATGTGCCGAACCCACGGTAGGAGCTCTCATGTTTTCTTTGTTTATGATTATCATCCTTGCACTTGTGGATATGTGATGGACTACCCTTGGTAGTATTTGTATTGTTGATGCTAGTTAGGACATGTTTATCGCTTCGCTGTTATAGGAGCCCATAGGGGAAGGGCGCCGCCAAGACACCTTTCGTGTCCCCTCCCGCACTAGGGTCACCTTAGAGTCGGGTAGAGGCCGGAGGGCCTGTCTTGGGCAAGGAGCCGGGATGGGGATTTCCTGCCGAAAATGTACGGCGGCGCGTATATATTTAGCGGGAGCGTCCACACCTGGTCTTACATGGTAAGCTAAGTAGGCATTCTGGTCAGCCAATGTCATTGAACTGTAGTTGTCTCTAACTGCTCGCAATTTAGCCATGTTAAATCTGTTGATGCAACCCAATGAGCAGCATTTAGTTCTCAAGAGTCTCCTCATTTTGTGTTCATCCATAAGGTTTCTTCTTCTTACAGAGGAGCATGCTCTCAAAGTAAAATCCACCTTAAATTTCTTTGAAGATTGGCTGGAGAACATGTAATCTCGTTGTTCCTCGTTGGTGTCTTCATCTTCTGATGAAACTTCTACTCTAGGGGTAACTTCCTCAGTCCTGAGTGGTGTGCTTGTATAGGAAAACAGGCCACGTGAAGTTGTTCCCGGAAAAGGTGGTAGCACAGTGTTAAAGGATGGTGATGGCCCATAAGAGGTTGCGGCAGCAGCTGTTCTTGTACCCTCTTGAGAAGGAGTTCTTGCAAACATATCCTTTAGAGCGGACTGGAATTCTGCAAATCCATGTGTCACAACCGTTGTGTGACAAGGAGTACATGCTGCAGCATCGTCCTCATTTGTAGTGAAGTCCTGGGAAGAGAAATTGTAGTGAATCTCACAGTCTTCTGTGTTCCTTGTGTACTTGAACGAAGGGGGCGAAACCACAAACGGTGGGGGTAGCTTGTTCTTGAGCACTCGTTGTGGTGGAGCCTCTGTAGGTCCGGGGGATGGAACGAAGGGTGGTGGCAGCATGCTCCGAACTGGAGGTGATGCTTTGGAAGGAGATGCGAGTGCACTGTCTAATGGACTTGGTGATAGTTGGAAGGGTGGTGGTAGTCTGTTACGTGCTGGACTCGGAGTGTCTTCGAGAAGCAACAACGATGTTGTAGAGGTAGGAGTCGAAGAATGCTGGTCTTCTGAAGAAAAGGCATTGCTCCCAAGCGTTTCCTCAGAACTAGACGAGCTTGAGACAACAAAAGGTGCTGGAAGTTTGTTCACGAAGCGGTTCGTCATCTTGACAACTGCAAAATAGTGTAGAGATTTTAGAAATTTTCTCTAATGCAGACCTTTTCTTATTCTCGAATACAAGCCCACCTAGTACAAGTAGAAGTTCCTGTAACAATTAAGTGAAAGGCAAACTAAAAGCTATTCCGGAATATACTCGAGCAGAACAGTAAGGCTAAATGTATTCCACTTCACATAAAATACGAGCAAGACGAAATAGATACCTTTAAAAGGAATTTTTGGCGCCTTCAGTTGCGTATTCCAGTCTCTGAGCCGAAGTCGCCAGCGCCAGCGCCTCGAATATTATATTCAGAGACTGTATTCCGATACGCATAGAGAAGACATGGACAGGTGAGTCAAAAGTACAACGTACAATCATTTCTTAGTGCGTTTCTTATTCCGGAATAGGTTTTGGCTTTCGTGTGAAGGCCAAAGTGTATTCCGGAATACACTTTGGCCTTCACACTAAAGGCAAAGTCTTCGAGTGTAAGCCAAAGTAAAATACACTTTGGCCTTCTTGTGTAAGCCAAAGTGTAATCCGGAATACACTTTCGGTGTTTTTTTTGTAAAAAGGTTTCGATTTTAAGAAAAAGTAGCTTGTTTTTAACACTTCCTTTTCGATAAAAAAACCTTCGAAGGGGCTTAAATCTGTCTTGTTTTAGTAAAAAAAGGCTGAACATTTATTCCAGAATACGTTTTAGTGTTGGTTCTGGCTTCTAAATATGGTTTTTGTCTCCAATGTATTGCAGACAAGAAGGTAGCAAGAAAGCTTCTCGAAAGTCAATAAAGTTAAAAACAAAGCCACACCCACAGGCAAGTGTACGGGACACAGAAGAACCCACTGTGTATGAGAATTTTCAAACACAGTGGTTTATCACAAGGAGAACTGGAGGAAAGTACAGCACACTTACTTTCCTCCACGTTTGTAAAAGTCCTGGAGGAAAGCTCTACACTGACTCCGACTTCATTTGCATGGGTGTAATAAGAGAACTATCTGATGACACCTCAACCTCTGTACAAGTACATGACTCATTACATAAATAAGCTGAGGTTGTGGGAAATTATACAGAGAGTGCAATCTACGACCAGCGAGGATTTTGCACACAGCGCGTCAGAAGATGAGAGAGTAGAGGAGGACAATGAAGGTGGCGGCTTCAGTCAAGAAGAAGGGAACGACAGCCCCAGCACATCAGAAGAGCATCAGAGACAAAGCCGGCCAAGGGGCACTGTTGCGGCAAAAGAACCAAAAAAACGCAAAGTGCAAGAAATTGTAGTGCAGGAAATTCCCGAGGAACAACCAAAGAAGAAGAAGGGAAAGGGCAAGGCACCTGGGGTGGCCATTAAAGAAAATAAGGTGGATAAGACCTCAGAGAGGATGGAAGAAATAAATCAGAACAAGTATGTGCAAGGTGTAATATACTTGCCAGTAACTTCCATGAGGTTGCCACCCAAGAATGAAGCTGGTGAGCGCCCCCTTCAGGTTCGCAAAATCTATGCTGACCACTTAAGAAATTTGAAGGACAGAATAAGGAGCAACCCCAATGCCCATGTTGCTCCAATTGTTGTTCTTGTTGACAGATCCCAGTGCATGGACCCCAAGGACTACGACAAAGAAAATGCAGACACCTACATGCACTATGTCCTTGGGGGAAACCACAGTTTCAAAGCTAGGAGGCAGTTGTACAAAGAGAAAAACAATCCAAGATACCTCTCACGTGGTTCGGGTCAGAACATTTCTTGTGGCTCTGGCGGATGAAAAAGCCAAAATCGTTGCCAACACGCACAATCGCGACAAATCGAATATAAGCTTAAAATGAGTTTAAGTGGACAAAATCAGGTTCATGCACGGGGGAATATGTGATATTTAAAGAAAAATATGGAGATGATTTAAAGAAACCACAATACTCTCTGGGCGGAAGGAAGCGTGTCTTTGTGGAGTCTTTGCCTCAAATACGACGAGGCTAACAAACGGCAGTCTCTGATAACACATGATAACTGGTTTCAACTGGCCTTCAGAGACGGCAGAGTAAGTTCCCTTTGTATTCTGGAATACCCCTGCAACCATCCCACTGACATCGCTTTCTTCTCTGCAGATTTGGGACCTCCAAAACAAAATATTCACCATGTTCGAGCGTGGTGATTTAAAAAGCAAAGGAAAGGTATCCGACAAGAAAAAAGGATCCGATGTCCCCAAAAAGGAAATGACAATAACTGTCTGGCGAGAAATGCAGGGCTTCACAGATATGGATATACTAGAAAGGCTACTGCAAAAGGTTATTGATAAGGAATTTACACTAGAAGAAATGTCCAAGGAGCTCCACAAGTAAGAATGCCACTTTGGGTTTTTTGTTTGATAGGACAAAGTGTATTCCGGAATACACTCTGGCCCACACGCGGGAGACAAAGTGTATTCCGGAATACACTCTGGCCCACACGCAAAGTGTATTCCGGAATACACTTTGGCCCTCACGCAAGATAGAAAGTGTATTCCGGAATACAGAAAGTGTATTCCGGAATACACTTTGCCTTGCAGTGTGAGAGCCAAAGTGTATTCTGGAATACACTTGAGCTTACAGTGTTTAAATGATTCTTTCTTCTTGCTTTCCTTTATAGTTTTCTTTCTTCTAACGTTTGTATTATATTACAGCCAGAAAAATGTCATCACCTGTCAAACATGCTTAATGGAACAGTTAAATGTCGACAGATGGGAAAGGTGCAAAGAGCTTTACCCTATCGCAACCTCGGACGAAAGGATTGTCCAATATGCGCCAAATTTTGAAGGCTGGGTACGTTGAATTATTTTCTACATTTTTGTTTTTCTTGTTACTAAGACGTTATTCTTTGCAGAGCAAAAAGAAAAACAAGGACCTGCCGGAGGGCTTCATGCATCTGGTCAGGACAGCGCGAGAAGAGAGGACGCTGGCGGACAGGCGAGTTTTGGATAATGAGCCCTCCGATTACGAACGGTTTACAATGTACGATCAAATAACCTGTTCTGTATAGTACACGGTGATTGCACCAAATTAGCCGATTCAATAAAGCCCCAAGATTTTACCTTGGTAATAGCTGACCTTCCATATGGGTTTAAGCTGAAAGACAGCCGCTATGACGACCAGCCATTTAAAAACTCTGAGTTCAACGCTTTCGTCGATGGTATAAAGCAAATTACCATGGCAAAACATTGGAGGCTAGTTGTATTTCACTCAAGCATGCAATCAGGCCTGGTGGAAGCCAGCTTCAAGAATCATTTTGGTTCCCCTGCGCAAGCTGGTTATGAAAATCTGGTTTGGTAAGCACTTATTCTGGAATACACAAGTCCTTTTGTTTTCATTGTCTTCTTTTTTTTAGTTACAACTCTAGAATTTTTAAATTCTTGTTAGGAGTTTCTATTCGGAATACGATTCTTTTGGCTGTACTTAAATCCTTTTTTATTTCTTTGTTCCTTAGGTACAAAACAAATATTAATTACCATGGTGGAGGCCCGCGACTGCTGAGTAAGGTCGAATATCTCCATGTGGCTTATTGGAGTTTCGATGGAAAACATACAATGGAACACTTCAACACAGCGGCGTGCCAGAACTTTTCGAAAGTGTTGGAGTTTCCAGTTGTGTTACAGAAGCTGCAGGACCCTAGTGCACAAGGAAGAATAGTGAATCACTACCAGAAGTCACAGAAGCTGATTAACCATCTTCTGGACATGTTCTCACGTCCAGGAGATTGGGTGCTCGACGCATTTTCTGGCTCTGGTACTACTATTGCTTGTGCACTTAAGAAGGGCCGAAATTGTGTAGCTGTTGACATTGATAAGGAGGCTGTACAGTTCATCAAGATGAGACTTTCTGCCTTACCAACTCTACCAGACGAGAATCAAGAGTTGGGGGCAAAGTCTAATTCTGATTTTGCTAAGATGACATCTTCGGAGATACAGCCTCCTTTTACAAGCTCTTTGGAAGACGAAGCTACATTTGCAGAGCTGAAAGAAGTTGCTCTAGCTACAATACCAGAAGCAACCATCAACACAGAAAAGCCTAAGTCACCAGAGAAAGGTGAAACGATAGAGACTGATCAAGCTGAGAGCAGCAAGAAGAATGAAGAAGATTTTAATTTAGATCTCTGACGGATTTATGTTGTGGCTACTGATTAACATCTATCACAAGACCCCCAAAAAATAATTGTTATTGGTTTAACATAGCAGTTTTTCCATAAAACCACGATAATAAACTAATGTAAGTTTGTGGGTTAATATGTTGATTAACCATAAAGAGTTATGTAGTAAGGTTCTTACTTGTGATCTATTGTTCTAGTTTTTTTCCATAGTTCACGACTATGGTATTTTATGATAGTTAGTTTGCTTGGTTTAGTATTATGGTTTTAATAGTGCTTTGTTGCTATGTTCTATGTATGTGGGCAGTAAACTAGTAACGATTTATTTTTATAGTTCATGCAACTTAAAGTGGTTGCTTAATGAAGTTATTGTCATCTTTTTAGATGAACCAACGTTGTTCTATACAATAAAATATCTCAACACTTTATCAAAAGACATAAGCTAAGTGTTAATGGTTTTTTCATCAAGATAGTAAACACTTGCATCTTTTTAACCTACTCAATATTAGAAAGAACAAGCGATGATGCTCGAGACAAAGCAATTAGTATTGGTTTCATAAAAAATATTTGCACATATTCAACTTGGAAACCATTGTTATTTTAAGACAGCAATTGTCTTAACTTTCTCCATCAAAATCTTAATGTTTTTATTATGTAAGCTTGATAGTGGTTTTAATAAAATATTGAGGGTATACAAATGGCTAAATATACAATATATGATATTGCATTAGGAGCAAATTCAAGTGCCCAAGGATTTGAACCCTGGCATTTCCAATAGCTAGTAATGAGAACTCTAAACTTTCTAAAAAAGTTCATCCTTATACAAATCAAAGACCAAAAAGTAATTTACATAGTCAATAATCATTGACAATTGATAGGACAACACGACATTCTAATAGAACACAAGGATGTTTGATGCTTGATCAGTTTGATGAACAGAAAAAAACATCCCAAGGTTTCCTGGAATATTCGATGGTAGTACATAGACCGCTATGCAGTAGAGTAACAAAACTATTTGCTCACTTAACTGACTAGAACATTAAAGTATTTGATCGCCGCCATCAATTAGGCCTGATACAACAACAAATAAAAGGCTTTTTAGTGGAATTATGAGGCAACCACAAACACATAAGCGAAGCCCCAGAAGCCCCAAAATATAGCATGCTTCCAGAGAAAGCAAGCCCACAGACATGAAGATATTGCAAACACTGCAATTTAGATACCATGAAATGTTCTAACTTGGGCAGAAGCTAATCTCGTCGTTTTAATGATTGGCACCTGCTTTGCTTCTATATTTCTGCCATTGCCAATGTTTGCAGTCATAATCTTGAAAAATAATAATTTTGCTTACATTTATCGTTTGCACTAAACCTTGTAGTTTCGAGTCCATACTAATGTTGTGGCCACCGCCATGATGTGTAAAAATCTGGCATCCACAATATCTACAAGCAAAAAACACATTACATGCAGCGACACTTTAGAGAAAGAATGAAATAATACAAAATCTGTCTCAATAAAAGTACCGATAATGCTATATGCGGATGATCTTAGTATGATGGCAACAAAAAACAAAGGAATGCACAGACTGCTCAAAATTCTAGAACAATTCTGTGAGGATACAGGGCTGACAGTGAATCTAGCAAAAACTAAGATAGTTATCTTTGGACACAGGAACAGGCATAAACCTTTCAAATATAAAGGTGAAGAGATAGAAGAACCAACAGAATACAGATACCTAGGCTATGATGCGCATGGCACGGGAAAATGGGCCAAAGGAGCTAACGCTAGATTCCAATCAGCTATAGGAAGCTACTTTAACATGAAAAACTTCTGTAACAAGAGTAGAATAACTGATTGGGACATCAAATGTTATCTATTCAGTGCAGCAATAGCCACCACTCAGTTGTACGGAGCAGAAGCATGGGGACCAGGTTTAACAGAAAGAAACTGGGAAAAGCAGGAAGGAATACTTAGGCAATGGCATAGACAGGAATTCAGGGTAAGGACAAACACACCGCTCACAATCATGGTCCTCGAGACAGGGCAGAAACCAATGGAAGTGAGAGCATGGGAGAGAACCATAAGGTACCTACTCAGAGACAACGCGAGAGACATACAAGGAAAATTGTCCAGCATTGCAATCACAGAATCAGCAAAATCACATATCCTCGAAAGCACTGGATGGTTTAAAGAAGTGGCAACATGGACTAGACAGATGGGATTAAACCCGAAAGTGATCTAATAGAAGAAGGGCGTTGGAATGAGGAATGGGCGGACATAGCGACTAGAGCATGGCTGCAGAGAGACACACAGACCCAAGGCACGACCGCTCATACAAGTTTTCAATCCGGACCAACAGATGGGACATCACATATCACGGATAACATATTGGGGGGAAAACAGGGAGGGACACACTAGCCGTTTAGGATGGGAAGCCATGATCTAAGAATCGAAAAAGACAGTGGAGAGGGGTAGACAAGGAGGACAGGGATATGCGGAGAATCTGTGGATTCCGGGAGAATAGAGGATGAGAATCATATGATCGCTGATCGCCCGATATCACGAGACATCGAGACGTATATAGAAATATAAGGTGGGGGGAACCAAATCCACGCCGATGGAGATGACCGGAATCATTACGATCCGCGCACGCGATCCACGTAATGACGAACCGCACACAGAGAAGTACATGAAAGAGGGCTTGTAATATGATCCGTACAAAACGAGTCATATAGCCTCACACAAAATGCTCATTAAAAGGCGATTGATAACGACGATCACCGCACGGCCAAGAAGCCGAGGTAAAGCGATGCCTTATTAAAAGGAAGAAAGTCAGCCTTGAGAAAAGGCTACATTATAACAAATAAGTGATGTGCTAGCGCAAACCCCCTTTTTAGGGAGCTCGCCCATGCTACACAAGTCCAGGGGCCTTATGGCACAAGGGACATAAATGTATTCTATTCTATTCTATTCTATTCTATAATGCACGAATATTTCGTTCTCATCTTCGCTAGCCAGCCAAACAAGAATAAAAGCAAATAGTTTTCTGTTCATACCTCTGCACCTGCAGTTCAGTATGCACATGATGCTTTGTTTTGTTTAATTTCTAACAATTGCTTGCTAGAGTGCTCCTCCTCCTGGCAACCACCAGTTTACATAATCCAACAGAAAGAAAGATCAGGAGCAAAATGCAAAACATGCATCATGCTGTGCCACATTTTATTAACAAGATCATAAAGCAAACAAATTAAAGACTGATCTGTCAACATTTGAAGCAGCAGAAGAGGTCAAGAAAGCAACATCTTAATCTCAAGCGTCGGAACTAATTAACAAGGCTTTTGAATACCTAGCTTTCATGTCATTTGCTTATGAAAAACTACTTTAGGATAAAAATCTCCTAATCCAGCAAGCTCACAAGATTCGAGTGAAGATTGAGCAATAGGCCAATGTGCGTAGAGAAGAAAAGAAATGAAAAGATCATAAAGCAAACAAATTAAAGACTGATCTGTCAAGATTTGAAGCAGAAGAAGTCAAGATTTGAAGCAGCAGAAGAATACAACATGGCAAGATAATGAAGCTTTCTCAATACCTGGCAAATAGCAGGTCGCTGCTTGACATAGAAAAAGACAAAAACAAGGTGTCGGATCAATCGCACTAATGACCTGTAGTGCGATTGCGTCCAAAAAAGATTCCTTTTTCAAAAAACCCCAAAATTTGGTACTTTTGGCATATCTTAAGAAAACATTTAGATAAACGGTCCTTTGACCTTAAAAAAAGTGCATTTTTTAGAACAAACAAACAAAGTACAACATTTATAATTAAAAGGAGGTTGTTTTTGGTAGTATTTTAAACGCTTTTTCACTTGACCTGGGCGCATCGTACACAAAACACAATACTAAGAACAGCTTAGAAGCATCAAAGAAACCAAAAAAAATGATACAAGGCCAAAATATGATGTAAAATAGATAAGAATGTCTATGCGCCAAGATAGACATGCACCCCGCTTAAACAAGCCACCTTTTAAAAAAGTCATCATTTAAGTGCAAATAATGATACAAGGGCGTTTTCATCCAAAGTGTAGTTTAAAGAAGAAAGGCATGTCTATGCGCGCATAGACATGCTCCCCTTTTTTAACAGACGATTTCTTTTTGAAAGTCAATATTTAAAAATAAATGTTATTTTTTTCAGTTTATAATCAGACACACAATTTTAAATGTCATGGGGGACCTCCTTATCTTTAAGGGGGTCATCATCGGAAACATTGTGTTCTTCACCGTTGTTCGGATCCGTTTCTTCCTCCTCTTCCTCTTCCTCTTCCGGTTTTTCCACCTCAGGTTCTTTATCTACCACTGGCAACAACTCAACATACTCCGCTTGGTGATCAGTGTTGCCTGATGCAGGCATCTGTGGCTCTGAACTGCTTATTCCTGCTTGATCGCCACCGTCCTTCACACCCACTTCTTGTTTCTCATCAGGCAAGTTCATTAAAGAACATATCCTGGACTTAATGAAAGCAACACTATCAGAATCATACTCCACCGCAAATACGCTTCACGACCCTTCCTCAAAGCACATGAAATGGTCGCCGAGCCGAAAATGCATCCACAACCCGGTCTCGGTTGTGAAAAACATTTCCGAAGCCTTGTTGATTAGGCGCTGGGGCTTCGGTACGGGTTGACAATGCGACCACGTGAACTGGGTCGGTCAACTGTGGTAACCGCTAGGAGCCGGAAGACATTTCGGTAGTCCATTCCCTGTGTGTTGTAGTGTTGTAAGGTCCTGGTGCCTAGTGTGCTGTGGTAACCGATGTGAATCTGTTCAAATACGTTTATAAGTCTAGCACCCCCACCATGGCCACGGATGTTGGTCTTCACCCTGTAAAACAAATGAAAGAAGTCAGAGACAATTAGGGACACCAAGTTTAAAAGAGATGCAGACTTACCATATCGCAGTTCGAATCCAAAGATTGCGGTGTTCCTTCAATAAGTTGCTTGAACCAAGCCGGCTTGGTTGGTGGAGTGAAAGACAACGATCCTCCACAAAGGTGTTGTGTTTAGCTTTACCAGCCGTTTGACAAAAGAGTCAAACTCTGCGTACTTAAAAGGCGCGTCGTCACCTCGGCTGTCAGGCAACTTAAACCCGTAGGGTATGTCAGCAATGATCAAGGAGTAGTCACCAGGTTTCAACACTCTGTCTATCTTCACACAATCCCCCTGGTAGACTTGGTAGAGACAGTGGTGGCCAAATTCATCAAAATTCTCAAAAGCACTCGGTACAATCGCCTGATCGGCCTCTTGTACCCTTTTCAACTTGGCTCTTTCATCTTTTGCTTGCTTCACCAAAGTCAAGAAACCTGGTGGTACCGGGTCTTTTTTTCTCTGCAAGATAAAAAGAAAGTGAGTACACTGCAACTCCATGCGTGCATGGCAAGGCAGCATCAACTTTGCTGTGCACGCACAACAAAGATTTAGTTTTGTCCATGCGCGCATAGACAAAGCTGAGGTTTTGTCTATGCGCGCATGGACAAAACTAAATCTTTGCTATGCGTGCAGAGCAAAGACTCAGCTTTGTCTATGCGCGCATAGACAAATGGTAAGATGCAAGATAAAAAGCAAGCAAATACTTACCCAGTTAGTAAAATTTGAGGCAAATTGTTTTATTTTCTCATCGGACGAGGAAATAGGGTACAAAACTCTGAACTTTTTCCCAAAGTGTCGCAATTTAAATGGAGCATTAGTTGTTGGCTGACACGTAGCACAATCTTTTGGGCTGCGATGAAATTGATGTCGAAGACAGGACAAAACCTACGTGCAGGTGACAGAGTACTCACCGCTTAAACTTCGTCTTTGCATTTCTTCTAAGGTGAACTGCCTGTCGACAACTTTTTGCGTAACCTCGCAAACTTTGTCCATGTTTTTTTGAGGCCCTCGTGATTTCCCTCCAAGGCATCACACTCATATCCTTTTGTTTGGAGGGCTCTCCCCTTTTTTCTTTTGTCTCGGCTTCTTCCCTTTGTCTTCAAGGTACCGTCCGCATACATATCAAAAATTTTCTCCTGCCGCAGATCCCAAATGCATGGTGCACACACAAAAAGATTGAGTGTCTATGCGCGCATGGAGTAAGGTGAGATTCAAACACAACAACTAGGGAAACTTACCCTACTGCGTGCACGAAGGCTAGCTGAAACAGATTGTCGTGATTTAATCAATGAAGTCCCGCATCTTTTTGATCGTAAGTCAAACAAAGACTCAATTGCACATTGCTCCTTTAAAAAAAAGCGAGATAAGCGCCCGGATCATCCTTTATGTCTTTCTTTCCTGGGTTCTCTCGCCCTATAATTATCATATTCTCTCAGCATAAATTTAATTTTATCCGACAAGCTCATGCTCAACTCAGAAGTCGTTGTCACGTTGTGGCTCATAGCAAGCGCTTTGCTTCAAATCGGTTACACCAACGTGAAACGGCGGCGGTAGAGATGAGAAAGATTGCTTGCTTGAGTTCTTTCCATTACGCCTTTTTGCCTTAAATGTGTGTGTTCCACCAATCACAATGTACATGTAATTGTCGGCCTCTTCTTTCTTAAATTCTTCCAAGGTTTCTGATGCTTAGGGTTGACAATCACTATGTGTGGGGGACACAGCTTGCATTCCCACGGCCCTCGATTCTCTCTTTTAAAGGCCGCCCGGTGGTTGGATAAATCTTTCTTACCTGCAACGACTGTTACCCCGAGGATCCTTTGGGCACAACTTCACTCTATCAATCAGAAATGCATAATGCGGGCACCCCACCTCTTCTCAATGTCCTCCAAAGATTTTGGAGGCCTCGTCCTGCCCTTTGAGGCTATCTTCGTGCGGGTCCTTGGGGCAAGTTACACTTCAGACTCCCCTCTTCGACTTCTTCGCCTTCCCCTTGACTTTGAATTCAGGCCCTGTTCCGGTCACAAGGCTTGCCTTCCGCCCGTCCGCTGCCGTCTTTTTTTTCTTCTTTTTTGGCAAATCCAGTTCTTCCTCCTCCGAACTCTCCGTCTGTTCCACCTCTTTATCCGACTGTTCATCTCTCTCTGGCTCTACCCCTTGCTCTACATCTGGATCTACCTCTGGCTCTACCTCTGGCTCTTTCATTTCTGCTTCACCCACCGCGAATGGGTTCAAGAGTGGATCCTTGCACTTAAGCATCAGGTTCAGTGTTTCCACAAGATCCTGCAAAAAAAAAGTTAGAAAAACCCTATGCGCGCATAGACAAACTAAAGTACTTACCTTTTGTTGCTTGAAACAAGCCTGTATGAATTCTTGGGCGTTCTCATTCGCGGACATACTCAGTCTAAAAAACATCGGGTCAACTAAGTACGTGGTGTCTTCTCCCTCTGATTGGTGGTGATCGTTATTGTAGCCATCCGAAAAGTTGTATTTGGTGATTCTGCCACACTTCTTAAAATCTGATCCGGTCAACCGACTTTGGCAAGGAAGATTTCGTGGCAATGTCTGAGATACACATAGTGCCGTAATTCCGGGATATTCACCACCTCGAATGATTAACCATTGACGGTTCCTCTGTAAGAGAGAACCGTCATCATTCTCGGGTCCATGCTTGCAAAGGTAAAGGTAGGGGAGCTTCGGGGAGCTTGCACATCCCGAGAAGGCTTTACGCCTTTGGGTTTCTTCCTACGTAAATATAAAAAGCACAACAGTCGAAAAAATAAAGAATGCTACAAAAACAAACCGAGACTAAGTAAAGAGTGAAAACAAAAACATAATAAACCTATGCGGCGCATAGACACACTAGGTTGTTGTCTAATGACAAGTAGACAAAATACCTATTGTGTCTATGCGCGCATAGACATAAATGGTTTTTGTTCTGTGCATGCACATAAAAAACCTTGGATATCTATCTTGAGCATAGACACCTTAAGTTTTTGTCTCGCGTGCAAGGACAAAAGAATTGTGTCTATCTTGGCAAGATACCCATAATGGCTTTACCCAAGCGTGCAAGGACAAAAAGAATTGTGTCTATGCGCCGCATGGAGTAGAAGCCATTAACCTATGCCGCGATAGACACAACACTAGCAACTACCTACATATTTGCCTAAAATACAAAAATATACGAACAAATATCTAAAAAGTAGTGCAACTAACCTATTTTTCATTTTCCACACAAGCTAACAACATCTAAAAAATGCAACAAACTAATTCTAAAAATCACCATAACTACACTAGAGGCAGGAAAACCGTACCTTGAACCTGCCATTTCAAATGAGTGCTATCTGAGTTGTATGGAGATGTTCTGCAAACTTGGGAGAAGAGAACTTCGAAGGCGGAAGCAAAGGCGGTGGTGGCGCTAGAAGCAAAGGTATCTATGTGAGAAATGACTGCCCTGGCGGCCTATTTATACTCCATTATTTAGAAGTTGCGCTTTTAGGTATGGAAAGATACATGGACCGTTTATTTTTTTCCCATGGGGTTGCTTATAGTACTATTGCCGTCTATGCGCGCATAGGCAACTGAGTAGACTTATGTTTATTTACTGAACCTGTGCATGCAAAGTGTTTGTTTAGGCCATCTATGCGCGCACAGGCAACTGAGTAGACTTATGTTTATTTACTGAACCTATGCGTGCATAGTATTTGTTTGCTAATCCCATGCGTGCTTAGGATTTGTTAAGTGGAATGTATGGGATTTCTGTTGATTTGCCTATGCGCGCATAGGACTTGCTTGTTAGCAACCGTGCCGAAGTTTTTATTCTGTACAAGTAAGTCTTACACAAGCTGCTTTTGTCTTGCAAAGAAACATGTCGACATTGATCCATGTTAGCCGGAAGTCCACGACATTTTTTGTTTAGTTACACGGTGGTAAGTTCTCGCTCTCCCTCACCTCCAAAGTACATTACAAACGTGGCAAGAATCCTCGGCAAGAAATGGAGGAGTCTCCGCCCTCGTACATTTGATCCGCCCCTCGCCACATTTGTCACTCCTTCACCCACTCACATAATACGCCGTGTAAATTTAGAACTCCTTAAGCGCTCAGAACTTTCCACCAAGGCAAATATTCTCCATCTCCTTCATCGCAGCGAAAATGGGAGGTCCTTCTCTTTTTGATACACCTTCTCCTTTTAAGGAGCTCGAACAAACACCGGAGGATATTTCGCGTTACGCTAGGCAGATTCCACAACGAAGTAAGGGACCTTCTCTGGGAGAGAGGGTTGAAGAGGAAGATATCTCCACGTTGAGAAGAAAATCAAGGACACTATTTCCACAGTCATTCTCCACTGCAGCTCAACCGAATTAAGTGGCGCCGAGGTTCGAGACACCACCAATTTGTCATAACAAGCGGTACCACAAGAGAGCCCTCCTTTGCAAGATCTAGCTTTTAAGAATCCCTACAAAGGCCTAAAAAGATTTAAAAGGGATCCTTTAAAAAGTTTTTTCGACATGCAGATGTTCACGGAACAAGCTCATGGGCTTGAAATACGAGAGGCCTTTAAGGAGGCTAACCTTCTTTGTCGAAAAAAATGTTTGCAGTCCTTCACATTTTCTGCCATTAGGAACGCAAGGCATAGCTTTCTGTCAATGACCAGGGGTGACCAGGAAGCTTACCTGGCTATTAACGTCAGGCCAGAAGACGGAGACAACTTTTCTTACTACTTGATGAGGAAAACTGTTTGTCAACTAGCTTTCAAAAAGCATACATGCCTTAGGTAACCCGGCCGTGAATGGCTAGAGTCGCGGCACGCTTGGATTTGAATCCACGTATTGATGACTACTGTCACCCAAAAAAAACAGTTGGCATGTACTGTTTAGAAGCGAAGGCTTGGCTTGTGGATTTCTTTGACAGTAATTGCGAAAGGTTGCCAAACAGTCCAGTTTATCATCTAATGGATAGCTTTTGCAAGAAAGAGGTCTATTCCTTGTACAAAGATCTCTTCCAGGGCTTCTATGAGTTCATTTCTTACTCCTACTTCCTTCGGTTGTGGGCGAGAATTTAACCTCGTTAGGATTACGAAGAGACCACGGGTTTTCCGTCTGCGCAACCTGTTCTCTTTTGAAGGAGAAAAGATCTGCGACTAAGGTTCTACGGAGAGAAGTAAGTACCTACGTTCATATTTACCTATGTTTTCACTGATCATGCGGCGCTTAGTCAAAATCAATCTTGCCTATCGCGCATAGGGAAGAGTGTTTTTGTCTATGCGTGCATGGGCAAAAAACAAGGTTTACACCAGTTGGTCTTCATGTCCACTCGAGCAAAGTGTCGTGTCTATCTTTGGCGCATAAGCATAGGACCACGCTTTTGGCGATCTGTTTAAGTAAAAGCCGACAAAGCTTCTCATTTTGTTCTTGAATCAAATTTAACCTAAAGCGGCTCAAATGAAAAAACCCCACCGCAGAGGCTCGAGCTTTAGAGAGAAGGGAAACTTGCGAAGCATCGAAAAAAATCCTTTGGAGAAGCCATTCGGTATATATGTCTGTTGTGATTGATGGCATGGACCAGAAAAAGACAAACCTGCCTCACTTTGCGAATGTTCCTAAAGAGTTACCGGAAGCGGATTTTTTGAGGTTGCATTTAGTTGGCGCCCTGATTTTTAATGGTGTGGTGGACTGCAGAGTTTACTTGACTTACCCAAACATTCATAGTGATCCTAACCTTACTGTGACAATTCTTAACAAGATATTGCTGGCAAAAGAAAAGCTACCTCCGGTGCTTTATGTACAACTGGACAATACCACCAGAGAGAACAAAAACCAGGTATTCTTTGCTGGTAGAGCTTGGCATATTTAGGAAGGTTAAAGTGGGCTTTCTTCTAGTGGGTCACACACATGACCAGATCGACCAGATGTTCAGTCGCTTTTCGGTGAGACTCCGCAGAAAAAAAGCTTTCTGTCTTGACTCCTTGTTGGAAGTGATTGAACAATCTTACAATCCAGAACCGGTTATCGAGGTCCTAGCCGAGACTATCGATTTCCGTGAATTTGTTTTCAAAAAGCAGTCTACTTGAGTCCCGCCATCCACCAGCTAAATAATTTGACATTTCAAAGATCATGTCAAATTCAAAATTCATAGCGGAAAGCTTGTCTTCAAGGTAAATACTTTGTAACCTCCAAGTCCCGGCTTTGAACCCGGGGTTGGAGTACCTTAAGTTTATCCCGGGACGTTACAAGAAATGAAAAGAGCTTTGCAAATGACCCTAAAAGTTCCATTGACTACACCAAAAGAATCGACCAAGGATCCCTTTGTCTCATTTTTTGTGACATGGAGAAAAAACATCACGGTTGGGATTTAAGTACTTGGTGGCGTAGACAAATCTTTGGTGGGAAGACTGGGTTTGAGGTCATGGCAGTTTAACAAAGATCTTGAAGAGCACCGCCTTAGAGGTTCCCTTTAGATGGCCTTGTAGTGGCCGTCACAACACATTTCAAATTCCACGGAAAGTGCGGTCGGATTTGCACTCCCCGACTGAGTGAACAACAAAGAACCTGGCCAGATCAAATGTATTTAGGGGCGAGAAAAGCGATAAAAAGAAAGCGGTCAAACTCGGAAAAGCTTGCGGACTTACAAAAGGACATGTTAATAGCGGTCCCTTCAACGGATGGCGATGAGGGCGTCCTTTCGGATTGCAAGGGTCAAAGATATTACCTACAAAGATAACCTTCCTTCCGGTTGTAAAGGTTCACCGGTATGCCACTAAGGCTCTGATCCATATCTTGGTAGATATGATCCTCAAGTCGTTCTGTCAAGAAGGGAAGGAAAACAATGAACAAGAATCACGTGGATGATGTCGACTTGAATGAAACAAAACGTCCTTGCCTCTCTGACTTTACTTTGAGGGTTGATAATAAACTTAGCGGCTTCGCGGTTACATTGTTGAAGGAACAAATCGAGGGCGGCTTCGGACGACATCAAGAAACGAGGAGCCTACGCCGTCCGGTTCTTGAGCGAACCAACGAGAGGGTCCTAGTAGTGGAGATGAAGAAGGAATCGATGAGTATGACGGCGTTCTGATGAAGCCACTCTCATGGATTAGCGTAGCCTATGCTCGGCAAGAAGCTGCTATTGTAAAGGTGTAAATTTGTAGTTACATTCCTGCTTTGCCGCAGAGGCTTTAATATTTTTTTTAAGTTAAGTTGTTTGAAAAGCAAGCAAGACTTTTGGTATTTGTTGTGATACACTCTTGCTTTCATGTGCAAAGCTTGTGTAAACTTTGTAATGATGTTGAATATTAAACAAAAAGACCTTTTGGAGTACTTTTTTATTTTCATTTGCTTGAAATAATTTTTTTTTCTTGAATTTTGTCTATGCACGATAGACATTTTATCTTAAAGTTTGTTCGGGCTTGGTGAATGAACACCAGATTGTGCCTTCTTTGCAAGCTTTTTTTAGATCTTAAGTGAAAGAGATTCAAGCTCATCTGACTTTTCGAAAGTGATTTGTATTATTTTTTGGTATACCAAAAAATTTCTAACTGGGACTGTCTATGCGCGCATAGCACCTTGTCTCCCAGGTTTTTCTAGGACTACTAACGGAACCTGTATTTTTCCTTTTTTGCTAGCTTTTAAAAGTTGTACTAGCTAAGATTCCAACTATTTTTTTTTTGTTGATTTCTTGTCCGTGCTAACTTCCCCAAGTTTTTTTTTTGTTTTTAGGACACCCAAAAATGGTGCACGGAAAGTAAAAAGAACAGCATTTTTTAATAATTAGACGCCAAAAAGAGCACCTGTTAACTAAATTTGTAGTCTATTTTTTTAAGTGACCCCCCAAAAGTGGTTGAATTTAAGGGAATCTTAGGGAATCTACAAAAGATGCTTTTTATTAGTGCAATTGCAGGTCATTAGTGCGTTTGATCCGTCACCTTGTTCAAAGCAAATAACTAGGTAAAAATAGCAAACCATATACAGGAAGAAGGTTTACCATGATGAAGTTCCTTTACTCCACTGCTCGAAGGCCAAGAAGCACTTGGGAAACATCTGCAAAATCAAAATCAAGAGAAAATAACCAAGGAGTTCACTTCAAATTATCCAAAGCTGGAGAATCACTCAAACAAGACGCCGGATTAAAACAAAGCAAATGAAAAGTCCACAGGTTTACAAATTAGCCAGCTTCAGTTTCGAACTAGCCTTACAAAATGAAGGAGGAGTTCTGCAACTCATCAACAAATGGACGGAGAGCATGCCAGAGCCGGAGTCAGGCGGCGTAAATTGCTTCCCGCTTTGCCGTATTAGGGTTCTAATCCAAAATACATCCACCCTAATTTTTTTTTGGAAATATATCATTTTTTGAGCATTTCCATATTTCACAAAACCAAATAAAAGCATTTGTAACTAATATTTTCTATGGGTAGCGGGGTTATTACAAGTCATGCGTGCCCAATCAAAAATCGTATATTTATAACTTAATATTTGTGAAGGTTTTGTGAAGCTGACGCTGGCATCTGGGTTGTGGCAAGCAACAGTATTTTCTTTTTCCTAAGGTCGAGCGGCGGATAGAAGCCCGCATGCGGCCTGGGCATATGGCAGTCAGGGAGCTCCATTCTAATTTGGTTCTGTGCAGGTGTCGGCATGGCCATGTGGATGAGATGGGGATCGTCCAGTTTGATTTCGTTGGTTCTGCAGTGGAGACCTGAGGTTTTTTGGCAGACAATGCCTTAGCAACATTACAAAAGTTTAGAAGCCAACTTTATGATACTCGAAGCCAATTCTTAAGTCGAAACGGCCATAGGCTTAATGAAGGCAACAAGCCGGGCGGACAGGGTCGCCCAATTGCAAAGAAAATCCCTGCAATAACATGACAGAATAATGCACCAAAATCATGTGGGCCTCAATTAGTTTAGCAGGCCCAGGGTCCAAAATCAGTAGATTAATGGTGGTCTTAGGTGAGATCGATGTAGCGAAGGTCAAATTCATATAGCTTTGGTTCTTTAATTTGTTTTTTTCGTCATCTATTTTCAGGCATCCAGGCATCACGAAACCAGGAGCTTTGGCCTTCTGTTGGCTTCTGCCCCTGCTGCTCAATTGCTGGAACGAATTGCTGAAGCTATTCTTTCTATAGAAACTGTAGTCATCAACCTCCATTTCTTCCTGTTTTGCATTGAATCTGACCGTATACGGGCTTTGTGCTGCATGTATCATGTCAGAAATTAAGCTGGATTGTGAAGCTTCAGATAAGGTAGTCGGATTCGTGGCTATTCCGGGTAAGCCTGAGCATTGGATTGGAACTGAGGTTCGATTTTCCATGCTCATGTCATGTTGGAATCTTGTTGCTATGTTTGAGTTGTGCAGTATTGAATTGTATTATTGTACTGTACAAATGCTAGAATATTGTCCTAACTCATGGTGTTTGGTCAAGGAGCGCCCCTTTAAAAGCGGGTCAGTTTGACCCCAAAAAGACCTCACATGGGCGAACTGGATGTATGCAGAGGGAATATCCTATGAATTATGCCACAATCCGAGGGCCCATAAAAAATAATACACATTTTAGCTATAATATAAGTCATACACTAATGAGAAGCACACAGGGGAACACTAGGATTCTTGATGAACAAGATAAAACTTGGAAATATTGATAACCTGACCTATTAATGAAGAGGAGGGAAATGAGAGTTATGGGGATTTAAAATCTAGCTATATGTTATTAGGACATGCCCTCCACCTTCATGCACCCCATTTTGCAGTTGAAAAAAGAAAAGGCATTTGGGAGCACGATACAAGCAAAGGCAGAGATGATGAACATCCTTCCCTATTGCCACTCCAAACCAATTCAATTTAATTCCCATTGCCACTCCAAACCAAGAATTAAAATATGTGGTCATAAAACAACTTTCATGCAACATATAGTTATAGATCAAGCATGCCCAAGTTCAAGATTTCTTGCATATTGGACATGTATCTTTAGAGAAGTGAATTCAATTGATAGTTGTTGGTTAGAGATCGAATGTTGTAACAATATGCAAATGTTCTTCATACACCATCTAAAGTTTTGGATGGATGTTAGCTAGTGAAAGACAAGTAGCATTTTCCTTAAAAAGTTTTAAAGCTTTAAGATAAACTTTTTACAAATGGCATGACTTAAGAGTCCAAAAGAGCAAGAATAAATCATTTCACTAGCCTCCAAAACCATGCCAAATTTAGGATGGTTTTCAAAGACCATTACTAGTTTTAATGAACCATTATTTTGTGCACAAAACTATGTCATAAACCACATAAGATTTAACAAACCATATAACATTCATAACCAGTATAGATAAACGTATCATAAACCCCTATCACTTTTGATAAACCACTATGGATGGTGGTTCTTTTCCATCAAATAAATTCATGTATAAAAAACTGCGTACACCATGGTTTTTAGATGATCTTGTATTGGTTAAATATAGCAATTCATTTTTGGGGGCGTTGTGTATTATTTATTGCTATTATTGGCCATTATTGATATAACACAAAAACAGTAATGAAATTATTATTATTATGTTTACTAAATTTATGTTTTTTGTACATCCACCTCTATAAAATTACGTACTCATGTCTCAATTCTGCTATTTTCACATGCTTAACTCCAAAAAACCAAAGTCGTGTCCAAAGAATACCCCAAAAATAGGCCCAAAAAAAGACTAATACTCCTGAAACTTTAAACCTCTCTTAAAAAAGCCCAATTTTTGAAGTGACGTGTTTTTTCTAAAGGAATCTTTCAGACGGGAGTGCTGCAACACTCCCGTTTAATTTGCAACCTTGTTATTACATCATGTGACGAAAAAGAACAAAGATACAAAACCTTACTTAAAATGCTGAACGTACCTTCAATTTTCCTATTTTGAAGCAGAAAGTTTTGCAATTTCAAGCAAAGTATCCTTGGTCATTTGGCAAATACTTTGAGTCATGATAGCCATGGATTTCCCAATTTTTAGACTATGAGAAGATCTCATTTCTTCTAGTTCTTTTACGAGTTGAATTTTTCGCATGGATTCATCTTTCATGAACTCCAATTTCTTGTCTTCTGCTGCCCCAATGCCATTTCACTGATTCCTGATGCTATGTCCTCATCAATAGCCAATTTGGATCTCTTCTTTGAGACTGTCTTACCTGCAACTCCAGGCTGCATACAAGCTGCTGATCTGGGACTAATCTTATGCACACCCTCTTTATCAGTAGAAGTAAAAGTTTATTTGAATTTCCACCATTGGTGTTCGGGCTTGAAGGTGTCTCAAGGGGTTCTGTGTTATTTGTTGGAAGCTTAGTATTTGGAATTTCAAACTGTTCTTCCTGGAATACAGCATTGGTTTCAAAAGTATCATAGTATGAATCTGTCATATATGATGAATGCATCTCTGCAGCATGGAAAGCTTCTTCCCCAAACGAACCATCATCTCCAGCTCCAGGGACATCTGTGTGATTCGTGCAACATGTTCTCAATTCTTCCATTCTCTCATACCATTGCCAGGAAGAAGGCTCAACTTCTGTTCTGTCTTTGGCATATTTTTCGTCCTTGAATTTAGGTTGAAGCTTGTCCCATTTGTTCTTCAGCTACCTTAATTCAACTAAACCTGACACTATGGGGGTCAGTCTGTCTAAAATTTCTTTCCACTGGGAATTGGAAAGGTTGATGCTACCATTATTATGTGCCTTGAATTCCATGAGATGGCTCAATAATGCAGTAATGGCATTATCAGACCATTCCAATGGTGATTTACGCTTTGCTTTCGGCACCACTGTGTCAGAATTCGGATCCACAACTACTAATGCTTGGGATTTTCCAGAAGAAACAGAGTCTTGACTTACTTGCCCTGCTTCAAAGTTTATCCTTCTAGCACAAACTGCTGGGGAATCCAATCTGCTTCTTGTCCTCTTTGATTCATTTCAAGCAATAAGTGCTTGAATTACAGGGGCAGATACTGATCCAGTCATTTTCTTTGGTTTTCTTGGCTGAAATTCCTTTTCACGCCTTGGAGGAACAAAGGCCTTCAAATGATCTGAAGCCCTTGTCATATTAGCAAGTCTAGGATCTAACAAGACTGCCAATAATGAAGATAATCAGTTTCTATCATGAAATCTTCATTCCAAAATAGAATTATGCAAAAATGGAATGCAAGAATGCGAAATTCTGAAGCAATAATGCTTACCTCGTCGATCCGATTGGGCTTGCGCCAAGAAGATCAGCAACACCGCTAGAACAGGGAGATTCGCGGGAAGGCCAAATTAGGAGGCGAAAAACATTCTGGCAGGGGTTAAGCTTAACTGATGCAACCGATGGAAAACGACCCATCCACCAGTTAAGCTAAATATTGCCTCTCGGGCCATAAAAGGTGAGAGTGGGTTTTCCCCCTCTCATCCCCCTCTCGCAACTCTCATCATCTCTAATCATCTCTCCCACAAAAAAAGCAAACATGTGGGAAAGCTCTCTCTCTCTCTCTCTCTCTCTCTCTCTCTCTCTCTCACACACACACACACACACACACACACACACACACACACACACACGCATATGCACGCGCGCGCGCATATATACATGCAGGATCTGATACGCCTCTTGGTCCCCATGGATGTTAAAGTTAAATTTAATTCAACTCAATTCTGGGATCTTAATATGCCTTTGCATTCTCGTTTCTTATTGCATGAGGGTAGAAGGACAATAGATGAGATATTGCATTTTTACACATGGCATGTAATGACAACATGAATACTTTATGGGATGTCATATGGATGGGAGTAGTGCAATGATTGTATAATGGTGCTTACAAAATTGGCTATAAAGAACTTTAAAATATCATACCCCTTTAGAAAACCATACATCCTTTAAAAAAAACCTCCTTAAAAACTACACTTACTTATAAACCATACGTCCAAAAACTACACCTCCTTAAAAACACCACCACCTCAAAAACAAAAACCACAGTTCCTTTAATAGAAAACATACCTCCTTAAAAAACCACACCTCCTAAAGAACAAAAATCATAGCTCCTTAAAAAAATAATAGTGGACGTTCTTTGTGCACTTAAAAAACACCACCACCAATTAGTAAAACCATACCTCCACAGATCTATATGGGTTTTTCTGTGACATCTGAATACAGTACACGTGGACCAAAAAAAAACTAATGATTTCAACAGTGGACCAAAACTTGGGGTCAGGGTGGAAACTAAGCACATTTATTGCTCTATAAGAAGATAGGGAACAACACTTGATTCTTGAAAAGTAGGTGACACATTAGGTACGATGGTCAATCTCATTTGCTTCTCTTTGCACAAGTCACATAGACTGAATAAACTTGGCTGTTAATTCAAGACTACAACATGCTCCAAGGATGATAGTAAATGCAATTTTTATCTAGTTTTACATCTTCATTTTGCATTTGCTGAAATAATTCAAGGACAATAAATGATATCCATGGTCACTATAACCTTCAATCAATGATGTCCAAGAGTACATGTTTCTCTTCTGCATGGCCTTCAAAATCTCGTTTGCATCCTCCAACCATCCACATTCGGTATACATCTCAGTATGATCAACTCACATAAAAAATATCATGCCCAAAACCATGTTCAATAACATGTTTATGAATTCTTCCTTCTGACAATGCCTTTAAGGGAACGTCGTTTGAGCCCGAAGGTAAAACTGTAGAAATGAAAAAAAAAAGAGAAGCAGCCAGGCAGAAGGCCGAGAGGGAAAGGTCCAGTCGAAGAATATGAAATAGCCTACTGTAACTACAGCATGGGATGCGAGTGTTTTTTACGACGGCAGAAGGCATGTTCTCACTGTGGTAGAGCACACTGCTACAACTGTTTGAGGGTGCATCACCTGTATGATAGAACAAGGCTTATCGTTTTTCTCCCTTATAAGGCCTGCACATGGAGATCACATGATGAAGATGAAGAGCCATTGTTCCTGAAAATAATATCGAAGCTCTTTCAACTCCTAATGTCATTAGATGGAAGCAAGATACGTATGGTTCTTGAGCTAAATAAGGAATAGTTAATGCCATTCCTAACCTTGAGGAGTAACTTACATCATATACAATCATCATTTATGCCTGTGAATGTGCACTTGTTTCTTCTTTTGCTGTGCTATTTAACTTGCATTCCACATGCATGAACATACACGCGATATTAATAGCGTGTTCCTACTTTTGTTGCAAGGTTTTCCATTTCTGACCTGAAATGCCGTTCAGAGTTGGCAGAACGTATCATCTCTAAGAGTGGCTTTGTGACGCCCAATTGCAAGGACATTCCTAGCTGCAAAACAAAAAGGGGTCTCTCCAATCTATTAAATGTCAGATTAGCCCTGTGAGCACACCCATAAGGGCATCATCCATAACACTATACCTTCAAACACAGGCATTGAAGGCCTAAAGAAAGAAGTAAACTAAAAACTAATACAAGACAGCAAATATTTGATTTGATCTTCCTGTCGTGCAGGAGTTCAGCCAAACATCGCCAAAGTACCTCCCACGTACTAGTTCACAGGACTTCAATAATGAATTCGGCCGAAAGTGCTTCAAAATGGTAGCCTTGCGAAACAAAGGATGCAATAACACCAAAAAGATGCTTCGCAAGCAGGTGACCAGCAGAATAACGGCAACAACTGGTTTGGAGCAATTTTTGGTATAGTTTAGGCATATACCTAGAATATGCCAAAAACCGACAATAAAGATTGGGGCAACCCAAAAAGCCCACGACAGAAAGGAATTAGGAACATTGGACATTACCAAAAATTAGAAGAGCATTTGTAGGTAAATTGTCGTGGCGCGAAAGGGGGCGACCATACCCTATTCGAGAAACAAATTGCAGTTCAAAGAACATACTTCATTAGTAGGCTCGCATTAATGCAATGCAGAAATTGTTCCATCTTCAAACTTCATATCCTTTTGTTAAAACAACGATTATAAAATCCTGGTACAGTGCATTCCCACAAAGCAAAGTCCAATACTCTTATTAATAGTAAATGTAATTTGACAGAGCGCGCTGGAGAGATGCCGACCTCGATTTGGCTGTTATGGCTAGCTCTCTGTTGCCTTTATTGCCTCAGCTCAGTTTCTGGAATTGATGGAGTATGTGACATATATAATTTTCCCTCGTCAATTTGGGTGAAATCGTTTTAGTTGATAAATTAATTCGTATGCATCTAAGGCTAATTCTAAGCTAAAGCAAGCTAATACTTATGCATCTAAGGCTGTGTGCTTTCTCTTTTTCATTGGAAACGATCTTGATCATGCAGTTCTACGGCAGATTATTTTAAAAATCCTTTTTCGCTTCACTAGAATAAAGTTAATTGATAAATTTGTGATAGTGCCAAGCATAGGCAGCTTTTTGTCCAGCAAACTAGAAGTTCTTTTCCTAGCCAAATTTCCTTTTTATGGTAGTAAATAGCAAGAACTTGTAATGATTGGACCCCAAAAACCCCAATTGCTGTTCCAATGTTTCAACCAATGGCAACCATTTGGATGACTCTGATACTAAGGAGCTTTTGATGAGATCTTCAGAGTGATTACCTGAGTGGAACGGCCAGATGATGGATTGATACACAGACAGCCGGTGCTGCAACAAGTTCAAATATAAGAAAAAGAGTTTTTCTGAACTGATACTAATAATGTTACACATTACAGATGGAATGCAATTTGTCATTTTAAGGTTATTTAATGTGCCTAACGCCATTTATCTTGCCGATTGGATGTCTTTTTTCTAGATTTGTCTTCCTGGATCAGATGATTGGGAATGCGGAACCACAGAGGCAAAACTTGTAATAAAAGGTGGTACTGTGGTGACAGCTGATAGGATGTGGAAAGCAGATATATATGTCGAGGACGGCATCATTAAACTAGTGGAACCCAATATTAAGCTGGTATAAAAGATGTACTATGCAGTATGTATTCTCTTTTTATTCTTTTTCTCTTTTGTGATGCTCTTTATATTCATCATAAAGATGCATAATGCATTCTTTCGTCAAAATTTGTATAGGAATGAAACGTTTGGTCCAACTGCCTTGATAGACATATAAATCGACATTTTCTCTAGTTGGAATCTTTGCTCATCTCAAAATATATTATGTTAGACAAGAGCCCTTTATTTAAGAGACATGTCTGTTGTAGAATCTTTATATAGAGAAAAAACAATTGCTGGTATTTCTCAGCTTCCAGATTGTGAATATAATGACTATTGCTGCCAGGTGGGAAATGTGCGGGTTATAGATGCCACTGGTAAATATGTCATGCCAGGTAATTGCATATCCATTATCTGTTCATTTTACCTTGGTCTTTATAAAGTGAAACCAATTGATTGGAGACTTAGTGAGTACTTGATACAACAAAAACTTGTTTTTGAGGGGGAAAGGACACTATGTTAGCGGTTATATGTAACATGCAAGTACCAAATCAAGGCTTTAGTTCTGGACAATGTATAGAATGCAGCATAATCCCTAGAGATGAACAGAAATGCAGGTAGTTTTTCTGAAGGACAATGGCTTATTGTTGACTTTCTAAATCTAAATCACTTTGCTGTTCTCAGGGGGAATTGATCCACATACACACATGGAAATGCCATTTATGGGCCAACAGACTGTAGATGACTTCTTTAGTGGTCAAGCTGCTGGATTGGCAGGAGGAACCACCATGCATATAGATTTTGCCCTTCCTGTGGCTGGGAATCTTACTGCAGGATTTGAGAGATACATAGAAAAAGCTCGGAAATCATGTGCAGATTATGGATTTCATATGGCTGTGACAACCTGGAATGGAGATGTGCCTAAGGAAATGGAAAAGCTCGTGAAAGAAAACGGTAACCCTTATCTCTCTTTCGTTTCATTTTACCCCCTCTCTTTCATATCATTATATATCCTACACCATCACCATTCCATGACATCAGCTCTCTTAGCAGGCTCAGTAGATCAAGTACATTCTTCCTTTCTTGGGATCTCATTGCTTTGTCTTATGTGCTGTTTAACCTCAAGAAATGGCATTTGACAGTTCATTTAACCCAATATTCTGCAGGCATCAACTCTTTCAAGTTTTTCATGGCATATAAGGGATCATTGATGGTTTCAGACGAAGTTTTATTGCAAGGTTTGAAAAAATGCAAAGAGCTTGGAGCATTAGCACAAGTTCATGCAGAAAATGGTGATGCCGTTGCAGAAGGTCAGTCAGAAATCTTTAACTTGGGTATCACAGGACCAGAAGGGCATGCTCTTTCTAGGCCACCATTGGTAAGTGCAGTTGCATTATAACTCTAAGATAGATATTCCATAGATTTATCAATGTCAAAATGATACTACATAGCTTGAAGGAGAGGCAACAGCAAGGGCAATTAAACTGGCTAGATTTGTGAATACTCCGCTATATGTTGTGCATGTAATGAGCATTGATGCTCTTGAGGAGATTGCTCGTGCCCGGAAATCAGGTAAAGTGAGTTTTGCTATATTATATTTACAAACATTTTGCAAACTTCCCTGCAATGTATCTACGTTTGAATCAGGACAAAGGGTTGTAGGAGAACCTGTGGCATCTGGTTTAGCTCTGGACGACTCAAAGATGTGGAATTCTGATTTCAAATTTGCTGCACAGTAAGGACATCATTTTCTTTTTTTGCATCTTTAGGATCAAGAATTAGTGCATGCTTGTTTCAGATATGTTATGAGCCCTCCTATAAGAGCCGCGGGTCATAATGTGGCTCTGCAAAATGCTTTATCTGCTGGGATTTTGCAGGTATTTATAAGTTCTCAATTCTTGTATTGATATGATGATGCAAAACAACTTGAGAGGCTGAACCTAGGATCTATTTTTAGGCAAGAAAGGAATCCCAACAAGTCTTTGACAGTAATATGTTTTTATCATTTCTGTCTTCTATGCATTTAGTTATAAGAGGTTTAGACCACTGATTGAGCTATTCTAGTATATGACATTAATTACTCAGACACAACATTGCAGTATCTGGGCAGAATGTTATGTGAGTCTGAGAAGGCATTGCTAGTTGCCATTCTACTTTTCAGTTTGACATAGGCAGTGACCTGAGATTTCTCATCTCTGATTATCAGACTGAACAATAGTAGCATGATATTTGGATTCTGACCTATGCATGTTAATGCTATGCTCTATAGTTGATTGGTACAGACCACTGTGCTTTTAACTCCACCCAGAAGGCTGCTGGGAGACATGATTTTCGTCAGATACCAAATGGAGTTCATGGTAACCTTCTCTTGGTCTTGATTGGTTAGTCTTGTACTGTAATTGATTTTTCTATATAGGTGACAAGAACAACTACCATAGTTTCTAGAAGAATATAATTCTAAGCATCACTGGTGGTATCTTTCTTGAGATGCATTATAGAATGGAATAGAATACATTTTTGTCCCTTAGACCAGAGGGCCATTGGACTTGTGTAGCATTTGCGAGCTCCTCCAAAGCGGGGTGCTACTAGCAATACAATCCTGGAAATAATGTAGCCTATCATGTAGGGTTAGCTTGTTTCATTGAATACCTGTACACGCTTTTACTTCGCTTACTCTCCAGTGTTAATTGTCATCTTCGCGATGGCATCCGCCAGGTCTTCCGTTAACGTGCTATTTTGGGTCATGAGCTTTGGGATTGGGTGGTCCCAGCTGACCTAGAATTTGATCCTTTATGTCTATGTATACCAGACATTCCCTAATCATATGGTTTTCATCCTCTATTTTTTTGCTATCACAGATTTTGCATATGCGGTCCTATCTCCCTATTTTTCTTTTTCAATTCTCAGGTCATCGCTGCCCATCCTGAATCTCGCTATGATGTCCTTCCTTTGTTTTCCCTATTCTTTGAGATTGGACATCATCTGAGTAGGATGTAGAAGCGAAGCGCATGAAACTGATTACTACGGAAATATATTGCTTGTGAGGAAACCATGATTCTAGACAGGCATTTAAGATAGTGACCATGGGATCCAAATTTTGTTTTATAGTATTCTTATTAAATTGCAGGATTTTATGGTAGTGTTATTAAATCGCAGGTATTGAGGAGCGGATGCATGTTGTATGGGATCTTATGGTGGTAAGTAACCCATCTTTGAGAATTGGCGTTGTTCAATTTCTTGCTGCATTAACTTGGAACTCACATTCTGGTTGGCAGAACTCGGGAAAAATGTCGCCAATGGACTATGTGCGAGTAACCAGTACGGCATGGTTAGTTAACAATGTAACTTGTGGTTTCCCACGTCCGACTGTAGCTCTTATTTCTGTTTCTTGTGTTCTGTAGTGCCCAAATATTTAACATCTATCCAAGGAAAGGTGCTCTTTTACCGGGCTCAGATGCTGATATCATCATTCTTAATCCTAATAAAACTACAGTAATTTCTGCCGAGTCCCATCATTCAAAGGTAGACACAAATATTTACGAGGGATGGACAATGAAGGTACACTTGATAAGCATTTGATGTTATAGCTATTTTATTGCTTTCTTCCCTTGATTTTAAATATCAATTCTTCAGGGAAATATTGAAATAACTATCAGCCAAGGGAAAGTAGTGTGGGAGGATGGGACTTTACGTGTACAGCGTGGATCTGGCAGATTTGTCAAAATGCCTCCATTTGGTTACTTGTTTGATGGCATCGATAAGTTGGACCAGGCATATCTCTCTTCTATGAAGGCCCCTGTTCTTCGTAATGCTTGAGTTAACTTGTGTATATATGTTATATTGCTATAAAAGTTTAAAAATCAAACGAATATATGTTCTATGAGACGGATGTCTTCCATTTGTATTTATGCCTATAGTAACGTAATTAACAGAACATTTCTTCAGTAGGCTATGCAAATTCTATACAAGGCTTGGGAGTCAAAGGCAACGAAGTCCTCGTATCTGCTTTTCTCCAGACTCATATTATACTTCACCTTTTTTTGGTTTGTTATAACTATGTTTTGAATATGACACAAGCTCGAATATGCCCAATCACTACGTTCAATATTGAAATAAACAAAGTCATACACAAAGTTGATACCAAAACAAAATGGTTTCTTGATAAGAGATCATCAAACGGAAAAAAGGCATTAATAAACTTGCAATATTTCATTTTGTATTGCGGGAGGGCATTTCTCGCATGCTTTGGACTATGATTTTTGGGACGTATCATATGCCAAACCGTATATTTTTTCATGTTTGAGGAGCTTAATTGTAGTTAGAGGTCATAGTCCTTTTTTGGGCTAGATTTTTGTGTTCCTCCGTGGTCCGTTTGCATGGATAAAAAAGGAAAGGTGTATTGCAAATTTTTGGATCCGATTTCCTTGGGGCATAGATAAGATTTCATAGTCCCTCACAACAAGAGAATGGTCATTTAGCGACGTGGGGTTGCGGCGTCACGGGTCATCGCGACGTCGTCACGTTGGCGTGACGCGTCACGTCAATCCAATGCGACGCCATCGTCACGCATTACGCCGCATGCGACATATAACTATGACGTCGACGTCGCATATGCCACGATGTCGTGCTGTCCTGGGCGAGTTCGTCATGCCAGGTGGCATGTTGGCGACGTCAAAATGTCATTTCTTCTTTGGGTGAACATGGGTAGTGGCATGTTGGCGACGTCAAAATGTCATTTCTTCTTTGGGTGAACATGGGTAGTCTTCTGGCCACGAAACTTGGTCCCCAGGGCAATGTCGATGCTCTGGTCTCAATGGAAGAGCCAAATCACGGTTCCGGATAGGGGAGCTTGTTGAGAAATGAGCTTTCTCTGATTGGGTGGACAGGCTGGGGATCGAACCCAGGACCTCTTGCTTGCAAGCCAAGTACTCTACCACTGAGCTACCGGCCCTTTGATGGGCTTCCGGTACTCTTCCGCTGAGTCATTCTTCATGTGTGCCCATTACACATGCTCCAACATTCCAACATTCCCCCTTAATGGGCACACCAATCCATTCCAGCCTTCACCACAATCCACATGCTCCCCTCCTCGGGCAACTCCACCCATCTGCGGGGGTTGGGCTTTCCAACAGCCAAGCTTTGCTCATTCTCACCCCTACACCATCGGGGACTATCCCTGTGCGGTTAAGCACCCTCTACTTGGGACCATGACTCGATATCATGTTGAGAAATGAGCTTTCTCGATTGGGTGGACAGTGGGGATCGAACCAGGACCTCTTGCTTGCAAGCCAAGTACTTTACCACTGAGCTACCGGCCCTTTGATGGGCTTCCGGTACTCTTCCACTGAGTCATTCTTCATGTGTGCCCATTACACATGCTCCAACATTCCAACAGAGCTTGCCCGTCAGTCGCCAGGGTTTTTGGGAGAGGACTTTTGAGGCAAGCTGCTTCCAGGGGGGGTTTTAGGGCCCGTACTCTGGCTTGAACACCCCCCCCCCCCTACTTCAAGACGTGGCGCAAGGTCCTGGACGAATCTGACAAGGATAGGGCCTCCGAAATGTAAACCCTGTGAGTTGCCAGGTTCTTGGAGGGTTTGCATTTTGGGGACCGAGTTTTGTTCCTTTGCACTTAGGACCTGGCCGAGAGGCTGCACTTGGGAACACGAAGCAAGCGGAACTGGCAGAATGGAGTTTGGATTTGTCGTCCTCCTGATGTGGCAATCCGAAGTCGAGGGCCGCTATTGCAGTAGCAAGGCATCTATAAATTCGTAATTAATGCATAGCACGGAATTAAATTCTGATTATTTGCCAGCTGGCTTCCTGAGTCATCACCAGCATACAGGCCAATTTTTCAAATTTCTGGACAAGGTTTCGATCAAGGAGTTAGCACTAGAGTGGTCCGTGCAGCCCGTTGTTAGGCAGCCGAGCTGGGACCCTTCCCCAAGTCAAACAAGGCCAGGACCTTGCAAGGCCTCCTCATAGGAGGGGAGAGCAAGGACCCCAGGAGGCAGGACCCAAAAAAGTTCCCGAAGCAGCCTTTCTTGGCAGCGTCCGGGGGGGGAGGTACGCTAATGACCACCCTCCCGGAGCTCGGTTCCCCTATCCGACCGTTGAATCCTCCGTTCATGGGCCCCCCGAGGCGGGTCCAAAAAATTCAAGATCGATGCGGGGAACTTATCAAACGCAGAGGCGTCCTGCGGCGGCAGGTGTAGAAACCAAATGTTTAAATTCGTTCGAGACACTGCAGAGGCTCCGGAATAGAGATTCGACTTTGTCACATCGTCCGAAATGGCGAAATTACCCTAGGGACCAAGTTACACGGTCAGTTTTGCATGAGGAAGGAACGCGTGCGCCCTACATGCCAGTATTTAGCATCCACCTCCCATGCCAATTGACTACGAGGGTGCTGGACATGAGCTAGTTTGGCGCTTCTGGGAGAGTGGGTGGTCTTCTGACCACGAAACTTGGTCTCCAGGGCAATATCGCTCTGGTCCCAATGGAAGAGCTAAATCACGGTTCCGGATAGGGGAGCTTGCCCGCCGGTCGCCCGGGGGCCGGGGAGAGGACCTTGGGGCAAAGCTGCTTCGGGATTTAAGGGCTCGTGCTTTCACGGCACGACACCCCCTCCCCCCCCCCCACTTCAAGGCGCCGTGCAAGATCACGGGCCGAATCGACAAGGATAGGGCCTCCGAAACATAAACCCTGTGAGTTGTCAGGTTCTTGGAGAGTTTGCATTTTGGGGGCCGAGTTTTGGTCCTTTGCACTTGGGACCTGGCCAAGAGGCTGCACTTGGAACATGAAGCAAGCAGAACTGGCAGAATGGAGTTTGGATCTGCCCTCCTCCTGATGTGGCAATTCGAAGTCGAGGGCCGCTTTTGCAATAGTAAGGCATCCATAAATTCGTAATTAATGCATAGCACGGAATAAAATTCTGATTTTTTGCCAGCTGGCTTCCTAAGTCATCACCAGCATACAGGCCAATTTTCCAAATTTCTGGACAAGGTTTCGATCAAGGAGTTAGCATTAGAGCGGTCCGTGCAGCCCGTTATTGGGCAGCCGAGCTGGGACCCTTCCCCACGTCAAACAAAGCCAGGACCTTGCAAGGCCTCCTCACAGGAGGGGAGAGCAAGACCTCGGGAGAGCAAGGACCTTTCCTGGAAGCCTTTCCTGGCAGCGCTCCCCGGGGAGGGCGTACGCTAATGACCACCCTCCCGGAGCTCGGTTCCCCTATCCGACCGTTGAACCCTCCGTTCATGGCCCCTGCTTCGGGCAAGTCCGGAAAAATCCAAGATCGTTTCAAGAAAGGAATTATGCAGCACAAGAAAGGAAATATCTTTCGCTCTCGCAATTCATTCTCTAAGAAGAGGAGCATAGCTCGTACGCTTGCTACCATGTGCATCGATGCAAGGCGCATAGGGATGTAAATGACCACATGATTTATGTGCATCGGCCATGCACTAGATTCGAACATGCCATAGGGTCGAACATGCCCTAGGCTCAAATTTGCCACATAGGCTCAAACATGTGACCATGCTCAAACACGATACATGACAAAAACATGCCACCAGCTCAATATTGCCCTTAGGATTGAACATGCGGCATGCCCTAGGCTAAAAAATGCCACCTAGGCTCAACCATGCCACATGCCACATGCCACGTGGCTCAAACATGCCACATAACGTGCCACCGAGGCTCAAACATACCACATAGGTCAAACATATCACCCAGGCTCAAACATGACACGTGGCTCAAGCATGCCACCCCTAGGCTCAAACATGCCATATAACGTGCCACCGAGGCTGAAACATGCCACCTAGACTCAAAGATGCCACATAGACTCATTAAACATATGTCACATAGGCATGTTTGAGCCTATTCAAACATGCCACCCCTAGGCTCAACAATGCCACATAACGTGCCACCGAGGCTGAAACATGCTCAAACCTGGCATGTGGCTCAAACATGCTATCCCAGGCTCAAAAATGACAAGTGGCTCAAGCATGCCACCCCAGGCTCAAACATCCCGTTAACATTTGTAAGTAGTAGCAATAGAAGATTGGATAAATCCAGAATATGAATTTGAATGCATACATGGCTTAGACATGTCCATTAGGGACAAATTTTCATGACCATCACATAAAAAAAAGGCACCTAAAAAATTCTCGCATGCAACGTCTAGAGCTTTTTACAGACCCGCGGCCGGCTTTTCCGGGTCCGTTTCTAGGCTTCAAAGATCACGACTTTTTGGGCGATTTCCAGTGCTAAAGGCTTCGTCGACTTGTAAGAACTATTTTTAAGGTTAGTACATCATGATTTCTAGATTGAATAGGTTTTTGGATCGAATCATTAGGCTAGATTTCAAATTTTTTTGTTTCCTTTCCTTCCTCTTCTTCTTTTTCTTCATTATTTTTTCTTCCTCAGTCTTTCCTCATTCTTTCTTCCATGCTTCTATTCTTCCCATATTTCTTCTTTCCTCATTCTTCCTCCCTCATTTCTTTCTCATGCTTTCTCATTTCTTTTCTCATTCTCATTTCTTTCCCATGCTTTCTCATTTCCATTCTTTCTCATGCTTTCTCATTCTTCATTCTTTCCCCTCCCTTCCCTTATTTCTTTCTTCTCTTCCCTCCCTTCTCGTATTGTTTTTTATTCTTTATTCTTTTTCATTTCTTCCTCACTTTCCTTTCGATCCTTTTATTTCCTTTCCCTTATTTCTTCCTTCCATTCTATTCCCTTCCCTTCTCTTATTTCTTCTTTTTTTTCTTCATTCTTTCTTCTTTCTTCTCTTATTTCTTCTCTATTCTATCCTTATTTCTTCCCTTCTATTCTTTTATTTCTTCTCTTATTTGTTCCTCTTGTTTTATTTCTATCTTCTTGTTTCCTATTTCTTGTCCCCCCCTCCCCCCCCCCTTTTTTTCTTTCTTTCTTCTTTGATCTTTTTCTTCTTTGTTCTTATTCTTCTAACGCTTTGTTACTTCTGTTGCAGCTTTCTATTACGATTTGGACCCGACACGATCTTGTGTACACACATCCTTCTTTTGATAAGTACTTCATCGCACTTGCATTTTATTTTTATAGTTTTAAGTAGGTTAAAAAAATTGATGGATGAGTGGCTTGTTCAAGGGCACGGGTCGGCCCTAGAGTGGAGAGGATCATGTACCCGGGTTCGAAGTCCACTTTCAGTACAATCATAAATTTTTCCTAGGTTAAGGAGTGGCTTGTTCAAGGGCACAGTCGGCTCCACCTAGAGTGAAGAGGACCACATACCCGGGTTCAAGTCCACTTCCAGTTCCACTTGTTATTTTTTAGGTTTAAAATAAAATTGTAGTGGCTTGTTCAAGGGCTCCACCTCGAGCGGAGAGGACCAGGTGTCTGAGTCCAGGTCCACTTTTCTTCTCATTCTTAGGTAGAGGTGGCTACGGCAAGGACATGGTCGGCTCCACCACGAGTGGGGAGGACCAGGTGTTCGGGCCTTTGTTCACATTTATTGTCAGTTTTAGGTAGAGGTAGCTAGGGCTAGGAAGATATTAAGATGGAAAGTTACCCAAATGCCCTTGCGAAATGGGCAATTTACCAAAGTATCCCTATCAAACCGAAAATTACAAAATGCTCTTCGGGCAGCCAAGGGCAGGCAAACGGCAACGGCAAACGGCATTCTGATCAACGAGAGTGGTGGCTCATTTGATGCATTTGTGGATGCATTGGACTTTGAGTTTAATTCTGATTCAGAAAGCCAGAACCGGCATATACTGGAATTAGAGGAAAATCAAGTTTATGAAGCTTCAACATCATACAGTGACAACATGCCCACGGGAGAAAAACACATATTACCCAACGCTAAACATAACTGCAACTTTTCCACGACAAATGAGTGCAGTCAATCTGGTTCGCACAATCCTGGTCCAAAATAATTCTGGACCAAAAATTCAAGACAACTGAAGAAAGTCCAGGGCCACATACAGTTGAAGAAAACAATTTTATAGAAGCATTCTGCCATGAGAAGTCCATGCTAGCTGATAACTCCAGCCCTGTCTTGAATCCTCTTGAGACCCCTGATATCCCAGAAAATGGAGCTGTAACTGGAACTCCAAAGCACCATGATTTGATGAAAAGTGAGCATATCTCACATTCTGAATCCAGGGAAGCACAGCAGCTACTTAGCCTGGACATACACAACATAAAGAAACCACAGTATCCTCTTTACATAAAGCTATGGTGGATCCCCGAAGATAGATATTAGAGTAGCAAAACCTTCAGTTCCAATCCAGAAGCAATCACTATATGGCTCTGAAGTCTGTTTAGGATATGCTACTATTCAACTTGAATGAATGTTCTTAAGAAAACACGCTTGTTTTCTAGGACAGTTATGATATCAAAGACTGCATCAGGAAGGATGCCCACTTTGAATATTGAATGCAATTGACAAAGAGAGCCTTTTGGAACTGCTTCCTGCTCCATTGCAAGAAATGCTATAGAAAGAACTACTTAATTAACAACAAGTTCACAAGCTGCAGGAAGAACTACTTAATTAACAACAAGTTCACAAGCTGCAGAAAGAACTACTTAATTAACAACAAGTTCACAAGCTGCGATCTCTTCGTAAGCTAAAACCGCTCCAAGATTCCCTTCATTATGTAATGGTAAGAAATCAATCTCATAATTAAAAAAGAAGTCACAAAACACTTCACCTCGCAAATAAAATACCGCAATTTCAATTGGTACTCCCCGCAGTTTACTGTTTGTGACCGACACTTTTGCATCTTGAACATTTTAATGCTTTCTTATCATCCTCGTTGAGACGATCTTATTCTCCTCTTCTTAGGTCGCCTCGCAATCGAGATGTCCGTGGAGGAAGCATATCCGTATCTGCCGCCTTCACCACTATGAATCACCGGAGAGATAACCCCTTCAGTAAGTTGCATAGTACACGCACTGTGGATATGCCTCATAGGTGTACATCTGCACTTGCTGTTTCTTGAATAGAATTGATGCAGCAGCATGGGCACAAGGAATTCCAGACTTCTGCCATCTCAAACAAGAGCATGTACCAGCTTGCACATCGACCACATGCTCATGTTTTGCAGTTACAATCTTGAACATAAATTCAGTGGATGGAAGAACCCTGTAATAACGTGCACGAGCAATAGCAACTTTGATCGCATCATCTACCTCTTTCACAACTGCAAAAGAGCTCTGTCTAGCAGCCATCCATGCATCAAATCCTTCCTTTCGACGGTCATAAAACCATGTCATCATCTTGTCACAAATCATAGTCAACATGGACAGTATGGGCTTGTCTCTTACTTCAAGCAGCCAAGAATTCAAAGATTCTGCAATGTTAGAGGTAAGATGACCAAACCGATGGCCTGGAAAATATGCTTCTGCCCAATATCGAGGATGACGCATCTCATCGAGCAACCAAGTTTGAGCGGCAGCATTTGCAGTCCCAATTGCTTGTAAAACTTCTTGAAACTTGGGAATTGTTTCTACACGAGCTGCTTTCCACAACAACTTGACCAGACCAGCTCTATACTCTTAAATTCCTTTTTGATTCTCTGCTAAATGCCTCAGACAATATCCATGACTGCATTCTCCCCAAAAACAGCTGACATTCCTTCCAATATTCCTTTTTGTCGATCAGACAAGAAGACAACTGCTCTATTGAGTGCTAAAGAACCTTGCAACTGAGTTAAAAACCAACACCAGTTGCTGTCATTCTCAATGGCAACCCATGCATATGCTAGTGGAAACAAAGACCCAAGTGCGTCAACTCCAACTGCTGTAAGCAAAATTCCTCTATACCTGCTTGTTAGGAATGTCCCATCTAGGCCAATGACAGGCCGACAATGCCCAAATCCACTTAAGCTAGCGCCAAAAGCAAGAAACATTCTTGTGAACCTTTTCTGCTCATCTTGCTGAACTGTACAAATACTACCAGGATTTGCTTCCATTAACCTGGAGCAGTAGTCATTCAACCGCTGATAAGCTTCTTCATGTGAACCGTGAAGTTCAGCCATTGCATTCTCTTTTGCTAACCATGCAACACGGTAGCTTATCTCTACTCCATGCTCTCTTCGGTAGTCTGAAGGTTTATAACTTTGGTGCTCAAGGAACTTACCAAGATATTTTTCCGTCACCCATTTTGAGTTAGCTTCCTTATTGTTTCTCTGATTAACCCCACCACAAGAATGCGCACCACCTATGCATCTGGAAGTTTAGAAGCGTGGATCATCCATGGACAACCTTCAGCAGCACACTTTACTCTCTATCTAGAATGATCAGACTTAATCACTGATAATTCTACATGATCTTTGACTGCTTGATCTCGTACTGCAGCCTTGCATTCTTCAAATGAATCAAATTTGGCACCCTTACACAATTCCATACCTGAACATACAACCTTCTGTACTGAAAATTCTGGATTACCTTGCAAGGTAAGGAGAAGCATTAACTATCTACTTTGGCAATTCATGCATGCATTCTATTCTGGCAATGCATGCATGCTTGTTTTCTGCACTCCTTTCACTAATTGTAGTTGGCCCTGCACTGGAAGATTTGTACATCAACTCTAACATGAAAGAAGAAAGAGCATACAGGAATTACTTTTGCCCTCTTAATTGCCCTCAAACTGTGGCCCAATTATCTCTGATTTGCTAGTACTAAGATCTGCTGTAATAAGATTCAGGCTTTAAACCAGTATCACTAAATACTATGATTTTTCCAAAACAAACGGCATTGCTAGAAATTAACTATTTCTCCTTACCTTACAAGCACGTTTGGAAATTCCAGAAGGTAAACCGCTCTGATGAGATGCTGGACGAATTCACTTGTTGAATTGCTGGACGAATTGATTTGTCGAATTCACTTGTTGATGCTGGACGTCTCCTCCATGGGCAGCCTCCCTAATTTTCCCTCCGTTTCTCTAAACGGCAGCTTCCCTCCGTTTCACTCTGATCAATTCTCTGCCCGTTTGCCTGCCCTTGGCTGCCCGAAGGGCATTTTGGTAATTTTTGGTTTGATAGGGGTACTTTGGTAAATTGCCCATTTCGCAAGGGCATTTGGGTAACTTTCCCTTTTTTTTTTGCCATTCATTCACTTTAACTTGTGATAATGTTGTATGCCTTGCAATCAGATCGTATTCGAACGTGTAAAAGATCCACTGAAGAAACATACAGAACAGTCTGCGAAAGCAACTGCAAGTCAACGAATTCCGTCTCACTTAGCTATAAATTGGTTCACATTAATTTTAATAAGAACTATGTATGTCATTAGCTAATACTCGTCATATTGTCATAGTATTTGCTATACTGGTTTCCCCCTAGCAAGGAGCACGTACAAATAGCTACTACTCGTGGAGCTGTTTATCTATATTAATAGTTATACGAAGAGGGAACTATCCCACATCACGGGAATGCCAATGTGTGTTGTATGTAATTATTGTAATTCTATGAACTACATCAATGCTATATTCTTCTGGTTTTTATAGAGAGCAGTGGAACACACGAACCAAGCCTTAGACGAGGACGCAGGACGAGGGGTCGACGAGGGAGCATCGAACTTTGGAGAGCCATCCAATCGCGGACCTCAAGATGAGGTTGAGAGGGCGTCCTCAAACCACTTACTCGAATGACGACTCCACTGACTCTGACAGAGATTAGCTCTAGGCTAAAAGGGTGGATACTCCCCTTAACGAGTCTTTTGTGATTATTTAAAAATATAAATACAATACACGATTTTCAATTAAAAAAAGAAGGTGACATGCCTTTTGCCTCTTGTACATCATATTGTAATTATCTAAGTAATTCATTCATTTTTTTTTCTGCATGATGTCGCATGCGACGTCTAGAATTTTTTATTTTAATTTTATTTAATTTTTTAATTAATAATAAAATATATTTATATAAATATTTATTCGCATGCGACGCCTGGTATACGTCGCATGTGACGTCTACCAGACGTCGCATGGTCACGTCTGAGTCACGTGGGTCACGTCTGTGTCACGTCTGTAGACGTCGCATGCGACATCTAGCACCACGTCGCATGCGACGTGTCTCCGGTGACGTCTGTGTCATGTGGCCAGACGTCGCATAGACGTGACCCAGACGTCGCTACAGACGTCGCTAATTGACATTTCTCTTGTTGTGACTTCTGTTTTAGGCTTAGGTTTTTGTTAGTGGGTGCTTCTAGGCAGAGCAGGGGCAGATGATTGAGAGCATTGGTGCTACGTGGAGGTTCAATTCCTCCAGCTTGTTGTTTCTTTTTCTCCAGCTTCGGGCGCAGGAGTTCTATCAATTTCTGAGCTGGAGATAAAGGGTAGATCATTGGAAAATTGTTCTCCGGCTTTCTGAACCTGGCTGCAATAAAGAGGTGCAGCTGGGTAGTATAGGCCATGCTTGCCATAGCCAGAACGGCTGGCAAGCATGCATCCATTTTTTTCTTTTCTTTTTTTCATTTTTTTCTTTTTTTTTTCTTTTTTTTTTTGCTTTAAAGGTTTTGCGTTTCTTCCACTTGTTAAAGTACTGCATTATTTATTATCTGGCACCATTGGTCTGTTTTGCACTATTAGAAGTGTGAGGAAGTTTTTGATCAAAAATTCAATGGCCATTGATCTAGCATAAACCTCCGTATATTTGCCAGATCAATGGTCAGAAATAAACTTGCAACATAAAGCCATAAAGATGCATAATACATATGTAAAATGCATAGAAAATGATCGAACGGAAAAAAGGGCATTAAATATGGCATTTTAAGATGTCATACACAAAGTTGATACCAAAATCAAGGGGTTTCTTAGTAGGAAATGATCAAAGCAAAAAAGAATTCATGGAGATTGGTATGTTGTATCAGATGAATACTTCACATTAAAGTATCAAGTTAACCTGTCATGTCTATTAGACGAATCGTGCTCATTAAGGTATTACTTTAACCTGTCAACAAATAAGCGACCCTATAAAGCACAGGATTTTAAGCCATTAAAAAGTATTATTTGATTGCGTGCAGGCTAGGTCATATTTAAACTCTAGTTGTAGTGTTGTGTTATCTCTTATAAATCCATGTTATTCAAATCTCCTTCAGTAAATTACGAAGTGGCAATAAATTTATGAATGTATTCTTGGAATTGTGACAGCCTGCACATTGTAGATACAAGAGCCCATTTATTCTGGTATTCTTGGAATTGTGACAGCCCCACATTGAAGGTCCAGAGTCCATTTTCAAAGCCCATGTGCCAAATAAATTACGTGTTATGCATTTTTACTTTTCAGTGGTTTTTGAATCAGTTGGATCCTTATCCTTTCGATTCCCAAGACAATATGATTCCCAAGACAATATAAGTTAGAGCCATGTTTTTAAGGCATGAACTATGGCCAACAACTCTTGTTCGTAAGTGGCATAGTTCTTTTCTGCCAAATTTAATTTATGGCTTTCATAAGCCACCACATACTCTTGTTGCATATTAAGGACTGCTCCCAGAGCCTGTCCACATGTGAGTGTGTAAACTTCAAAGGGTATCTTTAAATCCGAGATTTTAAAAATTGGTTCACTTGGGAGTAAGGTCTTAATCCATTCAAAGGCTCTCTTTTGCTCTCCCCCCATAGGAAGTTTTGTCCTTTTTTAAGCAAGTCGTTGAGGGGAGTAGCTACCTTTGAAAATTTTGGAACAAATTTTCTATAGTAAGTGGCTAAGCCTAGAAAGCTTCTTACATCCCACATATCTACTAGTTGCAGCCATTCCCTTATGGCTCGTACCTTGTCTGGATCTGGGGCTATCTAGTTCCAGAGACTATATGTCCAAGATAGGCCACTTGTTCTTTTAGAAATTCACACTTATAGCAAACAGTTTGCACACCCTGAGCAATGCCAATACTTTTTTCAGATGCTCTAAGTGTTCCTCTCTACTCCTTGAGTAGTTCAAATCATCCAATAATATTTGGATGAACTTATCTAAATACCCATGAAACACATTATTCATGAGCCGCATAATTGTGGCCGGGGCATTTGCCAATCCGAAGGGCATGACTGCAAATTCATAGTGCCCTTGATTGGTTCGAAAAGCCGTTTTGGGCTCATCTCCTTCCTGAATGCTAATTTGATGCTATCCACTTCTTAGATCGATTCTAGAGAAATATTTTGCTCCCACTAAATGGTCCATGATATCATCAATTCTAGGCATTGGGTAACGATCCTTGATTGTGGCTTAGGGAACGATCCTTAAGGAGGAATTAGGGGGTTGTCCATTTGATAGAGTTCCTTGAACTCCAGCTTCTTGAAAGGGTTAGGTGGGGGTGGGGGTGGGACTGCCACTCTAGCTCCCTGAGCTTGGCTAGTTTGGCCCAAATTTTGGACTCCCTGAGCCTGGTTATTACAGTCTTCTTCTTTGTTAATAGCTGCTTGATAGTGTCCAATAGTTTTCTTTCTCTTTCAGCAGCCTCTTTGTCTTGCTTGGCTAACTGGAGTTGCAGTTCCCGGAGCAGCTTGTTAGCGTGCGCTTGCCCAATTTTGGTCTCCGCAACTTGCCCCATTAACGCTCTATTATTTCCCTTTTCATAGTCTAACTTCTCCTGGAAGTAGTGGATCAGAGCCAATGGTAGGGGAATGGAATCTTTGGGAAGGTTTTTTAGGCTCCTCCTCGATCTCCTCAACTTGGTGATCTTCCCCTTCCCCATCAATCTTTTTGTCAGAATTTGGATATGAGTTCATCCAATTCCCGCACCTCCTCCTCAGTAGGGGCCAATTCATTCAGATCAATGTTTTTCCCTTCCTCTCGGGAATCAAAGATGCTAATCTCGTCAAAGGATCAGCTGCCATATCAATGTCTCCTTCATCATAGCCTCTAACTCAGGCTCTGATACGAATGTAATAGTTCTTGGTTTGGTCACCGCCAAGAGGCGCATTCAACACTGTACCATCTCACCCACGGAGTCCCAAACTCCCGCATCAGTGCAGAAGAATCAATGATTCTTCTAGGAATGCTCTCAGAGGATCAATGGACTTGTAAGAATGGATTGCAGTAAGCTCTTCCCTAAAGAACTGCGCTGCTGCTCTCAAAATGGCCTTTCTTAAATACTCTACTATAGCTCTTGATTCTTGAATCAATGGAAAGTCAAGGGGCCGAAACCCTAATTCGACCCTTGGCAGCTCTTGGATCGATTCACTGCCTCCAGGGTAATCAGATGAAGGCTGGGCAGCCGTGACCTTCACGCTGCTCTCCTTCGAACTTTTCTGGATTTCCTTTGACCCAATGCCATCATGCCATGTCACCACTTTAAAAGTGAATTTTTAGCTTAGCTAACTTTGTTAAATGGTCAGCCCCATGTCTATAACACTTCAAGAAGCACATATAGCTCATTTTGTACATATAAGTATAATACTGTATGGTCATCACAGCCAATGCACACATGTAGTGTCGTTTGCTTTCTCCTCCTTACTGCTTTTCCTTTTGCTTCAACTCTTCATTCTTTCCCAGACCATTGATAAAAAAATATTTGATAACCAATTCTTCAAGAGCAGCCTTATTATTTCATATAATTTCATATTTTGCAATGGGGCTTACAAACCTTCTATGTGGCATAAATTTGGATCTCTATGTAAGATGCCACGTGGCACCACTGGCCATAAATGAACACACGGGGGATAATAAGGTGCAAGTAATTTATTTATATTCCATATTGAGCGACACAAAAGAATAGTGTTCGAGACGAAAGGTGGGTTATGACGTTGTTCTTTGTTTGTTTGCTTTTTTCCTCTTGGTGCGGGAATTGGATGAACTCGTATCCAAATTCTGACAAGAAGATTGATGGGGAAAGGGAAGATCACCAAGTTGAGGAGATAGAGGAGGAGCCTGAAAAACCTTCCCAAAGATCCCATTCCGCTACCATTGGCTCTGATCCACTACTTCTAGGAGAAGTTAGACTATGAAAAGGGAAATATTAGAGAGTTAATGGGGCAAGTTGCGGAGACCAAAATTGGGCAAGCGCACACTAACAAGCTGCTTCGGGAACTGCAACTCCAGTTAGCCAAGCAAGACAAAGAGGCTGCTAAAAGAGAAAGAAAACTATTGGACACTATCAAGCAGCTATTAACAAAGAAGAAGACCGTAATAACCAGGCTCAGGTTGGTGGCCGGATTTGGGCCTGTGTGATTTCGGCCACTTTTAGTAGAGATGGGGAAGACAGATATTGCTCCAGCTTCTAAGGCTGCGGCAAAACGGCGTGAAGCTACCGCCAGTTTGGTGATACGTGATCTCCCAGATATGGTGCAAAAAGAGGTAAATAATTCAGTTGAAAGTTCTTTGCCATCGTTGGTGATTGCTCCAGGGTTCTTGAAGAAAGGATTTTCCTCCCTTGCAAGGCGTTTGCGGTAAGGGAGTGGAAGTTAACGGAATTTGCATCAAACAGTGCTGAAATCCAAATCCTAATGTAGGTGCTCAGCCCTAGGCAAATGATAGTGCTTGGAAGTCATCTGATTCTGTTACAAAAGTTTCATATCAAATATTTAGTGATTGGCTTTGTAAAGATATATCTAGTGCATCTAGAAAGGCAAGGGTAGCGGTACTTTTACGGTATTGTCCGAAGGGGAGTAAGGATGAGTTGTCCGTAATCTTGGACACATTGAGAGCTCGATGGACTCAGCTTCAACAACAATTGCCTCCAGATGATATATTTTACCAGTCTGACTGTCAGGATGTAGTTGAAGCTTCTGGTATTCCTGTGGTTGAGGTGGACCATCAAGCTCATATTAAGTGTGCTGAGAACCTATCCTCATGTGCAGTCCTTGGTTATTTTACTGGTGGCTATTTGGATTTTTCACGGCTCCGTATTTGGTTATCTCGGCTTTTAAGACGCCTTCAGCTTTCTCCTTTTCAGTCCATCAAGTTGTTGGCAAAAAACTTTGTTCTTATTATGTTTGAAAGTAGTGATGCAGTGGACTCTTTGGTATCAAGAGGGATTGATCCACTTGGTGGGGAATATATGATGTATCAGTATTACTCTCCTGGTTTTACACCAGATATGGTTCGCGCATTAAAGATGCCTTGTTGGTTCTCGATACCTAATCTTCCTCCTGATCTAATGGCCCATCAATTTCTAGTTGTAATTGCAACTGGTCTTGGGGTTCATATCTCACATTCCATCATAAACGGTCCGAGGATTTGTGTCTCAATGCCAGTGGACTCGGCTTTACCAGATTGTATAGTGGTGAAAAGTGGGCCTTGGTATAAGAAGTTGGATCTTAAGCTTCTGAATGGTCCAGAATTAGCCCGTCTGTTTCCTGACAAGGAGGCTTTTGCTAGCTTTCGTCGATGCACTCGTGCATCTCAGGCATCTGTTCAACCTTTTTCTCATGCTCAAGCTCCCGTTGTTACTTCTTCATCTATTCATGATCAACCTTTACCAGTTGTGTTGCACTCCTCATCCATGGAAGATGCTCTAATTCCAGTTCCGACAGTGTCGTCTTTAGCGCCATCATCTGTTTCTCTCCATGTTGATGCTTCTTCCTCTCATGTTTCTGAGGTTGTTATGGCTGATGGTCCTAATCTTCTGTGCGCAAAAGAGTCATGGCAGCAGGTCAATTGGAAGAAGGCGGCAAGGAAGAAGTCTGTTATGTCATCTCGCGAGGCTATCCCACCTCGTTCTATTCAGTGGCATGATAATTTGATGTCTGTTGATGATCATCTCGATGTGGTAGATCATGTTGATTGTGATGAGGCTATTAAACGCCTCAAGGTGGCACAAGGAGTGTGAATATATATTGTATATGGGTGGTTTTGCTTAGTGGACTATTTCGTTTTCTAGGTTTTGAGTCCCATGTCACAGGTCCCTTGTATGTATCTTGATTTTTCTTGATAATAGATTGTCGTCCTTCAAAGAAAAAAAAAAGGCTCAGGGAGTCCATAATTTGGGCCAAACTAGCCAAGCTCAGGGAGCTAGAATGGCAGTCCCACCCCCACCTAACCCTTTCAAGGAGCTGGAGTTCAAGGAACTCTATCAAATGGACAATCCCCTAATTCTTCCTTAAGGATCATTCCCTAAGCCACAATCAAGGATCGTTACCCAATGCCTAGAATTGATGATATCATGGACCATTTACTGGGAGCAAAATATTTCTCTAGAATCGATCTAAGAAGTGGATATCATCATATTAGCATTTAGGAAGGAGATGAGCCCAAAACGGCTTTTCGAACCAATCAAGGGCACTATGAATTTGCAGTCATGCCCTTGGGATTGGCAAACGCCTCGGCCACAATTATGCGGCTCATGAATAATGTGTTTCATGGGTATTTAGATAAGTTCATCCAAATATTTTTGGATGATTTGATCTACTCAAGGAATAGAGAGGAACACTTAGAGCATCTGAAAAAAATATTGGCATTGCTCAGGGAGTTCAAATTGTTTGCTATAAGTGTGAATTTCTAAAAGAACAAGTGGCCTTCTTGGACATATAGTCTCTAGAACTAGATAGCCCCAGATCCAGACAAGGTACGAGCTATAAGGGAATGGCTGCAACTAGTAGATGTGTGGGATGCAAGAAGCTTTCTAGGCTTACCCACTTACTCTCGAAAATTTGTTCCAAAATTTTCAAAGGTAGCTACTCCCCTCACCGACTTGCTTAAAAAGGGACAAAAATTCCTATGGGGGGGAGAGCAAAAGAGAGCCTTTGAATGAATTAAGACCTTGCTCCCAAGTGAGCCAATTTTTAAAATATCAGATTTAAATATACCCTTTGAAGCTTACACTGACACATGTGGACAGGCTCTGGGAGCAGTCCTTATGCAACAAGAGTACATGGTGGCTTATGAAAGCCATAAATTAAATTTGGCAGAAAAGAACTATATCACTTACGAACAAGAGTTGTTGGCCATAGTTCATGCCTTAAAAACATGGTTCTAACTTATATTGTCCAAGACAATATGGCTCCTTCATCACAGCCTCTAACTCAGGCTCTGATACGAATGTAATAGTTCTTGGTTTGGTCACCGCCAAGAGGCGCATTCAACACTGTACCACCTCACCCACGGAGTCCCAGACTCCCGCATCAGTGCAGAAGAATCAGTGATTCTTCTAGGAATGCTCTCAGAGGATCAACTGAATTATTTACCTCCAGGGCAAATCAGATGAAGGGTGGGCAGCCGTGACCTTCACGCTGCTCTCCTTCGAACTTTTCTGGTTTTTTTTTTGATCCAATGCCATCATGCCATATCACCACTTTAAAAGTGAATTTTTAGCTTAGCTAACTTTGTTAATTTAATAAATGGTCAGCCCCATGTCTATAACACTTCAAGAAGCACATATAGCTCATTTTGTACATATAAGTATAATATTGTCCAATGCACACATGTAGTGAGTGTCGTTTGCTTTCTCCTCCTTACTGCTTTTCCTTTTGCTTCAACTCTTGATTCTCTCCCAAACCATTGATAAAAAAATGTTTGATAACCAATTCTTCAAGAGCAACCTTATTATTTCATATAATTTCATATTTTGCAATGGGGCTTACAAACCATTAGTAGAAATGGATTATCTATTACGCTAAAATAGTGGTGTCTGTTGTGGATCCCCATGGACAACACATATCATTCTATGTGGCATAAATTTGGATCTCTATGTAAGATGCCACGTGGCACCACTGGCCATAAATGAACACACGGGCAAGTAACTTATTTATATTCCATATTGAGCGACACAACAGAATAGTGTTCGAGACGAGAGGTGGGTTACAACGTTGTTTCTTGGTTTGTTTGCCTTTTTCCTGTCGTCTTGCTAGGGATCTTCTGCTGCTCAAGGCCTCTCAATATAAAGCAGTGCAAGCTATTTAGGAATGATGCAATGTATACAGAGATGTGGCAGTTTTTGCTCAAAGCTTTTGGGAAATGAAGCGCATTGGTAGAGTTTCTTGAAATGGTAAGGAATATAGAGCCACTTATGGCCTGACCATGTTACGTGGAAGAAGTTTCACTCGTCTATCATTTTTTGAAAGGTTTTGGGATGAACATATTGGGTTTAGCGTTGCAACTAGACGGACCAAGATCAGGCTGCATGATTCATATGCAACATAGAGTTTAATTTAGCAAGCCAATCTCCTAGAAGTTTGAATCTAAGATCCAGAATGCTGAATTGTAGTACTTTTTGGCTTTCTTGGACTAATGCAGGAAGCCTTTCCATTCTCCATATAAGCAGAGAAAGCAATAGTGTGGAAGAAACCATAAAGGCCTTCTCTTTCTATTATCCTTATACCTTAAGATAAAATAAGAAATGCAAGATTGGCCAATGTCCTCATTGTGACTAAATAATATTGTAGCCTACCCAACTGTTGGAGGCTCAACCAATGCAACAAAGTATTTGTAGGTTTTTTATTTTTGCTACCTGCTAGTTGGTTATTGAGGTGTCTTATTAATAATCACGCACGATTGAATCTTCTTTAGCAAGTTATAGTGCTCTCCATTTCTATATGAAAAGGATGCACAACACAAAGCATTTTATTTCTTAGTAAGCTCTGATCTCGCAAATTGCATCATCAAGTTTTATTCTTGAAAAGGATTAATGCTATATTGTATGTTTAGTGTGGAGTAGTGTGGAAGAATCATTCTGTACTGATGAAGAAGTTAAGCAGTGGCAACAATTTCTTATATTATAATGTTTTAGTGCAAGTAATGGACCACGCCCTAATTTGAACAGTCCGGATTGATCTACACAACGGTGTAGATGATGCAAGTAATGGACCACGCCCTAATTTGAACAGTCCGGATTGATCTACACGATGATGCCACGTTAAAAGCCTTTTTAGCTCAAAAAAAGAACAAGATGCTAACGCATCAATGGGTTGCTCGTTGGAAGACCCATTGATGCATCCACAACTGGGCATCATTATAATCATCTATGCCCATTAAGAAATGTTGGGTTCACATAATGCACAAGATGTTTATTGCAAAGTCCCATACTTTGCCATAATCAATTGTTTGACTTATTTAACTTACTTGATAGTGTAAAACTTTCATACCCATGCTTCTAACCCATCCAAATATATTCTTGCTATTGCAATGACATAACAAAACTACCTAGAAAATGCATTGAAGTATCTTACAATGTCTATTTATCAAATGCCACAAGTAGAGACTACAATGGAATCACTTTACCCTTTACATTACATTGGTTTTGATCTTTTGGTCTTCTAATCTTGTATTCCACCTTAAGCTCACAACTTACACAGTTAGAATACATAGATTATCCGTGCAGAGGTAATGATATCATGGAAAAGCAAACAGTCAAATGCAAAACAATATTTTAGGCAAATACTTTGGTTTTCATGAACATGAATGTTTAAAGACAGAAAACAAAATGCATATTGGTTCTCTCTTTAGGCATAATAATGTGCTCAAACATGCCACGCGGGCTCTAACATGCCACCTATGTTCGAACTTGCCAAGGTGGCTACAAAACCAGGGGGAACTTTCAAAAAGTCTAAAGGAATCTTTATAGAATCTTCAAAAATCTAAGGCAATCTGGAGAACCTTAGGGATTCTTACGAGATTCCAAAGGGATTGTATAAGGATCGTAAAATGATTATAACATCTTAGAGAACTTAGGAAAATGTTCATATATATACTTTGACTTCAGTTTAAGTTTAGATTGTCTTTTTTATCACATCAGATAACAATGTCGGTTGTTCATATTGGATGTTACAACAAATTACGTTAAAAAGAAACGGGCTCGCTCAACATCAGCAGACCTTGCCCTTTCAACAATATAGCAAATCTTGCCTTTCAAACAAGATTCGCATGTCGATCCCTTTCTTAAAGATGAATTTCACTGACCTCCGGGATCTTCTCTCACGAAGCTTTAGCCTTCATTTATTCAACCTATCGGGCTAAGTATCACCCACAAATCTTTTTGCCATCGCTTTCTTTAGCAAGAGCTTCAACATTTCTAGTGTTGTCCTCCCTATGAGTTGTGACTTGGTCCTATTGATATATGTGCCTATGCCACTCTCAACCATGGGCTATAGTGTCAACCAATTTCAAGACAAAGTAGTTCCTTCCAGATTTTGTATTCCCTATTTTTATGATTACTCTAGCGTGTGACTTTGTTGGATGTGTTTTGACCTTTCAAATACCGGTTGCCCATTAGTAAGTCATGGGGGTAGGGAACCAATGAGCGATGCTTAGAATCCTTATCGGCCAGACATCGCAGCCTACAAATGCACCTAAGGTTTAGAGCATCTAATGTTGCCTCATCATTGCCATCCATTACATACATGTCACTCCAAATGGAGCAGACGTTTTTCAAATGTGTGGCCATGATATCAAGTTCAACACTTGCTGGCTCCATTGTTTATTTGTTGTTGTGCAGCTATATGTTGTACCAAGGAAACTTTGGATTCTACAACTTTATATTCCCCATAGGAATTAAGAATTTTCCATTCTAAAATTGTACTGAATTTGCAATCAAAACGTTATCTAGACCATCTCTGGTGTTGTGTAAGAAACTAAGGTGAGGCTATTGTTGAAGCAGTAAATCAAAACATTATCTAGACAATCTCTGGCGTTGTGTAAGAAACTAAGGTGGGGCTATTGTTGAAGCAGTATCAACAGAGGACAGGCGATGTGTCAGGACTTTTGCAGGAGCCACACCAAATTCATCATCTGTCATCCATGTGTTATGAACAAAGTTTAAAATGAAACGCACTTATTTGCTGCAAACGCACTTCAAAAGGAATCTTTGAAAGATTCCCTAAAATTCCCTTAAAAAAGTCCATTTTTAAGATTTTTTTGTGACAGGTGTGACAATTTAAGTAATTTAGGTACCATTTTTGAGGGGTTGATTGAACATAACTTTCATGCAAAAATTTTAAATAGCAATTTTCATCCTCCTAAACTAGAACAAAAATAATTACTTTTATAAAGTGTAGCAAAAAAGGGGCAATAAAAAATAGCAAGGGTAGTAGAGTGACAAAGAAGTGATATATTCATGGTTGTGAAAATTGTACAAAATTATGAACAAAATTGTCAAAAATATAGGACATTTTGACGCATACAATCATCACCGCGCACTTTCTCGTTTTACATGTTCGAGTCATCGGACAAACTTACATTTTGCAAAGAAGATCGATGCATCTCATCCTCCCACTCATTTAATCCCCGATCACTTGAGCCTTCATCCTCACCTTCACTCTCAAACCGGATGTACTCGACGATCTTCTTCCTCACTTTGCCTACAAGTGAGTCCTCATCATCATCTTTTTGGCCACCTTTCTAGGTTGTTTGTCTAATCCACATGCCGACCTTATTAAAGTTTGAGTGACCATACGTAACTTATTAGCGGTAAATCAGAACAAAGTCATATGCAAGAACCTTTACTTCAGCTAGATCTATGATGCAAAGATGCTTGCTTTTGGACTTTGCTCTCTTTCCCTCCTGCTTTTACCATCTCCAAAGTATAACTCCCAATCGAAAGCACCGCAAAGATTTGTTCTCATCCAAAGCACTTTTAATTGAGTGGGAATTCCATCCTCTTGTTACCTCCAAGACTTTAGCTAGCCGGCGGCTTCCCAGATTCATCATTATCACCGGGACAGACTATGAGCATTCCTTTTCTCAATCTCTCGAGATCGAACCGGATACTCGAAAGCAACTTGTTGTGGCTTTGGGCGTCACAGGGCGGTGTACATGACTCTGTCATCTTCATCCGAAATAGCCAATATCTCTACATCCTCTTGATTCTCAACTTGCACAGGGAGAGTTTGCCTAGATGGCGAGTTGAATGTAACTGGTCTTCGACCTTGTAATGAAGCTTGCAACATGTCACGTTGCCGAGAAAAAAACTGAGGCCACCATAAAGCATCTGCCTCCCCAAAGTGGTTAGAGCACGACTGAATACTTGTCTCAATAAAATCCAATGATTTGTTTGAGTCAAATGCTCTTCCCTCCTTTTTACTCTTTGTGATTTCTTTCAAGCTTTTTAGAGGCATTTGCTCTGCAGAGAGCATGGAACTAGTATTGGGGATGGTGCGAATGAATTGAATACCTGCTGCTGGCTGCCACTGCAAGGATGTGGCATATTTCTTTCCTTGTAAGATGGCCTTGCCATCTACAAGTAAAATTTTGATCGATCTTTGAAATGTAATGTTTCTCAAGGGCTCAATAGTACGGTGACCAGTTGATCTCTCCGAAAAATCCATTCTTTGAAATCATAAGTTTCTTCCAATAACTTCGATAAACGGGCCGAGGATTGTAGGAATCTTGGATAACCTCAATCATTGCTGGTAGGGTGAGCTTTTTTCGAGCAAGGCGTTTAGAGAACCTCTTGAACATCGATCAATTTGATGCGTGTGTATGACCAACAAGCGAAACCAATCTTCACCTTCTTGAAGATTTGTTTCTCTACTAGCATAGCACTGATAAAGCAAACAACGCCGATTCTTATTTTCCCTTGTCGTGTTGTCTAGCTGAAGATCTGAGAACCGGTGGTATATGTTCTAGATTGGAAAGAAGCTTATTCAATATTGTGATAGTGAGATTTGGATCAACATGAATATTTGGATAATTCAAAAATGCCTTGCAAGATAGTTTTCCATTAAATACCATAGCACCAACAACATGCGGATGTATGAAATCTTCTTCAAGAAGATCCTTAGGCACATTGACAAAATGTGGTAGGATGGTCTTCTTACAGTCCATTCCATCAATAACAAGCCCCATATGTAGTTGAGTGGTTGTTCCAAGGTCTTTCTTCCTATGTTTTGTCAATTTTCTCCTTTCCAAAGATTGTTGTTCTCTGCTTGTTGATTTCTCCTTCAATGCATCCGAAATGAAAATATGTTTAGGAAAGAACCTACTTTTAAGTAGAACTAGGCAAGAACACATCCTGGAAGCTTACTTTTAGTGTGAAGTGTCCTTGCATTTTGTCTCTGAGCTTTTAATTCAGAGCATGTAGCACAAACAGACATCCTATGCTTTCTAGGAATGGACACGCGAGAAAACTCTTTTTTCCAGAGCACAGTAAAGTAAGAGTAGCAGACAAAGCGTTCTCCAGCCTCAACACACATCTCCTTATAATTATCGTAGACTTCTTGTTTCGTGAAATTGTCACTCAAAATGGTACATAGGGCTGTTAGGGAGTTTCTCACAAGACTCCTTAAAGAAACCTTCCATCCAGGAAACACATTGAAGGGCATGAATTCTGGTTATGCCTCCTGAATGGCAGTAGTCATTGATGCCTGGATTCTTGTCAAGCCTTTTCTTCAGGCGGTCAAGTCGTCTGCTGCCTAAAGCATGAATCAATTTGAAGGCCGTTTGACAGACGGTGTGGCCACCAGCTGTGTAAGTAAACTTCTCACCATCATCTGGCCTAATATTGAAGGCTAAGTAGCCCCTTTGGTCTAGCAGAGTCATTGAACTGTAACTATCACGAATCAACCTCAATTCCTTTAGTCCAATCTTAAGCAAACAACGTTGAGAACAACAAATGATTTTGTATGTGTGTTGCCCTCAAGTGAGCCTCGGCCCATGAGTTTCTTTCTTCTAACGGTTGTACATGCTTTCTTGTGTAAGTTAAGCAAGATTCTTACTTGCAGGGGCTTTGAATTCGAACATAGAGTCTTGTGGCTTTGGTAGGTCCTCGTCTGAGAGATCAACATGAGGTGTTTCTTCGTCTGAGAGATCAACTTGAGGTGTACTTGTAGATGCTGAGAGGTTTGGTGTGGGCAAGTCCCGGGGAGGTGCTTTCCCTCTCTGGGGAAAAATAATCGAGGTTGGTGACGTAGTTGACCAGCCCCCGGTGTCGTGAGAACACGAGGAGTTGCGTCGGGACCGACTGCTCCCACTTGTTGTAGTACCATTTAGCGAAATGGATGGAGTTGGCGTGATTTGCCTCCCGGGATTTAGCCTACCGGGACTACTATGGGCGGCGTACTAAAATGAAGTGGAGGAGGTAGTCGACCTCTCTAGCCTGTGTGGTGGGGTAAAACGCATTGGTGGGGGCAAACAACGCTCGAGGGGCGGTGTGGTGGAGTAAATTGAACTGGTGGTGGAAGCCGAGGTGGTCGTGGCCGGAGTAAACTCAACAGAGCCGGGGGTTTGAATATCGGAGGCGAATTTTTGAGGCTACTTCCGGTGTCAGCTTGAGGGGGTGTGAATGTCATTGCGGAGAGGAAGCCTTCAACGAGTTGGAGGCTCTCTCGGCTTTTTCTCGAGCCATACTTCGGTAAGGTTAAGCGTCACAATTGTATAAATTTATACGACGTAAGAGCAGACGGTAAAAAGTTTACACGAGGATGGTATAAATTTATAAAGAGAAGGCAAACTTAAAGCGCCGATCAGATAAATTTATCTTAGAGATGGTATAAATTTATACCTGAGGAGGGCAACATAGAAAAGAAACGGTATAAATTTATACCTAAAAACTCACGTGACAAGCATGGATTGTATTGAAAACTTTATGGAGAAGCGCTTATACTGAAACGACACTTAGCGGAGGTACTTAAGCCCAAGACCGCCACCCTATTTTTCTAGTCCAAGGCGCCGAGGCCGCTTTTATATACCCTCCAAATTGCTTCTCCGAACAACAGCTATGTTTAATCCATACGACCATGGCCACGTAAGTCTACTATCCGTATCGTTTTAGTTTCTCTTTGTTTTAATCTGTTAGGAGTGTAAGGCCCCGCGGTATAAATTTATACCGATATGGTTCTCGAGTGGTATAAATTTATACCGCTGAAAGAACGAAGCGGTATAAATTTATACCGACAAATTTCGAATCCAAGTATAAATTTATACATTTCGAGCCTACGGCGGTATAAATTTATACCGATTCGAACATAGTCGGTATAAATTTATACCGCAAAGTGTTCGAGGCGGTATAATTTATACCGCCGTCTTCGAAGATTATTATACCGCAAGTGTTCTGGAGCGGTATAAATTTATACCGCTCGAGCACGAGCGGTGGTGTGTGGTCACATGTCCAGTTGGATGCTGCCTAGTGGCGTGACGTTAAAACTACTATCTATCTATCTATCTATCTATAAATTTATACCCACGAGCGGTATAAATTTATACCGCTCCAAAACACTTGCGGTATAAATTTATACCGACTGTGTTCTGGAACGGTATAAATTTATACCGCTCGTGCTCGAGTCGTATAAATTTATACCGTTCCAGAACCATTTCGGAATCTTGATGTCTAGTGCTTAACGAATGGTCCCGAACCTTAATATTTTGGTAATATTGTTGTGTTTTAAGCTCAAATGACACAAATAAAGTGTTAATTTAGAGTGGATTTTATGCCCTTTCAGCCTCTTTTTTTACTGTTTTTGTGTTTCAAAAAGTCGAAAAAGGTTCAGTTTCTTGTATAAAAATGGTTTTTTTACGCGTTTTTCAGCCCTAAGATCAAGTTTCTACTCGGAGGGTCATCATCAAAGGCTACACCACCAGAGCCACAGACTTATGAACTAAAGGAACAGACTTGGTACGTCCACAGGGGCGCAAGAGAGAGCAAACCCACTGAGGCGTACCTTTACTTGTGCCATCAATCAGGGAAGGGCAAGTTCAAGTCTGATGATTATTACCCTGCTGGCGAAATTATAAACCTTGTTACTACAAAGAACGATGATGAAGTTTTGATGAAGTGCAATCATGACAAGGGGGAGGTCTACTATGTTCTGAATAGTAGAATGCTTAGAATAAGCATGTGCAAGCCCAAAGACGTGTATGATTACATTGCGGACAATTACAAGAACGGCTTTGTAAGTTACTCTTAGTTGCTTTCCGTATAAATTTATACCGTCATTCTCTAAACTTAACCCTGCATTACAGGACATAGTAGAAATTTTAATGTCAGTGGTGCTGTGTGAAGAAAAAGGGTTGGTCAAGGGTCTATGGTACCCCCGTAATGTCGAAGAGGAAGAGAGGGAAGAAGAAGAAGAGGAAGAGGAAGAGGAGGACATAGTAATACCAAAGGGAAAGGGTAGGAAGCATTCACTGGTAGTAGATACACAGCCTTCTACTAAGAAAAAAACCAGAACCACAAAGCCCTTGACGATAGAGGAGTCAGCAGAAGCTCTTCGAAGGCTCCCCGAGCGTATATCGTTGTGAAGCCCGGGCAGATAAGTCAAGTGCTATTCTTAAAAGCGGGTTAATGAAACTAAACCGCTCAAACAAACAATTTCTTTGACATTGAGCACTATTAAGAGGCCGCCTAAAAAATGAAGATGGGGTCGAAGTTCTTCAGTCCCGGAAGTCAGACGGCACATGTGGCTATACTGGAAGCAAAGAATGAGAAGAAATCCTCATGCCCATGTGTCGCCACTAGTTGTAATGGTTGACAGAGGCCGTTGCAACCAATTGAAAGATTTGAAAAAGGCTAACTTCGAGGATTACACCTACTTTGTTCTTGGAGGCACACATAGCTACAAAGCAAGGAAGGAACTTTCAAAAGAAGAATCCCGTAACGAGGTTTGGAAGAGTGTGGAAGCACATATCTACGTTGGAGTCACAGACGAGGAAGCAAAGGTCATTGCCGTGAGTCATAATCTCGACAATGACTTCAGACTAAAAATGAGTCTTATAAACAAGATCCGCTTCATGCACCGGGAATACGTAGAGTTCAAGCAAGTGCATGGAGAGGACTTCAAAAAACAAAAGAACAAGCTCCAAGAACTTCGAGAAGCTTGTGTCACAGAGTGCTGCCTCAGCTATGATTCAGATAAGAAGCCCATAATGGCTGTGAAGCAGTACGACAATTACTTCCAGCTTGCTTTCAGAGACGGTCAAGTAAGTAAAAGCTTTAATTTAGTTCTCTGTAGTATGAACTTTGTAAATGCGTAGCAGAGGGGACCAGGCACGGTATAAATTTATAGTTGCCCGCACGGTGTAAATTTATACCGTGCCCCACGGTATAAATTTATACCATGCCTGGTCTTCCATGTGCAATTAAATAGTAGACTTCACAATAAACGCTTTTTCGCCATTCAACACTAAAATACTTGTGTTCAATCGTTGACAGGTTTGGGATCTTCAAGAAAGAATATTTTGTATGTTTGAAGATGGTGAGCTGAAAGAACAATCTAGCTTTGCCGGAAAAAAACCAAAAAAAGGTGGTGAGGGAAAACAAAAAAACATGAGCATTGTACCCTGGACGCAGCTACAGGGTTTAAAAAGCAAGGAAATTTTTGTAAGACTTCTGGAAAAAGTTGTGGCCAAAGAATTCACTCTCGACGAAATGGCCAAAGAAGCTAAGACGTAAGCCACATTTTCTTATCTCGTGTTCTTTTTTTCCTAACTTTGTCTGACCACATTTTTCCCTCTGCAGTCAGAAAGACATTGTCACCTGCTAGGCAGAATTAATGAAGCAACTAAACCTGGAGGACTGGGAGGAGTGCAAGTTTTTATATCCAACTTCTACTACAGATTCTATTATCGAGAGAGCATTTGTTAACTTCAAGTGGGTTGGGTAAGTTGTCGCGAAAAATGTTTTCGTGCCTTTGTCTCACGGTTTTCTTCTGAGAATAAGAAGAAAGGCCTACCAACGGGATTTTTAAACCTGGTTCATGAGAGCCAAGGAGGAGAGGCGCAGAAAAAGCAATTGAGCAAGGAAAGCAAGTCATCACTAGCAGTTTTGACACTACTTACGAAAAATTTACTACATTTGGTCAAGACGTCCAGTACAGGGTTATTCAGGGTGACTGCACAAGGCTGGGGACTCTTTTAGACAAACAAAACTTTACATTATGCATTGCAGATATTCCTTACGGCTTCAAAATCAAGGATAGCACTTTTGACGAGGAGGCTTTTACTCACTTGCAAGTCCGTTCTTTCTTGGATGGCCTAAAAGAAGTCACGACATCTGAAAACTGGAGGGTCATCATTTTTCATTCCGACCTGCAGACGATGTCGGTGCTTAAACCTATGGGAGCGGGCCTCAGCGCCGGCCCAAAATCGCATTTGGTAAGCATTATATTTAACGCTTTTTTTTACGGTAACTCCACGGTATAAATTTATACCACATCTGTCTTAAAGGCTGGATAAATGTCTGTATAAATTTATACGGCTTCACGCCGTGGTATAAATTTATACAGCAAGGCAACCGTGGTATAAGTTTATACCGCTACACTACTGGGCTAACTTGTTTTCCTTGTTTTCTTTCTACTAATTTGTAATTGCTGCTTTGCTTGGCAGGCTTAAAACAAACGTCAAGGGTCATGGTGGTGGTCCGCGCTTAGTGAGTTGTTTCGAGCATTTTCATATAGGTTTTTACAGCGCGGACGCCAAAAAAACCATGGTTCATTTTAACACGCAGAATGAGAAGACTCCTCCCTGCAATGCATTTCCGGTTCCCAAATTTTTTTGCGAAATTGAGAGACCCACAGCGACAAGGCGCTGTGGTGTCCCATTATCAGAAGCCACAGCGGCTTATTAATAATTTGATACAGTGGTTTTCTCGCCCTGGAGACTGGATCCTAGATGCCTTTTCTGGATCAGGCACCACGGCGATTTTGCTTGCCTTAGCGGTGGGCAATGTCGCCTCCGTCGACATAGACCCGGATAAAGTAAGTTTCATCGGGACCGGGATAAGCTCTTGCGAATCCTTTCCCGATGAAAACGAGGAACTGGGAGCAAAGAACGGTGCCGGCCGATGTTAAGGGCATTTACACGTAAAATACACCTCCACTTATAGGAAGAAAAGATGAGGAGGTGGAGTTTGTTGACTTGGAGCTGTGGTGCCCGAGCCGAGAAACCGCCAGTGCCAATAGGTTTGGAATCGGAAGAGGCGTCTCTGGCTTTGTAAGCTCATAAAGAGCCGATCCCAAAGGGTACGAGAGTCCTGTGGACTGGGAAGAGCCACCTCTCCCACCTCTCATATAAATTTATACAGACAGAGTTCTTAACTACTACCATTGTAAACTATATAATTATAATTTATTTTGATGAGGATTTTTAAACTGAAAGCTTTGTCTCTTCAACAATGCTTGATTGAAATAACTCTTTCTTGCTCTATGATTTCACACTCTTTATCTTTCCAATGTCTGACTTTCTTAGTACTTATATTAAGCTTGCAAAAAGACAAACTATATTTCCCTCTGTTTTTAACAATAAATATTTACTGAGTTATCAAAATTAATGTCTCACTCCTCAAAAACAAGCATTTTTTTTTGCCCTCTTTTAAAAATGAAAAGGCTTTAAAAATGTTGCTTTTTTGCGGGTGTCCCGAATGCTAATTGCTCAACAATCTATTTTGCTCCCTATTTTGTGTGTTTTTTTCAAATTCTTAATTTCTTAAAGGAATCTTTCAAACGCACTTCTTAAATAAGTGCGTTTCATTTTAAACTCTGTTTATGCATCAAATATACTGAAATGAGCCAATTACAATATTTGAATCATAATCTTAATAAGCTAACTTGCTGTTATGGATTAGATTTGCAATGCAGGGATGATAGATCAAGACTACTGATATCATTTTGGACTTCTATGAATCACATTTATTTTGTTTCAAATGGCACCAAATAATTGCATTTATTTTACAACAAAAATTCGCAAAAGAATGTGGGACTTTATTTTCGCAATTCAAAGGAACCTCTACATGTTTTTCTCACTTTCCAAGCAAAGCTGACAAAAGATAAGTGTAGCATTTGGATGTGAAAAAAATGCATTTAAGTGTTTCTTGATGAAAATACCTTATTGACTACCTAGTGCACCGCAACACCTGTGGCCAAAACCCGATTCTATACTTTCTGATGATTCCAGACATTGACAAGTGACCTTGTTAATCAATTGCTCCATTTCCATGAAATCTGTACAACAGTAAATAGTTACAAAAAGCAACTAGCATCCATGTAAAAGTAAAGTTATGAATCTTTGAGATACTGCAGAGTATTATAATCAATATTAAACCAAGCCATATGCATACAGCTCTATTACATAATACATCCCACGGTCTCATTTTTATGCAAAAGATTTAGACACCATGTAGAACAATAGACTTACCTGTATGTACCATTCACACATCACTTTCGTGCGTCACATGTTTATGGGCTCTAGTTTCTTCTATGCTGCTCTAAGAGAGCTGATCTGCGAGTCCAGAACATGAGCAAGATCCTACAATTGCACAATTTATAGATACTATCAGCAAAGGACACGATTTGCAAGTTTGTGCTAGCTCCTATCTGCATACCTTCGTATACTATCCCTGCCATTCGATATTTCAGAAATCAATGCAGGTTTGCACAGAAAATTTCAATAGGTTGCCATGATCCTTTTCTACTCTCATTCTTTCCCTGTCTTGAAAATTTCCTGAAGAAAAGATGTTGTAGGCTGAAGCTAAGAAAATAGTATTTGTAGAAACTGAAGAGCCATATCCAGCAAAAATGATAAGACAGACTGTAACGAAATGAAAGATCAATGCAAACGAATCTAGACTTAAAGATTTAAATATGAAGCAATGCAATGTCTAACAACTCTCGTCTATATCCCCTTAGCTTTCCCCCTGCCGTACCAGAATAATCCTTCTAGAAGGTGGGGGTTTGGATTCTTGAGTAGAATGTGTGAAAATTCCTCCATTTTGAGAATCTCGACTCACTGATCATCTCAAAACTTCATGTCTTCTGTTATAGAATTAACAACTATGGATGCATAGGAATGCTGCTTTGAAGAAACGGTGGATGTCAAGTTCACAGAGAACCTTCAATACGATGAAGTAAGAGGAGAATTAAAACCTGACACATATAGAAGTGTCTGCTGCACAAACATTGTAGCTGCAAATGCGAAGGAACCAAGCCGTTGGACACATGCTCCATATCCAGAGCCGACAGGATTCTGCAATGCCATGGCAATGACATCTGGCAAGATAAGATTATTTCGAAATCCTTGCAAACACAAATTATTTCAAGATCGTAGCTACATAGGCCTGAACCCGGCATTTTTCAAAAAATTTGCACCTTTATTGCAGAAACATTTGCATCGCCTGTAAACCTCATCTTGGCACCAAGCGTTAGCTGCTGCATTAGCAGGCTCCATCATTGAATGGCTAGAAAATATTTTCGTAGGTCACTCTGTGGAAGATTACATGAAAATGCAAATTCGCTAAACAAAGCTCCTTGCCATAGCAGGGGGAAAAAAAGGGGTAAAAAACCCATTTCAAACTGCACGGCCATGGTATTGCGGCAGTTTCTACCTTATATGGCAAGCACCTGATATGCTCTGGGGTTTCTCTAAATCGGCTTCAAAACATCTTTTTGAATACAAACTTCGGCTCCAAATCGGCTTCAGAACATCTTTTTGGATACAAACTTCAGCCTTTGGAATCCAACTTCAGCATAAAAGATCGATATCATGCCGGTATGATCACCAAATCATAGAGGCGGCCATTCCGGCCGGAATCGCCAGACGCAAACACATTTGGGCGGAAGGAGAGATCTGGCAAACCCGCAAACCCTGGCGAAATGTTACAGATTTTTTTGCCACCTCGTTTAGCACAACAGATCCAACAAGAAATCCTACGACGGGCTTGGACCCTGAGAGATCTACCGACCACATCCCCACCCTCCGCCAAGTTCGTGTAAAATCCACGCCGTCTAAGTGTATTGAGGGGTCCCTCAAATCCCAAAATTCCACAGCTGTCGATGACGAATATGCTACAACATTCTTCAATCGCGGCCCTCTATCTGTCTTGCCCCATACTTCCCAAGGGTTGCCCTACGGGCAACCCAAAAAAAAAGAAAGGGTTTGGACGTATTAGGGTTGGTCTTGGCCAGAGCCGTTGCCCATGCAAAGATCTTCGACGTGCCTGTAATTCTTCAGCAGCACCTTCGATCTACTGGAACTGCTTTGAATCTCAGATCGATGATTTATACATGCGAAAATTTCTCTAAGACCTATCCCTGATCGCTGAGTTCTAGAATACTCCCGCAACTTTGAGCTCGCATGACCTCGATCTCTGTGGAAGAAGCTAAGATAGGGATTTGATGGCTAAGGACCAGTTTCTTGCCGTGAAAAAGGGTGTTAACATATTTGTTGCCACTTCAAGAGCTTCCCTTGCATGTTTCAGCAAGACCACAGTTATGAATATTTTCTTTTTTTCTCTCGATGTCCTTTGAGCTTTGCTGTGAACTCAAGTATTATATTCAACCCTGCAGGGCACACGTTAAGAGAATTGAGAGCTCTCTAACATGGGCGACTGTTGGTCTGAGCTCATAACATTCGGTGACTGTTGGTCCGTCTGTATCATTCTGCTGTGGGATGACATTTTCGAAACTTCTAGGATCAGAGAGCTTTGATGGAGCTTACAGTGTCCGCCCAAATGGTGTCCGCACTATGATTATGAAGTCGGGTTCTAAAGGCTGCGTAAATTGTGAGGTCCAGTGCAAAGTGGATAGCCTCTTCCAGAGATTTGTTCCCGGTTGGAATCATGGCAGATTTTATATTGACCCTAAATAAGATTTTATCTTTGGGCGGTTCAGATAACCACAATCTTTTGCCTTTCTTCTTGCTCCAGCGATTTAGAGTTTCAGAGGAGATGCCTATTTTTGGCTTGCAGGTAGGTATTCAGGAGGAGTAACTCTCAAAACCTTTGTTCATCACTCAAAATCTCTGTTCATCGCTCAGAATCTCTGTTCATGGCTCTGCAAAAGAGGATTATGGCATGCGGGCTGGTATGCATGCTGGTTATGGTAGTCAAAGGAGATGTTTAAATCGATGGTGGTTTATTTTCGTAGCTGAGCCAGTGAGGTAAGATTTTGGTTTATGTTTGGCTTTGTTCTTCTTCACTCATTTCATTTTTCTGTTGGCAACGATAATCTAGCTTCAGAAACAGTGGACACGATGATTTGTTTGTGGATAGGCCCAAGAACATGCATTTGCTGTAGATCTATACTTCTTAGAATAGGAAGGCAAAAGCAAAGATAGATAGCTTGCTTTAGGTCCTTAAGTTATTCTGCATATTTGGCTTGTGCCTTTGGCCCTTTCAGAGTAGGAAGCCTTCTAAGGGTCCGGTCACATGAAGTCGGGTAATGTTAGATTGCCGTTGCTGACAGAACCTAATTTTTTGCTTGGGTCACATGATCCTGTCAAAGGAAGGGTTCCACGTTGCAAAGAAAGACCGGAGGCAAGAAAATTTGGCGCGCCTGTGTCTGATCAAGAAGAGGGATTGCTGCCAAGTGCTTCAAAATCTTCCAGTTGTCCTCATCTCTGAGATCCCTGTTGACGGCAACGCTTCCAACCGATGCAGAAGCCCGCTGAACGGATTGCTATCAACAGGGTTTCTTCCCTGTCAAAACTTGGCATGTGACCCCTTCCATTTCTACCATTGACGGCTTGTGAACCCTGTTGACAGCATCATGTGACCGGACCCTAAGGCTATTGTTCTAGGTAATTTAATCTGCATCTAATTTGAGGTGGATTTTGCAGGAGATGTATATTTATTTCTATAATGTGAATGTCATATCCACAAGCAAAAAATAGAGATGCTGAGGTAAGAATATGAGCGAAGACTGATGTAAAACAATTATTTTGCCAAGTAGTTATGATAAATTTTGAATGATGAAACTGTTTGGATCATCCAAACAATCTTTTGAAGATGATAATAAGGTTGTGCTTCATTATTTCTTTTGTTCTTTGTTGAAGAGGAAATATAAGTAGTTCTCCTAATCTATAGCTACAATTTTGATAATGAGAAGTAACATCATGAGCTCTTACAGCAAATCTCCTTGGCAGGCATATGCCTTTTGTACACAATCTACAATAGTAAGAAACCATAGGATCTTTTTTGATACGGTTCTCTACATGTTGGGAATTGAAATAGCTTATAATGTGGACATTAAGCTTTATAAATTTGTACTGCAAAATGGAGGACTGAATGGATTCAAACTAAGCAGGCGAGCAGATATGGTGGTAGGGATTAACGTTTTGTGTTGGAATGTTGTTTAGGGCTAGGTAATTATGGGTGCCTTTGTAAATAGCACGTGCTTGGCATATGTCACAATCCTGGTGGAAAGAAGCAGGCTTATGCAAACAAGGTTCAAGCCTATAGTAAAATGAAACAGTTTACACCAGTTTGGGTACCATATTTTATTTAAACTATAGGACTAAGAAGGATTGATGACATCCATTGTCAAACAACGTTTTAATACCAGCTAGGCAGCTCTACATATCACCCATGATTTCCACGGCAGAGTGCTCAAATTCTTATTGAAGTAAGCTGATTTTTCTGTGAAAAAATGAACCTATTGCTGTCAAACAACACAACAATTTTCCTTGAATGGAAAGCCAATGCATATACACTTGATTTATTATTATACCACTCCTACATTGTTACTATAATGTTCAATTAACATTCTTACTATGAGTTCCAACATATATATTGGTAATTGTACAGTTTCGTCTCATAGACCCAACACATTTCTTAACTACCTCTTTCCTTCCTTCAAGCTTAAGAGAAGTATTGTCAAACAAAAAAGAGCTTAGTTTTTTCAATATCCTTACAAACCCCCTTGACAAAGAAGAACCTAATACATAATAATACATAATGGAATTGTTAGAAGATTAATATGTTCATAATGTGAGACTATAATTGTAACCTGTTACGTAATCAAAACTCATAGGGTGAATGTCTCATATTAGTGTCATGTCCTGATGGATTTTCATTTGCCCCTTTCATGTTTGTGCTTTATTTGGAAATACATGTTGGCAAAGTTTATTTGTATAGAGAGTATTTGTCTACATCAGAGGTTTTAGAACTACAAACAGTTACTTATGGATGTGAACATTGAAGCGGAAACATTTACAAGTTTCTAGCCTATGCCCAGCGGCACTATAACTAGTAATTATATGTTGTTTTGGCATAGAAGTGAAAATAACATATGTATCATCGTGATGTCGCAAATTGCATCACATGTTCATTCTTTTAAAAGATGAGAAAGATTAATGCTATATCGGATGTATAATGTGAGATATGGAACTAATTATCCAATTGGAGTGACTAGTCATTTAGTATAATAAAGGCAAGAATGTCATATCTAGCTTTTCCTTTGTATACTAAAACATATGTTTTCTCAAATAAATAGTGATCTTTATGAGCAATTTACATGCAGCTAATTTAGACAAATTCCCTTTAACTGTATTTTGAGTTTAATAATGACACATAGGTATGAAAATGACATACTTATTCACGATGCATACGACGTTCGTCTTACCAAATTGATCTTCCTTTGCTTTACTGTGTAAGTCTTCCGTATGAAAAGGATGCACACAGCTACTTTAACATGTAATGTTGAAGACACCAAACATTTTATTGTTTAGTGAGTTGTTAACTCGCAAGTTGTATCAATAGGTTCATTTTTTTCGAAGGATAAAACAAATTAATCATTTATCGAATTTTGAGGACTAGTATAACATAGGCATTGTTTCTACAGTGACCCAAATGAACATGTTATATACAACTATTTTAGCCAATCTTAGATAATTGCATTTTGAGTTTGTTAAGATGTATAGCAACGAAAATGATCTTTGTATCATTGTAGCAAATGTACTTATTTACAACAGTTAACAAATTGAGAAGGAATTATATAATGACATTATACAAGTTACTTATCAAATACATCCCTTCTAAATATTGAAACATCCTCAATTGTGCACTTTTATTAAGTCGGTTTCAAAAGTTCCATGGCCTAGTATACAATCACATTGCAAAAAAAAGTTAAATAAATGGCTGGCTAAGAGGTCTATGTCATTAGCATAGATGAGCTGTCGGATTATGTGGTGCAAGAGTAGAGCCCTGCCCCCTTCACCCTTCCCTTTCAAGAAGCTAAGCTTCCAATTGGTCAATGTACATGCCAAAGAGCATCCGCGAGTGTGGACAGCCTTGGCGTACTCCAATGCTATTGATACTGGGGCCTTTAACTGCCTCAATCTGTCCCACATCTTGTCCTGTGGCACAGTGTCAAATGCTTTGGGGAAGTCCACAAAACAACAATACAAGTCTTGTCGATGATTCTTGCTATCTTTCAACAGGGTTCGCAGGGTGAAATTATGATCAGTGATGAAGTGGCGTGGCTGGAGACCCTGCTTGCATAAGAGCACACACCTCTAAACACGAAGCAAGTAACGACTGTGTGATAGGAAGAGACCATTTTCTTTATATTGTTTATGAGAATTTTGGGATTCTGCATTAAGATTTTGAAGCTTATGTATTCAAATTTTGAAGTTCTGATTCTATAAAAGGAGCATTACATACCATTAAAGAGTTAATGGTTCTCTGGAGCAGGTAGTGGAGGTGGCTCAGTCTTATAAGTATTTGGGCATTGAGTTTTCTACTACAACACACCGGGATGCATCCATCGGAGTTACGGTCACCGCAGTCGGAAAGCCCCAGATGCAATGCAAAACAACATCCACAAGGCGAGTATGCATGGGGTCACCGGGCACACTTGTTCGTGGACTTGGTTGAACCGGTCCTCCTCTATGGGGCGTAGTGGGGGGCCGCTGATATCCCTCACCACTTGGAACGATCTAGAGCAGTACGTAAGGCCTTCTTGGCCGGGCACCGGGAGTGAAATCCACGGTCCCATATCGATCTTGCTCCGGGAGACAGGCTTCCTTCCATTCTGAGAGGGTCGCTACTGAACGTCACATTATTTACTTCGAGGAAGGTGGTGGCTATGGATGAAGCCCGCTGCCCAACCTTGCTTTGGCGGTGGCGATGGGCCCGCCGGCGACTCAAAGCATCTTTGGAAAGACAAGCAAGCCCGTGGTTCTCGCTATGGAATGTGCGCACACACGATGTGGACCGGTGCATACATCAAGGAACGCCACCCTTGAAGCAATTTCTGATGCTTGCTTCATGGCCAAGCTTTGGGATCTGCGAGGCCCCATCACATGTCAAGGTGGCAAATTATCGACAATGAGTTAATCCCATGCTCACGAGGGGCCCACACCACTACCCGCACCCATCTACCCATGAAAAAGCGCAGGGTGATTGCTTCCATTCGCGCAGTGCACACCACCTCGCATTGAGACGGGGAGATGGATTCGGGAGCCGCGTGAGGACAGAGTCCGGCAATGCCGCCAACAGGGCACCATTGAGGATGAAAGTCACGCCCTCCAGGCCCTGTCCGGCCACGAGCATATCCGGCCTCGGTATGCTCGGTTAGTTGTGCCCCATCGTGCCTTGCATGAGCTACTGAAAGCACGGCCTCAGAGGCTTGTTGGGATCGTACCTCGAGGAAGTAATGGATACGCGGACTCGCTTATGCCCCCCGTCCAGGCATTAACCTCACCGTACTTGTGATTATGTATATAAGCGTGCGAAGATGTCGAAAGATCCTTATTGCTACTAAGGTTTTTCCCAAAACCCTTTCGGTGAGGGTTTTTAATCCCGGTAGTAATACGTCCTCTTTTGCTCTCTTTTGTACTTGGGTCCCATAGGCCGGTTGGTCTCCGTGGACGATAAAATCATATTCTATTCTATTCTATTCTTTTAGATTGTCCATCCCCATCCAAGATCAATTTCAGTATGAAAGCTTCTCCAAGAATTGTTTGAAACCAGTAGTTCAGTTCATTTTTATTGATCTTGAAGGGAATGTTTGTTTAATGGCAGATAGAATACTGTCATTGATGTTAATTATTCGTTTAATTTGGTCATTTACCTCAAACACACCAATACATTTTTCCTTCTAAAAATTAGCATATGGGCATTTGATCTAGTGGTAACGCACTATTCCTAGAACAAATATGTCTCAAGTTTGAGACCACCTAGAGTGACATTAATTTAAGGTGGTTGGCTGCAGGACCCAATAAAGCAATGGTGTAGCGTGTGCGCCATATGTCCAATCGGATGCATTTATCTCATATTTGTTCTACAATTTCCACCCTTTTATTCGCTTGATCTGGCATCTATTTTATTAATTCTCCAGCTATCATTCCCTTTGACAACTCCGTGGTCACATATGACCACATTGGTTTCATCATGATTATACCCACAGTCGTCCTTAATCTAACCCTAGCTCTTGGCTTCCTGTAATCAATAAGATAATTTTTACCAATCTATTCAAGTCTTCTTAAATAAGCACAAGACTAAGAAATAATTTATTGAAACCCATCAAGCTACTCGTGAAGAAACCCTAAAAAAACCCATCTACTCTACTCTTTGATATTTTTACACTATAAAATTCCATTATTTTACCCAATGATTAGTTTTAATGTCGTAGCAATAATATTCTTGCTCATGAATATGGTAATGGCGAGGTGTAACCTTGATGGACATTCTACACAAGTTTCTCTTGATTGTAAGATTATGTCTTGATACTTTTTTGCTTGTCCAAAAGCTCTAACTCTCAAAAGCATCTTTATTGAAATGGGCCCCAATGTTGCTTTGGGTCAATTTAAATTGATTGAAGAATTGTTGTTTATGCATGAGATTTTCGCGGATTGGAGGCCTCTCAAAGATTTGTCGATAAGGACACTGAGTTAGGATGGTCTGTTGATAGACATGTAATAATTTTGCATGATGCCAATGCAAGGAAGCAGTCCTTGATGGTAACCTACAAACCATAGGATACAAACCATAGGACCCATGTCCAAAGACAACCTAACCTTTGCAATAAATTGACCAACAATGGCAGGTGCAAAATATTTGTCCCTCCTGTCTTAAAAGGTAGTTGCCCTACTTCCTATACTTAATTCAGACCATATATTAAATCTATATGTTGCATCTCTGCCCTCTTTCTTTTCTTTGTATCTTTTCGATGCACTGTTATGGACAAAGTCGAAGTCAGGACCCTTCACAAATAATGTATTTGTCATTAGAATAATGCAAGAACATCAACATCAGATTCCTCTAAAAAGAAAACTGGTTTCTTGAAAACTGCTCCAGGATCAAATTGGCCAAACACTTTTGAATCCCAAGAAGTTGATAGGTCTGTACATAATCCTTGGAAAAGAAGCATCAGGCTTGAAGATGTGTACATATGTAGTGCAGTTTCAAAAAGTCTACAAGTTTCTCGCTCCGTTGTGCTCTGATTTTCACACTTGTGTTGATTCTGATATGCTCTGCAAAGATGGCCTCCATTGTGGTCTGTAAGACAGAATTGTTAATGCAGCCTTTGACGAGGTGCCATCCTCAGATTCTTGTTCATTCTTCGGCTCCGTCGAAGACACCTTAAATTCAAACAAAAAAATATGAGATGATCATATGTAAGTAAAAACAGGAACAATTGATATCTTATAAAGAACAAGTAGTAGAAAAAACAAAAGGAAGTGATTTTAATATACTGAAGAACAATAAGGAGGAACCTAACATAACTTACACATGGTACTCTAATGTCCACACCTACCAAATAGCATATATGACTTTTTAAGAGTTACAGCGCTTAAATAAATGCTTTTTCAAGGGAACAAGGTATCTACCTGTTTCTTAAGTGCAGGAGTCTTAGAAACATAAGATTGAGTCTCAGGAGAGATCTTAGATCCAGGCAAGATTTGCTTGCCTTTCAATTGCGATAATTTACGTGCTTTTTTCTCCGCGAATTCTCCCATTACTTCTGGAAGTAAAACCAGATGCAAAATTCATAAACAATCCAGGCATTCAAGGCTAGAAGGAAAGAGAGTGAAAACTATGGTCTGACCTTGGAAGCTGATGAGGCGGTAGTAGTTTCCAACATTAAGGATGGAAGAAGGAGGCAAAATTTTGAGTCTAGTCTTTTGGCTTGATGTTGTTCCATCTTGGCTATAAACATAGACTGCAACATAGTGGCCAGGGTTCTGAATCATAAGCTGCCTTGCAGTAATGCTCCAGTAGAGCTTCTCAATTCTACCATCTGGGTATTCTAGCACTGCTGTGGCTGCATCTGATGCCTGGCAATTCCCCATAGATCTAAACCAGAAGAACACACTCTAAACTAGAGTTTTCTGTGAGAAATTTTGTCCTGATATGATGAAATGTTTCTCCAAATCGGCTGCCTGTTTGCAAGGAGGATAAAAATCAACTGCAAGTACCACTAGACAGCAAACTTGATAAAATATGAGCCTGTTGGCAAGGAGAATGTCTAAAACCCAATTCAGAAACAGTTACCCTGATCAATTTTGAGCCTTTGGCACCACAAGTATGCAAAACTTCTCATAAATCCAATTTAAAAACCGTTATCCTGGTGAAGCCTGAGCATTTTCAACAAAAATCTCTGAAACCCAACTCAGAAACAGCGAGCTTGAAGGAAGGAGAGCAGGCGGTTGGAAGAAATGGCGGTCAGTGATGACAAAAAGCTCCACAGAGGTAGCTTTAAAGGGCATAAACGTTGAGGCAAACCAAGAAGTGTCCTGGTTTTGCAGCAGAACACAGACGGCCAGAAAGGAAAGGGCAAAACAGAAGAGAGCTCCAAGAACAGGGGTAGCACTTTTTTAAGTACAGTCAGAAGGGCATGAGTAGTGCAATCATCATCCAATGCGTCGCTTCAACTGCTTCTTTTGCACAGCCCTGTGATCTCAACAGTCTTTGAAACTGTCCCTTCACATGCCTCGCCTTTCATCATTTTGTAGATCAAACAGATCCCTAACCTGACACCCCAATCACTGGATGCCCTCTTTCCTTCTGACTCAAAAGTATAAAGGCGATGCCGAGCTTCTGCTGCCTCTGTTCCCTTGAAATAGATAGAGTTAGCCAAAAAAACACCACCACACAGTGATTAATGCAGATCTTTGTTCTATCCAAATGGCGCTTAATCAAGCTTTATAACAGGCCAGAAACTTCTTGGATATTACCGCATACGTTAAAAAATTAATCCTCTGTTCAAGATTAAGCCTTAGGTCTAGGGTTTAAGACTGATTAGGCTCGTGGGCGGTAAAAAAAGAGCCCGGATTAACGAGAAAAAGCTATACAGCAGATTAGACTGCTTTTTAGCGGATCAGCAGGATCATCGAGGTGGGCGAATGCCAAATTCGTGGATTAAAAGCTATTCATATGGATTGGATGAGTAAGAAAGTGGGGGATTCAGTCAAGGTAAGATGATGACAGGTTAAAAGATCCAGCTGCCCTTATTTGAATTGGAAAGAAAGGGCGGGTGATGTGTATAAGTGGAGTATGGCGCTGGACTGGATGACTATTTGGCCTGGCCTTGAATAGGGGACGGTTATGCTAATGCCATAGTCTAGTCTTGTAGCCCACATCTTTGGGCTTTTCATAGATTTCCATTTCCTAACTTTTTCTTCTTCTAAAGTTCGCCATTTTTTTTTCTTCCAAAGTTCACTACGCGTCTTGTAGCCTATGTTTTCCTTGCAAATCCATCTCTCTTTGACATTGTTATTCTCTACCCAGTGTTTTCCTTTGCCAATCCATCTCTCTTTGACATGCCATCTCTCTTTGACATTGTTATTCTCGACCCAGTTAGAGCATAGAACCACCACAAATTATGTTTTCCTTGCGAATTCGTCTCTTTTTGACATTGTTATTTTCTACCTAGCTAGAGCATAGCACAACCACAAATTCTATCAATCGCTCTCCTTCAAGCCTATCAAGTGTAACTCATAGGCTGTCTCAAATCCTCTATGTCCATGGTTATCCTTTAGTGTCTCAAATTGTGTGGATAGACAATCTTGACCATCTCAAATGATTCGTGTAACAAAAAACACATGCATTAAATACATGTTCCTCTTGTCCTATCCCTTGTGTCAGAGTTTATGAACTATGTGGGCTTTTACGCTCACCTCGCACCTCGCCCCTTACACAGCGTAAAAGCCCACGAAACTTCTTATAAAACATAAAATGGACTTGCTAAATTACGGAGGTATTATCGTTTGGGGTGTATTATCATTTGGGGTGTCTATTATTTTTTTGGGACCATCCGATGGTGGCATATGTCAAAGCATATGCCATGGGGTGAAATTCCAGCCCTTAAGTGGAAGTCAAGATAGGGTCAAATTCCCTATATTTGACCTACCCCTATGATGCAACCAAACCATCGGAGGTGGAGTGTTCTCGAAGGGCACATAGGTAAGCCGGCTGTGTTTCTTGTCTGCCTTTGTTTTTGTGTGTGATTTTCTGCCATGTCTCTGAAGAGGACAGCGAGAAAGGGGAAGAGTGTTGATTGCTCTGTCCCTGGTTCTGTGAGCCACATTGTAAACCTGAGTTCTTCCAATTCCCAAGAGAATGGCTGTGGTTTTTCTGTTGAGCAGGACTGGAATCTTATAGATGTGAGTGTTACCTTAGGTCTGTTTGGGCAAGATGTGCCCATGAGTTTTTATGATGGTCTTGTGGGATTTTGTAATCGGAGGTGTGTTGCTGGAGCTGTGGCCATGGAACGTGGTGCTACTGTAGATCATTTGCATTGTCAGGCTGTGTTTAGAGCCCGGTTTAAAAATCCTAGAGCCATGAATGATGCCATAAAAAAAGATTTTAATTGGGTTTGTAAGCCTCCTGGTGTGATATTGGTGTGCAAAGCCCTTAAGAATACTCGTCTTCATTGTTTTGAGGGTATGATTGGGTATTGTATGAAGGATGTGGGAAAGATTCATTATGTCTGCCATCTTCATAATGTGAGTGAGGCTTCCATCGAGAAAGGTAAGGATTTGTATTTGAGATGGGGAGCTGGTGATACAAAAAATTTAGTTGTTCTTGATAAAAAAAACTTGTTGAATTGAGCTGCCCATTTTGTGAACTACCACGGGAACCGTAGATTGACTGCTAGCTTATTGTATACACTGGCCAGGATGATTCGTTCTGGAAAATTTACATTGTCTAGTTCTTGGATTATCCCTTCTAACACTGCCCATATTAATGAGTACCGTGTCCGGGCTGCATGTGCTCAATCCTAGTCACTGCATGCCATCGGATATGAGGACAATTTTGTTTGGGCTGCCAGCAGGTTTTGTACCTGTGGAAAGGAATGGGATTGGGAGGAGGCGGTATTGGGATGATGCTATTCTTGTTGATGAACAAGATAATAACTTTGAGGATATTCATGATGCTTCTTATAGTGGAGATAGTGATGATGTTGTGATTCTTCAGCCTGGTATGGATTTCATCCCTGTGCACAAGGGTGAATGTACCATGGCTGTTGGGTGATAATCTTGGTTGCCTCTTCATTGTACAGTTGGGTTTGTTTTCATAGCTTTCTTTCTTTTTAGTTGCAGGGAATATGGAGACTGATGGGGAACCAGTTGCTGGTGTGGAGCAACCTGTTGTGTCTTTGCCTGACTCTTTTATTTCGTCTGCTGTAGAAGCATCCCATCTGGACCCTGTTGTGTTCTCGGCTGAGTCTGAGGTAGCATTTTCTGCTCAAGAGTTCGTGAATAGTGTTATCCAGGTTGGAACTGAGGTGCAAAGGATTGCGGCATCCTTGCGCTTGCTTAGGCGGCAGCTTAGAGGGTTTTATGCCTCAATTAACAATGCCATATCTGTTGTGGAGTGGGATCAGTTGGGGGTGCCCGTTTCTGAGTTGCACATCTTGCGCTCTCATATGAGCCTTGCGAGGGTCTTGCTTGTGCAAGAAATACGGCAACTAGATGCAGTTATTAGGCATACACAAAGTGGCTCCGCTATTAACTGATCTCTTTACATGTTCTTGTTCTGTTGGCTTCTGTTTTTGTGTGTGGGCTTGATAAACCTTCATCTGGATTTGTATTGCTGAAATAATAGGTATGCTTTCCTTCTAAATAACGTGTTCAATAAGTTTGAGCAGGCTGGAATTGCTTAACAGGTATGTATGCTTTGCTACTTCTGAAATTGGTTGTGGTAAATAACGTGTTGAATAAGTTTGAGCAGGCTACAATTGGTTGACAGGTATGTACGCTTTGCTGGCTCTAAAATTGGTTGTGGTATTTGGTTGTAAATGTGACGTGTTGAGCAAGTTTGAGCAGGCTGCAGTTGTTAATCAGAATTGTGTGTTGTGAATATGACATGTTCAATGAGTTTGAGCAGTACCTGCAGCTGTATAATGTGGCCGAAATTTTGAATGCTATTTCAAATTGTGTAATTGAAATGATATGCTGGTACTGACTTCTTTGCTTTGTTAGTGGGCTTCAGCCCCTAAGCATACTAGGCATCCCTCTTCTGGGATTCCTAGTATGCTTGGATGAGCGTCGGAACTTGTACTGGGGTTCGACTCCCCAGGCTCATAATTATTTGTTTGGTCAAACTTCCAAATTTGAGATATTGTATTTATGGCCTCAGTAGCTCCGCCATCCCTGGAGCACCCTATGGCAACACTACCAGTTCCGACCAACCGAGCAGAGGATGCTCGGCCTACATTCCAGGGTTTCGAATCCCCCTTGCCACCGTCAGCAAAATAACATACTCACATACGAATATCCAATTACACCATTGCAAATCTTAGGTCAGCCACATTATAGTGGCATCTTGTACATGAATTAAAAAGTGTAGTTTCATAATAATTTCAACAAAACTCGTTTTACCAAAGATGCCATAATTCAAAGACATTCGCTCAAGCTATGAATATATGCTCATTTTCCATGTCTTGCTTGGAAAATATTATTGCATTAAAACTTCAAAAAGTATAGCACCAGTTAAAGAGCCTAAAAACATTTTAGCCTTTGAATTGCAGAGTCAGAAAATTCTTCTTTGGCATGCCTAGAAAAAAATAATCTCAGTTAAAAAAAGAACCTTGGGACTTCAGTGGGGATGATTAAGATTCTAAAGACTTCTTATCCACATTTAGTTTTCTAAATCATCACCAGAATGAGTAGCCATGAAGTGTCAAGCCTTTCACTTCCTCCACCATTGAGAATAGGCATAGTAGTTTTCATAACTTTGAAGCTGCTTCAAAAATTACTTCTTCACCAAGCATGTGACTGCTGGTTGGAGAGCACTCTATGCCATGCAAAAGAATTATTTTCGTGCAAACATTCGTGACTAGTCACAAAAAGCCCATTTGTTTCGGGCTTTAGTAGATCATGTTTTACTGTACGGTCCTGAAACATGGGGGCTTGCCATTAGTGCTAGTGATTGGGAGAGCTTGCAATGGGCGCAAAAATCCTTTCTCACTTACAGCTTCGGAGTCAAAACTATAGTGTTCTATGCTATTCTTTGATGCTCCCCAAATCTATACGATGCTCCCATCGTATAAATACGAGAAATTCCCCTCCTATCGCAGCTCGATCACTAAGCCGTCTGACTGGGGCCACTTGGGATGGCAAGTGTTCGAGTGAGGGACATGGAGGTGTCATTTATCCCATGCCTTCTATGGGGTATCCTATATGGCAGAAGCATACATACATGTTAACACTAGCCACCACGAAGGGTGGCCCATCCACTATCCGTACGAACAACAACATAATACTAACATAATATATAAAATGCATCATAAATGAGGGTTCTTTTCTGGGCTCAGACTCAAGGGGGTCGAATGACGGTCCGGATAAAAAACGGAATCATGATAATTGTGTTGGCTGGCATAAGACAATGGCTAGGGTGGTCTACTCCGGCCTCCCTCTTGCGCAAGATATGCATCTCATCGGTCGTTTCCGGGTGGGCACAGACAATCGGGATGAGGAGGTCGATTTCGGATCACCTCCCACTTTATTTGGACTGGTTTTGGCAAGCCGTAACCCCCACTATGCCACCCCTCGCCGTCCTCGGTTGAGACTAGATTATGAGCAGTGAGGACTACGCCAGATGCTCATGGACGCCCTCGGTAATTTGAACCTCCACACTAGAGCCAGGAGAACCAGGTGACCCGCTGTGCGGGATCACGCGCCGGACGGAGTGCTTTGGTAGACCACCCCGTGTCGCCCGCTCGTGTCAGCAACATTCCCGCGTAACCGATGGTTTGATGCGGAGTGTAAAGAAGCATGGCGGCGGCTTCACATCACGTACGGATCCGGTGCCGCTTGCGGGCCACCACCGCATGCCAGCCCATCGGAAGGACACAAAGGCGGTACCTTGCCGTATCGAGGGGAGATGTTCGACTGCTGGACACTCATCCCTCGAACCTTTTGGCCTTGAGTGCCAAGGCCAGCCCGAAATTTCTGGGGGACATCACACGAGGCGTTAAAGAATGCCGACTACGGCTCTATGACCCGCCCGGGGGACGCGTGCGCCCATACCCCCCCCCGGATGGCCCCCATTGGTTCGTGGGCGAGGATGTTGAGGAGGGCACGCAACGAGCGGCTAATGGGAAGGCGGTGACCTCGATGGTATCGCGGCGGGGATTACTCAAATGGGCGAGGGCGTAAACTTGTGCGATCCTCACTACCACATTCAGCGAGCATTGCGGGGAAGGTCTCCCCGGACAATGGACCTGGCGGGGTTGTTCCCATTCACAAAGGCAGGCGACCCCACCTTGTGTCAAACCAGTTCTGGGACGATCATGAATTCGATTCGATATTTGCCAAAGCTGTTGGTGGCATTCTCGGCGGCGATTGACCCATTTGGCGGCGGATGTCGCGAGCCCTCACACCGCAGAGCTTTAGACCCGCCACTCAAGCGATTGACCATATCTTTACACTCACGGGCGATTGAAGGCGGTAGGAATCATCGGCGAGGACTTGTATTCTTTGCTTTGGGACTTAAGAAGGCTTTTGTCTGGTTCCGGGGAAAAGGCGTGGGCTAGGAAGCTGCGTCAGCCCCGGGGCTCCAGCTACATGCGAGAATGCCATATCTGAGGTTGTATGAGAGTTGTTTTGGCGAGGATCACGTAGAAGCCAGCCAAGCATTCACCCAGTAGTATCGAGTCGGCGGGGGCTGCCCCTCGCCAACACTTTTTGGCCTCTACATTGATCGATTAGAGCCACGGCTTCTGCGAGCATGGGGGGATGGCATCACGACTTTTGCACCAGGTCATCCGCCCGGCTCATCTATCGCGGGCCGATGTTGGCTGGCTTCCACCCGAAGCTATGCGGTCTCACGGGCGCCCTAGACACATTTTGTCGGGCATCTGAGACATGCGGCGTCAATCTGGCCAAGACCAGGCGTGGTTCTCATATCCTCTTCCGCGTCACCCCATGCCTCCTGCACTCACATATCGGGGGCGGCTGTGGGCGTCCGCCCACCTACAAGTACCTAGGGGTGGAGTTCCCCTCCTCCCTCTGGCGGGAGGCGTCTATCCCAGCTTCTTGCGGTGGCAAGGTGGAAAAGCTTTATGCCATGCATGACAACAAATCACCAGGCGAGCTCTATGATTGGGGCCATCAGGTCACATATGTTCCGGCACCGGTCGAGCATGTGTCCTTCTCAGCGAAGGTCGAGGTTGGGGCCCGCCGTCTCTTTCGACTGGAATGACTTGGAGCAAGAGTCAGGCATTTTGGCACGGGCGCACTTGGGGTGAAACCTTCGGGCCCTATCAGATTCTGCTGCGAAACTGGATTCTTGCCGGCACAAACAGCCCTTGATAGACACATCGTCTATTTTGAGAAAAGTGGTTACTATGGGTGATGTTTCGGCTCCCCGCACTGGGCTTACATCAGGCCATGGGTCCTTGGCTTAGGGCAGTTGGAGGGGTAAGAGAGATCGGTTCGCCGGATGGAATGTGCAGGGAGCAATGATCGTCTTGAGGTGGGGCACAGCACAGGCCGACGTGGACGACTGCGGGAGTACCTAGGCAGCTTGTTTTGGTGCAAGCTCGGGACCCCGGCTTCTGGCAGGTCAAAATGGCCCCATTACAAGGAGCACATCAACCCCGTGTTGGCCCGGGCCCACAAATCTACCTGCGTTCCCGGTGCCCACTGAAAAGCTTGAACTCATTGCCTCCATTATACGAGGTGCCCACCATCTTACATGTCGGGCGAGGCGGGTGGATTGGGGAGCCAGGGGGCCGAGGCTCTGTCGATCTTTGTCAAAGCGGGTGCCATTGAGGATGAGTCTCACACTTTCGAGTTGCCCGGTGTTGATCCGGTCCGGGCGGTCACGGCTCCCTTAAATGCGGCGGACTTGCCCTTGCATTTCTTGATGAACACCGCGATGCCATGCGTGCCATGCATAAGTCGTACATTCGGGAGAATCTTGGACCTGAGGTCACCTTTGCCCCGCTGGCTGCCCGTGATTAGGCACTACGGGTGTGGTGCATGGTTGTATATATTTCGGTGTTTTACGCATTTTATATGTTAGGGCGGTTTGTGGCCAGTGATTCTTTGCCCGCAGTTTTCCCTCGAAAACCAGCCGGAGGCGGGGTTTTAATCCGGCGATGGGTAAACTGGCTGCGTTTTTGTATTGGGTCCCATAGACCGATTGGTCTCCGTGGACGATAAAAGAATCTTCCTTCCTTCCTTCCTTCCTATGCTCACTTTGCAGATAGGCTAAAACATGCTATGGCGCGACTGTAGCCTTCCGGAGATGTAATCTCATGGAGTCACCTTATGAGACTACTCCAGGTTGCATCTCCTCGGTCCGATGAGGCCCCCTCTCGAAGCACAACGGCTACATGGGTTGCTAAAGGATCGTGCACCACTGGCGCCATGCATTCGTACTCGACTTAACCCCCCCAAATCCATAGGCCGGCTCATCACACCTATCGAGTCCTTAGGATGTCCTTTCGGGACGACACCTGCAACCCAGGGGGTGTCAGAGTCGTACCCTGCCCACACGAGTCATGATTATAAGCTAGCACACTATATGAGCCCCAATAGCCACGCTCAGCAATGCTCCACCTCCACTTTAATATTGTGTCCGTTATACAGTGCTCAATCATGACATAGCATCTACAGTCAAGTGGGCTCTTGTACACAGGCTGCATTTATGGGGATTTATGGGATTATAGCTAAAAACATCTTTATTCCTACTAGCCTTTAGATCTCTACCCCCCCAATCTCACAAGCACAGGTGCAGCAATGGAATTAAACAAGGTTGCAAATTAAACGGGAGTGTTGCAGCACTCCCGTTTCAAAGATTCCTTTAGAAAAAACACGTCTCTTTAAAAATTGGGCTTTTTTAGGAGAGGTTTAAAATTTCAGGAGTATCATCTTTTTTTTTGGGCCTATTTTTTGGGTTTTTTTTTACACGACTTTAGTGAAGCACATGAAAATAAATTTTATGTGGGTGGATGTAGGAAAAACACAAATTTAGTAAAAATAATAATAATAATTTCTTTAATGTTTTTGTGTTACATCAATAATGGCAATCAATAATGAATGTCAATCAGTAGCCATAACATAAGATCTGTCAAAGATCTAAAACATAGTCTTCTTCATTTTTCTTGCTGGTCTCAGCTTGGTCAGATTCTATCTTTTCACCTTTTTCTGGTGACTTAGGCTTCTCCGTGTTGGTAGTTGCTTCCGGTATTGCAGCTAGAGCTACTTCTTTCAGCTCTGCAAAAGTAGCTTCGTCATCCAAGGAGCTTGTAAATGGAGGCTGTATCTCCGAAGATGTCATCTTAGCAAAATCAGAATTAGACTTTGCCCCCAACTCTTAATTCTCGTCTGGTAGAGTTGATAAGGCAGACAGTCTCATCTTGATGAAGTTTACAGCCTCCTTATCAATATCAACGGCTACACAGTTACGGCCCTTCTTAAGTGCACAAGCAATAGTTACGTACCAGAGCCTGAAAATGCGTCGAGCACCCAACCTCCTGGACGTGAGAACATGTCCACAAGATGGTTAATCAACTTCTGTGGCTTCTGATAATGATTTACTATTCTCCCTTGTGCACTAGGGTCCTGCAGCTTCTGCAATACCGCTGGAAACTCCAATACGTTTGAGAATTTCTGGCATACTGATGTGTTAAAATGTTCCATTGTACGTTTCCCGTCGAAGCTCCAGTAAGCGACATGGAGATATTCGACCTTACTCAGCAGTCTAGGCCCTCTGCCATGGTAATTTATATTTGTTTTGTACAGGAACAAAAAAATAAAGGAGGATTTAAGTTGGCCCGAAAGAAACGTATTCCGGAATAGAAACTCCTAACAAGAATATAAATCTGCTAGCAGTTGTAACTACAAGTAAAAGTAGGTAAAGAAAACAAAAGGACATATGTATTCCAGAATAAGTGCTTACCAAGCCAGATTTTCATATCCAGCTTGTATAGGGGAACCAAAATGATTCTTGAAACTGGCTTCCACAAGTCCGGATTGTATGCTTGAGTGAAATACAACCAGCCTCCAATGCTTTGCCGTGGTAATTTGCTTAATGCCGTCGACGAAAGCGTTAAACTCAGAGATTTTGAATGGCTGGTCGTCGTAGGTTGTCTTTGAGCTTAAAACCATAAGGAAGGTCAGCTATTACCAAGGTAAAATCTTGTGGCTTTATTGATTCGGACAATTTGGTGCCGTCACCGTGTACTATACAAAACAGGTTGTTTTGATCGAACATTGTAAAACGTTCGTACTCGGAGGGCTCATTATCCAAAACACGCCTGTCCGCTAGCATCCTTTCCTCCCGCGCTGTCTTGACCAGATGCATGAAGCCCTCCGTGGAGTCCTTGTTTTTTTTTTTTTTTTTTTTGCTTTGCAAAAGAAACGTCTTTTGTAACAAGAAAAACGCAAACGTAGAAAACTATTCAACATACCCAGCCTTCAAAATTTGGCACACATTGGATAATTGTGACGCTCCTGCTAAACATCGGCACCCTGGTATACTCGGCGAAATCCCCATCCGCTCGACAACCCGCCCGCGGGCCCTTCGTCTACCCCCGCACCTAAGGTGACCTTAAGCGAGGGAGGGACCTGAAAGGTGTCTTCTTGGCCCCTTCCCCTATGGGCTCCTATAACAATGTGAGCGATAAACATGTCGAACTAGCATCAACAATACAAATACTACCTCGAAGGGTAGTCCATCACATATCGAAGGTGCAAAGAACATAGCCACATACCATAAAACGTGAGAGCTCCTACCCGTGGATCGACACATAAGGAAGTCGACCCATTTGGATAGGCCTCAAGATAGAGCGCATCACCGAGAGTCATAACAATGGCGGGGCTGGCATAAGACAATGGCTAGGGTTGACCACTCCATCCGCCCCTCCATGCATACTTTGCGGATGGGCTAGATCAGGCTCTGGCATGACTCTAACCTTCCCGATCACGCAATCCCATGGCATCACCCATCGGGTGCATCTCCACGGTCCGTCGAGGTAGGAAGGGTTGCATCTCCCTTCCGGGTCTAGAGGCTCCACGGGAGGCTAGAGAATCGTGGCGACACGATTAAATGCCCGACTGAACCCCCAAAACAAGAGCCAAGCTGACACTTGCAACTCTTGAGAGGCGAGGGCGACACCTTAAGCCCGGGGAGGTGTCGGACCCATGCCCGCCCACACAGTGGCCACCCGGCCATAAGCCTAGCCCACTATGGGATCCCCGTAGCCCCCACTTTCGGCGGGGATCCTCCCTCCACATTGCCTCTAGCCCGTTGTGTAGTCTTTGAGTCACATCATAGCCTCCATAGCTGGTGGGTTCCTATGCACGGGCCGCAATCTAATAGGAACTAAGGGATCTATACTAGGAGCATACTACATATGGCCCTAGGTCTCTACCCCCTTCCCAACACAAGAGGAACAAACATGATCAACCATCATCCCATAATCATCATGAACAATATCATATGAACATCTTAACCTAATCATACATATCTAACTATTAGTTAGGGTTCATTGATTAGGGTTCAAGATGTTCAACAAAAGGATCTAGGGTGGCTCTACTCTAGCTTCTGAAATACTAACCCATCTGGAGTGCTAACTCCCGGATGAACTAACATGGACTCTACTCAACCTACCTCCTCCCGGCGCTTCCTCCCATCCCCAGCGTCTCCATGCTCCTTGGCGTGGCTCGAAGACTTGCTCCCTCTCGATCATACACACCTTCCGGGCTTGCTTTTGCTCCGGGCTAGGCTCTGACGAGCGATGCTTTCGAAACGGAGTTTGGGCGCGTGGAATGAGGGTTTAGGTGCTAGGTCAAGGAAAAAAGGGTCTAGGGTTAGGGTTAGAGCTAATATAGGTGTGGGTCCACATGGGATGCCACGTTGGCACCACTAGGATGAGGCCGTGTGGCGGTTGCTCAATAGGATAAGGCCATGTGGAAATGGGTCTTATCCTAAGGTTATCTAAGTTAAACAATTAACTTAGATGTGCACCCCTGCCACTTTCCAATGCATACAAGGCTACTCGGGTAGACTTGTATGGTGACGGTCGAGGAATATCACGTTATATATAGCGTATATTCCCCGAACGTCACATTCTCCCCCTTAGAACAATCTTTGTCCTCCACGAGGCTACTCGATCCCGCAAAACAACACAAACATATACTTAAATTCAGCGATCAACTTGTTATTAAAGAGTTAAATGTCAAAATTTAGGCTATATTTGTACTTATACAAAATTATATAGCCTTAACAAGGTTACTTCTTACAATAATTCAAAACATTATTATAAGAGTTATTAGGGTTCATAATCTAAATTATGGTTCCCCCATCTTCTCGTAATCACGCTCCACTTCGATGCTCCTTCTCACTTGCACGCATTACGGAGCACATTCGTTAGTCTAATTAATAAAATTGTGGTTTTAGGGGACCACCCCCTTACCAATACCTTGCACTTTCGATCATGGCCCTTCGGTTTGAGCTTAAGGACCATTTAAGATGATCCCATCATCGCCCATGATCAAGTGCTACCTTGTACTTTCGGTTACCCCAGGTGCGAGTACCCCTAGTGCGTCATGCCCCAAGGGTTTCAAGCTGGGGAACGTCTCCACGATCCCATCATCGGCGCATGATCACTTTGACCTTCACCGCGGACCCCCTACGGCCCGGTGTGCGACCCCACATCGTGGCATAGGGAACATCCGACCGATGTCCCATCATCGCGCACCATGCCTTTCCTTCTCTCTCTCGCGCGACCCTATTGGTCATGCGCGCACCTCTGGTGCGTGTTGGCCTAGAAGAATGTTAAAGTCTTATCTCATCATCACCCACATTCCAAGATTACGCACATGTATTCTAGCAACTAGAAGACATGAGCGAGGCTGGGATTAACTAAGAAGCATACTAAGCTAACCTTCCACGGCGGGTCGGGGTTAGGCCAGGTCGGAGGCGACTTGCCCATCAAACTCCTTCATGAACTCACGGGTATTGCTTCTCCAAATCTTGCTTCAATACCCGCGTCGCGTCTTCCACGGGCAAGTGTTTCCACTTGACCAAATCTTTGGAGGAACTGAGACCTCCTAGTCTTCTTGAATGACTTATCAAGAAGTAACTTCGGGCACGCGATTTCCACTTGCTCTTAGTCATTTCCAACAAAGTTGGGGTATCCAAAACCCTCCTCGGGGTTAGGATTGTGCCTTTTAATAAACTTACGTGGAAAACCTTGTGAACCTTGAGATGGGCGGAGATCAACTTGTAGGCTTGGGAGCCCACTTTCTCTAAAATCTTGAACGGACCAGCCCACCTAGGGGCAAGCTTCTTGCAACTGCCAATCCGAAGCTTAGCTTGCTTAACCTTGATCTTCAACCACACGCTATCACCTACCTTAAACTCTCTTACGGTCCTGTGCCTGTCGGCTACACTCTTCTGCCGACTTCTTGCTGCCAATAAGTAACCCCTTACTTCTTCCACCAACTGCTGCATATCACCAAGCATCTGCTGGGATACTTCCACCTTTGACACAGGATTGTGCCAAGTATCTGGGGTTAGGCACTGGTACCCGTAATTTATCATGAAAGGAGACATCTGAGATGACTCCTGCTTGGCACTATTGTAGGCGAACTCCACCAAGTGGATGAACTCATCCCACTTGGATTGCTTATTCCACACATAACTTCGAAGCATATCCTCGATGATGCGATTCGTCCTCTCCGTCTGACCATCTGTTTGGGGATGATATGCCGTGCTCATGGAGAGCTTTATGCGAATCGTGCTAAAGAGGTCCCGCCAAAAGGCACTCATAAATTTGGAATCCCTATCTGAAATTATCTCGAGGCATGCCATGGAGTCTAAAATCTCCTTTACAAATAGCTTGGCGATTATCTAATGCGATGTCGTCAGTTACGCAAGGCACAAAATGTGCCATCTTAGATAACTTGTCTACGACAACCATCAATGCATCCTTGCCTCGAAGAGTTCTAGGGAGTCCGGTGATAAAATCCATACTTATGACCTCCCACTTAGCATTTGGCACCCCCAATGGCTCTAAGGCACCGAATTGAAGTGCTGCTGCTTTGGTCTGGCGACACAACGGCATTCGAATATACACGGCTATCTGCTTCTTCATCCACGGCGAGTAACTACTTGAATCTTGAAGTAGGTCTTCATAAACCCCTGCATGCCTGCTATTGGGCTGTTGTGTGTCATGAAGAATTAGCTTCCTTACCCACGATGATTTGGGCACACACAACTTATGTTTATGATACAACAGGTTGCCTTCCTTCTTATAATGTTTGAAGGCTTCCCGTTCTTTATCTGTTCTAGCCTCCCTAGAAAGGCTTTCCCATACTTCCTTGAAATCCCCATCTAATGGCGGGGGTCTCCTCAATCCTCTTACCAAACTCACTTTCGAAGAGTGGAAATCGCATTACAATGCGTTCTTGTCTCAAACGATCTCTCACGGAGAGAGCATCATACAACATTAAGCTTACGGCTTATATACTATATCAAAATCATACTCCTCAAGGAATTCCATCCACCTCCTTTGCCTTAGGTTGAGGAGTGGTGGGTGAAAAGATCTTGGAGGCTCACGGTGATCGATATCTAAAAACTTTCTTCCCAAAGAAATAATGCCTCCAAATCCTTAATGCTCGGCGATGGCTAAGAGCTCCCCATCATGGGTTGGGTAGCGTTGCTTTCGGCGTCGTTCATCTTCTTGAGTCGTGGCGACTACCCTTTCTTCTTGCATCAAGGCCGCCCCGTTGCTATCTTGCTTGCATCCGTAGCCACGAGCTTATCTTTACTCGGATCTGGAAGGACGAGCACTGGAGCTGTTGTCAAGGCCTCCTTGAGCTTCTCAAAGGAAACTTGGACTTTCTCCAACCAATGTGCTCTCCAATCTTTCACCTTAACACTCTTAGTGAGGTCCGTCAAAGGAGACGCCCACTTAGCAAAGTCCTTCACGAACTTTCTGTAATATCCTGCCAACCCGAGAAAGCTTCTTACTTCCTGCACATTCCTTGGAGCTGGCCAATCAACTCTTTGCTTCTATCTTTAAGGGATCCGTGGAAATCCCTTCCGCCGATATTACATGGCCCAAATACTCCACTCTTTTGGTAGCAAGGTGGCATTTGGAGAGCTTACCATACAATCGATGGCGTCTCAGCTTCTCCAAGACTTTCCTCAAATGCTGATCATGATCTTCCATGGACTTGCTGTAGACTAGAATGTCGTCGAAGAAGACAATGACAAACTCATCTAGAAAATCCCTGAAGACGTCGTTCATGAGGCACATAAAAGTTGCTGGAGCGTTTGACAATCCAAAGGGCATTACTGTGAACTCAAAGTGACCATACCGCGTTCTAAAGGCGGTCTTATGGATATCCTCTTCCTTTATTCTTATCTGATGGTACCCTGACCTTAAGTCAATTTTTGAGAATACCCTTGCTCCTTGGAGCTGGTCCATCAAATCATCGGCCCTTGGCAATGCATACTTGTTCTTAATCGTCTGCTTATTGAGCTGGCGATAGTCTATGCACATTCTTAAGCTCCCATCTTTCTTCTTCACAAAGAGTATAGGTGCTCCAAAAGGAGACACACTTGCTCTAATAAACCCAAGCTCAAGCAATTCCTGGAGTTGCTTCTTGAGCTCTGTCAATTCCGGGGTGCTCATCCTGTAAGGTGCCTTGCTGGTAGGCTTAGCATCTGGAGCTAATGTGATCTCACACTCCACACCCCTGTAAGGTGGTAGTTGCCGGATTTCATCCGGGAATACATCCTTAAATTCGAGATGAGCCTTTACTCTTGGCTTGGGCAAATCGACTCCCCTTTTATCACTTCCATCTTGCTTATTGGGCTCAATTGTCTCTAACCTCAAAATGTAATCCACCTTATTTCTTTCTATACTTTTCCTTAGGTGCTTCAAGGAAATACACTGCATAGAAGGAGCTGCCTTCTTACCTTTCACTATGAATTTGGTGCCGTCCGGTGCCGTCATGGCGACTTCGTTGCGATCACAATCAATCATGGCTTTTGCTGGCTTCAAGAATTCCATGCCCACTATGAGGTCGTACCTTCCAATTTCCATGACTTCCGCCCCCATCGGCCACTTACTTCCACTAAGGTCTATGTCGAACGTGATCCTCCTCCCCTTAGTGTGTCGAATGGAGCCGTTTGCCATAGCAACTGGCCTTGGCTTAGACTTCAATACCTTGTTCTTCATGCTATAAGAGTTGCCAAATTCCTCCATCTCGTCAAGCCATGCTTCCGCTTCCATGCCTGACCTATCCTTTCCTGAGAACTGGCCCAACTTCCTAGTCTTCCACACATTGCTCATAGCACTGTCGACCTTCTTCTGATAGTCATCTTCCTTTCTTGCCCTGGCTCTTACCTGTGGAGTGTCCGACTCACTCTCCGAGCTAGAACTGTTCTGGGTGTCTGAAGTGTCTGATGAGCTGGAGCTAGGTGGAGTTGGAGATCTTCTGTTTTTCCTTTTCCTCTTCCTGTCTCTGACATTTCCCTGGTTGTCTTGCCCCTCCTGCTGTGGACCTTCCTCAATGCCTTGCTGAGGTAGTGGTGGAGGTGGAGGTGGTGCAGGTGCATATTCTTGGGCATTCATCAATGGGGTGGCCCAATGGATCAGCTGATGCATCTGATTCCTCATCTGTACCAGCCTTGCGTTGATTGCCTCCGGCGTCATTTCCTCGTTGTTGTCATCCTGATCACGTCCGAATAGGTTCCTTGGTATCCACTGATGCTGTCGGCCCTGGCCTTGGGAACCTGAGCCGGTGTTCCTTGCTGCAAGGATTGATCATCAATGCTTGTTATTTGTTTTACATATCAATTATATCCATTTACAATTATTTCATTGTTAGATACAAAAGAAATCATGTGAAAATTCCACTTACAAGTCAAGATGATCATTAATATATAGAAGTACATTACATGCTAATATCAAAGAGATTACTCAATACAATTTAAAGCTTAAAAGGAAATTTTATAACTGATCAATGGCCTCCTGAAAGCCTAAAGAAATTCTTCACATCTCTGAATCGGAGGCCTTTGCCGAGGTTGCGCAGGATGTTCCTTGTTGATCCTCCCTCGAGTGCTCGCGCCATTTCGGTTCCGAGTTAAGTGCGATTGCGTACTACTGAGAAAGTGATCGTCCCCCGAGGTGGCCCCTAAGCGAAGTCGAGGCAATGGGCGCTACATACCTCTTGAAAAGGATGGCGTGATCTTCATGGGCGTATCTTGAATCTTTGCCGGCCGAGAGTGCTATGAGAAGTGCCAGCGATTCTTCCCCCTTGGACTGAACTCCTTGTGGAAGACTACCATTTGCCCTTGGTGAGGGCTGGAAGATAGTAGCGTAGTGCCATGCCCTTACACATTGCCTCGCGATCCCGTGCCCTTCCTTTGGCCGCTCGTGAAGTAGGCATCTACGCCATAAGGTCTTCATGGTCTCTCCACATGCTGGTTGCATTGTCCAAGTTGATGCTCTTGGACCCTTCCCTCATGCTCACAGCTCGGCTGATGCGGCTTGAGCTTGGGCCCCTCCACTGGTTTTATGCGATTATGCTCACATGTCTGCTGGAACTCCTCCTCTGAAATGGCGGGTTCTCTGCTGTCGATAGATTTCCCTTATCTGGCACGGTAGGCCGCTATGTCGGACATTGTCTCCCGGCATAAGAATGTCTCTCCGCCAGCTCCTTGGGATCTCTGGTATGAATAGTCGATGAGGTCCGTGCTTTTCCCATGTGCTATCATGCCTAGAAGTTCGTCGATTCGAAGTCCCTGTTCCTGGCAGTATGACAAGTTGAGGATGTCATTTGCTAGAATGTACTCCTCTCCGTCGATGACTATCGGCCCGACCAGTGTGATGCCGGCCGTTGGCTCGGTGGCTCTTCGATGTCGCCGCCGTCGTGCCTCGACATGTACCTCTCCTCGATTCTTGTTGCCTCCCTGCTCTCCCCACTCATGTTTTGCTCCCCTAGTTGCTCGTAGTCTTCGCCTATCTGCGGACTTGGTGCCCCAGATGTCGTGCCATGGTGTTCATCTGGCGGAGGATTCTATATTGAGGATATGCTCCACGGGCCCTCTGCATCAAGTGGAGCTAAGTCTAAGGGCTGAACGGAAGGTTCCCCTACTTTGTTGATTGACTTATAATGCATGAAGAGGGCAAGGGCTGTCTGAGATGAAAGGTACCTATGCCTATTATGTCTGCAGGTCATGTAATCTGGCATGGTCCTAGTCCTATCCCATAGCTGCTTCTTGCCTTTGGATCCTGCCATCTCTCGACCTAAGGCTTGGGTGAGTGTCTCAAGAGAAACCCAATTCCCTCCCCTAGGGGGTAGTCTAACTTCCCAAGGCGGGGACACGCTGGTCATATTGGCACATGATATCGTATAGTATGGTGTTCTAGACAGAGTTGCATGAAGATCAAACAAGTGGTCAAACACAGAGAAGGCTTGGTCAGCAGGAAGCTGATGGATATGGCTTGCAGCATTGTACCATCTCTCAAAGTTGCTGGGCGCCATTGAGCAAAGAAGGGTGCAGAAAATGGCTTGCAAAGATCAGTAAGGAGTTAGAAAATCGCCTAAGTGGCTGGGAGCGGATTACGTGGAAGGAAAATGACAAATGAGGCCCTTTTATAGACTATGGTTGACCTCGGGATTCGTGCAAAAGGTTCCTAGATGGGGAAGACCTTTATTCTATGGCTCGGGTGTCCAATTGAGCTACCATGAAGTGCAAATCTAAGCAAAGCAAAGCAAGAAACACTACATGGCAGTTTGTTTGGTCGAATTTGGCTAATTTGGGTCGAAAATGGGCTGACCCGGGTGAGTCCGCGCGGATGGCCTCCGCGTCGCGAACGCAGACGCGTTTGGCGCGGTCTCACCCGGTTGGCCTATTTTGGGCCAATTTTTGGTCATTTTTTGGGAATTTCAAGATGCTAACATGGCTAATTGGGCCGATTCTAAGCTAACTAGCAACTTATTTTGAGCAAGAACCGACATCTAGAAGCATGTTTTTTTTAGGGGCGATCCGGGTGAGTCCACCATGGATGGCCTCCAGCGTCATGAATCCAGACGCTGTTTGGCGCTGATCTCACCCTGTTGGCCCAAATTTTTGCTTTTTTTGATGATTTTTTGCCAAAATTTTGTTGTAGTCATGATTTCTAGGATATTTCTGAGAGTGCTATGAAGAATTCTACTAGAATCAGGTTCTATTTCCTAAATTTCAAGCATACAACATTTTTTCCTAATTACAGAGGGAAATACTTTTATATTAACAAGAAGCACAATTACATGGCAATTTTACTTTTCTAACAAAATTTACAAAATTTGAGGCCTAGGGCCTCCCTCAAGGATCCCTCGTGCTAAGTGAATGTCTTTTGGCATAAGGGTGACTCTCTTAGCATGGATGGCACGAGATTCCCTTCCTCAAAGAGCTGCACCAGCTCGCCAAGAAACCTCTTGCAGAGCCCGGGACGTTAGAGGGGTGATCCTATAATCGGTCCCGAACTCCTGCATGACTTCCCTAAGGAGACGCTCGAAGGGCGCCTTCCTTATGAGGAGATTTGTGCACATTTGGAAGTGCTTGATCTCCCTAAACACCCCGGCGCACCTTTGTTCGCCCGCCTGCAGAACCCTTTTTGGTTTTTCCGGTCTAGGGGGGGTGGCTTCATTGATTTTTCTTTGGCCTGCCGCCCTCCACGACCCGTGCACCTCTTGGCGGCAATACCAATCATTGTACCTCGTCCAGCGGCGGAGGTACTCCTTGTATAAGTCATTTTTAAACTAGTCGCGATCCACCGGGGCGAATGCCCACTCTATACGCTTCTTGACCACCTTTGGTGGCTCCGACCTTAGGGTAAGGTGGTCTAGCGTGGGGGTTGGGAGACCCCGGCCCACTGCTCTCGTCCTCCTCCTCGCCGTCTCCCCTTCCTGTACCTCCTCCTCCTGCGAGGCTCTTCAATAACGACGGACTGGCGAGGTCGGTCGTTTCTTCTCTTTGTCCTTCTCTCCTGGCGAGCTCACGCTCGGCGCTCCCTCTTCTTCCTAGCGCCTTCTCTTAGAGCCACTCCGCCTTTTTTCCTTGCCCTTCTTCTTAGGTCTTTGAAGGGCCTGCCTCCTGTGTTTAGTCTTTGTTGTTGCTGCCCAGCCCATTCTTCAACTTTGTTCCCTCGACCTCGGTGTCCTCGAGGGCCCAAAGTGGCGGGACTCGCCGGTTCTCTGAGTGCCTCCTGATGACGAACTGCTGCTGGGGCTCTCCTTGGCATCATGGAAGCTCACGTCATTGCCATCGCCGCCTATTTGGGGACTCCTCGCCGCCTGCTTCCGGTAGAAGGTGTTCGGGGACCTTCTTGACGTGCAGCCTCCTGCGCCATGGAGAGGGTGGGCCTAGGGCCAGTCTTCCTGTAGGTTTGCTTGGTGCGTGCCATGTCTTGTGGTTCAAGAAATGGGTGACGTAAGGCTGATCAAGAGAGAGGTGAAGGTGAAGGGTTGGAGAGAGAGAATGAGGTGTCAGATATTTAAAAAGAAGGGTCCCTAGGAATATTCTCCCACCATAATTATCCCTATTTATTATAGCCTCCCTTATTAATTACACCATATTTAGTAATTATTTAATTATTAATGTATATATTAACTTTGTATTAATTTTGTATTATACTTTAAATTTTCGAATTTCCTAATGGTTTGATGTGCTAATTATGGATTCGCGCCATTTTTCACTCGGGTCTCCGATTGGCATGATTCTTCGACCCATTTTATGTGAAATTTGATGCAGATACATAATTTCCACACCAATTTACTAGAGGATGAATTCGACTTATTCATTTCTTCGTCTAACACTTAAGCTAATTTCGGACCCACTACCTAAGAGAAAAATTTTTCCCTTATTTTCGAGGTTCGATGGTGGAAATTTTTATTTCACACCCTATAAGCTTGTTAGACTACTTTCAAGGTTATGGTCGCTGCTAGTTCTGGTCAACCAAGAACATCGCTCGATACCATTGTAACGCTCCACCGCTAAACATCACGACCCGGTGTATACTCGGCGAAAATCCCCATCCCGCTCGACAACCGCACGGGCCCCTTCGTCTACCCCGCACCTAAGGTGACCTAAGCGCGGGGAGGGGACACGAAGGTGTCTTGCGCGCCCTTCCCCTATGGGCTCCTATAACAGCGGAAGCGATAAACATGTCAGAACTAGCATCAACAATACAAATACTACCTCGAAGGGTAGTCCATCACATATCGAAGGTGCAAAGAACATAATAAAAGCGTGAGAGCTCCTACCCGTGGATCTGACACATAAGGAAGTCGACCCATTTGGATAGGCCTCAAGATAGAAGCAGGCACCGAGTCATAACAATGGCGGGGCTGGCATAAGACAATGGCTAGGGTTGACCACTCCATCCGCCCCTCACATTGCATACTTTACGATGGGCTAGATCGGCTCTGGCATGACTCTAACCTTCCTGATCACGCAATCCCATTGCATCACCCATCGGGACTACTCCAGGTTGCATCTCCCCGGTCCGGCGAGGTAGGAAGGGTTGCATCTCCCCCCTCCCGGGTCTAGAGGCTCCACGGGCTGGCTAGAGAATCATGGCGACACACGATTCTGCACTGACCCGAACCCCCAAAACAAGAGCCAAGCTGACACTTGCAACTCTTGAGAGGCAGGGCAACACCTTCGCCCCAGGAGGTGTCGGACCCATGCCCGGCCCACACGAGGTGACCGGCCATAGCCTAGCCCACTATGGGATCCCCCAGAGCCCCCACTCGGCGGGATCCTCCCTCCACATTGCCTCTAGCCCCGCTTGTGTAGTCTTGAGTCACATCATAGCCTCCATAGCCCGGGTGGGTTCCTATGCACAGGCCGCAATCTAATAGGAACTAAGGGATCTATACTAGGAGCATACTACATATGGCCCTAGGTCTCTACCCCCCTTCCCAACACAAGAGGAACAAACATGATCAACCATCATCCCATAATCATCATGAACAATATCATATGAACATCTTAACCTAATCATACATATCTAACTATTAGTTAGGGTTCATTGATTAGGGTTCAAGATGTTCAACAAAGGATCTAGGGTGGCTCTACTCTAGCTACGAAATACTAACCCATCTGGAGTGCTAACTCCCAGATGAACTAACATGGACTCTACTCAACCTACCTCCTCCAGAAGCGCTTCCTCCCATCCCTGGCGTCTCCATGCTCCTTGACGTGGCTCGAAGACTTGCTCCCTCTACGATCATACACACCTTCCAGGGGCTGCTGCTCCAGGCTAGGCTACGACGAACGATGCTCGAAACGGAGTTTCGGGCGCGTGGATGAGGGTTTAGGTGCTAGGTCAAGGAAAAAGGGTCTAGGGTTAGGGTTAGAGCTAATATAGGTGTGGGTCCACATGGGATGCCACGTGGCACCACTAGGATGAGGCCGTGTGGCGGTTGCTCAATAGGATAAGGCCATGTGGAAATGGGTCTTATCCTAAGGTTATCTAAGTTAAACAATTAACTTAGATGTGCACCCCTTGCCACTTTCCAATGCATACAAGGCTACTCAGGTAGACTTGTATGGTGACGGGTCCAGGAATATACGTATATATAGCGTATATTCCCCTGGAATGTCACAATAATCCTTTCGTCCGAGGTTGCGATAGTGTAAAGTTCTTTACATCTTTCTCAGCTGTCAACATTTAATTGTTCCATCAAGCATGTTTGACATGTGATGACGTTTTTTTTGCTGTAAAATAACAAGAACATTAGAAGGAAGAAAAGTAAGAAGGAAAACAGTAAGAAAGAAACATTTTAACACACGGGATCATTACAGGCAGTAAGGTATTCCGGAATACGCTTCTCATTTTTTGCAGCCAAAGTGTATTCCGGAATACACTTTCGCTTACTCGCAGAAGCCAAAGTGTATTCCGGAATACACTTTGGCTACGGCGGGCAAGCCAAAGTGTATTCCGGAATACACTTTGGCCCATACAGGGGAGACAAAGTGTATTCTGGAATACACTTCGTCCTACCAGAGAAAAAATCCAAAGAATGTTCTGTCATTCTTATTTGTGCAGCTCCTTGGACATCTCTTTGAGCGTAAATTCCTTGTCAACAATCTTTTGTAGTAGCCTTTCGAGTAAGTCCATGTCTGTGAAGCCCTGCATTTCTCTCCAGACTGTTATTGTCACTTCCTTCTTAGGGACGTCGGAACCTTTTTTCTTTTCGGCGACCTTTCCTTTGCTTTTCAATTCACCACGCTCGAACATGGTAAAAATTTCGTTTTGTAGGTCCCAAATCTGCACAGAAATAATCCAGGTTAGTGGAAGGGCTGTAGGGTTATTCCTGAATACAAAAGAAACTTACTCTGCCGTCTCTGAAGGCTAGTTGAAACCAGTTGTCATGTGCTATGAGAGACTGCCATTTATTCGCCTCGTCATACTTGAGGCAGCACTCCACAGCACACGTTTCCTTCAGTTCTAAAGAGTTTGCTGGTTTTTTCAAATCTTCTCCATATTTTTCTTTAAATATAACAAACTCCCTGTGCATGAACCTGATCTTGTCCAAGAAGCTCATTTTAAGCTTATATTCGTTGTCAGCATTGTGCATGTTGGCAACGATCTTCGCTTCTTCGTCTGTCAGGCCACAATAAACAGCACAGAGCACAGAGAGATATCTCGGGTTTTTTTTCTCCTTGTACAACTGCCTCCTTGCTTTGAAACTGTGGTTCCCCCCAAGGACATAGTGCATATAAGTGTCTGCATTTTCCCTGTCGTAGTTCTTTGGGTCCATGCACTGGGATCTATCAACAAGAACGACAATTGGAGCAACGTGGGCATTGGGGTTGCTCCTTATTCTGTCCTTCAGGTTCCTTAAGTGGTCAGCATAGATTTTGCGAACCTGAAGGGAGCGGTCACCAGCTTCATTTTTCGGTGGCAACCTCATGGAAGTTACTGGCAAGTAAATTACTCCTTGCACGTATTTGTTCTGGTTTATTTCTTCCATCCTCTCCGAGGTCTTGTCCACCTACCTTTCCTTAATGGCCACTCCTGGTGCCTTGCCCTTTCCCTTCTTCTTCTTTGGTTATTCCTCTGGAATGTCCTGCACTACAATCTCCTGCACTTTGCGTTTTTTAGGTTCCTTTGCCGCAACAGTGCCTCTTGGCCGACTCATTCTCTGATGCTCTTCTGATGTACTGGGACTTTCGTCCCCTTCTTCCTGACTGGAGCCATCATCTTGCCTCTCCTCCTCCACTACTTCATCTTCGAATTCGCTGCACGTAAAATCCTCGCTTTGAGTGGATTGGACTCTGTTTATAATCTCCGACAACCTCAGCTTGTTTATGTAATGCGCCATATACTTGTACAAAGCTGGAGGTGTCTGAAATATGCCTGGTCCACAATAATATATCCTTGGGAGGTCTTAAAAGAAAGCCTTCCCTGTTGTCCAGACTGTCCCGCTACTTCAAAAATTTCTCTGATGACTCCCATGCATTTAAATTCGGAGTCATCATAGCGCTTTCCTCCCGGACTTCCACAGACGTGGAGAAAAGTTAGTGTGTTGTACTTTCCTCCTGTTCCCCTAGTTATAAACCACTGTGCCTGGAAATTCTCATACACAGCAGGTTCTTCCGTCTCCTGTACCCTTGCCTGTGGGTGTGGCTTCGATTTTAATTTTATTGTTTTGCGGGAAGATTTCTTGCTACCTTTTTGCCTGTAAAATATTTTAGTAAAAACCAAAATTAGAAGACAAAACCAACACTAAAACGTATTCTGGAATAACAATTAAGCATTATTTTTGCAAAACAGGACAAATTTAAGACCTCTCGACGTCAATTACAATGCCTTTTAAGGTTTTTTATCGTCTAAAATGTGTAGGAAAACAGGCATAGTTTTCTTAAATTTGCAACTTTTTTACAAAAAAACTCCGAACGTGTATTCCGGAATACACTTTGGCTTGCACACAAAAGCCAAAGTGTATTCCGGAATACACTTCACTTGACATCTAGTGTATAGTGTATTCCGGAATACACTCATGTGCAAGCCGAAGTGTATTCCGGAATACACTTTGCTACACTCGTGTGCAAGCCGAAGTGTATTCCGGAATACACTTTGCTTTCACACTGAAGCCAAAGTGTGGCTTTCATGCGAAAGCCAAAGTGTATTCCGGATACACTTTGGTTACACACACTTTGGCTTTCGTATATAAGCCAAAACCTATTCCGGAATAAGCAACAGACTTGGAAATGATTGTACGTTGTACTTTTTTACTCACCTGTCCATGTCTTCTCTATGCAAATCGGAATACAGTCTCTGAATATAATATTCGAGGTATTTGGCCATGGCGACTTGAGCTCGTAGGACCGGAATACGCAAGTGAGGGCGCCAAAATTTCCTTTTAAAGGTATCCCTTTCGTCTTGCTCGTATTCTATGTGAAGTGGAATACGCTTAGCCTTACTGTTCTACTCCAGTGTATTCTGGAATAGCTTTTAGTTTGCCTTTCACTTAATTGTCACAGGAAGTTCTACTTGTACTACGTGGGCTTGTATTCGGGAATAAGAAAAGCTCTGCATTAAGAAAGTTTCTCAAATCTCTACACTATTTTGCAGTTGTTAAGATGACAAACCGCTTCGTGAACAAACTTCCAGCACCTTTTGTTATCTCAAGCTCGTCTAGTTCTGAGGAAACGCCTGGGAACAATGTCTTTTCTTCTGAAGACCGGAATTCTCCGACTCCTACCTATACAACATCGTTGTTGCTTCTCGAAGACACTCCGAGTCCAGCACGTAACAGACTTCCACCACCCTTCCAACCGTCACCAAGTCCAATGAGGCGATTACCGGCATCTCCTTCCAAAGCATCACCACCGGTTCGGAAAGCATCTTTTGCCACCACCCTTTCGTTCCATCCCGGACCTACAGAGGCTCCACCACAACGGGTGCTCAAGAACAAGCTACCCCCGCCGTTTGTAGTTTCGCCCCCTTCGTGCAAATATACAAGGAGCACAGAAAACATAGAAGACTGTGAGATTCACTACAATTTCTCTTCCCAGGACTTCATTACAAATGAGGACGATGCTGCAGCATGTACTTCCTCTTCACACAACGGTTGTGACACATGGATTTGCAGAATTCCAGTCTGCTATAAAGGAGATGTTTGCAAGAACTCCTTTTCAGGATGGTACAAGAACAGCTGCTGCCACAACCTCTTATGGGCCATCACCATCCTTTAACACTGTGCTACTGCTTTTTCTGGGAACAACTTCACGTGGTCTGTTTTCCTCTACAAACACACCGCTCAGGACAGAGGAAGTCACCCCAAGAGTAGAAGTTTCGTTAGAAGATGAAGACACCAACGAGGAACAACGAAATTACATGTTCTCCAGCCAATCTTCAAAGAAATTCAAGGTGGATTTTAGTTTGAGAGCATGCTCCTCTGTAAGAAGAAGAAACCTTATGGATGAACACAAAATGAGGAGACTCCTGAGAACTAAATGCTGCTCATCGGGTTGCATCAACAAATTTAACATGGCTAAATTACGAGCAGTTAGAGACAACTACAGTTCAATGACATTGGCAGACCAGAATGCCTACTTAGCTTATCATGTAAGACCAGACCGCAACACCTTCTTGCACTACATTAACCGTGAACAAGTCTGCCAAAAATGCTTCATGGTTGTCCACCGTTTAGGGTCCATAAGAATGTCTCGAATACACAAAAGACTGGACAAAAACCCAGCCATTGATGATCACTGTGGTCCAAGAAGAGTTGTAACTATGCATGCTCTGGCTACTGTGACATGGATGGAGAAATATTTTAGAGAGACATGTAAGAAGTTGCCTAATAGCAACATGTATCATCTGACAGACAATATTACAAAAAAAGATGTCTTCAAAGAATACAAAGGGAGAATATCGAGATGTTTAGGGCTTCGAAGCGGCTAGGGTAGCCGCCGTTGGCGGCGGCCCTGATTCGTGAAGACTCGGAAGGAGAGGATGCTAGAAGGGCCTTCTTGGCCAGACTTGTAGCTAGAAACCTGCATGATTTGTTTTCCGGAGTCATGGCGATGCCTTCCAAACTCTGGTGTGCCTTGATCTTCTGTGAACCGTGGCCACTGCAGTTCAAAGATTTTGGGGGATTTTTGCACCAGTCTGAGGCATTATCCAGCTCTTGAAGTTCGTGAGGCCTAGCTGCAATGTCAGACTGTTAGATCATGAACTCGGCTTTTTGCCCAGATATGGCCAGATTTCTTAGTTTTAAGCCTTAAAGGTTGATCTTCTGCTGGACTTTGGCCCGCACTCACTGCGGTTTCTACATTGCACTCACTGCAGGTGTGTAAGGTCATGTTTCTATACTAACTAAGGCTGATTTGGTTGTTCCTTCTTTGAGGCTTATGAGTTCTAGTTTGTGTCCTTGCCACAGTCTAAGAAATGGGGAATAGAGTTCCGTTTGAGAGCAGTTCTCCATTCTTTTAACATGGAAGGCTTATCTCTCTTCAAAGCTCAGGGGTTTTGCAGTTGGATCGGTTGGGGCAAGAACAGAGAAAATGGGACGGGACTTTCATCTCAAGTCTGCTACTGCACTAGTTACAGCTTGGGGTATTACATTCTATCCTGCTAACAGGTTGGCATAGTGAGAAGAATGCCTGAGTTTTATTTAGCCGGCAGCTTAGGTATTATTTTTGTTGTGCTTGCCCGATAGTTGTGAAAGCTTGGAATATGTAGCATACTGGTTCTTGAGCAGTTTTTATGTATGAAATCTTCCAGAGGCAACTTAAAGGTGTATAAAGAAGACTTCTCAAGATTGGTATGCCTTAGCCTGAAACGTTCCTGTGCTGCTGTAGTGGGTTGTGGCTATGTGTGACTGCACTTCCTTTGCTCAGGTTTGGCCATGACTGGTTGAATTGCGTAGCAGCTGTTGTTTGGAAATGAGACCAAGTCTTGTATGTTGCCCTCTTCCATCCCAGCTGGAAGGAGGTGTGATTTTAAAAATTGGGCTCCCACTCCAATGTGTTTGTTAACTGCCACTTTAATTAGAAATCCTGAGTAAAAACCGGCTTTCAAGCGTGCACTAAGCTGCTATTGCATCTCAGCCTTCCATTTGTTCTTCTGCCATAATCTAGACCATTCGTGTGGAATGTTTTAAGCACGTAAAGGACGGTTGGGCCCAATCCAACAGTCTCATCAATGCCAGAGCGACACGTGTCGCTGTTTCAAAGTCTGAAATGCCCTGCAAAAGTTTTACCGCATGTTCTGCAATTTTACTTTCTATTCTGCAAGTTTTACCCGCCATTCTGGAAATTTTACTGTCATTCTGTTTCTTTTACCTGCATTTTTTTTGTGGCAAGACACGTGGCCCGGCTGGATTGGGCCCAGCCGTCCTCTATGTTGAGGGAAAGGCCCCGTGGCCTTCTTTCCGGAAGGTCAAGCAGGCCTCCGCACTTCGCGCGTCGGCCAGCTTTCCCTTCCAGAAAGAAGGCCATAGGGCCTTTCCCTTATACATGCCTTCTCCACCACAACCGTCCCTCTTGGGGCAGCCCAAAAAGGGTGGAGGCAGAAAATTTTCCATCAATTTATCGTGAACTTCCGTATACATAAATGTGAATTTACTTGACATTCCTGAGATGGAAACAGGGCGACATGCAAAGCGCGGAGACCCGTTACGTCGCCCTGTTGACATCTCAAGAATGTCAAGTAAATTGAGATTACTGTAACGTGGAAGCCAGGGAGGTGCAATTCTTGGATACTTGGAGGAATGTGCAAGTAAAATTAGATAGAATGCAAGTGGAATAAGCAGGAATGCAAGTAAAAAGGCTGGAATGCAAGTAAATAAGAGGGATTGTAGGGTAAAACAGCAGCATGAAGCAAAGCCAACAAAATTTAGGTTAGATTCTTGGTTTGAAACTTGCCACATGGCGAGATATGATTGGCAGAGGAATTTTTTGCCGGAGAAAATTTCGCTTTGAAATTTTCTGGCGAGGTCAGCTAGCAGCTCAAATTTCAAAGCGAATTCTTCGGCAAAAAAAAATTGGGCGTGAAATTTGCCCTTGATTTTCTTTTTGGGTTGCCCGTAGGGGGCAACCCTCTTGTTGGAGGGTGGAGTGACGTTTTGAAGGCCTCAATTTGTTTTCAGTATAATATGCCATAGAATATCCTGTATAAGCGGTTGCGATCTGTTGGGCTTTTTTAGGGTTTTTGTGACGCCCAGTGACACTTAGACGACGACGATCCGTTTGGGATGTGGCTGATGGTATAGATTATTTGGGCATGGCAGATCACAAGATATGCATTCGAATGCCGCTTCAACAATCACAGAATGATGCAGTTTACACTAGTCTCGTAGATTTGCTCGTTCGCATACATTATGATGTGCCTGTTGCAAGAATACCCATAAAAAGTAGATTGGTTGCGTAAGCTGCCAAAGCTTACCTCGCTCCTTCGCCTGCTAAGAAGAAAGTCGGAAGCTTTGCGGGAAGTTTTTACTCAATTCGGTTTGAAGGCCTGATCTTTGGACTATAGGATGTGAAAAATGGCCCGACACAGACCCTGTGGGCTTCCATTCCTGAGAAAAAGAGGAGAAGAAAAGATTAAATTCTCTTTGATAAGATCCAAGATATGGAAGACACAGATATTGATTAATAGATAGGGGTGTTTTTTTTATTGGTGGTGTACAATTCAGCATGTCGCGACATAGGGTGATTAACGGTCTTGTGATCGTCCTTCATCGTGGACGCTTTTCACCCTACATCCTTTATTTTCCTGTGCCCGCCAAATTTCCCAACCTCCGGAACGCTCGATCCGTAACCAATTCAGGAAGATCGGCCGATTTGTTGTCCATGTCGGATCCCCGGTATGTAGTCGCTTGGATGATGTTTGAATTTGAATTGGCGGGCAAATTTCCCAAAGAATGTTTTTGTTTGGGAGAATGCAAATTTTTGTTTTTCTTTTCGAAATTCTTCCAATGCAGGCGAATTGGCCAGAGCTCTTTCGTTTGGCCATTGCAAGGAATGGAGTACTGTTTGATCCAAACAATCTATTCTCCGGTTGCATAATCTTCAAGAGCAGTCCCACCAATTCAAGGAGCTATGTGGTCGCCGGCTTCCAAGATTGCTTTTCAAATATACAACAATCTTTTGTCTATCGATTGACTCCATATACTCATCCTATACAACAATCTTTTGTCTATGAATGCCCTCCGGTAATCAGCTCTTGAAATGCCATGGGAATTTTATTTTGGTTCTTGAATTTCTTTTCCTAATTTGCGTAAGAAGTGGAGGATACAAACGTTCCTACATATGATGATACTTGTGTTGATTATGTACATGACATCCAAAATCAGCACATGCAGGACTCAGTGGAAGCAGGTACATTCTTTCATGTGCAGTTTTTTTTAAGCAATCTGTTTTATGTAGTGCTTAATTTATTTCATATGTAGTGCTTCATTCTCAGTATTGTTTACTATTTGCAGAATATGAAACACAAATAGAAGCAGGTACATTCTTTCATGTGCAGCTTTTTTTAAGCAATCTGTTTTATGTAGTGCTTAATTTATTTCATATGTAGTGCTTCATTCTCAGTATTGTTTACTATTTGCAGAATATGAAACACAGATAGAAGATAGTTTGTTACTCTACAGGAAAATCAGTGCAGAAAAGAGAAGGCAGCAGAGAGCAAGGGAAGCCGAATTGAAGGAAGAGGACAAAGAATTTGAAGAGAATGTTTTCAGTAAAAGAAGAAAACAACAATTGTCGAGGTTGATTGCAGACCATGCTAATGAGGTATGTCATAAAGTTTCAAAGAATGAGAGGAAAGAAGTTCTTCAAGGTGCTGCTAAGTTGCTGCCAGAATTTGAAATGTTAAAATTGAAAGAAGTAGACACAATGAGAAAGATAGTTAACAACCTCAAGAATTCTCTTGCAAACCATAAGCATGCCGATCTCTTGATGTACTTACGAAGGGACCTCGACCATGGTATATCTTTGTTGTCCCCGCACTAATTGCTTGGGAACTTCCAAGTGCCTAAACTTGAATAGAAGATATGTGACAACAGCAGAGAGGAGAAAAAAAAGAAATTGGTGATGGCCCATGGTCAATGTTCAAAAGAAAACCAGATCCGATAAACTAAGCGAAAAACAACGTAAATTAGTAATTGATTTTTGGACTCATCGACCCGAAAGTGTCACCATGCAAGAAACATGTTATTAAGATTAGGCTTGGCAAAGGAAAGAAGATAATGCATGCTCTACACTTCTTGGAAGAAACTGAGGTTGGTTTTTTTCTTTTAAGTACAATACTAATGTACTTGTTACTTTTAATGCAGTGTTCTTTTTATGCTAGTTTTCGAAAAGAATATCCAAAATTCGAAGTTTCATTCTCGAACTTTTAACATAATCAAACCTCCATTTGTTCGAAAAGTAAAGGACAGGGAGACTTGTTGTTGTGTGTATCATATGAGACTAGATTATGTTAGACAAGCACTAAACAAGATTAGGTTGGATACAAAGATTCATGGTGCTGATTGTAGTTGTACTTGTTCTGTTTGTGGTGCTGGAGCAAAGTGTGAAGCTAATACTAAGACCTACAAATCTTCAAGTGATTTGTGGAGGTCAATTGTATGTTCCCGTGACATTGCGTATGAGTGGTATACTCATAATTGCATGTTGCTGAAATGCACTGCTTGTGGCCCATCTAAGTTACCTATGTGTCCAAAAGAATTAAGCAAGGCTGCAGGGCATTTAGTAGATTGGAAAACTTTTGATAGGGTGGGTGATGTACATTTCCTTTCTGATTTTGTGATTTATTAAACTAATCATTGCTTTGCTTTTAGGTTTATGAATCAGCAAAAGAACCTGATGGCAAAGGTGGGACAAAGGTGGTTCCAAAGCCTGTTGTGAAGCTGGTATACAAGACGAATTCAACAGCAGATGTGATGTCATATGCTAAAAATATTTTAAATCAAATTCATTCCCCCATAATTATGAGGCTAGATGGCGCAAAACAATTCGAGGAGATTGTTTAGGCACTTTCCCAGAAAACACAGTGGTATCTGTCATTGATTTCGCTGAAAACTATACCTTCAAGATACAACAAGAAATCCAAAGCTTACATTGGAGAAATGACCAATGCACAATACTTGTGCACATCACTTATAGGCATGCAACTGCAAAAGAGGTGGAGGAGAATTCATTATGCAAAGGTGATAGGAATATCATCAAGGAGACACACTTTTATATTTCGGATGATAGGGAGCATGACACCTTGTTTGTCCAAAGACTTTGTCTTAACAAGCATCTTTGGTCGACATTTGGCCAACAAGGAAGTCAAATACAACAACCATATAATGTGGTCGATGGCTGCTCATCTCAGTTCAAGGGTGCAAGAAATTTCTATTTTCTTGGTAGATTTTATAAGGTATCAGGCATTCCAATTCACTGGAACTACTTTGCATCATATCATGGAAAAGGTAAATTCCAATGTCTCATTAAGGCTGGAATATACAAAACATTAAAGATAGTTGTTTGTTACCTTGCAGGGGAGCATGATGGGGCAGGGGCTGTTCTGAAGAGAGCACTCACCCATGAAATGTTGAAAAGAAATTCCAAACCTTTAAGAAATGCCCGAGACGTTGTTCAATTCTGCATGGAGCACTTCAAAGATTCTGACAAACATAGGTACTGCATATGTTAATGAAGACTACTGTACCAGTCTTTGCTATCTTCTTTAATACCGATCTTCTTTGTGGTAAATATTAATAACCTGAACAAATTATTAATTGTTTTAGGTACTTTTGGGAGATAAAGATTGATGAAGTAAGCGAGTTGAGCGGTTTGACTGTGCTACTTTATCAGGGTCTAGTAAATTCCATAGCATCAGGCCAGTAAACTCCAAGGATGCTACTCAAGTTGCACATATGAATTACTCGTGCTTTTCTCATGCTTGTTGATTGGGTAAGTACAGTAAGTGCATAAACAAAGATAGAATAGGTACCTGGACTTTTTCAGAATTAAGACCAGGGATTCAAGATGATACTGCACTTGTGGATGGGCCAGTCTATGAGGGGGATGCTGAGTGGAAATCAGATAGGGTTTTTCCTTGACCTTTTCTTCACGGAATCCTTGTGCGAGTCTGCAGCAAAAGAAGCCCATTTCACTAAAAACTCCTTTGGGTTTGCAAGAGCCTTGTTGGTGTGCTGCCATGCGAAAGCTCTTGCAAATTGAGTTCGAACTTCGTGATTAACCAGCTTCTTCTGGTATACCTTGTTAATCAAATCTGTCAATTCAGCCCTGAAACCTGGTTGGACGTCCTTGATCTTCATTTTCCCACATTCAAGGGGACACTTCCAAACCTGTAACCATTCCGTTTCCGAAACATCTTCCGGCTTCAACTGCTTGGGCTTCTTTCCCACCGAAGGCAGACCACGGCAAGTAGCGAATTCACGCTCTGTCCTAGCAACCGGCAACTGCAAATAAAATGTAAAAGCTTTAAATTCAATCTCTGTAATAACTCAGAGCGAAAAACCTCAATATTGTTACCTGTTTCGAAGCTGGCTCCATCGCTTGAATTAGACGGAACGAAAAAGAGCTTGAAGAGCGAAAAAGAGCTTGAAAGGGCGCACTGTTCCGGCAGAGCCAAAGAGCTTGAAGTTTCGAAAAATTTGGGAAGCTTGGGAGGAATCCGACCCCAAATCATTTGGCGCGCATTCCGGAGCTCGTAAGCCCCCTTCATCATGACCGTCGCCAGACTTCATTACGCCCGTCGCCAGACTTCATTACACCCGTACGGCCTGTCTCGCGAAAAAAAGCAGCGCTGAGATAAGGTGCTTACGATGTGCTGAGATTTCGCTTTTTTGTACACCACCAATAAAAAATGACCCATAGCCAGTTTCTGTAAAGATAACAGAGCTGTGGCTCACTTCCTAGAAGATTTTCCATTTCATGTTATCCTCTTCAATGTCTTGCTCCCAAATATGATCAAACTCATGCACTAGTTCCTTGTGTTGCTACTGTACACGTCTTATGTGTGACGCTATGGGAACACCTTCAAAAAGCAACTCAGGTCAGTTTTACTGTTGGAGAGTGCACGGCATTCACAAGACTATAGAATACAGACCTAGGCCTAATATGAAAAACCATGGAAGATGCAATGTTGTGGAGACATGTGCATCATGTCTGCATGGATAGATTACAGATCTAATACGAAAACCATGGATAAACTGTATAGACACATGGAAACAACAACTTCAAAAACACTGGCACATATCCAAGCATCATTTGAACACGATATCTCAGAGAAGATTATGGTAGCAGAAGACATGACTGCATAGCTACCTCATTAACGTACTCAGAAAAGCTTTCAAATATTTAAGGCTTTGACAGGCTATTACACAGAACTTGCTTTGTTGGCCTGGTAGATCTTCTCAAATTACTTCTTAGAAGGTTGAATGCCTTCTATAGTGTCTGAACATGACAGATCTTCTAAGATCTACATAAATTTTTATTGTGAAGTCATCTTAATTATCATGAACATAGCATAAAATTTAATGTTACAATCAGGCAGCATATTAGGATATAATTAAGTTGAAATTCTAAAACAAATGCATCATGCTCGGATTTAATCAGAAACATATGATTAACTTCATCACGTTCTGGCCGCCGTGTTTTAGATATATTAGAGACGATGGCACAAAAGGCACATGTTTATCTTATAAATACCATAAGGAGCTGCCAATAGCTTAGAAGCCTAGTTTTTGTGAGCAGAGCGCAACTCCAACCACGTAGTAACAAACATATATTGATTTGCTAGATAGCATTGTTTTTTTTTACATCAGAGTATCCATGAAGGATAGATTTGTTGAGCAAGCTGCTAGGGATTACCTCAGGTCTCTGTCTAATAAGCAACAGACTGATCTACATGCTAAGGTTTGGAATTCTAAGGCTTGGCTTTTACAAGCAGCCACATGCTGTTCTGCAGGAGTAAATTACTTGGCTTCTTTCGGGAAGTTTTCGGCTTCGCTGGCGGCGCCGCTTAACCTGGGAGAGCGCTGCTTAGCAGGGGAATGCGACCACTGGAGGAAGTCGACTGGAGATGGACTCAAAATTTCAGGAAGAAAGAAGTTCCTGTTTTGGGGCGAAATTTCACGCCCCTTTTTTTTCGTATTGTGTTGTTAGGCAAATATAAATTGTAGGACATCAAAAATCGTTGTTTCTTCGAAGGAACCTTTAATTTCCCGATAATCCTGCTCCAAAATACGCCACTAGACCAGATCATGAATTGGGCTGGATTCAAGCAGTTTCTCCATGTTCATTTTTCCCCATCCATTGATATAAGTATTCTTCACGTCTCCAAAGCAAGAACACCGATAGTGACAGATGATGAAGCAGCACAGGGGCTTGGTTAAAGCCAAATATCCCACATGCCAAATGCAGAAGACAAGGATAAATCTTATATAAGACTGTGCAGCAAATAGAAACTCAGCAAGCCGTGTGATGAGCACAGAGCGAACTATTCTTTCGCCTTTTACTAAAGAATACCGTGTGCTCGTCACAAATAGCGGCATATGCCATTTTTTGGGATGCCCTCTTTGCAGAGGGCTCAACAAAGAAATTTTCAAATAGCATTCTGAATCGTAATCAGGGTTTATATGTTTCCATTCCTTTTTTTGGGATGCCTTCTCTTTGCAGATGGCTCGTCAAAGGAAATTTCAAATAGCATTCTGAATCCTAACTAGGGTTTATTCTTTCCATTCCATTTTTTGGGATGCCTTCTCTTTGCAGATGGCTCATCAAAGGAAAATTCAAATAGCATTCTGAATCCTAACTAGGGTTTATATGTTTCCATTCCATTTTTGGGATGCCTCCTCTTTGCAGAGGCTCAATAAAGGAAATTTCAGATGGCATTTCTGAATCCTAACTGGGGTTTATATGTTTCAGGCGATGTCATTTGGAATATATTGCTTGTGTATAATGACATGGTATGATCTTCTGTCCTTAGCTTCTTGTTTGTCGTTAATAATTTTGGTCTGCAAGTATATTTCTGTTATTTCATGAACTAGATATATTGAGACTTTAGCTGAAATTGCTACAACCCAATTACTACTTTCTCACATGTGTAATTTGTAACTGGAATATAAAGAGGACTGCTGAAGCATATACTAAAAGAATGTTAAGAAGAGAATAAATAGAGCTCACCTCCAGAGTTGAAAGGTTTCCATCAAAGCTCTAGTGGAAGGTAATTTGCCCTGCTTTTGTTGTCGACCCTAAGCTCTGTTTTATCCACTCTTCTTCCCCGACTTAATAACTACCGTGTTGCTCTACTCAGATCTAACATGTCAGCATTGTGGTCGTTGGTATTACAAGTACTTTAACCCAATATGTTTGATATGTTTGCAGGGTCACTGAAAATACAGGCTCGTTCAGTCAGAGGAATCAGTCAAAGATCATCAAGGGCATAGCAGTGTTTGTTCCCAGAGGAGTGGCTTGCTGGTTGCAGAGCAAGCTGCATGCCTTGTTGGCATTGCGCACTATGGAAGAGACATTGATCGTTTTAGGGTATCGTCTATCTCTGCTATTTCATCGCCTTCTTCCTCCTTTTAATGCGTAGAATAGGATTTACATTCTTTAGCATATAGATCATCTTATCATATCATAGCATCTACAGAATATCATACCATATGCATCATGAATTATTAGATGCATAAATATAATGCAACCATATGCATCATGAATTATTAGATGCATAAATATAATGCAGTCATGTGCTTCATGATTATTTCATTGCATATGTACAAGGATCATAGCAGTGATAGCTATGCTTCACGTGCAGGAATGCCAAATTTGGAGTGGCAATATGGTAGAGACATTGGTCGTTTTATGGTATTGTCCATCTCTGCTATCTCATCTTTTTCTTCCTCCTTGTAGTCCTCATGTTCTTTCTCAAGCATAGGATGTTTCTGAAGAAACTGTGAGACGCCTCTTAGACAGACAAGAGAAACAAGAAGGAATTATCAAGGTATCCAGGGAGTCCTCAGAGTGTGAAGAAAGATCTGTAATCAATCTTGGCGTGACAGATTTGGTCCACCGGCTTGGACATGATCTAGAGATTTCAGTAAGGGTAAGCTAGAGAGCTTAAGGACTCGATAGTTAGAAATTGCTTGCTTTAACAGATCTGGGCCTGTCAGCACGTTATTTGAAACTGGAAAGAATGAGTGCTCATCTCAGTTCATTCTAAACATGAAAATGCAGTTTTTTTCGTTGTAGTCTAAGCTTGCCAGTTTCTCTGTAATAATTTTAAAGTGTGCTAATATGGAGCTACCTATACCGCAAGTCGAAAGCATCTCCTTCTGTGTTATTATGATATCCAGAGCAATATGCAGCTATTGTGATATCATGATAATGGGAGGATGGACATGTTAACTACTTGCGTGTCTAGTTTTGTTGTTTCAATTTTACCCGCAAGTTTATAATTTTCTTCTTGTTCTTAAGATATGGCAATGTTTGTTGTCTCATGCATGCCATTGCTGTGATTGAATAGGGAGCAATGTATGCAAATGAACTAAATTTACAATGGGGACAAGGTCATAAATATTGTGAGAGGTAATGCTCATCTTGAAATTGTTTCCGACAATGGCAAGAGAATTGTGGGACGGAGGAGGATTGGAGGAGGGCCAACTGGTTCTTGTTCCAAACACTTCCAACATGTTGAAGTAGTAGGGATGAAGGATATGAAACTTTGCAGCCATAAACACTCATATAGCTATACCTAGATCACGATATCTGCCTTCAAGCTCTTCTTTGTCAAATTCGGACTAGAGTTTTTGCCAACTTGTTATGTGGTTAATTTGTGGCGTGTCAATTTCAGGCCTCACAATTTTTACTTAATGGGCTTCGAACCGCCTATGATTTGTGAAGATTCAAAGAAGATGACACTGTTGGGATTGCCTAGCAAGTTCTGGAACACGCCTTAGGTGCGGTCAGGATGTTATCTCGGCTTCTCCAGACACGGGCGGCCGCCTCAGAGTTCAAAGCGTGAAACCACGCCGCTTCAGACACAACCATCTGGCAAGCTATTTCTCATTTCCTTCCTTTCTTTCCAAAATCTTTTAACATCGTTTTGTTAAGATCTTATCTTTATGAGATTGCAAGCCCATACTTATCATAAGAAGAAAAGAGAAGCATACGCTACCATGAAATTACAACTCATACAAGAAATGTCATAACTCTTTCCACACACCTCTGTTTTTTATTAATTATATGTTTCAGAAATGGCATGTATGTACTACCATTATAGCAAAAAATAGTCAAGTTTTGAGATGCTCTGCCATGTATACAATCGATTTCAGGAACTTGTTCAAACGTGTATGTTGTATCTTCTACAATCACAATCAAAAGAACACAATTCCTTACAATGAAATAGTGCAATTTAGATCATGCGCTATTGATCTTAAGGAAATAGCATATGCAAATCGAAAAAATGCAGTGGAGAAAAAAGAATTGCAATGGTGAAATGCTTGAAAATTCCCAATTGACGAGTGCTCGAAAAATACCTGGAGGTTATGGTAGAGTAGCAGCATGCTAACAAACATTGGACAGAGAATTGGAACTTGCATGGAGAGAGCACGTTGCTGTTGTGCAATCCATTCTTTAGAGACGTTGAAAGCCAACAAGCTTCTCTCTCTCCACTGTCACTTTTTGGGGCAAAAATCCAAGAGTGTTTTAGTTGATAAAAAAAATTGGTAATGTACAGAATCAATATACTGTATATAGGTTCACTGAGGGCATCTTGGTACCAACTCTCTAGCTAATGAAATCCAAAAATTTAACTACAAGAAATTTTAGTATGCATGGATAATCAAAACATTTTCTTGTATGTCCAAATAATATGTCTCATTTGTTCAAAGAATGACAACCCACAACACTAAAGGTTGTAGGCTTAAAAATAAAAGTTCCATATGGGGTAATTTGTCTATCTGGTATCCGCTTCCAATGTTTATACTTCACATCAAATGCATCATACGCATCAGTTGGACGAGCTTGAAAGTAAAACCAATTGCAATCTTGATGAATACGATGCGGGATTTTATTATACTTCCCTTTCATATAAGGTGGTCCTTTTGAGTAAACGAAGGGACTCCAGTCCATCACATTGATATCGTATATCCAGAAGCACAACATCAATCCCTTCTTCTTGCCTTTATTCTTATTTACTATGCCAATCAACACAGGTTTGCTATTCAATTCAAATATCCATGGATATAGAGGTTGGACTCGAGAACAGGGTACATTAAAGTGTTCCAACAAATGTTGTTGAACGACATCGTACTTCACTAAACGATCATATGGATGACCATGTGTAAGAAGATATGCAATTGAACCAACCACGAGACCTTTACTAGAGTGATACAAATCATTATGGATGGGAATCTCTATCCAGCGTTGCAATGTTGAATGGTATACAAAAGGAGCCTCATGGTCCAACATTACAAGTATGATAAATGAATGGTCTTCTTCATTTGTAGACATGGAGCAAGTAGGATACCAATTTTCCATTAGGGAAATGTTGTTGAGATTAGGAATATCAACCCACTCATTCAAAACTGGATTGCATATGCATATTTTTAGATGAGGAGGAGATTTTCTTAGGCAGCACACTAAGCCCCCAGCAGAGGCCACCGGAACATATTTCTTATAGTTTTCGTTCTGTGGAACGAAAGGCTGCCAGGCAAACGGTTGCCACAAATGTGTGAAGTGATTATACACAAGCATTCTGTGTCCGCTTGACTCCTCGTGTCCTCTATATTCTGATACAATCAGGAAAGAAGTTGATGGCATGCTTTGGCGATGCTTCATAATGCAAGATTTGGTGAAAAAAAGAAGGTTCCAATCCCGGTATACAGAAAGGCTTTGGAAGAAGGACAAATGTGGAAGAACTTGATCGAGAACAAGGTCAAAAGGAAGTTCACTCCATACTGCTGCATCCATTTCCGAAAGCGCCATGTTCTGGCGACCTATACTGTATGCGTGCTAAAACCCGTTTGTAGTGCAGACAGTACTACCCTTTTATAACTTGTTTTCCCTTTTTCGTGCTGTGGCTTCCTTTTGGAATGTCGCTTTTGGAACGAAAATAAGTCTTAAGGTGGAAGAGGTAGGAAAATTCTTTTTTCTTAATATTTTTCTGAAAGTTGAGTAAAACTAATGTAAATCTAGCTCAATGCTACTAGTCTCCAAGCATGGTGGAAGAGGTAGTTTCTTGAAAATTGAGTCAAATTAATATGAATCTAGCTCAATGCTACTAGTCTCCAATCACAGACCACTTCAACAAGCGAATTACTGCCCCACACAAAAGCCAAGTTATGATACAATTGCCAACAAACACGAGGCTGATAGCATGGACCATGTTTTCAAATTGGCCAAGCCATTACTCGTGGAATGTGTTAGATAATACAAAGTAAATAATAGGTACACTGATGGTACAAGAAATCTGTACACTGGTCGCCACCATGGAAGCATGACAATATATACAGATCATACTTCCATCATGACTGTTAAAAGAACTCCCACCGATAATAAACTTTCTCTACAATACCTCCACCAGATTTGATGGCATGGCTTAGGGTTTCCATTGCAGGGGGTACACCCCAAAGAAGCGGCACTGCTACTATCATTGATAACTTTTCATGGAGGTCACCTGATCCTTCCTTTGCAGCTGCTACAACCTGTTTTGAATATGTAAAACAACTTATATGCAAAGAACAATATTAAACTCCTTAAGCCGAATCAAATCAATGATTTTCAACCTGTCCTCCTTGCTCAAGCACTGCGTCCTCTATGACATCACTAAGCATCTCAACCGAGCGACAAAACCCGAACACACAGAACCTGCGCCCCATATCCAGTCCCTGGATGGCATGCCTTACTCAGATGAGTAAGCATGAAAAACCTAAGAATAGAAGCAACTGGACAAAATATTCGACTTACACAGAAATCAAGAGCTCAATTTTAACCACCACCATCCATTCAGCTTTAACAGAACTTAACAGAATATTCGAATTGCCTACTTTTAACATCATCCAAAACATGCTCAATATGCTTATAGAGAACGAAAATGGTACAAATAAAACAGGCTTTCACATTTATAAAAGAGATGCAAAGCCAAGCAACAAAGGAAAAAGGAGACAATGGTTTCTGGCACAACCACAAGGATCTTGGTGCAGAAATTAATCCTCAATAAAAAAGAACATATCAATCCATTGAAAGGAGCAACCAATAGAGGAAAGAGACAAACATTAGTGGCAGCAATATCAAACACAGCGCCAAGACAGAGACTTTGTTTGGGGTCCATATAATCCTCCTCTCGGAAGCGCCGTTGCTTTCTCTGGATATAAAAATATTGACTGCAATCAGCAAGATAAATGTCCCTATTAACAAATACCTACTATTAAAAGCATTTGACAATCGAACACCAAAGTTTAATCAACCAGAAAAAAACAGAATAATTACATAGTTGCATTGTTCCTTACAGATATTTCACAAGGAAGTGCCACCTAAATGCCTCTCTTTACATTGCCGACATTCTGATCAAATGCACAATGGGAATGTACCAGATGCGCATTCGAGATGCTCTATCGTCTTATCTTCATTATCGAATTTCTATGCTGCTTTTGCACCAGACATTTGTCTAGCAGTACTGTCCCATGAGAATTGAGATGTAATTCAAAGCATACTGTCCCATGAGAAATGAGAAAGAAGATACATGGCAGCTTGCAGAACTGGTAAAGTCTGTCTAAATTTGGATTCTTAGAGCGTCAAAGCAATGTGGCTGATACTCAAGAGAGGGTATCCCAAAGAGACAGCCAAGAAAGGACAAGTAAGGTCTTCATAATATCATATTACTATAGAACATTATTTTTCAATCTATCAGTTTTGCCGAGATGGCACATTGAATGAAACCTCCGGCCTTCCAAGAATCCCAAGCCAGGATATTAAAAGCCAGAATGTTAATTAGCATTTCCCATGCTTTAGCTTCAGAAAGGAATGTTCTGCAGATCAATTTGTAATTAAAATACAGCTTGCCATGGCATGGCCTTGATGTGCTCGAGTATGGTTGCTTCAAACCTTATTGGTGCAATGAATAAAATTCTGGCTTACGAGACTTGATTTCTGACCCATCCATCCATACTTTCAGCACCTGCGCTGAACTAAGAAAATCCAATTATTCTCCAAATTAACGAGCTGATATGCAAGATCCTCAAATATGCTGTCCAGATCCTTCTTTATTCCAGCAATATAACAACCTTTCCCTCAAAATTTAAATAACTGAGTACACAACACGCTTGAGGCTACACTATCTTAGATTTGCTGAAAATGATCCTCTTTTTTTTTTCTAATTGGTTGGCTCAACCAACTTGCCAAGAGAAGTTTTGCTGGGGTTGGTGCCTTACAACCCTTCCGTGAAACCAGGCCTTAAATCCTCAATATCCTTAAATATCAAAGTTACAGCTTGCTTCTCACTTAACCTGTGAGACAAAATTATTTAGAGCTCTAGATTTCTAAATGCGGCTAAAAGTTAGATATATCTCAACCAACTTATTCTATAATGTATATTATGGAGAATATAGAGTAAAATTTGCAATTGAAGAATTAAAATCAGCAGGTAATCTTCCCATATCTTAACTACATTAGTGCCTCTGCCAAAAGTCTTTCAGCATTAACCTTTTCTACCAATTCAAGTTGCATGACAACTGTGATGCAAACTTGTCCGCTCCCATCTATAATTCATGCCTTGTTTTTTAAAATCATGAATAAATCACAAAATGCATTTCAAATACCCTTGAAGAGGAGTCAATACGCCGTGGAACCCTTGAGCCCCCAATACGGACAATGCCATCAGTAGTGAAAAGTGTTATGATGTCTTCGCGAACCCAATCAATAGCTGTAAATCATAGTCCAAAACAGCTATCAATACTACTTGACAGGGCCTCTGATCGCAACCCTCAGCTTCATAAGACAGCTTTTTTAATATTGGTTACTCAATGCTTGCTAACTTCAGTGAGGTTGGCTACTACTCATTATTTCATTTGAACAAAGAAATGCTGTAGAATGTGAGCTTGCAAAAAGTTAATTTGCAAAACCACAAAAATACCCAATTTGCATCACAAATCCAAGCATGAGAAATTGTGCATAGGCGGTTAAATATGAAACTAAAAATACTCTGGTAAATTCATAATACTACAAATTGGAAATGATTACTGAAAACCATGCTTACATTCGTCATTAGAAGATTCCCCCGCAGGCTCCCAAGGGTAAGGTCCGTATTCTCCTCTTTCGCTCCAACTACCTGATCCTCCGGAAGAGCTGTCGCCAGGCAATGCAAAAATGGATTTATTGGCGGTCTCAGATCCACAAATTTTTCCAGAAGAAGAAGATCGCCGACCCACAAATGGATTCAGAAGGATTTGTTGTTTTTTGGGCAAAAAGTGGCGCAGAAATAATCGATCGGAAGGGGCAACTAGCAGCAAATGTGTGGGCAATTGCCGGAGAGAGCATGAATGTGCCCGCATGCTTTGGATCAAACCAACCCTGCTGCATCAAACGCCCAACCACGCCCACAGATAAAAGTGACCGGCCAAGTCAGAAGTAATGTGGCCACATGTTTGCATGGCCGTGACTTCTTTCTCACGTTTCATTTATTTATTTATTTTTAGCACGTTTGCCCGGGAGTGGATTAGTGGAATCTTCTTTCATTCTTTTTGCACTACGAGAATAAATTATTTCGAAGGAAAAATTATAAAATGCCTTTATGTTTTTGACGAATTTCACCGAATGCCCTTAACTTTTCATAATTTTACCCAATGCCTTGGTAAACATGTAAATTCAAATACCCTTAAAGATTTATGTTAATTCCTCAGATGCCCTTATGTTTCTTCTAAATTCCCAAAATGCCCTTGAGACCAATACCTTGTGTTCTTTTTTCAAATTTTAAGTTCTAAATTTACAAAATACCCTTAAGTTTTAAGCAAATTATTGAAGTGCCTTGAACATCATATTGTTGTTGGAGGCAACATCATGCTTAGAACAGTAGGAACAATAATAGGGTGCATGATCTTCCTATAGGTTGCAGAGTAGAAAGTGAGAGCTTGTGCCGCTAGAATTATAAGAGACTAATCCTTCAAAAAATCTTGAGAACATAGAACTGGTGCAAAATCGTGAGAGCCTGTGAGCAAAAATCGATGGACTAAGCTAAAATTAATGGAGCAAAATGAAACAGTGCCAAAAAATATCCGTTAAAAAAGGGCTTTCTGTTGAATACGAAAAATTGAAGGACATTTTGTTAAAGTTGAAATGTTACAGAAGGATATACGTTTAGCAAAATTATGAAAAGTCAGGGGCATCTAGTGAAACTCGTCAAAACATAAAGGCATTCTGTAGTTTTTCCCTATATAGAATCTACTTATTTAAAATGTTTTTGGGTCGTTGGCCTCATGCTGGGGCTAACGCTTTTATCGGCAAATGTAACACCGCTTTTGCTGTTTCCGGCCACATTTTCGTATTCGGTCTTAAACATATCTCTTTCACGAGATGGATAGGGAAAATAACGCCAAAATGTTTCTTTGGTCAGGGCAGCGATGACAAAGGTTTGTTTCCGGCTAGGGTTTCTGTTTGTTTGGGGAACATGCAGGGTTGGAAATTGAAGGCTGCAGGCCTTACAAGACCCTTTTTACCATGCAAAATAAAGTCTAGAAAAAAATAGACCTTCAAAAACAAGTCTACATTTTATATAGTCTTGCAAAATGAAAGTAAAAAAGGTGATTGACATGCAACAAAAAGTCTTCTTTTAGCACAGCCATGCACGCATACCCCTATTTTAAATTTTATTATTTATAATATATATTTATGCGATTCCATATGTTATATACATAGCAACCAATGTACCATTTTATTACCATATATAATACATAAAGAACAGAAATAAACAAGGTGCTGCGCACGGAGGGTTGCCCTCCGTGGCCGGAAGGTGAAGTGGCTTAAATCATAGTTCAAAGTCATGTTTTGACGACCAATTCAAATTGCTATTTCAAGACAATAGAATACTTGATACTTGATAATATACGAAACACTGTATGAAGAATCCAAATAGAGAAATAAGAGGGGGGGCGGGGGAGGGCGCAAAAGAACTTAGGAACTATGAATTGTTTTGCGTGTTAATTTTGTTTAGGGTATGGAGGAAGAACTCAATATTTTAACTTGAAGAAAGTTGCTAAGAATTTAATAGCATGAAATACATGGAAGTTGCTAGCAAAGTAGAGCTGCTTAAAAATGCGAAGGCATGTCTTTTATTGGTCTATGGGTCGTGTTCTGAGCCTAGGCCCTGTCGAAGGCAATGATTTGGAGTCCGTGGTTGAGCTCGAATGTGCATTTACCTTGGCTCTTCAATACGCTTTGGCGCAATGATCGAGGATGTACCAGAGGGAGACATTACAGACAGTTACTTGAGAAAATTTACCACCATAATCATTGCAGACCTCCTGGAAATACTGTTAAGAAGTCCCGTGATTTTTCTGAGAAGAAGGGAAACAAGAAAAAGAAAAAACATAAGATAATGCTGCTTGCTTTATGATATGCTACGCTGACCGTCTCAAGCATAGTTTCCAAGCTTCATCCTCCTGCTTGCCCTCCTTATAGTTACCTATGCAAAAAGCGAACCATGGAACAGAAGGCATTCTTTTTTTCCAGCTCTTTATATCTTTGCAGCTAGACTAGGAGGTCTCAGACCAAACCTGCCTACTCTTGGTGCAGATCAATTCGATGAAAAAGACCCTGAGCAAAGAAAGTATCTTCCTTTATATTTCAACTGGTTCTACTTCTCCGCCTGCTTTGGCAGGATATTTGGTGCAACTTTGCTTGCGTACCTCTTTGAAGAAGTTTCTTGGGCATGGGGTTTTGGTGTTTGCACTGCTGCAAGCCGTTGGACTGATTATTATCATCGGTGGCTACAAGCAATACAAAGTCAGGACATTCACTGTAAGCCCACTCACAAAGATAGCACAAGTGTGTGTTGCATCGTTTCACAACAGAAAGCTACCAAAACCATCATCTGATACACTCTATGGAAAAGACCAAGAATCATGGGACAAAACTCTTTACACTTCTCAATTCGAGTAATACATCCCACAGGCTAGTTTAGAATACTTTTCAAGGAAATGGAAAGAAATGCCAATTTGTGGTTAGACTAAGCTCAACGTAATGGCTGGAATCCCCCTGGCATGTTTGAGCCACGTTGGCATGTTTGAGCCTATGTGGCATGTTGACTTTGGCTAACTTTGGTCTCGACAAATAGCAACGGCATATGTAATGGGAGAAAATGATGTGTCAAGCTCAGCTGTGGCAAAAACGACCTTGAAATCCGGCGGCTATGGTGTTTGGAGGAGGCGAAAAAAGCATAAAGAAATGTTGGAAGAAAGATTGTTCCCAAAAATGGGTAAATCCCTAATATTTTGAAAACATATAAAAAAATATATATTTTTATACGACGAGTATACTACGACGCCGAGGTGGTTTTTTAACTCTAAAATCAAATTCTAAACCCTTGCAAAATAATGGCACCTCCTCAAGTGCCCATTTCTTTCTATTCCATAACTAAGATCGAAGAAGAGACACTTGGTTTTAATGCTGCACAACCCAAAATAGAAACAGTACGATCTTCAGCCGCACAAAAAGCACCGTTGAAGTAACAAGCCAATCCAATGGCTATCATGTTTTCCAACCAAAAAAAATCAAAACCTGAGAGTAAAAATCATTGCAGAGCTCTAAATAATCGCTATTTATATCTTGGGGGCATATATCCATTTAATTTAAAATGGAATATACTTGTAGAGGTAGTGCCACGAAATTAGTCCAAAAATTAGTCTAACCATCTACATTGCCAACAATAATGTTAGCTAGTTTCATTTCTCTATGGACTCTACAGGCAGTAACAAAAGCCAGCCACACAGGAACATCAGGTTCAAAAGGCATTGCATCAATGAGGTCCTTTGCTTCTGTCAAATTTCCTGCATGATCAAGGTGGTCAACCATGCATGCATAATGCATGCATAATGACCAAATTACACCTGCAAGCAAAGTTGGTCTTATTAAATATGTCTAAAGAGGCTCTGCATGCTGAGTTAATTCCTTGGCCATAGGACATTGGCTCGAGCATGTATCTAACATTTAAACTTATCATTGATCCAAATTGCAATTAAACACTTTTTCAGTATTTCTATGTGACCAAATATGCTCATCCATGTAACTACCAAAATGAAGTATATCTCCAACTCTTTTTTTAATGGAGCTCATTTTCTCAGATACTATATGTGCCTTTGTTTATCCGCTTGATTATGCTAACTCCAAGGTCGATAAATTTTGAAAAGTTTGTTTGGGTCTCTCTCGGGTTTTAACAATCAATAAACATCTAGCCAAAACGGTAACCTTATTCAACTCATTCAATATCTCGAGTTTGTCCAATTCTCTTTGTTAGATAAGGGTTTTTCTCTGCCATTGTCTAATGTGGTCCAAAGATCAAACTACAAAGAAAAACGTCTAGTTGTGAAATCAAAAGTCCTTGCATGGTTAGAGCATGAAAGCTTGATTCCCCGTGTTAGTGCTTGAATAGTGGAAGATGCAAACACAAACCGTATTAAAGAGAAAAAAAGCAAAATTTGCAAGGATATATTTGACATTACCTTTTCAATTCAAGGTAAATGATTTCATGTTGGCCACATGTATGAGATCGTATGTCTTGAGGATATGTAAAAATGCTTCACACACGCATCGAAAAAATTTGAATATTACAAAGCTTTTCCTACGTAATATATTTCCTTAATTCTACTATATACTTCATAGCTCAGTCTGTAAACATGCAAGATATGTAGTATTTTGTCCTATTTAGCAAATTACTATTTGTAGCGTTTATAGATAAAATAATTCTGGCGTGGCGTATCTAAGAAACATAAATAACAAATGGCGAGCCTAGTGATATTTCTCCATGTGAATCACCCATTAAAGAATGCTCATTCTTTCTCGTTTTTGGGTTGCCCCTAGGGGGGCAAACCCTGGCTTATATGGGTATGTAGGCATATCCAGTATATGCCGAAGATATGCCTAGCATATCCGATGATGGCCCTAAAAAAGCGGGCCGCGCACTCGTAAATGCTTTATTCATCCAGCCCCATTCCTTCTCTCATTGTTCCTCCGTTCCGCTCCCGCTTCTCTTCTCAAAGCAAAAAAGCGTGAAGATGGCTCCATCCCCCCCGCTTCTCTTCTCGAGTCCCGGAGGCCCCACCTCCCTAAAATCTCGATCTGTCTGCTGATGGAGCTTTTGTTGGCTTACGCCTCGGGAATAACAGAGGATGTGAAGAACATGCTTTCATGTTAGAGGGCTTTTTCAAACGAGCCCGATGGTAAGAATAGGTTTCGGATTGAGCTTCTTCAAACATAGTCGGATGTTTACGCTAGTTTTAAGTTTTTTTATCTGCGTCATCAAGTTTGTATCTCGCCACAAAGAGATCCTTTGAATTAGCAATGGAGTTTGCATCTTCTTCTCCGAATTAGTTTACACACATTTCTATCAATTTGTGGATAGGAGGCTCACATATCATTGTGATCTTCTCGCCGTGGAGTAGGCGGGCTAGAGATGGAGTCCCATAAATGCGAAGCTTGGGCAAGCCGGTTGCGGTGTTGGTCCCTGCAGCTTATTAAGCTGTTTTGCATTTAAAGAAGAGTTTCTATCTATGACACACAAGCAGTTTCTTGTTTAAAATTTCCGGCATGTGGGGAGGACTTGTGAATGAGAACTCACCTTACGGTGGGTCTATTGGAACAATTTGTCACCGGAAGTGCGGCAGATTGATGGTGTCGAGTATCCAAGTATCATTGAAGTCCCGTGCAACATTGCTTTCGGTCCTCATTTGACCGGCACATGGCATTGGACTGCCTTGTATGGTTGGTGCAAGATCCAAACACTAGATATAAGGTTAGTGCTATAGCCTTTGAAAACGGAGTTTGTATTTCTTCAGCTCCTTTTGATTAAAATTTACTTTTGTCTTTGATCAGGTCTTTGACAAAGCTGTTGCAACTCCTTTGGATCTGTCAGAACTCCCAGGGTTTGGTGTTTATAAGAACATAGGAGATCTTCTAGTACATACATATCTGCAAGACTCTGCATGTCTCTCACCAAATTCAAAGCTCCTTTATGAAATAAATGCCTTCCACACAAGGAAAAAGTGGGAGAAAAGCTTGTTCAGAGAAGATCTACAAATTAAGCTAGTAGCTTCTCTTGTAGTCAAACTTGAAGGAAATGCAAAATTCTCTGCAGGAGACGTTGTTGGCGCATGTTCTAAATATACAGAAGCTGGGAGTTGTGTCCAATCAAAGCAAAAAAGGAAAGGGTGACTTTATACAGTAATAGAGCAGTAGATGCTTAGTAGTTTGATAGAATTCCAGTAAAGAATGCTGTTTCATGGACAGTCATGATTTCTAGTTATACTGAATATGGCAACAAAAGTCAGGCTCTTACATTTTTTGAAGAAATGCAGTATTATTTTACTCTAAATAGAGTCACCTACATAAAATGCTGAATGCATGTGGAAGTGCAGTAGAGTTTGTCAAAATTCTCCATTCGCATCTTTTGAAATTAAATATATAGTTAGACATGTTCATAGAAAATAAATTACTGGATATATACATCAAATGTGGTAATAGTGATGTCGCTAAATGATTTTTGACAGATTCTGAGAACGGAATGTTGTGTCATGGACATCGATGGTTTCGAGGATATTGAAAATCGAATGGATTTGGAGCCCTTAAACTTTTCCTTGAATTGTTGCACAAAGGTCTAGAGCCTATGGATGTTCTTTTTCAAATCGCTTTGGTGCCGTAGCAGGTCTCATCCATGCTTACGTAATACTGTTTGGATCAACTCGAAAATATTTGTGAGTAAATAAAGAACATTGCCATGTATATTGCTTGTAGAAGCATTGACGATGCATGGCAAGTATTCAAACTAATGCCATCTCCGATGTGGTTTCTTTTACCACAATGCTTTACGGTTTAGTTCGGTTTGAGATTCCAAAGAATGCCATCAAGCTATATCATCAAATGCAACATTATGATCTAGAACTAAACAAGGTGACATATCTGAGTGCAATTAGTGCATGTTCGAGTTTAGGAGGCTTAGAATGCGCGACACATGTGCATAATGACGTTATCAAACTTGGACTTGATTCATATATCATTTTGAGGAATTCTCTGATTGGCATGTATGCGAAATGTGGGTGCATTGATGATGCTCGCCATGTATTTGATAAAATGTCTCGCAAAAGACGATGTTACTTGGATATCTTTGATTTCAGGGTATGCCCAAAATGGATGTGGCAATGATGTGATGAAACTATTCAAAGAAATGCTCTCCAATGGTTTCAAGCCAGACAATCTAGTGTTAGTTTCTTTCCTTGCTAGAATATCCCTAGGATATCTTTGGTGATTTGCTAAAACTTATGATGGGTCAGAAATGCCGTCACTTACGTTGGTGGGCGCAGCTCTCCCAACCGGTAACGGAGAGGTCTCTTAGGCGATGGCAAGTATCCGAATGCAGATCCGCTAATACGGTTCTCACATCCATTCCGCCCCCAACATTCCCGTTCCTGTTCCCTCCGAAAAGCTCTGAAGAAGCTTTGCCAAAAATCGAAGATGCTACGCCCATGTTGCGTGTTCTATGGAATAGGACATGCTTCTCGAAACTATGTTGCGTGGTCTTTCTTACCTTTCTTCGAGTCTCTGAGCCACGGCATCATTAACGCCTCCTCAAGACTCCAAGGAGATTTACTAATTTACAACCCCGGGTGGATTTACGTTTGATCACGGATACTCGTAGATGGAATAGGTGTGTAAGACATTACAAGGAGGTGATTTTGGTAAAACTTGGGTCTCCATCACGAAATGTCTTGGACATGAATGCGATTGTATGGTGGATTTGTACTTCCATCATTTAGGACCACATGGGTGATGAATGTTGTACGCCTATGGGCTAAATATTACACCATTGTTATTTATGATAGGGGTTGATTGGAGTGCGTGCATGGTTTGTAGTGTTTCCTCACCAATGTTGAATCTCTTTATTTGCATAACTTGAGTTCGGGCGGTTGCCATGTTTCTTAGATACGCCACGCCCGGGAATTATTTTATCTATAAACGCTACAAATAGTAATTTGCTAAATAGGACAAAATACTACATATCTTTGCATGTTTACGGTGAGCTATGAAGTATATAGTAGAATTAAGGAAATATATTCTCAGGAAAAGCTTTGTAATATTCAAACACAGCGTGCGTGTGAAGCATTTTCGACATATCCTCGCACATACGATCTCATACATGTGGCCAACATGAAATCATTTACCAATGAATTGAAAAGGTAATGTCAAATATATCCTTGCAAATTTTGCTTTTTCCGATAATGCATTTGTGTTTGCATCTTCCACTATTCAAGCACTAACACAGAATCAAGCTTTCATGCTCTAACCATGCAAGGACTTTTGATTTCACAACTAGACGTTTTCTTTGTAGTTTGATCTTTGGACCACATTAGACAATGGCAGAGAAAAAACCCTTATCTAACAAAGAGAATTGGACAAACCTGAGATATTGAATGAGTTGAATAAGGTTACCAGTTTTGGCTAGATGTTTATTGATTGTTAAAACCTGAGACAGACCCAAACAAACTTTTCAAAATTTATCTGACCTTGGAGTTAGCATAATCAAGCAGATAAACAAAGGCTGCATATAGTATACAGAAAATGAGCTCCATTAAAACAGGAGCTGGAGATATACTTCATTTTGGTAGTTACATGGATGAGCATATTTGGTAAAACAAACAACACAACCATGCCACCATTCTATGCCACCATTCTTATAAGATAAAATTTCCTTCGTTTACAATCTAGACCAGTAGATGCCATTACATGCCACCATTCTTATAAGATAAAATTTCCTTCGTTTACGATCTATGCCACCATTCTTATAAGATAAAATTTCCTTCGTTTACGATCTAGACCAGTAGATGCCACTGGCCTATGATACAGACAAGAAGGAGGTCCACTCTTTCTAGGTCACGTCACCTCTCTAGGTCCTACTCATCATATTACCACACATTTTGTGAATGAACTGCAGCACCAAATACAATAATTACCGAGAAACTACGGGTACAAAATCTTGGACTCTTCTGGGTATTTGACTAAGAAAATATGAAGATAGTTTGATATACAGATAAAGAATTTTAGCATTCACTTGAAAGAAATATGAATACAAATTGCTTGTGAGAGAATACACATGAAGGGCTTAGCCCTTTATTTAGCTTTTGTATAAGCAACAATTCACTGCCTGCAACTATGCTGACAGAAAGTGCGAGGTGATTCACGTACTATAAAATGGTATGTATTCTATCAGCTTTCATATTGTTGAACAAATACACTCTGTAGCTTTCGCTTGACGTGCTCAAAATTTTCTAGAAGACACCCCAGACAAAACAGTATAATATTTGGATTGGATTGTCCAATTTCCTGCAGGAAAGCTATATCAGTAAAAGCGAAGAGAAATGCAGAAGCAACTGCTTGCAGTAATCATCTCACCTTCATAGGTATGTCTCTTTTTGAGAATAAGGTTTCGTTGCAACCAGCAATCTATCCTTACCCTCCAATCCTAGTTCTGTTGTTAGCAACTCTGTACTCCACCGTAATGCATTTGCAATCTTGGAGACTCTTTCTAGCATTTTTGGTGTGTCACGGATAATTACTGTACCTTTTGGCCTCAAGATTCTGTCCATTTCTAATAACACATCGACCAAATTACACCTGCAAGCAAAGTTGGTCTTATTAAATATGTCTAAAGAGGCTCTGCATGCTGAGTTAATTCCTTGGCCATAGGACATTGGCTCGAGCATGTATCTAACATTTAAACTTATCATTGATCCAAATTGCAATTAAACACTTTTTCAGTATTTCTATGTGACCAAATATGCTCATCCATGTAACTACCAAAATGAAGTATATCTCCAGCTCCTGTTTTAATGGAGCTCATTTTCTGTATACTATATGCAGCCTTTGTTTATCTGCTTGATTATGCTAACTCCAAGGTCAGATAAATTTTGAAAAGTTTGTTTGGGTCTGTCTCAGGTTTTAACAATCAATAAACATCTAGCCAAAACTGGTAACCTTATTCAACTCATTCAATATCTCAGGTTTGTCCAATTCTCTTTGTTAGATAAGGGTTTTTTCTCTGCCATTGTCTAATGTGGTCCAAAGATCAAACTACAAAGAAAACGTCTAGTTGTGAAATCAAAAGTCCTTGCATGGTTAGAGCATGAAAGCTTGATTCCTGTGTTAGTGCTTGAATAGTGGAAGATGCAAACACAGCACAGACACGAGAAAAAAGCAAAATTTGCAAGGATATATTTGACATTACCTTTTCAATTCAGTGGTAAATGATTTCATGTTGGCCACATGTATGAGATCGTATGTGCGAGGATATGTCGAAAATGCTTCACACCTGCATCAGCAAGCTGAATATTACAAAGCTTTTCCTACAGAATATATTTCCTTAATTCTACTATATACTTCATAGCTCAGCTGTAAACATGCAGTATATGTAGTATTTTGTCCTATTTAGCAAATTACTATTTGTAGCGTTTATAGATAAAATAATTCCTGGCGTGAGCGTATCTAAGAAACATGGCAACTGCTCTGAACTCAAGTTATGCAAATAAAGAGATTCAACATTGGTGAGGAAACACTACCAGTCATGCACGACTCCAATCAACCCCCTATCATAAATAACAGGCAGAATATTTAGCCCATAGGCAGGTACAACATTCATCACCCATACAGGGTCCGAAATGATGGAAGCTGCAAATCCACCATACACTGCATTCATGTCCAAGACATTTCGCATGCGTGGAGACCCAAGTTTTACCAAAATCACCTCCTTGTAATGTCTTACACACCTATTCCATCTACGAGTATCCGCATCAAACAGAAATCCACCCGGGGGTTGTAAATTAGTAAATCTCCTTGGAGTCTTGAGGAGGCGTTAATGATGCCAGCGGGCTCGCAGTACTCGAAGAAAGGTAAGAAAGACCTGCAACATAGCTCGAGAAGCATGTCCTATTCCATAGAACACAGAACATGGGCGTAGCATCTTCGATTTTTTGGCAAAGCTTCTTCAGAGCGACTCGGAGGGAACATCGAACTGGGAACAGGGGGGGCGGAATGGATGTGAGAACCAGTTAGCCGGATCTGCATTCGGATACTTGCCATCTGCCCAAGAGACCTCTCCGGTTACCCGGTTTGGAGAGCGGCTGCCCACCAACAGAAGTGACCTGGCATTTACAGCCCATCATAAGTTTTTAGCAGTCACCAGCATATCCTAGGGATATTCTAGCATATACCTAGGATATGCCAAAAGCCCACATAAACAAGGGTTTGCCCCCCTAGGGGCAACCCAAAAATTAGAGAATAAAAGAATTTTATATTTATGGCATTATGTTATATTATGAAGACATCATTTTATATTATGGCATTATGGCATCATTTTATCTAGGGAAAATTTTAAAAATGCCCTTGTATTTTTTCATAATTGTCAAAATGCCCCTGTATTTTATATATTTATTAAAATGCCCCTAATTTTTATACTACACTGTTTTTGGCCTCGATTATTTTGTATGAAAAAGAGGAGTCGAATTTGGATTTGATCTGCCGGAATCCCCGGAGTGCAAATGGAGCTGTGTTCTAAGGTACTGATCAGCCATAGCCACATCCAATGCCCCGCCCCTTCTTTCTCAAATTACGAAACTACATGAAGGCCCCGTCCCTTTTTCTTCTAATCTTATTATGCTACACCATCTTCAAATCTCTGCTTCTTTTAGCTTATCGTTTTGTTGTTCTTTTGTGGGTAGCTTTCCAAATACCATAGTTGTTGAAGAAATCCGGAGCAGATAGTAATTTGAGGGCGTAACATCTATGCTATCATGAAATCTGAACTCGATTCGAGTTTGGCTTTTATGTCTTGATCCAACTGCATGTAACACAATGATTTGCCTTCTGCGATAAAAGCTAGAATATGATTTGTCTTCGCCGGAGGAGGTAGCAGCAATTCAGGCAAATGCTTATACGCCATCTCCCGTGTGCTTATCAAATTTGTTTTTTTTTTTTTTTTTCTGTGCTTCACCCCATCTCGCGATTTTTTTGTATTTTTGGTCGAAGTTTCGATCTCTTTGTGGTTCTTCAGGGTCAAGATCTTCATGGCCTGAGTCGGAGGAATTGGATGCTTAACTGCTTAAAACCTCGGTTTCAAGCACAAGTGGAGAAGAGAAATACATGGCAGAGACTTGTTTAAGGGCATTTTGACAAATTCGTAGAATATTGGGGCATTTTGATAATTATAGAAAAATATAAGGGCATTTTTAGAATTTTCCCTTTTATCTACACATATATAATCATTATGTCTGATAGGGACGCCCACGTGGCAGCAAACCATGCATTCTAATGTTAACGCATGTTTTTCCCGGACATTTTTTCAAGAAGAAAAGAAAAGAGAAAAGATGCTCCGGTTCCCCGAGGCCTCGCACCGCTTGGCTATGGGGGAATCCTCAAACGCATGTGAAAGCCAAGGAGTCCCGTAGGGCCGCGATAAGCTCCCGATTGAGCTTTGCACCTTCGGATCGCCTACCTTGCTAACAGGCACGGCCGTTTTTTTTCCTTGCCTCCAAGCCTAAACTACACAGGCTTTTTGCCCTCCAATCCCTACCATGAGTTCTTTTTAGTTAGTCCGCATCCATGAACCGGGTATTTTCAAAAGAAAAATTTGGATTATGCCCTTCCCTCGTAAATGGGCGCACTGCATTGTGCCTAGATATGAAATTGCGCTCCGGTTTTATAGAGACATGGAATGTCAGAATTTCGAGTAGCGATGATTTAAATCATGTATGTGTGTTGTTTTGTGTTGTTCATTGTGGCTTCGAGCTCTTTCTAATTTTAACATGTAACGTTGTTTGCTCAAAGAAATAGAATTATCTTACTTGCACAGCAAAGAAGATTAACATAAAAGAGTTAATTGGGTTCCTAAGACCGATAAGTTTCTGTAAATTTAAGCTTGAGTTGAGATACAATTACTTAAATTTCACTTGTTACATATGACTGATTCCATCCAATATCTATGCGGTTTGTGGCGGCATGCGCCAAAGGTCCCCGTGATTTTGCATAATAACAGAGTATATGCCGAGAGGAAGCTTGAGGGCTTTTCTCGCATAAGAATGACCCCTGACCTTGCCAACGACGAGGCTAATGAAAATGGCGCTTGATCTTGCCGAGGGGATGGAATATATGCTTTCCCATGGTATTATTCATGCATCTCAAGTCGAAAAACCCGGTCTTAGATGACGACCTCTCCATTAAGATTACCGATTTTGGAACCGCTAGATTAGAGTCTGAGACAGAAGAACGAGTCCATCATGTGGGAACATATCGTTGGATGGCTCCGGAGATTATTAGCCACAAACCAAGTTCAAGAAAGGTCGATGTTTTTACCTTTGGGATCATACTCTGGGATTCCTATTGAATTTGATTATATATTTGGTGAGGATTGAGTAGAGACAGCTGCTTTGGGTTTGTGCATATCCAAACATCGTTGTTACTTGTTTGGTAGTGAATTTTTGCAGTTTTGGCTGTTTCTGGGCATGCTGAATTGCTTGCTTGATAAGGCATTTGTAACAGATCTGCCTTTCTCCATAACGGAATTAGTTGAATTGGGCAGTTTCTCTGCTTGCACATCTAATTGGGCAGCATCACAGTTTGCCTGGCGACTAGCGTCGATTTGTGTTAGACTTGCCTATTCCCGATTCCCTTTTTGGTGTTGCTTCTATTGTGTTATGCTAAAAGCAGTTTTACTGTCGAACTATATTGGAAGTTTTGCCACATATAATATGTTGCTTATTTGGTTACTGGATAAATTAAATATTCATAAAGCTATGTTGCCTGTTTTGAATGTCAGTGTTCTGTCTGTTTCCGGAATTTTGTTTCTATGCATTGTTGATGGGCATACTCATGGGTTAAATCTTGATTGGGTTTAATGCAAAATGCCAGGCCTGAAGTGCCTACATACTGCCCCTCTGAATTGAAGCAGCTCTTCTGAATGAAAAGGGGTATGCATATCTAGTTGGCCTGCTGTTGATCCAAAAAATTATGTACGAAAACATAACATCACCCATTTTCCAAAATGGAGAACCATTTGCACCAGTTTGACAGATTTATGACAGAAACGTGTGTATAGATTACCTTTGGTAAGCATCTTGCCACACCTTTGTACAGCATTTTTACGGGAAATAAAAGGCTAACAGGAAAAAATGGCACGCCCCTAAGAGTACCAATATAATATAGCCCCTTTGGTTGCTTTGTTTTGTATTACATTAAGTAATTGCACTAAAGGACTGCTGGTTATAAAGATTCTGCTGGGAAATCTATTCTAGGGTCTGTCAAATTAGGGGCAGAGTCTTCTGATTCATATTCCCTTGGAAAAAATCTGAAGAAGATAGATGTGGAGAATCTGGTAAAGAAGGCCTCTAGTTCTAAGCCATTCTTTGGAGGAACAAATGCTCTGTATTTACTCCTCACTTCTGATGATGTGAATGTAGAAGGCTTTTGTGTGCAAACATGCGCTTCGCATTCTTCAATAAAAATGGGCAAAACGCAAGCGATTCTGTATGCTTCGGTCGGAAACTCTGAAACCCAGTGTCCTGGGAAATGCGCATGGCCGTTCGCCAAGAATTATTTTGGGCCTGATACAAAGCCATTGACTTGACTGCTCCAAATGGAGATGTGGGCATTAACAGAATGATCATAAACATTGCTACCATAGTTGCTGGTGCTGCGACAAATCCGTTTACTGATGGCTATTATCAAGGAGATGCTAAAGTGCCATTAGAAGCTGCTACAGCTTGCACATGTATATTTGGAAAGGGTGCTTACTCTGGATATCCTGGAGAGCTGATGATGGATCAAAAGAGCGGAGCCAGTTTCAATGCTTATGGCACTGGAAGCAGAGCATTCCTGTTGCCTGTCTTGTGGGATCCGTCTACCAGCAGTTGTGCTTATCCATAGCCATTTGTATGAGACAATGTACATAGCATAGAATGTAGATACAGCGGATCCTGTGCAATGAAGAGTGTACATATAGCAATTTTTTACAAGCCTGCTCTTACTTCTTGAATATCAGTTATTTGTTCTAAGTAACTCCATTTTTTTTTACCTGTATTGATTCCATTTGGTCAAGACAACTAGGAGAAAGAGCAATATTATCATAATAGTTGTTGCTTAATGACACCATTGGAGTTCAGTCCAAACCTTTATGTATAGGGGGATCCCACCGGTCGCACTTTCTGATGTAGCCGGTGACCCGCTCCTAGACCATTCCAACAATATACGAATCTGCCCCTACAGAAGTAAGCCGAGGATAAATTTCTTGTATTATAGTTGCATAAAAAAGACACGCATCATTGAGGAAGTCTAAAGAAGCTTGCATTGCATTGCATTGGGGAAGAGATATATGAAGCTTATGATTGACTCATTGAAGAAGATATTTGATGATATGGATATTTTTTAAGGTGCAAAGTTGTTTAGCCCAAGGGATTATCCTCGTGATGTAAAGTCCCTTCATGCTAAAGGGTCCTAATGGTTACATCACTTGGTAAAAAAAATTTGGATATGGTCTAACTCCCTTGACTGATACACGATGCACGTAGTCGCAAAGGAAAGTTAGTGAATTTTGTTGTCAAAATGGAGGTGGTGTGTCAAAAATGAAAAATGATTGATTCTTGGGAACGATGCTGCGATGAAGATATGTGGTTTGTAGCTCATCCACAATTGGTCAAGTTGTAGCAAATTATGCTAGTGCTTCCTAGTAATACGGCCATTTGTGAAAGAGGGTTCTCAAAGCAAAACTACATAAAAGAGGATGATCGCTCTCGTCTTGATTTGAAGATGTTGGATGAGCTCATGTTTTTATTATTGATGGCACTGGCAGAAGAGAAGCTTGATATTGATGGTGCTCTTAATCTTTGGCGTGAGAAGAAAAATCAAAGAATGCTCCATTTAAATGAGCATTAATGCTATACTTATTTCCTAAATGTCGACGATGTTCATATGAGATTTCTATATATTTAACTCTCATGTTTTAAACTCTTATGAATTAAACGCTTTGCTGAAATTTAATGATGTTCATACAATCTGTATGTGTGAAATATTGCGAGTGCATTGTCACTTTCAAGTATTTTAAAGCTAGAGTTGTCCCTTGATGAACCCAAAGGGGTTCATTCGTACACTTTCTTTGAAATTCTATAATAGCTCCTATAAAGCATTTTTCTACATACTCACAATATGTTGTCCTCTATGAGTGTATGTATAAGAAAATTTTATGTAAAATATAGAAAGCTTCTATTATCAAGCATAATATAGAACTATCAAGCATAATATAGAACCAAATGCAAAGGAATCAAGTTTATTCTCACATCATTTTGCACATATAATTTTTCTTAAGAAGTCTAATTCTTTCACCTTGTAAATCATGGTAATATTAGCTGGCTAGATCTAGGCCTCAGATGCTAAGAAAAATAAATTAATAATCTTATATTTCTTATAAACTAGATTGATGTTGGCTAAACTAGCCCAAAATTCATTCCAAAAGTTTCGAAGATTTAGCTAAATAATACAAAATTTCAATCTCTTACTTTCCAGCATTTGGCTAAGGAGATCGAAAGTTGGTGCTGGCGCAAAAAAATTTAAGCTAAAATTATTATTTTTTTTCCAATTTTTTTCCATTTACTTTAGCCAATATTTTTTGAAAAGGTGCTAAAAAACTGCCAAATAGCTAAGTTTAGCCCTTAAAATATTCCATGGAACTAGGCATTGAGGTAGACTCTTCTCCTGGGTAGCAACCTATCAGTAAACCTCCTTGCAAGGAGCAGAAGAGAAGTGCATCTAGTCTTCGTGGAAAGAAGACAAAGGCCAGGCGCCATGAGGAGGGCACCAAGGCTACTGCCGCCATCCTGGCTGAAGCCATGAAAGATGTCATTAATGTCCATAAGGAGTTGAAGTTGATGGAACTTGCGCATCAGAGAGAGGCTGAGGATAGACGAGCAGAGATATGTAGACAATTTGAGGCTCGAAGGGAGGAAGCTGTTAGATGGAAAGAATTGTTGGAACTTGAGTCGTCCAAATGGAAGGAAAATCTTCAGTTGCAACTATCGCAATTGAAGATGCAGCTTCAGATTCAACTGCATGGTTGGAGCAGCAATTCTGAGATGGCAAGCACTACCCCATCCTCCAACATGGACAACGCTTTCTTTGGTGGTGGATCAAGCTTATTGAGCGATTTATTTGATGTCATGCTCTTAGATTAACTTGCCATGTTTGGGTTTAAGTTTGTTTTATGTAGTGGAAGTCATGGAATCAATATGATAGCTTCTATGGTTTTCCAATATATGTCTTTAACTCATGTTAGACAGACAATCTAAGAAAGATAAAATGAGTGATGCACTACTTTAAATTTCAAAACACACACATGGTTCACATAAATTTAATACAAACACACATGTTTAAATCAAATTCGGAGCTTGTATGTGATTAAAACCAGTGCCCCTGAGCAGTTTTCTGTCTCTTCTTCGCGCCGTATCTCCTTGATTAAGTTGTAATCCTCCATATAAAACCACACATGTATCAAAGTATGCATCCTCATTTTCAATTTGTAACATATTGTGAAGAACACAACAAGCAATAACTACCTTTGGCGCATGAGGCATTTTAATTGGCATGTTACCTAAGATGTTCCAGCGACCCTTCAATATAGCGAAGCAATTCTCTATCACCACCCTATTTTTGGTTAAATAATGTGTTTAATCTTGCTTAATTAGGGTAAGATATTGAATTCTGGCTTTTGTTTTGGTAAAATTGGACTTTTTTTGAGCAAAATTGAGACGATGTCTCACACGTCGCGCCAGGACAGAAAATGAACTTTTCATTTTCGGGCTGGGCGCAACGTGTGAGACCATGCCCCAAAAATGCCCAAAACAGCTCCAAATTGACCAAATAAGGGGTCAATTCTGCCTAACTCGACGAGTTCAGTCGTTTACCCATTTAGAGCCCATGTCTCACACGTCGCGCCAGGGCAGAAAATGAACTTTTCATTATCGGTCTGGGCGCAACGTGTGAGACCTCTCAGCAGTTTCTTCGCCATGCCATATCCAAATGATCTCCAGTTTGTTGCAATAGGTTCATTAGTTGATCTTAGCATGCTCAAACCCTAAAAATAGTCTTCAAATTCTCATTTGCATATCTTAATAGGTCAGAATCGTCCAAACCCCAGCTCAAAATGACCAAAATTGCTCAAACCCTTGAATTGTTTTCCCAAACTGTGGTCTATCTGTGAATAGAAGCATATCCCATTAGTACCTCGCAAGTATCGCTCTCAGCTCGAAGCTGGTGCCTTACTCCTAGATAGAAGTGCCCAAGAACACCCCTTTGTTATAGTCATCTAGACCTCAGCATAGCAACCCAAGTCCAACTGTTTGTACATCACCTCTGCTCGAGCCAAAGGCATAAACCTTGACCTAATTCTGTGTCCTTCTAATAGAATTTGACTTATATAGCCGCCACATTGACATGCCAGGATACCTAGAAAGGAGCTAGAGCCTAGAGCTGCCCAAGTCACTCCATGTGTAGAGATTGGACCCCCCTGTTAGAACCTTAGAGTATACCTCAAACACCATGAGGGCTTTGCAAAACAACCTCATGTCATGCCATACCACATGTCCTAATGTCCATAGACTTGTAGATTATAGATATGTCTTCAGTAATGCTGCCCGAGCCATCTTGCTTGCTTATAGAGCCCAGAATGTTGTAGGAGAGCCCTTCAAGTAGACCCTTAGACTCTAGGATATACGAGCGTTGTTTTCGAAGTACAGGGCCAGAGCCACAGAAGAGCTAGAGGCGCAACTTCTTGAAGACATCAAGGTCCCAGCCGATGTACAGACAGATAAGGAGAGGAGACCGAAAAAGGCAGACCCAAGAGAATGAAGCACAACGACAAACACTTCAATCGACAAACGAGTAGAACAGGACACCACCGGCCTATCATCAATCTTCAATCAAATGGGAAGAATATTGATAACCAACGGCATCAAGAATCTTCTAGATGGCAACCTCCCGGATACCACATCCACGAGCTCACATCAGAAAGAGGATCTCGACGCCTTCACCAACTCGACGCACATGAGTTTCAAATGGAAGAACGCAAGACAGCAAAACACAGGTGCAGGAAGACGTTAGACATCGATGCCACGTTAGCATTACGAGTTAAGGCCAGAGGGCATAATCTTCCGTCGACGAAAGAAGTCATGGCGACACAGGAGCGTATAGAAACCGGAGGGAAGACAACTACGACCTTGCAGCCAGCAGCTCAAGCGAATGTCATGCAACGTCAACAAAAGGAGCAACCAAGCTAGGCAACCACAAAGCACCTAAGGCTAACCCAGACGAGCTTCCAGCTCCCTTGCACCAGTAGGGGAACTTTCATCGGTTCCAAAAAGTAGGAGACCATAAGGGGGAGGAGACACATATCAGGGAAGGAACATCTCCGACTTGAAGACCTATATCAGCATTAGGGGCAACATCAAGGAGGGGAATATTCTGCTCGAATAAGAATTCTGGACCCAGAAACACCTAGAACCAAAGGAAGGACGACCTTACTACGTCAGCCAAGGAGTGCGAGACTCGAATGGATAGAACCCAAAGGACGGAGGAGACGACCTAGCCAGCAGGTACAAATCACGCAAAGGCGACCAGAAGGAGCTATGGTAGGTATAATGGAGATGACAACACTTCCAGGCACAGGAGAATCACCTCGAAGTGAAGCAAAGCCCAAGCAACAGGAGTCGCACTCAGAAATTCAACCTGCGGAGGAATGACATTGCCTGCCTACCGACCACGATCTTAGAGCTTCGAAGACATTCAAGAATGCCCGACTGCAACAGCCAGGTGACCCTACTCAAGCTCGATCAATGGCACCGCACATCAGCAACCTTGCAACGACACACCGCATGTAGGGACGTTGAGCGGTCACCGCATTCCTCGCGACGAACATACACAATAAGGAGGAGCATCTTTTTCAAGGGATCACATCGACGAACACTCTTCGCAACTTGAGGTGATCAGCTCGGATCAGACATGAAGCTCAACAATAGCCCGGGGGATCCACCTTCTTTATAAGGGATATGCCACCTGCGTGCATAGGGTAGCCGAAAAACCCCTAGTATACGTGTTTCTGATAGGCAAATTTAACCCCTTTCCGTATGGTTTTATAACTAGGAGAACATCCCAAAACCCCTATGACCCCTAGTATACATACGGAAAAGGGTAAAAACTCACCCCCTCCCATTGATGCACGTGGTTTTGACAGGTTCCATAAGGTGACGCCCCCTTGAACAATAGTAGCAGCATCTCAAGAAATCCCGGAGTCAACCAGAACGAAGAAGATGCAGCAAAACCGAAGAATCAAACGCGATCAAGGAGGGGAAACCCTAAAGGAGTATAAATAATTAGGTAGATCTTCGTAGTTGTTTTGCAAATGTGGATGAATTAAAATCCCAATGTAAATGCGTATATGTCTATTGTATATCTCGAGTGTTCACATATATAGTGGAGAAACATAAGTTTAGAGTCATGTTTTATGGATTTAGCGCTTAGATCAGGAAGCTCCTTCACTTCGACTGCCAAATGAGGAAGCAAGGAAGCACAACTGTAGCCCAAGATCAAAATGGAAGAGCAACTACGAGGGAGAAACGACCAGAGCCCAAAGCAAACCTTCTCGACTCCAAACACTTCGAAGTGCCCCTCAAGTAGAAGACCGCCATCCACCCAATGTCGAATAAGAGACAACACCGGTCATGTCAAGATCATCAGCGCTGCACCAGGACATCGTCAGGGCGCAACACTACATCTTGTGGCAGCAGCAACACTTGATGAACTTATGACACGACTGGCCTCAACAATAGGAGGAACGACCCGACATCAACAAGCCAACTAAGAAGGCAACATCTCGACGACTATAATTCCACCTTGTGGTAATATAGGGTGATGCGCTATGACACGTGGTATTAGATGGAGATGCACTTATGAAAGGCAATCGCGAACGAGGAGATATGCCTTCAACAACTAGGTGATGGCTTCACAAAATTCTACTCCTACCAATAATTAGAAGAGAAGAAGCCGATCGTATTCTCAGGCATGTGGGACATCAAACGCCCAAGGTAGAAGCATTCGACACCTTAACGACAAGGATAGCAACCGGAAGCACCTTCGCAAAAAGAGAGTTCAAGATAATAGCCGGGCTATTCAACGACAAGAGTATATCTAAGGCAAGTACTTCTTCAACTCAAGGGTCAAGCTGCTGCAGACATAGGGATCCATCACCCGACAACATAGCCATAGCAGGAGGAGAGCCATGATGCTTTACTTGCCGAGAGACCGACATGCATAGAGGGACAAAGGTCGAAAGCTGGAGAAGTGCTAGCAACCGACTTCTTCCACGAGCTCCCCTAGAGGCAACAGAGGATCAAAACCGACGAGCACAATCAAAGCCACCTAAGGTACACCAAGACAAGAAGACGGCATAGCACCGTGGAACGCGACAACGCCCAAGCCATGTGATCGAGGGAATCAAACAAGGAAGTTTGGAAGCTCGATGGAGAAGCAACTAGGCGAAGCCGAAATGATGACTTGCACGCTGATTTGCATGCTACTTGGTGAACCCAAGGATGGACGATTCAAAGAACAAATCGCAGAAGAGAACAACCCGTGAGGAGTATAGCCAAAGGAATCGCGACATGACCTCAAGAGACGCCCAAATAGCTTCAAGTATCATGAAGGAGGAACAATTACCGAGAACAAGATCGAAGCAGATCGAAATGTCGAAACATCGAATTTACAAGCACACCTTTAGTTAGAATGTGATGCAAAGCTTGGTTGTGCCATAACCGACAAACACCTGAGGGCCCAAGTATATCAACAAGTTACCCCGGGTATGAGCTGACGCATAAATAGGAGGATATAGATCATCAACACCAATGAACACCAATGACATTGCCGGGAGTAGGTGTGCAACTCAAGGGAGGCATAAGGGGACCTAATAGCTCTAGTAGTAATTGTAATTATGTAAGCTATATGTTTTGCATGTACGCCTCCCTTTGTTATTCCTTCCCTCCCGTAGCATAATAGATCAAAGGAAGAGATGTCGTGGCAATTTGCGGCGTGAAGCAATCAACATCCTCAACACTCTTCTGCAACACGATAACGACAAGAGGACTCGGCGTATGAGACATTGATGGAGTCAAGAAACAATATCTGGATACAGAGTCGCCCTTTAGCCGCCAAGACAAAGAGTTCAAGATGAAAGATCTTCTTCAATGGCGCCACCTTCAGGCTTTTGAAAAGCGGCATGGAAGATTTCAAGTGATCAACTACACCATTAAGCAACCAGCAATGAGAGGCTTCTAACGAAGAAAGTCAGCCTCTACATCAAAGAGGAGCCACCGTCAAGGAGACTGAAGTATCGAGCGACTCGGAAGAACGTTACCTTGCTCCTTCAAGCAGGCAACGAGTGGATGAGCTTCTAGCAAGCTCAAGGATCCAAGGCCACGGGGCCTAGTAGGTTAAATGTATGGACGGTAACATCCATATTGGGATTAGAAGGCAATTCCGGATATTCTCGTTAAAAGGATTGCCCAATTGGGAAGGAAACGCATAGGAGTAACTAAAATTATACACGATTGTTAACAGACATCCAACATATTGAAACCACTTGGTGAGATTGATCACCTCGCTAAGAAGGAATCATTACTAGGATAATTATTGACCATGTATAAATCTAGTATCTCCAAAAGAATAATCCAACCGAAAGAAAAGAAGTAATCTAACAAGTCCGGCCAACTTGTTACGATGACATCAATTCGATTGGTAGGAATATTCCAAGAGTTTAAATAACTAAGAAAGGGGGAATCTCTAGAATAATAAAAGAATAGTACATGCAAGGTACATCTAAAATAAGAATTATAGTAATCAAATAGTCTTTTGAGACAAAAGGAATTGTCGTCGTGACAAAACCTTGTGGTTTAGAATCGTTCTAACTAAGTAGGTAACCCGTAACTATATTGAAATAAATGATAACATAATATGTATATCCATCTTAGGTGGTTATATATGTTAGCTAAGGCTAGTAAAGTAATGCGCTAAGTAAGAAGCGTATAACCTCTTAAGGGGAGAGAATAGATAGGACGTTGTGTACAACGTCATTGAAGGGGTGCAGGACCATTTTCTTTTCGAAGAAAGTGGGAGAGCTCAATCTTATGATTGAACGTACTTGCATCGAATTGACCGACCCCTAGAATAGAGTTCACCCCGGCAATAGTCGAAGCAAATAGAGCGTAAGATAGATAGATAGATAGCTCAGGAGGCCTTCAACGTGCGAGACCGACGTAGCAGCTAACTACACCAATGAAGTGGAGCAAAACTATGGGAGCAATGCAACGACCAAGTCATCTCCAAAATTACTCGATGCCGGTTCAATGGGTGGATGCGTTCTAGCCTTAGGTAAGGGGTGCGCATGCATTATAAGCTTTAATGTGCCTTATAGATAAGTTAAATGTAGATCCTAATAACTGGATAGAAATTGTTGTACGTATATATATCATAGGGAAATAAGTTAAATAACAACGATAATGTGAGGTAGCATGTTAATTAATCCTTCGCAAGGATGCAATTCCTTCCAAGGATAGCTATATGACCTCGGGTCCTTATAAATATAAATAGAAAATAGAATTCAGATATACTTAAGTGCATCTTAGGGATATACTTCCAAGGGTAATGCGGAACCCAAGGAAGAGAATAAGAAGCACATCTAATTCTTGCGTATGATAATTAAAACCTTGTCTATGTAACAATAGGTCTAAATCAGGGTTATTGTTTAAATAATCGCGATCTAAAAGTCGTTAAATATTGCAAAGCTTAGAGTAAATATAATTGTACTATCGGAAGTAATGTATCCGATACTATGATAATGTTAATTCATATATATTACCTTAGGGTAATTATGTTAATCACATGCATTAAAGGAGCCAGTAAAAATCGGCTCAGGCATGTCGATTTGTGTAGATTAATTCTATGTGTAGTTAAGATTAGTCTACGCATGCAACCGATGCTAGGTATGGATTGCATGCGTTGTAACCGATGATGAGACCGCTACGGTGATCTCTAGGGCGTGGTGTAATGTCGATGTAGGCATGACCGCGTTTCCGCTTGGATGAGTGGAAGGTAGATTAGAAAGTCTACTTCTGTTCCACGGAAGTAGACGACTTCGAGAGAAAGGAGGTCATTGAGGAATGCATTGATAGGAAAAGCACCTCTAGCCCCATATATGCTTTGATAGGAGGAATCGCCTTCACGCCCCATATACCGAAGGACCTATCCTCCACGCCGGGCAACTAGGGTGTAGGCATGAGCGGCATATAGGCATATAGGGCGCCTCCACGGCCATAATGGAAGATTCACCCCTCTTCCTACGGAGATTAGCCATGCATCCATGTAGATAGGTGGGGTGGTCACCATATAACCAAAATTTTATTAATAATTAATAATAGGTAGTGTCGACCAAGATGCCAATAGAGCTCCCGGAGGGCAAGGAGGTCGAAGACGAAGACTTGCAACATAAATTTTGTTATAATGTGTTGCAAGGAATGAAGAGTACCTTAAATAATAATTGTATATGAAATTGTTAAATTGTGATAAACTAAATGTTGTGATAATAGAAACTAATAAGTACCTTGTTTTAGTAGAAGTTACGAATTGACAACTTATTTGATAATGTAATGGCGTAATAATGATTTAAAAATATTACCTTAAGGTAATCGTAATAAACGTGTAAGTATTATAGTAGTATATCGTATGCATCGGGTTGATTGCGGGTTAGAAGATTCCAAGGTGGGAGACCCACCATGTGTCGCAGACAAAGATCATTTCAAGGGGGGAGAATGTGGCGTTCCCCAAAGATTATATACGGTCCCCGGATCGTATAATCGCACTACCGCCACGCGACACGCCGCGACCGACGGTACGTGCAGCGACGTGTAGCCAGGCTAGTAGCCCCCAGGGGCAACTTGCTAGGTATGTGCATTTTATTAATGTGCACATGCACATTTATTAAGGTGCACACATTTCCATGTGGGCACATTTTAGGTGCACACATTTCCATGTGGGCACATTTAGGTGCAATACATTTCCATGTGGGCACATTTGGGTGCACACATTTCCATGTAGGCACATTTGGCCACCTAGCCATTAAAGGCAAGAGTGGGCCCCATTCCCACTATCCCACATGCCTAAAGGGGATAATTGAAACCCTAGCTTACCCCCCTTGTCTATTTAAGTAGGAGAACCCTAACTTGCCCATTTTTCGCTCCTAGGGTTTTGGAGCTCGCTTTGACCGCCCCAAGGGTCAAAATCAGCCTCCCCTGCACTGCCCGAGAGAATTGCATCATTAGTTTTCCTTGATTCGGCATCTCAAAGGATGGTCGAGCTTCAGTCGAGGAGGAACTCAAGGATCGGGGTATTTAGGCAATTTAATAGTCTAAACCCCATTTCAGCCATCCAATCAAAGAGGGTTTAGCCTCTTAAATTGCCCATAGCAGCCCCTCTAGATCTCTAGATAGCGATTCTAACTAAAAACCTAACTCTATGATGTAGATTAGATCTAGTTCTTTAGTTCTCTCGTGAAGTATATGGATGATGTATCTCTATGAACTCCTTGTATTGGGAAGGGGGGGTAGAGACCTAAAGCTTTGTAGTTGATGCTCCTAGAGTAGCCTCTCTAGCACACCTGAGATTCTACTGCCTCGTACAAGAACCAAACCCTGGGTTGTGGGTGGAGGGGCCAGACCGCTAAGAATGAGATTCTTGTTCGACTCTTGAACGATCCTCCGGGTGTGTAAGGCCTACCGGGATCATTGTGACTAGGGTCTCCGATGGCTCACCACCGAAAAGGGTGAGGCATGGACTCTAACCGCGGAAGTGGTGTACACTTTCCGCTGGGTTCACTAATCACGAGGCAAAGGGCCCTCTAGTCACCTTGAGTCAGCATGTAGATCTCTGAGGGAGTGATCCCTTCCTGCCCCATCGGAACTGGAAGATGAAACCCGTGAATAGCCCTTTTTGGCTATGCATCCGAATGGCTACGTCAGTCCCGGACACTCTTCGTACTCCTAAAGTGTCATTAGGGATTTTTGAGATCATAAAAGGGCCTTCTAAGAATCGGCCGACTAAGCTATATGAACTACCAATCGAAAACAAAAGATAGTAATCCAGTCAAGAAAACAAGTTAATTAACTCACAGATCACATTTTTTCTAGCATAAGTGTTGATAGAAAAGTCCAAATGAGCTCTTGTTTGGTGCAATAGATAGATCTCATTGAGATCTTTCCAACCTTAGGTGGTTTGCATATCTTTTAGCCCAGGAGAGTAAAAAATGGTAAAAACTATATTTTTGGAGTTTTGACAATCATAAGTGGTTAAAATATGTGCAAAGCACCTATATTGGAAAGATCTCAACGAGATCTATCTATTGACTAAACGAGAGCTCATTTGGACTTTTCTATCAACAAATATGCTAGAAAAATGTGATCCGGTGAGTTAGTTATAACAGCTTTTTCGACCGACCCGCCGCCCTCGATTCTGATTGGTAGTCATTTATCTTCATTTGGCTTAGTTGGCATGTTTTGAAGGCCCTTTTAATCTCAAAAACCCTAATGGCATAGGAGGGCGGATGGAGTGGACAACCCTAAGCCATGTTCTTATGCCGGCCCAAATCCATTGCCGCGGAATTGCATGCGCAATGAACTCCGAGACCAAGCCGCCGGCCATCCCTTCGAAGTCGAGCCTTGGGTAGGGATCCTTATGTATGATGTCGATCATTATCTATGCAGATGTTGATGCACCACCCTTCGAGGTGGATATGTGATTATGTTGTATACTGACATGTATGTTTACGCTTCCGCAGCTAGGTAGGCCCTGAGGGAGACGGGGTAAAATGACCCCTTCACTCTTCCCACTGGACTCGCTAGTACGCGATGATTGTGGAGGGCCCCTCAGACGATGGAGCTGGTATGGGGATGAACTCCTGCTTGTATACCTGTGGGTGCAACTGATATACAGAGTAGGGGACGTCACAGGTCGGGAGAGGAGGAAAAGGAAAGGGAAAAAGGCCATTGGTAAAGGGGAAGGGGGAAAGGGAAGCGAAGGGGATGGAATGGGAGAAAAGGAAAATAAAATAAGGTAAAATGAAAAAGGGAATGTGAAAAGGGGAGGGGATAGAAAAAGGGAAAAGCAAGGAGGTTGAAAATGGAAAAGGAAAACGTGAAAAAAGTGGAAGCAAATGGAAAAAGGCAAAAGGGAAAAACGGGAGGTAAAATGAAAAAATAGAAAGGGGAGGTGAATAAAAAGGAAGAGCAAAATAGAAAAAAAAAGAGAAGGAAAAAAAAGGAAAAAAGGAGGGGAGGAGGAAAAGGTGAAGAAAAGGGGAAAAGAGGAGCGAAAAAAGAGCATGAAAAAATAGAAGAGAAAAGGGACATGGCAAAAAAGGGAAGAGGGAAAGGGTGAGGAAAGGGGAAAACCGAAGGAAAAATGGACATGGAAAAAGGGAAAGCGAAAGAGGGAAAAGAAAAAAGGAGGGGGGAAAAGGAAGGGAAAAGGGCACTAGAAAAAAAGGAAGACTGAAGGGCTGGGCAAAAGAGGAAAAGGGAAGGGAAAAAGGGGAAAAAAGAAAAGGTGGGGAGAAGGAAAGGGAAAAGGGAAAGGAAAGGGGAAAGCAGAAAGGAAAACTTAGATAGACAGATAGTATTTTTATGTCATGCCACATTGGCAGCATCCATGAGGACATATGACGGACCCCCAGAGACTTGAACACAAGATCTCTTAATTGCTAACCCAATGGACTAGCCATTAAACCGAACAAGAAAGAAGGGCGCGAGGAAAAGGGGAAGAGGGAAATGGGAAAAGAGAGGGGGGAAAGGTCTTGCTTTTTGTACAAACAATTTGGAAGGAGTTATGGAATACGTGTAAGCATTTGAAGAGACTTTGTCGGTATACATATTCAACGTTGAAGCCTGAGATCATACAAAAAGAGGCAACTGTGACTCATGTCCAATATGAAGGGGACAACCAGTAGAAAGCAGAACTAGTAGAAGTTGGTGACAATTTTATCATAAATGCGGAAGACAATAATGAAGAAAATGTTGACTGATTGTGAAGTGTAATCGAACCCAAACACGTGGTGGAAAAATGCATTCAAGATTATCGGGTTCAAAATTTAGCGGTGCAAGAGGTAATTCTAAAAATTAAATATTACAAGTTCCCGAAGCTAAGTTAGATCACGAGTTGTTAAGTAATATGCCTGATGTTAATTGTTATTCACACCTCGTCATAAGCGCAAAGGTAGATTTGATTGCTGATGTAAATGAAGACAATGTATACCATTTACCTTTGGAAGCACACGAGCATATCATTGACTCTTTACCACCGCCTGATTCTGAAACACTGGCAAGTGCCCATTGCGTAGCCAAGAAGAAGACACGACGGAAACAAGTTATCCTAAGGGCAGTTAGGAAGAAGGCAGTGGTCAGAAATAAAAAGGCTGGTACATATGGCCAATGGAAAGAATGGGATAGGCAGCAGAAAAAGAACCAAGGCAAAGAAGAAGGTTTGATAGCAGAATAAACCAAGGAAAAAGACAAAGGTTTAAGGTTGTACCAGAAGGAAGAATTTTGTATTCAATATCATTGAATAATAAAGAACATTTTTGAATTTTCTTTCTCATTTGGATTTAAAGAAAAAGTTAACAGATTTCTGAAAACTTTGAAATGGAGGGATTGGATAATTTCTGTGAATGTTTAATATACTTGAGTTTTACAGCCTTGGTGGTTGGTTTTTGCAGGCTAGTACCAACACAGCATGATGGTCATGCTTATACTGTGGCCCATAGATTCACTGTCATGCCTATTCTTTTATGGTAGATATACCAAACTTGGCAGGTTCTTGTGATGGAAGGCAAGTAAGAACACATTTAATACGAATTCTGGTTTGATATGCACATGATAAAAACTGTTCAAAGGCTTGTTTACAGAGCTAAGATGCAATAATCTTCTCCTATACCATGCATGCAGTTTAAAGTCCAGGCCAACATTGTCAATCTCCAAGTAAGAAGATTCTGAGAATGGTTGGTAGTATAAGACAAATGTCTACTGCTAGACCTTTTAAAGTAAATGGCTTATTATGTTATTAAGATCCGCTTATAGGTGCGTGAGCCATGAAGAGCCTTGCTCTGCCTAGAGGCTTGTTTAATTTCATGTTTCAACATTTTAAAAGCTCACGAATGCATTTTGCAGCAGCTCAACCTGTAACCATTTGCGTTCCCAAGACTTTGGTAGATAATGTAGGCCCAGGCACAAAAGATGCGTTAATCACCTTGTCACATGTTGCAAAGGGCTGCATTCTTCCTCCAATATGAGCCAAAAGCTAACCTTCAATGTAGCCGTGACAATGGCAATTTGGAGCAGAGTAAACATGCATTTGGCACATCCTTTAATTGGTTGTTCTTTAATATGACAGATAAACCATGGTTTATTAATGTGTTTATATTGCCTCAAAATGTTGTAATTGGTATTCAATCAAGACGTTACTGTATATTGAAAGAAATTGAGTGCCCTTGTTTTGTCAAAACGGGCAAAAGTTTGGACGAGCTTGATAAATTTGAAACCAAGTTAATGAATAAATTGTTTTAGACTTCAATTGTATGTTAATTGTGATTTTTGGACATGGAGAAATCAATCTGTTGTATTCCATAGTCAAACAATAGAGAAACACAAAGGATAACTGATAGTTGTGTCTTCTGTATAGGTGCAGGACATTACGGAAATCTACAAGACAAAAATTGCTGCACATATCTAGAAGACAAAATTGCTGCCTATTCATGACATAATTAAAGCTAGTAACAGTATATTTTGCTGGCTGTAATACAAGTCAAGCTTTGGATTTAGTAAACTGAGCCAAGGTCATGTCGTCATCACTGTCAACTGTATCTGTATCCGAGTCATGAGGACTGACTTGTGCATTAACTTGAGGTACAACTTCAGGAATTTGAACATCTGCAGCAGCTTGAGTTGTTCTAACTTCTGTATTGACATGAACATCTGCATTAACTTGAAAAACGAGATCATGTTGTTCCTTGATAAGATCGATAACTTTTGGCAGTGTAGCAGGCAAGTTCAATATAGGTGGGATTTGAGAAGTACCAAATGTGTTTTGAAAAGCGCCAAAGGTGCTTTGGATCTCAAAGTTATAGTTTCCGGGAAATCAGAGGTTGTGAATCTGACTGGAGTTCCAAGATTCTGCCTCGAAGCTAGAAGTCATACCTGGTTTGCAAAGTTAACATGTTAGCTAAGTTAGAAGACATATTTAGAAAGGAAATACATTACCTATGCCTGAAGTTCTGTCCATTCCTGATTGAGTATCTTTGACGGCTTCTTTGACGGATTGAGTTTCTTTAACGGCTTCTTTGAGGGTTTTAGAAAGTGCTGGATTTGTGGTTTCTTCTACCTCAGGTTTCTTGATATTCTTTCCAGCATTTTTTTCCTCCTTGCCTTTTATATGTTTTGGCTTACTAGGCTTTGCTGTAGCAGAAAATAGAAAACGTTTGGGAGTCCTCTTCCTTCCCAACTTAATAGACTTAGGTTCTTCGGCATGCAGCATCACTATCTTGCTGCTTCTTCCTCTTATTTCCTGATACTAGTTAAAGTAAAAGAATTATTTTGGCAGGTGCTATCAATGGTATATGGGAGATAATTTTACCTAACTGTCTTTTGGCAACAACACGCATTTGAGGACGTCTTCTCACTTCTAATTTCTGTGGACTGGTGTATTCAACATCTTCATCATCAAACTCTACTTGGTTACTTTATCGCATTGTTAGTATCTTCATCTTATATTATAATGTTATACCGTAATTCTTGGGTCGGATCAAGCCCTAATTTGAATGGCCAAGATCATCCGTTGCATCCGGGCCAAGATGTATCGCACGATTTTCCACCACCATGATTGGTCGTACTTTGATCTCTTAAGGGGAAAGGAAACGAAAAGGGAGGACGAAAGGGGGGAAAGTGAAGGGCAAAAAGGCACGAGGGAAAGCGGAAAGGAAAAAAAAAGGAAAGGAAAATGGACGTGGGGAAAAGGGAAAAAGGGAAAGGTTGAGGAAAAATGACATGGGAAAAGGGTAATAGACAAGGGAAAGGAAAGGGGGAAAAGAAAAACGAATGGAAAAAAGAGCATGGAAAAAGAGAAAGGGAAAAAGGGCATGAGGAAAAGGGAAGAGCAAAATCGAAAAATGGAAGCGAAAAAGGGCACGGGAAAAAGATGAAGAGAGAAAGGGTGAGGAAAGGAGAAAAAGGAAGAGAAAAGGGAAAATAAAAAAGAAAAGGGAGGGTGAACGGGCAGGGGAAAAAAAAGGTTGGAAAAAAAAAAAGGGACATGAAAAGGTTGGGGAAGAGGGAATGGAAAAAAGGCATGGAAAAAGGGAAAGAGAAAAGGAAAAGGAAGGGGAAAGGAAAGGGGAAAAGTGCATGAGGAAAAAGGGAAGTGCGAGGAAAGGATGAAAAGGGAAGGGAAAAATAAAAAGGGAGGCTGAAAGGGAGAAAGAGAAGAGAGAAAAGGCACGAGGAAAAGTGGAGAGGGAAATAAGAAAAGAGAAGCAAAAAAGGGCACGGGGAAAAGGGGAAGAGAGAAAGGGCGAGAAAAGGGGATTTAAAAAAGAGAAAAAGGAAAAGAGCATGGGAAAAGAAAGAGGGAAAAGAAATAAGAAAACGGAAGGGAAACGAGCATGGGAATAGAGGAAGAGGGTAGGAAAATGAGGAACATGGGCACAGGAAAATGGTGTGGAAAAGGAAACGAAAAAATGGCATAGAAAAAGAAAAAGAGAGAAGAAAAAGAAAAGGAAAAGAAAGGGGGAATAGAAAGGGAAAAAGCATATGGGAAATGGAAATAAGAAAAGAAATAAGAAAAAATAGAAAAAGAAAACATGTAGGGAAAATGAGAAATAGAAAAGGAAACATGAAAGTGTGCAGCAAAAGATGAAAAAGGAAAGAAAAACGGTAATGAAAGAGAAAGTAAAAGGCAAAGGGAAAGGGAACAATGTCGAATGCAACAGAAACCTTTTCTAGCCTAGCAATGATGGGCTTCGTTTCTTTTATATGATATTTATGAAAAGGAGTCTATGCCCAGCAACACTGGGCACTATTACTAGTCTTCATTATTAACGATGTCGGGTACAACTAGATAACCCAATTCTGTATAAAGATCTTTAGGTACATCTATTTTGCACACGTGACATTGCAAGTTCTCTATACACTTGTGGAAGCAGAAGAGATGAAATATGTGACCACAAGATAATTGGACATACAAGGAATAAAAGCCATGCCACAAACCAAACAACCCGAGACTCCATCTGCAAATGGCCAATTCCCAGCTTTAGGTATTATGAAGGCACTAGTTACAAAGTTTGCTCTCAAATGTTGCAAGTTTGAAATTTTAGTTTGCAAGTCTGCCTGTGCTTCAACTATATTGTGATCAACGTGTTCAGGTGACTAATGGCATCTTCTATTTCCTGCGTATTGTTCGCAAATTCCTTGTTCTTCAGGAGGGAAAGCAGAGTAAGTCCCAGCAACTTTTCTTCATCTCTAAACTTAGACAGAGCTGCATCCTCTTCGGGACAGATTTCGTCCAACGCTTGCAATTTTTCCTTGACTTCCTTGATGTCTTTGCAAATAGATGCAGCTGATGCATCATATCCTCGAAGAAGACCTTCTGTTTCGACTAGCTGCATCTGCTTTTCCTTCAACTGATTTTCTAAAATCAGAACTTCCTCACTAAACAAGTTCAAATCTGCTTCCAAACAGGATATGGAATTGGCAATGTTGGAATAAGCCATTTGTTCTCTCACAGTCCTTGTCTGATTATTCCTCATTGAAATTTGCATCGACTTCCATGCAAATCTTGCCCAATTAACTCTGAAATTTATAGGATTTGCAATTGCCTTCTTGATGCTGCCATGCAAATGCCCTAGCAAATTGAGTTCTTGCTTCCTTATTTTTCAAACCATGCTGATAAACCCTTTGAACCAGATCATGCAGTTCCTTTTCAAACTCAGGCCGAATTTGGTGCAGCTTGATCTTATTATCTTTTAGGTTGCAATTCCATACAGATAGAAAATCATTCTGATTACAATCATCCCAAGTCAATGCTGATGGATCTCTGCCTTCATTACACAGACCTCTATACACAGCAAACTCCTCTATTGAAGATGCTATCCGCATTTCCTGCAGAGCGATTAAATACACGCATGCAATGAGGGAAAAAAAAAGGCATAAAGAACACTGGCACTTACCTTTAAATCACAACTTTCTGCTACGGAAGAAGGGAGGACGGGATGAGCTCAGCGGGTCCGACATGTCCGACACGAAGAATGATGACAGCTCGTCATCGTCCTTCTTTTTTTTAAAAAAAAAAAATGGCATATTAATGCTTCATGGGTGCTTATCTAGCGCAAAATTGCCCCTCAACTCCACGCTTAGACCCAGAAGCAGCAAGGAAGCAACAAGCGAGCAAAGGATTTTTAGTGCATAGGATTCGTTGAAGCAGGTATGACCCCTGCACCCAAAATTGGATTTCTCATTTGAAGCAAGAGGATTCGCTGGAGCACAGCCATCGAATCCCTGCACCCTAAATCCGTATTTTTCTAGTTTTACAGAGGCTTGTTTTGAAGTCGCATTTAATTAAAGTGGTCTCATTCCATTCCCACATTTTTTTGGAACCATGTTATTTTACATGAAAAGGACGAGGGGAACTTTTAAAACCGCATTATTGCTTTATAATATGCCTGTTTTCCTGTGTGAAAAAAAATGTTAAGGAAAATTACGTGGTCTACTTTTCTCGGTTAGCGAGTCGAAAAGATAAAGAGCACAACTAAAACCAATGAAAATGCTGTCCCTCCGTAACCAAAGTGTTGATCTGCCCTGAATTTTTATTCATAAAAAATTTCAATTACATTGTATTTTACAATGGTTGAAGATACCATGATTGTCGGGCTGACACAAATATTACATCATCTTCGCACACAGACCACCTACTGGGAATAGCATGCAGAGCAAGATCTGAGATGTTCCAAGCCACAAGAGCAACTTGAAGAGAGTAGAAATCTGAACACGCTAGCCTGACCAATGCATGTCACGAATTGTCCTCTTTTGTCAATGGACGGGTCTTTCCATGTCTCCCGATCATGTCCTTTCTGTTCGCGATCTGTACTGGGAAAGGAAAAATCAAGGGAAAGTGATGCTACAGACAATACAAATAAGAAGACAACCAGTTCTAAGGGCCATTTCTGAAGAAAGTAGGTCTTTGGCCCTTTTCACTCAAGGAAGTCGAAAAGGCCCTAAGGCCCCTCGAGGGCCTTTCTCAATCATGAGTCAAGAAATAACTTAGAGCCCTCCCCAAAAAAAAAAAAAAAAAAAAAAGAACTCCCCCTTTTTAAATAGGAAAAAGAACGCAAGTCGAGGGCCTTTCTCACTCCTGAGCCGAGAAAGGTAGCTCAGAGTGAAAATACAAGTCTCAGGACCTTTCTCGACTCGCGAGTCGAGAAAGGTCAACTCAGAATGAAAAACACAGGTCTGTGGGCCAATTCTGTGCAACAAGTGTGGCAAACCTACTTGCCTACAAATATAGTTTCTATCTCCAATTTTATGGAGCACAAATCATGACTAATTGGACCATATTCTATGTAATGCACACCATATCCTATGCATTTTCTATGTATACATATACAAAATGAATGTAGGCTCGAAAAAAATGGGACTTTAATAACAGGATGAGCTAGACAATACAATATGAGCTAAAATAATATAGACATTATAATATCCCATTGGGCTTGGATAAATATCCCATTGATGCCCTGCTTTTTTCTGCTTGAAAAAAATGGGATTTTAATAATAAGACGAGCTAAACAATATAATATGATCTAAAATAATATATAACATATGGCATTAGAATTTATTTCATTAGAATTTATATTTAACATTTTAATCCATACCCATACGCTATATCCTAATCCATATGCATACGCTATACCCCGCCTTTGTTTGTTACGTACACTCTATATTCCAATTTTTTCTCCCACCTATGCTTAAATTCGAAATTTGAAATTTAAAAAGGGGGGAGATTTGGTACATACCTTTGAAAAAGAAGAGATTTAGGACATGTGTCACTGTCGAGATTTGGTACACACGCCCAAAATCGTGGCTATGGTGAACGCCCAAAATCCTGGCTATGGCATCAAGCTCTAATCCTGCTTCCTGGCTCTAGCTCTAATCCTGCTTCCTTGTAACGTTCCTAACCGACATGCCCTTAGCCAACTGGGCAAAACCGTCTAGACATTTATGAGTAGTCGCTTCTACCCATTTATGCCGGTCTCTCGGGAACGCCCCACAGGCACATTCAAGGTTCGAATACTCGAGCGGTCTACCATGGGCCCGTTACATTCCTGGCTCTAATCCTGCTTCCGGAGTGCTGTAAATCTGCCGAATCTAGCTACGTCTCTCTTGCGATGGCATGGCAGAGAAGCAAGGGCGATTTTGAGGCATAACCATACCTCCCTTGTTAAGATTGAAAATAACAGGGACAATCGTGGAAATAAACAAAGAATGCATGGAATAATGTTTGATTATGCCAAAACATCATGTTGAAGATGTGAAATGTGAAAAGCCGGACCGCTGGTTCTTACAGCTCTGGAGATACTGAAATGCTGGAGCTTAAGGTTCTAGAGATGCCGAAGATGCTTCTGTGCGCCTTAACTTGCCTGTTTGACGGATTATGTGGAGGGAAGGGTATGAACATATATAGGGCCGGAAAACCTCATTTCTGGTCTGGCAGGTTCGCTCCAGTATAGTCTTTATCAAAAAGCTCTTAGACTTGCTGCTGGATTCAAGCAAGAGAAGCATCGAAATGGGAGGTCGCTGTGAAGAATCTTGAATGGTTGCCAGACCTGCTGTGAAGAATGAAGAATGGAGGTCGCTGTGAAGAATGAAGAATGAAGTAAGGAGCCTAACCTGATGTTTTTCTGAAGAATGAAGTAAGGAACCTAACCTGCTGTTTTTCGATGCCGGGCAGAAGAAGAGAAATGCAAGCATGGACAAATATATGAGATGCCAAAGGCACAAGCGGCAGGTTTAGCGCCTAAAGGGTTTGTGCCAGTCTATGTGGCCGCCCAAGAAAAGAAATATTTGGTGCCCGTTTCTTACCTTGGTCATCCGCTCATGGGCCTTCTGCTGAAGGCTTGGGGAGCACAGAAAGGAGAAATCGTGCCCATTCTCGCCTCGTGGGGCGAGAAAAAACTTCTTTAAGTATATATTGTGTAAATTGCTTAATTATTTATCGTCTGTCTAATTAATTAGTTAATTAATTATATTATTTAAGTTGTCTAATTAATCTTTTTATTTTTTCGAATATCCCACCCCTTTTGCCCCTTTGTCCCTACCCATACCCCTTTCCCTAACTCACCCCCTTTGCTCCTACCCATATACCCCCGCCCTTTTGCCCCTACCCATATTATATCCCCCTTTGCCCCTTTGCTCTCCCCTTTTGCCCCTACTCCTCTTCCCCATGCCTTGCCCCTCCCCTTTGCCTTTCCCCCTCCTCCCCTTCCCCTCCCCTCCCCATTTGCTCGGCCCTTTTGCCCTCCTCGTGCTCCTTTGCCTTTCCCTCCCTCCCTCCCTCCTCCTCCCTTCCTTCAAGAAAAAATCTAATAATGATTCAATGGCAACTTACTTTTTTTTTTCATGAGTCTCATTTTCAGTCTGAGTCCCAAACTTCGAGATTTGACCCACTTTAATTAAATGCGACTTTTTGCTCCTTCTGTGTCAGCATATGCTGTTGTCGAATGCCTTCGTTAGCCGGTTTCTGCACATATTCTTGAGCCTGGAGCATGCATCTACAGCCAAAATCGTCTTCCCAAGAAATTATGTTAAGATAGAATAGAATAGATTTTTAGCGTCCACGGAGGCCGATGTGAGAATAGAATAGAATAGAATGATGTGAGAAAATGGTATTAAGGCAAAATGCCTGTGTGGGAAATGGCAAATTAACGGGAATGATTATGGCGCAAGATCTGTTGGGTTATCATCGGGAGGGGGAGATCCACCTAAAAGCCTTCATCGATCTTTTAGGTTCTGGCACAATCTCCATTCTTCAGGATTCTGCAGAACATCAAGTACGCGCTCTGATTCTATGCGAGTGAAATCAGAAAGGTGAACTGCGTTTCTTTTGCATATGATTTTTTTTTGGGGTCTGACCTTGCATTTTGATTTGTGATAGGTCTAAGAGCAGCATGCTAAATAAGGCAGCGGAGGTCATTCGAATACATATTCAAGGCTTTGACGTTAGTAGATATCAATTCATTTCTCCACGCCGTTTTCAGAGTTCCAGTTCTACATTTTCTGCTACCCACAAGCTCTTTAGAAGTTGTTGCCAGGTTCGCATGTTTTGCAGTTCCCATTTGCTTGCTCATTTACAACTTATTTCTACAGCTCTATATGGGTCAAATACACATGCATAAGTACTTTAAATCTGGATATGCATAAGCCACTAACAGACTTTAGTTTATCCAGCTTATTCTATACATCTGGTTTTCCAGCTACGTTTTCAAAGTATAGCATTGTTCATGACCAAGGAGACACTTCCTAGGCATTCAACTCTTGATACATGCAAGAGGTATGATTAAAGATAGTCATGATATTTGCTCGCTGTTGTGCACGGAAGTCAAGTTGTTCTTCTATTTTTTTTGTTTGAATTATACACTGCTATGTTATCATCCTTTCCAAGATGTTTGGAGGCATGGTAGATCTTCTCTGTGGAGAACAGATGTGTTGTAAGTTTATTGTCTGTTACGTTAACTCTGTTTAAGACAAATCCTTTCTATTCTAGAGCAAAAACTTGCAGATCTTTGTTTCAGATCTTGAGTTTATTCACTTATTTTCAATATATTTGAGGAAAAACGTGTGTCTCTGGCATTCACCCTACGATATTATTCGGAGGGAAAAAGCGTTACCAGGCTTAGTATACAAAATTTACTAGGCATTTCTCCTATAATAGCACTCTTCCTGCAAGGTCAAGAAGGGGCGTATACATAATTCTAACTGCTCAAGATGTAGAAATGCAGGACATTTGCAGGGTTGTATATGGTTTTATTATTTCAGTTATTCATAATAGTTGGATATAGTTTACATATGTCTGGTCAGTCTGGAAAACAACGTCCTCAAATATATGCATACCCATTTTCAGTTTCAAGTTACATGGAAAATATTTGACATATGAATCATCCAAATAGGGATATTGTTCTGGATGTGGTTCCTCATGAAAGTGAAGAAATGGCTTCTAATCCTCTCATCAATGTTTGATATGCTGACCAAGATCCTACAACGCTAATTGAGATCGTTGATCTATGTGAGGGGATGTATATGGCAGTGAAGCAGGTGGCAGTTTTCTTGGATCTGTTTTATCTATATTCCAGCTTATACATATAACTTCCTCCTTGCTTTTGCTGATAGAAATTTGTTGAATAAGTAGATAAGAGCAAGTACATCTAATGTTATATAAAGCTGCAAATAAATCATTGGCAAAGATGTTGATTGTACACGATAAAAAGTTGGATCTTTGGATCAGATAATTCCTCTTTGTATTTGTGTTGAATTTGCTTTCTATGCAAGCTTACAGGGTGATCTGCCATTTTCGTGTTGAAGTGGAGAGAACATCCTTGCTTATTTTGTTATATAGATCAGATGATTATTTTGTTAGCAATCTATGAAATATCACCAGCTCCCATTTCAATTCTATGTGCACTCATTGTGTATACTTGAATGTATTGAATTTCTTCAATGAACTTTTGCAGAGTTGTGTAAGTTTTGATGGCTTGCATCATAGGCTTTGACATAAACTATGAACACCTCAAAACAACTTTGAACACCTCAAGGGAACATAGGGCTCACATTCTAACAGGGAAATCAGAGTTGTATCACACTGCCTTAGTTGTATCGACATTGGCTTAGCTTTGCATTCTATTTGGCAGGCCTCTATTGGCTTAGTTTTGCATTCTATTTGGCGGGGCCCATTGCATTAAGATATGTGAATTTTTAAGCCTCTTCTTCACCATAACGTAAACATATTTGTTTCACAGTAGACATTTTAGCTTAGTTGAATAGTCAATCACACTTATCATAGTGCTGCTAAAGCTTAGTAAATCATATTGTTCAAAGTCCATTTAGAGCAAGGCTATTTATTTCAGTTGCAGCTTCTAGATTATGCACTCCCACTAACAACTGTTTTTAGAAAGATACAAGATATGCTAGAACATGTAAATATGTGTATCATTGGAGGCTGATCCTTGGACCACATTGAACTCAATCTTAAACACTTTAGAATGATATGTATGCAGGCTGTTGAATATGATCAAACATAACATTTATGGGAGCATTCCTACAGTGATTGAAGCCTATGGAATAAGCAACCTTCAACAAATGTTGTAAGTGCTTTGAGCTTTTAGAATGTGTTGTCTAGGGCTTCAAATTGCTCTTTATAAAAGGCAACGCTCGGCCTTTATCTACACGAGCATTTAAACAAATCAACAACCAACAAAATAATATTCACTCTTGCATCTCTCTCTATATCTCATTCCAGCCAAACTGCACGTTCTAGCCATCCAACCTTTTACCAATCCCAATATATCACGATCTTACTAAATCCTGGCAATGTCAGGCACCTGAAGCACCTATTATTAGAGCGCTATGACACATAAAATCCTTATTTGGTGAAATTTATGGATACGAGACATGTAATGTATGCGTACCTAATCTTTTGTTCATGTTTGTTGAAATTTATAGGATATTAGACATGTAATGTATGTGTACCTTATCTTTATGTGAGGCAAATCATATCAACTCCACACATCAACCTTTGTCATTAAGAACATCGCACATCGCACATCACACAAGAATAGGCGTTGTAACAATATCAGCTATTATACAAAAGTAACACACTTATATTAAAGGCATGTGAAAACACACAAGCTCTTATATTACCGTGACAATGCCAGGCACACGTTTACTACACAAGGATGGTTTGCATGTGCATTTAATTGTAGAAAACTAATAATAATTTTTTTTGGTGGCCTTGTGAATCGCACTACAGAAATTAGATGAATGAGTTTCGAAAATGCAAAAGACATACCTGTTAGATTAGAGGGGGCTTGTGGTGAAATTGACAGACCAAAATCGGCCCGTGCTACTTTAGAAATGGTCATTTTTTGTTCTCCCTTTGGCTTGGCTCCGCACAAAGAGCAGCGTGCTCTCAGACGTCAATATCACAACTACCAGAACTGCAGGGTTGGGAAGAAGGCTAGGCAGTCGGGTTCGCGCTGGTTTTTTTGGGTGGTAATTCGAGGATCGGCGGCGACCTTCTTAGGGTTTTTTGTTTTTTCTTCCGGTATGCCTGCAAAGGCTTGGATGCCTTTGTGTAATGTTACGGAGATTTAAGAATTGCGCGTAATGCACGTCCCTACTACTCAATCATGTCTAAATAAGCGTTTGGTAAAAAAGACACGACTATTGCGGTCAAAAGTCCAAGTGGAAAAAGTCCAAAGTTCTATATAGGAATCAAAAGCCTCAGTATTGGGCATCAAACGACTACTTGAACATGCTTAAAGGTTTAATATGTTGGAGATGTACCGTTTCCCCTCGCACGGCGAAATGGGAATTGCCACAGGTTTTGAAACGGCTACATTAGCAGCGTCTTGTTCGGCTGGAAGTTCGCCGTCGTGATCGACAACACGATCGACAGTTGCTTCCTGTCCTTGATTCGCGAGAGCATCACGTACAGCAGTCGGGCATGAACGCCCTCCTCACGACCATGATTGCGTTGCCTTCTATCGTAGAGCTCTGGCTCTTGTGCCCCGTCATGGCGTATGCTAGCGCGAGCGGGAACGTCTTCTTGAAGATGGTCCTGGGCCTCTGGTGCTTGTACTCGACCAGCGTTCGCTTGACGTGCATGTGGTGGAGGGAGTCATCGATATGGACCGTGATGCCTTTCGCGTCCCCCGTTTGCTCGTCGGTCTCTTTGTGTTTTGTGGTAACGCAGGCTTGGGCAAGGGGTGGATTAGATTGCATAGTTGGGTTAGGTTCATGCACATGTTATAATATGTTCTTGAGAAAGTATGTCAAGCATTTGTGCTATTAGGACTATGTAGAATTGAAAACAATAAAGGGGTTTCTCATTTTGGCCTGTTGGTGGTTTGGGAATGCCACATGCGCAAACCACCAGCACCAAAATGAGGCACAAGGATGCTATTTTGAATAAGATTTCCTGCATTATGTATTCTATATCAAAAAACACTTTGCACACATGTTGGCTATTGCTTGCCAAGAGAAGTACATTATTTATTGTGCTTTTGTGTGAACTCTCGTTTTGAACAATGAGCTTTCCAAGTGACTATATATTGTGTTTTTATATCAACTCTCGTTTAAAGCAATGTGTTTTCAAGTGACTAAACAAATCTTCGCATGAATATATACCATATGACCTAGGGCACTAACAGTTTGAAGGATGGTACTTCATTTGCAAGCAATGTCATATTATCCTCAATTAATAATGGTATTCATACTTCAAGTAGCAAGACATATATATAACACCAGATGTATTGTATAATCTCACATAGTTACCACATTTCTAAGGATGGACATTTCTTGCTCTAAATGACCACTTGTCCTGCACAAGTTGATTTCTCCAAAGAAGACATATTTGCATCAACTCCAAAGGAGATGATATTTGCTGGCACATTCTTGAAGGATTTTTTGAATAATGAACGGTTTCAATTGAATATATTTCCAACTATTCCCACTTCTCCATACCTCAGTGGAACAGAAGGGGGCAAATTGCAAGCAACTCATTCTATGGCAAAGCTTGATGTTCAAGAAGCAGAACAGTACTTTATACATGAAATGGGAATTTTATGAAGACAAAAATGCATGTAGATGATAATGCTAATTGTCAAAACTACTATACAAGGTAGAATGCTACAATATGGCAAACTTAGGTAGCACAACCTCTTCATTCTCTTCGTTTTCTAGTGGCAGGGGCTATATAATGAAGAATAACCCCCATATCATCACAATAGACAACCAGCATGCTATCAGAATAAATTTAACAGCGTCATTTTGGGATCCTGATAAATTGCAGGATACTTTGGGTCAATGTAGCACCATTTATTAAGCCTAAAATCTCTGAAATATCATGGAAGGAAACAGAGATAAAATTGCAAGTCAATTAGGCACCTTCATTAACCCAACAATAGATCCTCTACTTTAAGGAAATTCCTCCATAACGAAGAATCAAAGCAAAGCTTACCCTCAAGGGTCCTTTGCACCGAGAAATAGGTGCATAAAAGCGCCTTTGAAAGCCACATATGGAGGATGGCCAAAATTACTTTTTCTATCTCCTATATCGTTATCTTCATTGTTCTTCCACTATTGGCGAAAAAATCAACATATTTTAATGGCACATGTATCTTGTAAGGCTTATGTATTTCCTGTAAATACATAAGGCATTAGTAAGAGGCTATGGATACCAACAAAGCTAAATGAAATTGCAGAGCCAAAACTATAAATAATTGCAGAAGATCCAAAACAGATTTTTCTGTTATATATGTGTATATGTAGCCTGGCAAATGTATTTGCTGCACATATCCAGCACACTAACCTCTCCATCGCAAAGGCCGTAACAATGACTCCACAATCAAGAATGCTGAAGGAAATTGAAGGATGATGGTCCTATATCAAAAAGCAATATTACAATACAATATTATAGCCATATCCCTTGTGACGATCACATGCACTTTGCTGGTTACAGTTGATATGTATGGCTTCTGGAAATCTAGAATTTATGCTTCTAGTTAAGAAGGATGGCAAGAATGTAAATAGAAGCTAAAGTGGGCTTTTGTGAATATCAAGCCAACAAACTCAACGTAATATTTCCACTCTTACAAATAAAACTTAAGATCCCGTAGCCAACCTATATCCACGAGTCAGACTAGAATTTATGCTCCTACAGTAGAACAGTCCTAAGAAGGATGACAAGGATGTGAATAGAAGCTAATGTGGGCTTCTGTGAAAATCAGACACAACAAATTCAATGTAATATTTCCACTTTTACAAAGAAAACTTAAGATTCCGTAGCCAACCTATATCAGTATATCCACGAGTCAGAACGCTGACTACACAGGAGGAGTTTCAGCATCTTGGATGGGTCCGGAGTTTCAGCACCTTGAATGGGTCCAGAGCAAGTCTGCCACAAAATAACAAACAATGAAAGCAGCGGCTTACTTGAAGGGTCCTTTGCACTGAGAATTAAATGCAGGAAAACAACTTGAAAATCACGTATAAGTTCTCAGTAGCTACATAGGACCCAGCATTTTCCCATCTTTCTGTACTGTATCCATTTCAAGAAGTAAGAACTTTTACACGAATGAAAACTGCTGCTGAACTTGGCCAATCGTTTCTATTCATTGACGCATACTTCCACAATCCACGAACAACCTCTGCAGTAAAATAGCTCACGATGTATGCAATGAAAGCTGGCAGAATCTCCACTAGTTCTCTCAATCATGCGTGATTGCGATCAGTTATAAAACTGAAATAATGCATGTCAAATAAACTTGAATGGACCATCTTTCTGACTATAAAAGTTGATTGTTGTTGTAAAAGGTTAACTGACCTGTATTCAAGTCCTTGGAAGAAAATTTTAGGCTATGAGCACAGCATTTGCCACAAAAAGAATAGCAACATTTTACATCATCTTTCTTTTCTGTGAGGGGTCATGCTTCTGTGGTTTAAAATTGCCTTGCTTAATCTAAACTTATGATGCCAACGTATGCTCCGAAGCCAACGTTGAAATCAATATTCTCTCACATTAGCTGAAATAACAAGAATCTTTTGGGTCGGGATCTATACATCACAACAGATACTGATGTGTTTCCCATATAAGTTCTTTAGCTGAGTGAATATACTTCAGCCCCCCTTAGAAGCTTGTACAGAAAGAATTGATAATATTCGGGAGTATTATTTACCTTGATAACTTGATGAAGATCCGACTCCATGAGCCCGAATACATATAAAATCTTCAAATTCACGGCACCAAGGAGGAAGCATAATATACCTAATCTCAACTACATCTGCGTGCCGTAAAAGCTGAAGAAGCTTAACTTCTCTTAGAATGCGTGTTGCATCTGACACATGCTCAAATATATTATTAGATTTTTTTTTTTTAAAGCTACCTTCCCACCGTCAATGGCTGAGCATACTACTCCATAGCTACCTTTCCTAATCTGTAACACCATATTCAATGAAGATCTCAGAATCGGACATGCTCTGGATAAACCAAAACCTAGAGATTTCAGCTCTAAACGTGCCTACAAGTAGAAAGCAATGAAAAATCGCATACCTTGTAACGTTGATCCCAGGTGTCCATAATGGGGATGGGGTTTTCCCGAAGTGGTTGCCCACCAGCTGATTACAAGACGCTTAAAAGAAGCAGCGGAGGTGTTAATTTTGAAAACGCCCCACCTGGTGCTTCAGACTTTGAATCGTCATTACTTATCTATTTTTCTTCACCTTCACTGGCAGGTTCAAATCCGTCACCCTCTTCATCCATCGAATTCGACAAGGCCTAGAAGAAAGTCGAGCAAGCAGAGGGAATCGGGATGGTCGGAGAAGAGGAGAAGTGATTTTCAAGGACTTTCTAATTTTCATGGCCGTCCGATGCGAAATTAAGAAATCTAATGGTTGAGATTAAAAACAGCTGACGTGGCATGACACGTGGCATAGCTAGGAATGCAGGAAAACGGGCGGGGGGTTAAGCAACCCTGCTAACAAGGGAAGCTTTTTTTAAATTAGATTTTCCATATTTAGATTCGTCTCAAAATTCTGAACAAAATCATGTAATTTTTATTATTTTTTAATGACTTATAATATTTTGGCAAAAATAATCAACTCATATATAAGTCAGTCTCTTTTTCTGTTTGATGTTATTTTGTTTAATGTTATTTTGTTTGAAGTCCTATGGTGCTGACACGTATCAAATTTTGTTTGAAGTCCTGTGGTAATGACACGTGTGTGCATTAAATATTGAAACCTAATAAATTCCGTCCCCTGTTTCTTGCTATGCAAGCAATCCGGGGTTAGGATTATGCTTCTTCAAGGGCTTCTTCAGCTGTCTCTCCAAGCTTCAAGCTTCTGCCAGAATGAGGCATTCTGGCATTCCGGCAAGGCAAGGGGACTCTTCCGGCATATGTGGTATTGCTCTGGTTGTGTCTCTGTACAGGTTTTCGACTGCCCCATTTCCATTGCTTAGATCTACTACTCTGGAAGGCGTAAATAAGTACAGTCAGATTATGAGAAATCTGCAAGAAAAATGCTGCGGAAGAGAGAGCGAAATACAAGGCAGACATGGAGAAAAATTGCAGGAGGGATTTAGATGTACAGGAGGAAGGAGATGGATGCACGGAAAGAAGCGAGGGATGCTGCAGCGGCGGGGATGGATGGTGCTGCAGCGGCAGAGCTTTCGGGAGATGGGTTTGGGGATGAATCGGGGGATGGAGGAGAAGGGGGAGATGATGCTGCGGCTCCAAGCAAGAAGGGGAAATCGTCGCCCTTCTCCAAGCAATGATGCTGCGGCTCTAGATCCCAAAACTGTTCGGTGCTTCTTTAACAGAAGGTATTCTTTTCCTGTATCTCATTTCAAGCTTTTGGTTTCTGGAACATCTGATTTGAAGTTTTGGTTTCTGGGACATATTCATTTGCACGGTTAAGCCCTGCAATAGATACCTTTGTAGCTTGGATTGATTGCTTGAGCAGAAGTTATTGTTGTGCCACGTTTTTCTTGGGAAGAATCGACTCTGTCCAGTGATGCAAGCCGTCGTGTTATGCTATGGCGGTGGGCAGTGGCTATGACAGTGGATAGAGAAAATGCACTGAAATAGGAGGCCGAGGCTTTAGCATCTTCGGATGCAAAAAAACTCCATTCAAAACTGGTAAGACCATGTAAGACAAGCGAATAAGGAGCAACAACTAATGCAGGATGAGCTTCTCTGGGCATGTTTAGCACCACTGGCTGTGGAGGCACGGGAGTTTGGCATAGCTGAGGAATCTTATGCAGCACTCGATAGGGTAATTTGTTCGTTTGGTTTTATCCCTGGTTTAAGAGCATGCTTTCTTCATTGGGATGTCCAATTATTACAAAAGGTTTTGGAACTTCTGGGGGGCTCTATGCAAGCAACTCAAAGTAAAAACGAAAAGAACCTTCCGATCCACCTGATTGAAAACTGAGCTCATCTCCTTCTTCGTGGCACAAAGTTGATAAAGTACAATTCATGAACCATCTGAAGGATATAGCATTGGAGGAAGTTAGCTCGGCAGAGTTTGCATTGTTTAAAAGACAACCAGATGAGGCAGAGTCCCTTCTATTACAAGCTGGGTTAACTTATCGTGCCATACACGTGAACCTCAAATTATTTAATTGGGACAGGTTAGTCTGTTAAGGTTAAATGTCTTTTGTTCTTGTGAGACTGATGAATTTCAAGCCTTTTTTCAGGGCATTGGAACTTGCGGTCACGTATAAAACTCATATTGACACTGTGCTATGGTACCGTCAACATTACTTATCAACACTTAAATCTGTGGAAACAAAGCAACAATACCTAAGTATATGGATCGGGTAATAAACTATTATTTAGGCAAGAACATGTCTTATAGAAACACTAACAAATTTATCGATTTTGACAAGATTAGAGAGAAAATTCACCAAGAGATTATAGAGGAAGCTAGTCGACATGCTGTCAGAACAGGGGAGGTTGGGTCTTGAAGCACAAACAGCAGATGGTTTTTGTGCTTGCAACATTGAACTTGCTAGCGTGCAACATTTCAAGTGAAACGTGTTTGGTGGCAGATTCTCAATGTAACGAGCGTCCCATTTTTCGTTTGATTATTCCGGGGTGTTTTTGTCTCACTAGACACGGTCGTTGAAAATGAGCAGAATATCGTAAACCCAAAATAAAGTTGCCCTTGCAAAAAATATTGGTTTGACTCCAAGTTGGGGCCCTTTAATTCACTTCAAAAATCATAAACGTGTTTTTAAGTTTGGTGTAATTTGTTTATAAATACGTCTGTCTTTCCGTATACAAGAATGGCTCTTTACATGCCATTCCTGGCATGGAAACAAGGCGACACAGGTCCACGGCTATGTTTCAGCTTTAAATTTGTAAAAGTTATAAAGCCAAACTTTAAGAGGTATGCTTTGCAACTGATTGAAGGATAGTTATTCCATTTATGGAGAATTTGCATCAGTATATATATGATATGGCCCATGTTTCTCATCATGGAGAGCAGTAAGTATAGTTCCCTGAACTCATTTTTGTTTGTTGATTATGTCAACATGAACACATGGCAGTAGCGCGGGTTCAAATCCCGCGTGTTCGTGGCCCGAAACAACGGCAGAGAGATTTGAGGGCAGAGATCCGGGCTTCCCTGTGGCCGGATCGTAGTTATATAATCGACTCAATGATTTGGTTACAGATGAGATGCAGAAAGGTCATATGCATATGTGAAAAAGTCCCATTCCAGCAATCACCATTGTATTGAAGTGGTATAGCTGTATTTGCACCCTGTCCAATGCTTTGAGAACCTGAAACCTTGATCCGCCCTGTCGTTATGGTCATCACCCTTCTATCATGCGGGGCACTGAACATAAGACAAAGAAATGTAGATTCAAATTGTGCATGTTCTAGCGTGTATAGACGAGTTGGGGAAGAGAAACGTTCGCGGCGGCCGATAGGCCGCCGCGATAAGTTTCTTGTACAGGTTATTATTAGTTATTTTTAAACGTGTTTGTAACAACTATCCCTTACTTATTTTTTATTAGCCCGAACTTGCAGCTGAGTAGACATCGGATCCAGAACTTAGCGTGGACTCAGTTTTTTATTGCAAACTTTTACATCCCTTTCTTGGTTGCATGTGAACAATGAGCTGTGTTGCTAGATAAAACAATAAACTGGCCATAAGAAGGACCCACTCTAAGGCCAATGGTGGGACAAATGTAGCTGGCCTAAAGTCTTCTCTGAACTCTAATAATGCAGCAGCCATGGACTCTACTGCAGCAGCTATGGAGGAAGATTGGTTTTCTGATATCCTGGCTTTTCCATCGCTCTTCTTGGGGAAGATGGAGAAGCAGATGATCAATGAGAAGCAATGTTTTGCAATCTGCACATTAGCAGAGTATGTGGCACACTACGCAAGCCACTGGTGGAATAACTGGTTTAAGCAGGAATTAAAGTCAAGTTCGGCAGGTAGAGTGGGGATGGAGCTGGTTAAAGGCTTGAAGAAGGGTCTGCAACTCCTTCAGATCTGTGCTGCAAAAGATTCCACTGTTGTTTGGACCATTCTTCGCGGCGCTGGACCATTCCGAGAGATTATTGAAGATGTGAGAAGGTACGCTCAGATAATGAATCGTCTGTTTGGAAATTGTTCCGATTTAAAGAAACGAGAAATTGCTGAACAGCTTAAGCATAAGGTAGAGTTTGATTGCCGAGTTTTGCATACAAGCCTTGAATACGCTTGTCAGCTGGACAGGATCACAATATTAGAGGGCTTCAAGTCATTAAATAATAACCGTTTGCTACTCCACAATACCTTGCTTTCCTGCTTGATTTCAATCTTAGACAAAAGATTGCTTTCAGATATTGATAAAAGCAATCTAACTGAAAAGGGATTATTGGGCCAAGGCAGTTATGGATGTGTTCTGAGGGCAGACTTGTGTGATTTACCTGTGGCAGTGAAAACATTCCGCCACAAAGATTCATGTGAGGACGAGCTAAAAATATTCAAGAAATTCATGGAAACGGATTATCCTTCCCATGTTGTGGGAATATTAGGTTGCTCGGACGGCAGAATTGTCTTAGAGCTTATGGATACAAATCTTAGACAGCTTATCGAAGAAAAAGGTGGGCCTTCTTTGCCATTTTCTGAGTCAATTGATATTATGATTCAAATTGCAGAGGGCATGAGATTTCTGCATGGTCACGATGTGATTTATCGAGATTTGAAACCTGCCAACGTCCTGATACAGGTCAGGGAGGGTCAAGGTCTTGTTGTCATTGCTGATTTCGGTGTATCTAAAGAACATTTTGAGACAGACCTCACCAATACTTCTTACCGAGGTACAAGGTTATATATGGCCCCGGAGATGATGCAAGAGGGTCTTACTTGTAAGTACACAAGAAAAGTGGACGTCCATAGCTTTGGTATGGTCTGTTGGGAAATTCTTACAGGCAAAAATACAGATCTAACAGCCACACAACTAGAGAATGGCGAAAGGCCTCCGTTGCCTGAAAACATTCCAATCAGTCTTGGGAGGTTAATTCAACGTTGCTGGGATCAGGAGGCGAATAAACGTCCTAAATTTGAAGAAATCTGTGATGAACTGTGGCTTGTTAAAGAAAAGTGTCTGACTGGATGCATAACAGAAGATGTAGAAGCAGCAGCATTATTGGATGACAAAACAGAGTTAAGCTTTAGCATAGCTGGGCTAAATTGCCTCAGGGTTGAGAATGCTGAGTTCGTATCACTGCACGGGAGCAGGGAGCAAAATTGCAACCCAATTGGGTTGATTGGGTTGCAGAGACTACCAACATTTAGCTATTGGTTTGCATCTGAGAACCAAATTATTGGACAAGGTTTACATCTGAAAACCGATTCTTGAGGAATGGTTTTCAGGAATATTCCCTGAATATTCTATTTTTAAAGAAGGGAGTAATATAAGTTTTATTTATAGCAATTATATAATTATAATGGATAGACCTTTTTTCCCCAAAAAAAAAGCCTCCATTCCTGTTTTGCCCCAATTTTTTGGCGCTCATCAGGCCAGCATCCATAATTTGCTAATCTGCATCAGGTTTGCTCATCATAGCAGTCTGCAGATACGAATTTGTGCATCAATTTTCGCCAGCGGCGACCTGGAAGATGGAACAACGGAGTAAAATGGGTTATATGGAGCATAACGATTTGCTCTTTGGCATTGGCAGGCACCTATTCTTGCAGCAGGATTATTTCTTCCAGATTCATTCATTCTTATTCCGTTGTATGGCTAAGAGCACATTGCTTTCTTATTGGAATAAAGCTCCTGTATTCCAGAAGGATATCAACTGGGATGATGTATTTGAGACAAGGTCTAGTACTCGTCATAGAAGAGGTTGAAGACCAGATTTTTGAAGATGGTTTACATTGGAAAACCAAATTATGTAAGTAGGTTTGCAGTATATAACCTTGTTTACTTTGAATTTTGATCCCTGCACGGGAGTTCCCATTTGGATGGTTGGACTGCTCGATCTGTGCACCGGAGGAATCTTACGGGTAATTCACCATTAAATGGAATCTTACCGGAATCTCCTCCATCTGCTTTAAATGCAAACCAAAATAAAAGTAGCATAAACAAGACCAAACCTAAAAATAACGATGAAGATTTTATGGAAGCGGAATCTGCAAATTCTAAATTCGCTTTGCAGTGGCCTTGGCAGTGGCCTTGGCAGCGTCAAAAGCTCAGCAAGCTCCACCCTCCAGATGCTGGAGCAGCGGCTCTTGAAGTTGTTCAACTAACAGCGGCTCTTGAAATGCTGACTGCTATAGCGCTTACTGGAACTGCTGTTGGAACTGCTGTTGGAGGTGCTGTACCTGTAGGTACTCTAGTTGCTGTCGGAGCTATGCTTGATTGGCTCGGCAAGCAGCGTAAAAAACCACTCGAGGTCCACATGTCAATGTAACATTTTTAAGGAATATCAAATATATAAAAATATGTTGGAGTGGATAAGCAACATAAGATCTCCTTGGGCAATTAAACGTGTACAAAGATGCCATTATAATGGTAGCCTTGTTTTGTAAGTCCAACTATTCTAGGGAAAAGCAATGCCTATTTGAACATGATATGAGTATCATGATAAAATTAAATGTCGAAGATTTGTTACTTGTATGATATAAGAATAAACTTACCTTTCATTTTCTTCATTTATTGGAACCATGTATATGGAGAGACTAAGCACAACACCGAGATTACAATCCACATGTCAATGTAACCTATTTATGTAATACAAGAAATTTATCGCGGCGGCCAAGGCCGCCGCGAACATTTCTCTTTCCCTACTCCCTTGCGCATAGATAGGCGAGTATTCCGTTGATAGATGAGTATTTCGTGTAGAATAGGCGAGTATTCCTCTGGTAAATGAGGACTTCGTTAGTTTCAAACCTGATGACTGCAACTAACTGATGCCATTTACACAGTATATTTTCAAAGAAGCAAGAAATTTATCGCAGCGGCCAAGGCTGCCGCGAACATTTCTCTTTTCAAATTGCACTAGGGGGGATTTGTGTCAACTTGGAACTGGGGTGGAAAACATCTTAAACTGGATCTCAAACCATGATGCTCAGACTGATCAAACAACGGGATTCAAAATGCGAGATTCACCTCGAGAGTTTCGTGTGTGTTTTAGAAGATTTTAAAAGGCTATTATAATGTCTTCTTTAATCACGATCTCAAATCATCAGATTAGGGTACCCTCCAACCACTGTTGATCAGATGTTTCTTAATGGCTCATTCAATGAGGCAGGATCACCTTTTTCAATATCATTTCTATCTTTGTCATGTAAGTCCCATGTTTTGCATCTTCCTTATTCTTAATGGTTTAGAAAAAGTACACATTGTTTTCTCAATTCTTAGTTTTATTCTTTTCATGAGATTGTTTTCATGAGAACCTTTCCTGTTTTGCTTGTATCGTGTTGGATGTATATTGCTGATATTTTTTGTATGAGAACCTTTCCTGTTTTGCTTGTATCGTGTTGGATGTATATTGCTGATATTTTTTGTGCTTATGTTGCATATGCATGTTTGCAAAAAAGAAACGAGTTAATTATTACGAGACATTATGTGTATAGTAAAGAACAATTGCCCATCCTTTACCATGCTGCTACAAAGATAAACTCCTTTGATATTCTATAGCAAAATTACCTTCATAGGGAAAATACCATGCAAAAAATTTGCCATTTTATTTTTTTTTAGATATAGATGACAACAAATGAAGTGGTCTAAGATAAAACAAAGCCAGTTGGGAACATCAAGTAGGATAAACAAAAGAGAACTGGCTTATGTTCTTCCTTTGAGGAGTCAATGTATGTTGTCTGTGCAAGCCCCTTAAGTTAACTACACATAATGTTTCATGTGCTTATCGGCAATCGCCTCCAATTCTCTTGGATATTCGACCATATTCCCCCGTTACTTAAGCCATACTAGAATATAATACAAATAAGATTCAACAAGTCTATCTAATAAGTAAGAAACAAACCAGTATGTCCTAAGCAACCCAAGTCCACGGTAAAATTCAATAAATGCTTGATCGAAGCATTTTTTTCAAAGATATCGCACCTTCCTTTTTTATAGTTGGCCATCAATGCCATATAATGTCCTACTTGAAAGGTTCATTGAAAGTCGTGGAAGGATATCTATGTTAATCATGATCAACCCCGGCATTGCCTTGGCTTTTATCTCTTCGGGACCACTTTGCATGCAATGTTGTTATTAGAATCACGCAGAATTCTTGCATGTTGTGCAAAGGTTGTTTTTTTAAATTCTCCTCTCCATTATTGCGTAAGGTGGTGATCTGCAGCAAAGTTTTGAAACAAGATAGTTGCACCATGGTGCCTTCCAAAGAACAAAGTAACGAAAGGCGCAGGTCATAATGCAAAACGATATGATAAGCCTAGAAGAGTCAAACAAAAACAAAATTCATAAGAAAAAACTTGAACCCAATTTGATTATTGCCGATCTCACCGTCCAACCAACCATAGTAAACTTGTGGATCGAAAGTACGATGGCAATGGGATATATACCTCTCGCCAAGCTTCTTGCTTCAATAAGCATTTTCACTGCCTCATTAACGGATCACCCGCTTGGAGGAACTCAACCTCTTTGCTCCTGTAAAATTTGTTAATTTTTATCAATTGGTCATCTAACCGCTTAAAAGAATTTTGCCTCGTTCTCAACTCCTCCGTAAATAGGCTCCAATATGTGAGTTTCAGTAGACATCTTCCTCAGTATTCACAAGCGTATGATGCACCCTGTCTTGAAAATTATTTGAATATCTAGTCAAAGAACACAACCATCAATTCATAGCTCAAATATTGAAGAAACATAACTCAATGAAATCTCTGCATGGAACCGACCTTCTTCGGGTGAAACTGTTAATTGAGTGCAGACATTTAGAGCAAACAATGCATGCTCGAAACAGGGTACGTGGGTCTCTAGAGACAACGAAATTTGAAGAAAAGAACCGTAAATGCAGATTGAAGCACCCTACTTCTGCGATATCTAAGCACTTGATTAGCCACAGAGCCCAGAAAAATTATCTGCGGCAATCTTGCTACAAACGTTTTTTGGGTTAGGGCCTTTTACCTGCTACGGAAGTGCCAAAGAAGCAGACGCTGGAGCCTTTGAGGATGTGCCATAAGAGCCGAAAAAGCCCATGAAGAAGCATCGGACTATATAGGCAAGAGGCGACGCCATAGAAGAAACGGAAAGAAGCGCCATAGCAGGAAAGAAGGGCCATAGCAGGGCTTGCTTGCAGCCGAAGAAAATGACACCTAAAATATTCATACGTGTCGGCCTCGAGTGAGGCAGGACCCAGAAAAAATAGCTATAGAAAAACTAAAAATTCAAAATTTGATGTATGATTATATATGGTTTGATATAATATAAGAATAAACTTATATTTCACTTTGGTACATACATGGAGAGACATGATTGAAATTGCTTTGGATGAATCTATAAGTCTTAATGTACTAGCGATCTTTATTTGAAAACCATACATTTGTTTGTTAGTAATTTTAACATCGTGTCATAGTGTCAAACATCTCTTAGGACATATGCGGGCCAGAAGTTACTCCACAGTTTCCAAAATGATCCAAGGGCCTAGAAGTTACTCTACTCAAATGCACAAGTTCCCAGCATTTATAGGTTCTCAAATTATGCCTAGCAACGCTGGACACCGTTACTAGTTATTACTTATTTTTAAACGTGTTATGTTTTCGGGGCTAACGCGTTATGTAATCCCTTACTTATTTTTTATTAGCCCGAACTTGCAGCTGAGTAGACACCAGATCCAGAACTTAGCGTGGACTCAGTTTTTTATTGCAAAATTTTACATCCCTTTCTTGGTTGCATGTGAACAATGAGCTGTCTTGCTAGATAAAACAATAAACTGGCCATAAGAAGGACCCACTCTAAGGCCAATGGTGGGACAAATGTAGCTGGCCTAAAGTCTTCTCTGAACTCTAACTAATCCAGCAGCCATGACTCTACTGCAGCAGCTATAGAGGAAGATTGGTTTTCTGATATCCTGGCTTTTCCATCGCTCTTCTTGGGCAAGATGGAGAAGCAGATGATCAATGAGAAGCAATGTTTTGCGATCTGCACATTAGCAGAGTATGTGGCACACTACGCAAGTCACTGGTGGAATAACTGGTTTAAGCAGGAATTAAAGTCAAGTTCGGCAGCTAGAGTGGGGATTGAGCTGGTTAACACTAGAGTTGTCCCTTGATGAACCCAAATGGGTTCATTCGTACACTTTTTTTGAAATTCTATTATAGCTCCGAGATAAAGAATTTGTCTACATACTCATAATATGTTGTCCTCCGTGAGTGTACATATAAGAAAAAATTTATGAAAAATATAAAAAGCTTCTATTACCAAACATAATATGGAGCCGAATGCAAAGGGATCAAGTTTATTCTCAAAGTCTTTAACATTTCTCACATTATTTTGCAAAGATGATTTTTCCTAGGAATTCTAATTCTTCCACCTTGTAAATCATGATATAAGAAATCTATCACAAGAAGAATTAGAAAAATCTATGGTAGAATTTTCGAGAAATAATTCCTTAAAGTTTGAAGTTCAGAAGTTCTTTATGGACCCAGTTAGGTCCCCCGAGGGTCGAAATTTTGAAAATTCATAGTACTACTCCACTTTTTGAAAAAATAAAATCCATTTAGCAAGACATGTAGTACTTAGTATCTATTTCCATTGAAAAATAATAGTACCTTCACATTCTGTAGCGCCTCAAAGCCTGCTGGAGGGAAAAGAGAGCTCAATGGTTGGCTAGATGGAATGTGCAGGAGCACAGGTGCATACATGTGCAAACAGAGGCAGATCGCCATAGCTTGAGGCAATATCTTGACGCTTGCTTCCTCAGCAAGCGTTGGGATGCCAATGCCCTTGAACAGGTCAAGACAGCACACTACCAGTGCCACATAAATCCCACATTGGAACGAGGCCCGCAATGCTACCTGCGTACCCACTTGCCCATAAAAAGGCGCAGACTCATTGCCTCCATTCACACAGCCAGGACAGGCTCTGTCAATGCTGCCAATTGGGAGTCATTGAGGATGAATCTCATACCCTTCAAAGTTGCCCAGCATATGATCAAATTCGGACACGATATGCTGAGTTGGTCAGGCCTGGCCAGCCGTTACATGTGACATTGAGCACAGCATCCGTACGTGTGCTGGGATCATATCTTCAGGAGGTTATGGACATGCGAGATCGGCTATGTCCTCGAGCATACACTTGACATGTATATATACATTGATGTATACTTGTACAGTTTGACAGCATTCTTATTACTGCCACGGTTTTTCCCTCGAAAACCCTTCGGGGCGGGGTTTTTTAACCCGGACAGTAATAAGTTTGCTGCGCTCCTTATGGGTCCCATAGGCCGTTTGGCCTCAGTGGACGACAAAAAATCATTCTCATTCTCATTCTCATTCTTATTCTATTTCAAATATTATGGAGATGAAATGGTTCCTGGATGTCTGTTTTTCAAAAATTCCTTAGGGACCTGACTGGGTCTCTCAGGGATTGAAATTATGATTTGCTCATTGATACATCAAATTTTTATGAAATCACATGAAATTTGAAAAATGGGTAGCATTTGTAGGCTACATTCATAGAAAATTAATGTTATCTTGAAATTTGTATTCCATGTTGAGTGTCATGGGATTATATCATATCATCGAAACCATTGAATTGAGTGTATTTTAAGGTGCGATTGTGCCAAACTTGTGAAGAATTCTATTTTGCCATTGAATATAGTGGTACAACTTCAGTTGACCTTACCATCTGTATTCATATTTAAAATATAATTTATGTCTTTGTTGCTTCTTTAGATAAAGGAAGTTATAACAAAATGATTATAATTTATGACATATTTAATAAAATTTGGACTTATTCAAATCTAATAGATATCCTTCAAGGATGCAATGATAGGATTATATGTATTTTTAACTCTTTTAATTTTTTTTATAAAAGTTTTAGTTTAACTTCAGATAAAAAGTATGAAAGTTACCAATGTTTAAAATTGTTTTCTACACTAATTTTTAATTTAATCTATTTAAAATTAATATTTCATCTAAGATGAACTCTATATGATTGAAATATTATTATTTTTTAAATGTTTAAAGAAAGTTTAGATGAAATATATCAAATGATTACGTTTATGTTTTAATTAAAAAATAATTTGAATAGTTTAGTTTTAATTATTTTTCAATATTTGTTATTAAAATATAAACTTTATATTTTAATTAATATTAATCTAACACTTTTTTTAAAGTATCTTCAAAGTACTAAGAGTTTGTAAATTATGAAATTCTCATATACTTTTAGGTCACTCACATATCAAATTATTATATATTTTATTTATAAATTATCCTGATTGTCAAATTTTAAATTTGTTAAGAACTCGTTGAAAATTAAAATTTTATATTCTCGAAATATTTAATTCTAAATAGATTCACGTGAAAATTAGTTTAGAAAGCAATTGTATATGTTTCTATAACTATTATACTTTAAATTTAAAGATAAAGTTATATAATTGGGTGTGTTTTTTTTAAGGTACTCAACTTTTATGTGGGCTTGTGCTTTGGTGGTCTTTGGACGACCCGTCAAGTGAAATTTTTTTAAACGCCGTCATAGCACTTCACCCCCATTTCCTCACGGGCCAAATTACGTTTGGTCGATCCGGCCTGTGAAATTGCCACTTCAAAGAATCCGTGCGGGTTGTTGATCCGTCTTCTAGCGGTGCGAGGTGATGACGCCATGTTCGCAAGCAATTTGAAAGTAAATTTGGCGGTTTTGAAGTTCTTCGTAGTATAAATACCATGAATTTCTTTGCTGCTAGATTTCTCAAATTAAATCTATATGGCGGAATGGAGAGAAGCTTTTCGGCATCCGTGTTGCAAGAATCAAGTTAATTTTGATGTTGCAAAACTCCTATCTAGCCTCAAGTTTTCCGGAGTCGACTGAAAATTTTTTTGGCGGTTGTTCCCGAATTGTTGATGCAATTTGTCGACAATCCGCAAGTGATTCAAGAACAGAGCCAACAAGTTTCAGGAAAATGCAAAGCGAATTTGTGCTAGATATTTACCATGGTAATTGAGGATCATGATGCATTTCATTTTCATGTATGCTTGAAATGCATATTAATCTATGAGTTTGCTTTGAACTGAAAGAAGCTGGACAAGATCAGTTACATATGGCTACATCAATTCCTATAGATTCAGGTAATTTTGAACTTACATATTTGTTGTTGATTTCTTTCCTTATTTGTTGATGTTTGCTTTAATTCTAGAAAATGTTTACTGTCACAATCCCGAACCTTATGGAGACAATGAAGAGTCTGCATTTCATGAAGATTTGCAACCTTCTTACCATGAAGGTGATTTCCAAGAGTCTGAAGGGTGGCGCCAACAGGGAACTCAAGATGTCCAAAGTGAAGAAGGTGTGCAACAGGAATTGGATTCCTTGAATTTACTTTGAACTTTTCTTTTGCTAATCTTTGTTGTCTTTCTTGTTATGAAGGGTGTCACCAAGATAATACACAAGGAACTGATATATGTTTTTGCTTCTTTTGTAGGAAGCTCCCAAACCTGTCAACAAGCTTGTTTACAAGACGACACCAGTAGCAGAGTTGTTCCAATTTGCTGATACCTTCCTCATTCCATTCATCCCTCATAATTATGAAGCCAGATGGCAAGCAAAACAGTTTAGGGAGTGTTTGGCAGCTTTTCCAAAGGACACTATAGTTTCAGTGATTGACTTTGCAGAGAACTACACCTTCAAAATCCAACAAGAAATACAAAGCTTGCATTGGAGGAATGACCAATGCACCATTTTGGTGCATATCACATATAGGCATGCTCCACCTTCTACAGAACAGAATAGAAAGATCATTAAGGAAACACATTTTTTTACATAAGTGATGATAGAGAACATGATGTACTCTTAGCAACAACATTGTTTGCAAAAACATGTAGTTTTCCTTGCTGACAAGGGTGTCCATTACAAGAATCATGTCATGTGGTCTGATGGATGTTCCCATCAATTTAAAGGAGCAAGGATGTTCTACTTCCTAGGCAGGTTCTTTCAAAGCACTGGAAAACCAATACACTGGAATTTCTTTGCATCATATCATGGCAAAGGTAATTACTTTTATTTTAGTCTATTGGTTCTTTTTTATTGGCATTTCTTTAAAAATTCTCAGAATCAATCCTTGCGGTGAGCATGATGGTGCCGGGTCTTTGTAATAAAAAGAGCCCTCACACATGAGATGTTGAAGAGGAATTCAGTACCACTAAGGAATGCACATGATGCAGTTGTGTTTTGCAGAGCACATTTTAAGTCAGATTGTGACAATAAAGGAGATCATCCTTGCGTACACAGTAGTTCAGGTTTTACATGTTGTTTGCATTGCATGTTATTTTACATGATTCCTTTTGCGGATATTTTTGGGAGATAGCTATCAATGAGGTTGATAGAAGTGATACATGATTGTAAGACATTAACAGTTCCGAAAGTTGCATTGTATCGGACACAGTGCATTCCAATGACCCTACTCGGGTTGCTCATATGGATTTCAGTTTATTCGTAATTACCATTAAGGTGAAAGTTTGGGAAGTGCATAAACAAAAGCGTAATAGGATCTTGGGTTTATTCTGAACTAATTCCAGTCTTTGAAGACGAGCTGAAACATTACAGTGGTCCCATCTATGAAGGGGATCATGAATGGGTTTTACGATGTAGTTGATGTTGGGGATAATTTTGCAAAGCCATCCGAGGCCAACAACAAGGAATGTAGACTTCTACATCATCAAATGCACTAAGCCTAAACACATTGTAGAGAGGGCCTTTAAAGATGCATGGGGTGCTAAATTTGCTAGAAGAGAAGTGGTCCTCTCAGGTAAGTATTATAAGTTTTTAGGAGGTAGTGAATTTGAATTGCTTGAAGATGCACCAGAGTGCAATGCATACAGCCACTTGGTCATGTCGTGTTGCTTTGATATAATGCCTGTAAGTGAAAACATATACAAACTTCCAAAGGATGTTCATGATCATCTTTTAGATCGAGTTTTGGAGCACAAGAGTAGTCTTTATGCAGATAGCTTAGTAGATGAGGATGAGCCTGCACCGAGTTCTTCAATGAGAAATGGAACCAAATGAATTCTTTACTAGCATACAAGCATTGCTAGTGCTAACCAAATTGTATTCAATTGTAACATTCATATTCAAGTAATAAAGAAAAGTTTCATTCTTTTTTTGCTATTGCAGAATCTAGTTTGAATAGTAAGAACTAGTTGCAGGTTTATTTTGAAATGTAAGATTTGGTTGCAGATCCTGGTAATCCCTCAATTGAGTTGGTGTAGGGACCTCCAGGTTGCACATGGCAACCAATCTATACCTTGATCTTGCAAGAATGAAGCTCACATACGCTTTGCACCGATTTCCCAATTCCAAAAAAAGACGGTACTTCAAATGCCAAATGCTAGCAGGTCTTAATGTATTTCGTGTTGAATCTAGCTGGTTTATATGCTTGAGAGATGTACTTAAGTAGATATAAAACTTTCTCTCAAGTCGATGCACTTAGCTATTTCAAAAGATCGCATTGACCAGGTCAAAATTGGTCAATGACCCGGCAAATGAGCTAAGATTTGCAACAGAGTGTTCAAAGTTTCTTTAGTAGTATAATCACTTGGAATGGTCTCTGATGATCTTTGAGATTGTGTGCAAGCCATAAACCATGGGAAAGGGCAAATAGAATTTGAGCTGTATGCATGTTTGAATTGTATTGCAGAATACTTCTGTGGTATTGCGTAATATCAATTGAATTGTTTGAATATCATTTGAATTGTTTTAATTCTTCCGTGGTATTGCGTAATATCGCTTGAATTATAAGAATTGGTTCACAGTACAAAACACTTTGCATAAACAAGAGAACTGAACCAATGAAGAAAAAAAAATATACAAAAATTTTAAAGAAGCACAAAGTTCATATATTCAAGTGGTTACGGACATGGTCACATTCAAAAAATTGCAGACCTGTCACATCTTCAACATGTAGTTTACATATTCAATAACTTAGAGACCTGCATATATTCACAAAATTGCAGATCATACTCAAAATTTACCTGACAGAGCAGTTAACATTGAAAACTTAAGATTGTTTCAAAACCAAACTTCAACTTGAACCGCAAAGCTAGCAATCAACTTATCCAGCTTCCTTATAAACTTCTCTAAGAGTGAGGTCTTCCTCATCGATTGATATCTCATGGAATGGTGACTTTAAAGGAGTAGGCTCTTCATGTGTTGGAGTCAGAATCGAGAAGCGGTGTAACAGAGAGAAGCATGTGTAACGTGAGGAGAAGCAAGTGGAGAACCCGGTGTAACAGAGTTGTTGGGATCTCACGCTCAGGGACTAGTTACAGTCTTAGGACTTGACCCGACTTCCCGATCTTGCTTTCTTGTTGCTACTCCTAAGAATCTTCTTCTTGCCTTTCCTCTTAGCAACAAAATCTTTGGAAATAGGTTTGTCATACTCAGTTGCAACAGAGTTGGAATCCTCACCCATGTCTTTACCTTTTCCTTTCACCTTTGTGACCTTTGTCACCTTCACATCTTCATCAGAAGACTCTTCATACTCCTCGGTTACTTCATCTTCATCTGCTTTAAAGTAACCAAGTTCTTGCTCAAGCTTGTCGGCACTTCTACCCCACAACCCGCCAATCGTACAATGCATAGTATCCAAGACAAACCAAAGCGAAGAAACATGAAATTTATGATCACATGATAACTTGATAAGAAAACTGTAATCAGAGCTAAAACTCAAACCACAACCTTCACATCTTTCAGCAAATTGATCTCGAGGCAGATCATAAACACCCATGTGAACTTTGAGTTCCTTCTTACCTTTTTATTGAAATCAGATAGCGGATATGTGTTTGGACTTTGCATTCCAAAACTCCATCCTATGGCCATATGCTTCAATATTCACTTCCAAGGATTTGATTTCTTCCTTCAACTTTTCTGCATCAGCAACATTAGCACTCCCAATAGTTTCAGAAAGTAAATCCATTAAACTTGCTTCATCTTTCTTCAAGTATGCAACCAAAGCTTGGTTGTTAGGCAAATCTGACTCAGAAGTTTGATAGATTCTCTCTTCTCTGAAATTTGCTTGTACAATAAAGTGCAAGTAGCTTCAGCACTTTGCACTGCACCTACCTTCTTCAACAAAGCTGCCTTTTTTCCTTTAATTTCTTCTTCAGCTTTCTTTTGCATTTCTGACAAGCTTCTAATGTGATTGATAATCACATTGAGGTTAGCTTCAAAACAATTTACTTCATGATCTTTACTCTTATGAACTACTGTAAAATGCAGGAGTCTCACCGCTAAAGATGCCCAATTTACCTTGTAATTTTCGGGGTCAGCCAAAGCCTTAGGGGTGTTCTGCCATACAAATGCTCTTGCAAAACGAGTCCTCACTTCATTGTTGGTAGGGCCATTCTGGTATACTTTTCGAAGGAGTTCATTGAACTTCTGCTCGAATTCAGGCTTGATTTCCTTGATGTTGATCTTCCCGGACCTCAAAGGAACTTCAAAAACTGATAAAAATTCAGCATTTGATACTTCTTTTGCCTTGATTTGGCTTGGCTTTCTTCCAGACGACTCCACTTTCCGAAACTCAGCAAATTCATACTGTGTTCTTGCTGGCTTCAGCTGAAATATAATAAAACAAGAAAACCACTTACATTTGAGTACTTTATGCTATAAATTTGTCAAAGCACAAACATTTTCTAAAAAAAGATAGCAAAAAAGCGATACCTCGGCACTGGGAGAACTCATGGTATAGTTGCAAAAGAGCTGCCGGAATTGCAAAGGAAGAAAAACAGAGTACAAATACACAAAGCTTGGGAGATAAGTTTGTTCAAGAGCTCGAATGATGATGACCGTCGGAATTCTATGATGCTGCGCGCGAAAATTCTATGATGATGACCGTCGGAATTGAAGCCCGTCAGAGCCCGTCAGAGCCCATCATGAGCCCGTCACGAGCCCTTCATGAGCCCGTCCGAGCCCGTCCGTGCTCGTTAATTTAGGTGCTGGTAAGGTGCTATAACTTCAAAAAGTTGGGTAGGTTAAGCAAAAAAGCACCCAATTAGAACTTGTAAAAATTATAAGTATCTTGAAATAAAAAATTAAACATGACATATAATCTTAAAATGATACCCCAGTCTATTATATCTGAATAAGTCCAAGTTTTGTTGAATACGTCATATTTAGTAAAAAATGCTATATTATGTTGATTCCCATTATGCCTTTATCCAAAGGCTTGGATTTTAAAAAAATAGCATAGTGCAATGGCTAATATTTGCCTCTCCATTTTGTGAAAGTTTAGCCAAAGGCAAGCAACCATGATGGAGAAAAATCATCTAGTTTAGCCAAGCCTTAGAAAGTTATATCTCCAATTTGAAGGTATTTTAGCCAAACCTATTTTGGCTACACCAAAATATAGGAGTAGTAATTTATTCCATGATTAAGTTATTTGAGTCAATTGATATTATGATTCAAATTGCAGAGGGCATGAGATTTTTGCATGGTCACAATGTGATTTATCGAGATTTGAAACCTGCCAACGTCTTGATACAGGTCAGCTTGGTTGGTGGTGGTGGCATGCAAGTTATAAATGCAAAAAAAAAAAAAAAGTGAAGGTCAAGGAAGGAACCGTACGTAAAAAAAAGGTAAAAAGCTCCCCTTTTTCAGATTTTCATCTCTCCTCCTTTTCTTTCCCGCCCACCAAAAGGCCCATCGCTCCTCCTTTTCCTTAGCCGCCCAATTTCTTTGCTTGCATGCATTGCATTTGATGTGATCAATTGACCAATTCGGCTACAATTTGTTCCTTTTCTGCTGTGACAATGGCTCACAACAAAAGCCCCCTTTTTGTGCGTGTGGTGCATAATGGGCACATGAAGGGCCATTGATTTTAGCCTTTTTTTTCAATAGTCAACAACCAATGGCTCACAACAAAAGCCCTCTTTTTGTGTGTGTGGTGCATAATGGGCACATGAAGGGCTTGAAGGGCGCATGTAGTGCAGTTTCCCCGCTGGCAACACACTGCTGTGATGTCTTCCTTTCCAAGATCTAGTGATCATAGGTATCTATAGGGTAGATATTTTCTGTATTTCAATGTTTTGATTCAAGAGAGAAGTTGTCTTTTTTTTTTTTTCCTTCTTTTCTTATCCATCTCTTTCTGCAGATTTTCTTCCTAAATGGGGAGGCCAAAAAAAGATCGAAGGCAGCAAAAGCTTCTTAGAAAAGCCTTTGGCTTTTCAAAGTCTTCTCATGCCAATCCAGATTCCTCTCATGGGAATAATGCATCACTAGACATTAACTTAAATCCTGAAGCAGATCCTTATGATGAGTTGGAAGATTTAGATTTTGTGGTTGAAGAGGTGGAGGATGGTGAATCTGGAAAAAAGGAGTATGTGAGAACATGGAAGCCAAGTTGGGCAGATCTCTATCCATGGAAAAGGCCTGTGGGAATTCCCCCAAATCAGAGAATCAAATGTTCTTATTGCATGGAATATCATGGAATATCAAATGGAAGACAAAACGTGGTTTTCGAAGACAAAAACATGATAAAAGATGATTTACGAGAAAGTTTGAAGCTGGCCACTCTTGAGACCTTAATGTTTTTATCACTATCTGCGCCTGATGTGGGAGATGCAAATTATGATCTGATTTTTGCTACTTGGATGCAAGACAAGCAACGTCGCATGGTGCCATTGTGAAACATATCAATATGAGTTATTTTGGATCCTTTTATAGTTATCAAGACTTGCTGGTTGCTGCCATTATGTTGTGAAACATATTATAATACTACTGCTGCTAAGGTTATTTTGTATCATTTTCATAGTTATAAGAGTTAAAAAGTTTAAGTTTCGAATGTCTTTTAATGTTTTTCTTTCTTATTTTCATGGTTTAAGCTTTGAATGTCTCTCTTAAATCTAGACATGCAAAAGAATGGTGGACCAAAAATTCGCCCTTCAAATTGAATGGCAAGGTGCAAACTTGCCCTTCAAAAAAAACTAGGGGTCCCATTCAAATTTAAGGCTTGATTCGAACCAAAGCAGATCAGAGCTTAAAAAGCATGTTAAAATGTCAGAAATAGCTCTTAAATTCCGGGAAAAAGTGAAGGCAGACGTTTACACCAAATGAACGTGCAAGCTGAACCGTTGCTCCTCATTATATGCTCTTACATGTATGATGGAGACAAGAATTGGTACAAGCACGAAGAGGACGATAGCCTGAAAGAGATGGACGAACAACTTTTGTTGGCTTTAATTCTTAAGACCTGTGGGTTTGGAATCCAAGAGGTAGATACCCAAGTCGCTGTAGAAGCCACCAAATGGAAGAAACATTTTGCGATGGTTCGGACCAAAGCAGATTGCAACCTCAAGAACAGATTCTATGATAAGATATTCTTTGAAAAGGATTGGAAAGGGACAATGGCAGAATTAGCTCCTATTTACCGGGAAGAATTGGAGAAAAGACTTAAAGCCCAGAACACGCCAGAGCAGGCGATACTCTTCATTATATGCTCCCGCATGTACAGGAACGATTATAATTGGTATGAGTATGAAACAGACGATAGCCTCAAAGGTATGGACGAAGAAGCTTTGTTGGCTCATATTCTTCAGCCTGTTAAAGATCGGTTAGACTCATAGCTAGGCCTACCCACCGACCTAGCCGTCCTGCCGACCAAGGTGGGAGAAGACTAATCTAGGTTCTAGGTGGGGATTTTTTGCACCTACCAACCTATTTTGCCAAAATTCAACTTTCTCTATTCCTGCAGATACATAAACAACATGCAATACAAGGCCCCCAAAAATTAACTTGCATTCATAATCACAATGAAAACCAGTAAGAATGGTTTTTTGTACAGGTAGCTTATAATCTCAACGAAAACCATATTGCTAGTTTGATCATAGTTCTTAAGTCGTATTTAATTAAAGTGGGACTCATTCCATTCCCATTTTTTTTCGGAACCCTGTTAATTTACATGAAAAGGAGCACCCCGACTCGAAAACTATCCTTAATTCGAATTTTTGTCTAGAACTCTGCTTCGAAGGTTTCCTCCAGTTTTCCCTGGTTAGCGAGTCGAGAACAAGAACAATGCAACTGAAACAAAGGAAATTCATTAAAGATTGAAACCAAAGCTCTGGTTGAAAAAGAATTTTTATTAATAAATTGAATAGTACAATGTCACTACAGTTACATCATCTTGGTAGGTGGTCCACCTTAGGGGATTAACTTGCGGCGCTTCTTCACGCCGACTGTAAGCCTTGGGGGCAACCTGAAGAGTGTGGAATGCCTCACGTGGAGGTGCCTCTGGAGCTACCGGCCGACCTGTCCACCCGACTTCTCCACTCGCCTCCCGCAGCTTTTCATCGAATATGTGGATATTATGCAATGCTTGCAAGATGCTTTGAGCTTCCTGGACTGTCTCAAATTTCTTCGCGTGTTCTTTATCCCGAGGGTGTGCATGGCGTCCGACCAATTCACGAGCAACCTTATCCCAAAGGCGGGCAAGAGTGTAGCGTGGAGGATCTGTGCCGAAGCGGTATTTCTTCCGCTTGAGCGGGATCTCGGCCGCCGGGGCGGTCTACGGTGATGCCCGCGGGATGCGTGGCTGGTGTCGGATCGTGCTCGAACCACCCGGAGCAAGGAGAGTCTATGATTAACAATTACGATGCCATTAGTGAAAACGAAGAAAAGAATGTTGAAATCAAATTACAAGGGAGAACATTCATTCCATACAACCGCATCCAATGACGTGGGAAGTAGTGTCTTTCTTGACTCGCGAGTCGAAAAGGCCCGAAAAGTCAAAGTACAATCATTCTCATTAGAATATGGTTGCATCCAATCACACACCGGAAGCATACAAATGGTTTTAGATCAGCGAGATAACCCGTGCCTTTTCGACTTCGCGAGTCGAGAAAGGCCCAGAAACGAATGTACAACCATTATCATAATAGATTGTGGCTGCATCCAAATACACAATCAAACATACAAATGGTCTCATCAACAAGACAAGCATGCCTTTCTCGACTTCGTTAGTCGAAAAGCCAAAAAAACTCAATATACAAGTATATTCATTACAAAATGTTTAATACATTTGTTCACTTTTGTTTTACAATATTCACACAATTTGACTATCCGAAAGCGGAGGTCACTCTTCTTGATCACCAAAATATTTGTCGTCCATAGCTTTCATGATGTACCTTGCTTTCTGGATCGGGTTCCGTGAGGCTCGGATAGTTCCTAATCGCATCGGGCGACAAGAATGGCAAAGAGGGATTCCGCCAAGGCGGGGACAAAGTCCGAAAAGACAACCACCTATCCGTCTCATACTCTTCAAAATGATATGCCTTAGCAAGGATTGTATTTTGCGAGTTATGATAGCACTTGTAGGCGGAGTCGTCTATGATCGGGCGTGTTATGTTTGCCATAGTCCTGAATTGCTCATAAACCCCGGCCCAGGCCTTTTCACCATAATAGGCTTCCCCTTGTGATGGTTTGGATCGGGTCGACACATGCTTTCGACCCTTTCGCTTCCCCAAACGAACTTGAACTTCAAAAACGGAAGGCCGAGAACACCAAGAACATTGACAATATTTTTCTTTGCCATACAAGACCATATGCCCACTTGAATCCCCTTCGGGCACCATTCAACAATTTCCTTTGCTCTAGGCCTTGGATACACGATTTTATGCTCCGTTTTCGTCGGGATCTGCGAGGTGTTAAGCTCGGGGACGTCTTTATCGTGGTATACTGCAGCTAATACTCCATTGACGTCAAATATTACAAGCTTGGTGGGACCAGCTGGATCCCAGTTGGAGTTTGGCTCCGACCATATTTCCGGTTCATCGGGGATCCATATGCGGGATCATTATTTTTTCAGCTCCTTTCTGGCTGCCCGCAGTGTCTTGCTCTGGATTGTCTTTGTGGAGTGCATTGTCCTCCTCGCGACGTGAACCGCCGCTAGATATTGTCAATGATCCAGAGTCGTTGACATGGAACTCTCTGAAATGATGACAGATGTCAGAAAGGAAACGACTTTTCTCGACTCGCGAGTCGAGAATGGAAAGAAGTTAGTCCAGAAAGGATTCTCGACTCGCGAGTCGAGAAACACCGATAGAGCAAAGTAAACTCACCTCAATCTCAGATTCTCAAGAATGTGTTCGGTAGCATTCTGGTCTAAACCTTCGACATTCTCGTCTCCGTCAGCTTTGTCTCCCTCGCTCCAAGGTTTGTCTTCGTCCTCGTCGTCCTTACTGCTTCCATTTGTCTTCCTCCCTTTGAAATGCTCATGAAGCAGATCCAGGTATGACCGAATGGTTTCAACCATGTCCTTATTTCCAACCATGGATATAGGTTTCATTCCATAAAGCATAGCCCCCGAGAGAAAGCCATTCCATTCATGTACCACTTTCGCGATACAATTTGATCTTCCTCGACCAAGCTAGTTATGAAGTACTTGATAACTCTTGGCGGATAGGAATTCTATGTATAGGTCCCATCGCACCATCTTTGCTGACTTTGTCCATCGATGGGACATCCTCCATAAATCTGCCGCCCTTCCGTGGTTCCATCCGCTTTGAGAGATCATGAACCACGTCGAGATAATGATGTTAAGCTAGACCACCACTTATCCAGGTCTACAACGATCTTGAAATCAAAACCAATTGGCAAAAAGCTTGGTGCCTTCGGTAAGCCAAGTCTACACTCATGTTCAAGTTCAGATATGGAGTACATGATCTTGTTGGTGAAGTTAATATCACCTGCCCATTGGGAGACAAGCCAGGTTGTCTAATTGCCCGCATGCAAAAAAGCAAGGAAACCGAAAGTATCCAGGTCGGTCATGTCCGGACATCGCCTTGTACCACTGCTCTATGTCAGCTTTGTCATAGGGGTCTTCGATCATATTGATGGCAAATAGTGCCACGGGTCCAAAGCCGCCTGCACCACCAAATCCCTTGTGTCCCAAAGTTACGAGGAAATGGAGGGGAGCTATCATTGGCCTTAAATGGGACCACCCCGAATCCAAGCTTCCTCTTCAGAATTGCCATAGCACGCCTGGGGAAGGGAAGGGTTTTGACGTTATGCTTTAGCTTGGTGTTGATGTAGGGTTGACATAGACGGTTCAATTCCTTCATGTCTTCCCTCATCAAGGGCAGCCTTTTCCTTGTAATAATCAAAGTCATGGTATTCATTAGATGCAACGTTGCGTAACTTCGTGATGCCTTCTTCTAACGCACGCTCTTTAGGACGTGGCATAATCCTTTAGCGTCCCGCATTTTAGAACTCCTAGTCTTCCTTAGCGGGGATTGTTCCATCCAAGATTACGCCTTGTAGGTCAAGCGTTTCTTTGTCCGTCAGCCCTCAGATCCTTTTCATGAACCGCTTGTCGAACAACTTGGGGTCCGGCCTTTTTGGAAATTCTCCATTGTTGTCCTTCAGCTTGCCTCTTGTCCATTGAGCCCATATCTCGGGTCCATTTCTCCCAGGACCGCCTCAGTGCTAAGAATGAGGTCATACTGGTCTGAGAGAGACTCCCTGCCCTTCCTTGGTGTTCTCTTCTTCTTCTCCTCTTCATCCTCTCCCTCATCATCTTCCCCGCCCTCCAGTGAGAACATATCTCACAGTTTCTCAAAGGTCTTCCACTTATCAGGGAGCCTGTTTTTCCTTTAGGACGCCGAGGACAACCCAATGCTTTCCCCTTTGTTCTTGCCGAGCGTGTATGATCCGGGTCGATAGGGGCTGCATTCAGTCAATGCCCCAATGTCAGAGCATGAAAGTATCTACAAACACCCGAAGTAAACACTAAATATGAGGATGCAGGGGGTTCTCGACTCACGAGTCGAGAAAATGAGAGGAGCACAAGTAAGGAGAAGATTCAAGGGACTTTCTCGACCAGCGAGTCGGTACCACCCTGGGGCAGGAGAGAACATAGTACGAGTGAAGGCTAGAGTGAAAGCGCTCCATTCCCAAATCCTTCCTTGCAGCGCCTCTTCGAACGATGCAACTTAGAATAGAAACTAAAAGCGTGACATTGCCCGAGAGAGGCTGGGAAGAAAGGATGGGAAGGCTCGATGCTTTCACTCGCCGTGGTTAATCTCCGTGTTCTTTTATCAGCCCGGGGTTTCGACTTCGCGAGTCGAAAAAAGTCCCTTGAATGTTTTACTTCTCTTTTACTTCTCTTTACTTCTCTCTACAGGTTTCCTCGAAATGAAAAGCTCTGATCCTTTGATTTTCATGATTGTCTGGCTTTCTCCGACTCGCGAAGTCGAAAACCCGGATAATCGGGAAATGTTAGGATGGTAGGGCTTTCTCGAAGTCGAGATTGGAAAAGAATCGTGAGTTATTTACCTTCACGTGGCGCACTTTCGCTTCTATTGTGTTCCGGCGTTGGCTAATGCGGCGATTCGGTTCTTGGCGCTCAGTGAAAAGAACTCGCACTCTCGCTTAGCATATCTATCCTTGATCCTTTCGGCACCTCCTTCTCCGTCCGTCGCAATACTTGCGCCACCCTCACTGAATCTTGACCGTCCACTACCCGAACCGGACGTCTTTTCCCTTAGGGTCTTCTCGGACTTCCAAATGAACAAAAGCGTAGAATCGATACGCTGAAAGGTATGACATCCCCGGGCATTGGATGATCTCAAGGGGATCGGCGCACCATCGGGTTCGTAATCTCCAGCATGTGTCTTTGGATTAAATTCCTGTGGTTGAACAAGGCGACATCTCCGCGCAAAGCCAAGGCGTCGATGTCGGCTCCGGCTTATGGTGATATTCCCAACGGATATCTTTGAGCGGCTGCTCCATTTTTCATGCCCTCTCTGTGAAATCCTGATCTGCTCATCTGGATCCATTATTGGGGAGTCGACCATATCTTCGTCTCCTTCGTCATCTGATTCCTCCCGTGTGATCTCATCTGCATCTGAGGTCCTGTCCTGACTTTTATCTTTATAAGGCACAACATCCTTTGTAACTGCTGAGTGCTTTAGAGTCTTCAGCACACTAGAAGTGAAGCTCCCCGTGTTGAACAGTTTTTCCCTGACTCTGGAAATCTCCATTCCAAGCTCCCTGGATGTAAGGGTTCCGGCCTCCTTCATCCCTTCCGCATCCTTCCACCCAAAGATTCTCGACAATTTAAAGGCGCCCTTTTTGTGGTGCCCTTAAGCCTTGCTCATTGAAGAGTGAGAATAATTTGAAACTGATAATTTTTTCGTGTGGTAGAACTTACTCTTCTGGCAGTCTTCCACATGAAATGTTAGATGCTTCGGATCTGGCGCAGAGACTGAGAGCACAACACCGACCTTCTTGTACTTATCTCCAGAGCTCTTCTTGTCCCTTTGGTGGAGAAACAGATCTTTCTCCTTCCCACTTGTTGATACCTCGACATACCACCAAGAATCTGGCGGTGTGTCAAGAAGCTCGCTCTCTCGTCCCTCGATGACGAAGAACGGAGTTCGCCGGTGATCACTAGTGAGTCCGCGGTGAATCTTTGCAAGACCAAAGGATGGATCAATAATGGTATTCCGACCAAAGAAAAACCTCGAGCTCACCTGAACACTTTGTCTTTTTCTTCTTCTTTGCCGCTAGAACCACTTCTTTGGCCTCGCTTCTTGGACCAGAGTCGCCATGTGCAGTATGCCCCCGCATCTTCTTCCCCTTTCGAACCCTTCATGAAATTAAGTTTCCTCCGCTAAGTTTTAGGACTGCCCGCGTAAGATCGGGTGTGTTCTTAAATTTGAATTTAAGGACATGCAATCATTTAAGAAAAAAGCGGGCTAAGGGTCCGGCCACGGGCCGCCTTTAGCCCGCCCAAACACAATTTAAATTTGAATGACATCCGGGGGACTTAGTGAGCGGAGAGTAGATTATCTTCACTACGGCATTGGCGACTTTGAGTTGGGAGGCGGCATCGATCGTATTTACTCGGAATGGCGCCGGCGGTAAGCTCCTCACTTTTGCCTTGCATGTATTATTTCGACCGACGGCCTTTTTTGCAAAGCGCTTGATTTGATCGATGAGCACGGAGCTAAGGTAGCTGCGGAGGAGTCTGGTAGACAAAGGAACTCTACTACTTGCAGCCATGGAACGGGGATACCACGAGAATCGCATTGATACAAGTATTAGATCGAATGCACTTGATGAGACCCGACCGGAAGCAAAGACTCTTGGTGAGGCTGCGGGATCCGCCATACAATGGCCCAAGGAATTTCTGGCGTGAAGAGGTGAGTTTGAGCTGCCTCACGTTATTTTGCATGTAGAACATGCCACGATTTAGATCATGGAACCGCCGTAATCTCGACAGTTATTGTTTCCTTTGTCCAAAGATTTTTCAGCTTCAGAGATGATTTACTCTACGAGTTGAGAGATGCTCGCGACGACGAAACAATGGATCGGGGGAAACTTGAACAGTTCCGTTTTAGGTGTATTTTTTTCTTGGAATGTTTTCTTGGAATGTTGTATATAGAATGTGGCTAGGTCCTAAGGCCCGTGATGCGTTCAAATGCATCCTCCGTGGTCGCTGAATCAGAATGCGCATGCCAAGCTCCTGGGTTAGTTGTAGAGGCCTACCCACCCCGAGCCCCTTCCCTTCGCAATATTCGGGCGAAGATGGTTCCGAGGAGAGTGGCTCGACGGGTCGAGGCCACTAGCATTTCCCTACGAGAATTGGTCGGCAGGGATTGCTTCACAATCTACATTCTGCCTTAGCCATCGAGAATGCCTTAACTCCTCGAGAACTCGGAGTGTCATGGAGGCCGCTGGTAAGGCATTCCCCACCACAGCCGAAGAATGCGCATGTAAGAAGCTGTGGTTTCCGTGGTTAGTTGTAGAGGCCTCCACCCGGTCAAGGCCATCCCTTTCTCAATATTCGGCAAGATGGTTCGGCGAGACGGTCTCGACCGGGGTAGAGGCCACCGCGACCATACACGGAGAATTGGGTTGTTATGTTATTCGCGATAAATAAAACCACTTCCCTTCGCAATATCCGAGGGAAGATAGTTTGAAGGAGAGGGTTAAGATCACCAGTACCTTGTGAATGACTAGAAGCTCGGCGTTTTCAGTCACGGTGAAAGCAGCCAAAGACCTCCTCGTGGTTAGTCAACGAGGCCTCCACCCAGTCCAAGCCACTCTCCTTCGAACCATCTTAGCCGAATATTGCGAAGAGGACTTGCACAAAGGGCCATTGACGGGGGTAGACATTCTCACCACGAAGTCGAGAAAGGTTAAAAAGAGGCTTAAAAAAGAATGTGAAGACGTTGGGTAGTCGTGTGCAATCTGGTCGCTGAAGTCGAGAATCCCTCAACCAGCCAACAGTCGAGTGTACACCCCTCTTCTCGCCAAGGAGTCGAGAAATTCTCACTTCGAGTCGGTTAGAAGAATACTTCAGATTTCTGATTGTTGGCAAGCCGAGGTATTCTCAACTCGCCACTCCCTGCATCTCTCCCTGCAGTTGGAGGATATCTTGCGAGTTAGAATTCGGATGCTGCGGAAGCAATTCCTATTCTTAGTTGATAGTTAGAAAAAACATTCCTAGTAATGTTCCATTTATGAAACATTCATAGGCGGTTTAGCAATTTCTTTTTGTGAATCATTCCTAGTAATGTTCTCATAATGCTACTCGCAATATCTTACTTCCTAACACTGCCTCTCGATGATTTCTATCTCTTGCTTGCTACTACTCTTACCACTATTCTCACTTTGTGCCCCATTAATGTATTCAATTCAACAACAACTAAGAAAAAGATAACAAAAAGCGTAAAACAATACAAAAGGATAACGTGATAACTTGAGAGATTAATGAGAGATTAATGAGAAAAACGGTAAACGGATAATGAAACAAAAACGTAGAGATTAATGAGAAAACGAGAGAACATGACAAATGAGACTAATGAAAAACAGAGAACGATGAGAGACAAATGAGATTAAAAAAGGGTATGATATTACAAAAAACATACCCGAAGATTTGCCGGATGAGGAGGAAGCTCCCGTGTTCGATTCCATGTGGTATAGCGTTATAGCGTGAATAAGGATTTGCTCCGGGCCGAAATTGTAAATGTAGCAATAATAAGAGCCTCTAATAACAGAATATAAGTAAAAATGCAAAAAAGACTTTAGAGAAGTAAAATGCAAAGAAAAAGCCTAAAACTTACAGAGAAGAACCTCACTTTCTTCTCGTGCAAGAACGCCCGCCGAACACTCAATCAAGGGCTAAAACTTCGGATTTGGATGATCCGATCCGGCTGCCAAGGCTAGCCGGCCATAAGATGGCCTTGGAATGGCTCTGTTCGCTCGATCACCGATGGGTAAACCGGCTTTAGGAAAACGAGAGCGCAAGAGTGATCGAGAAAACAGGGGAGGAAGAATGGTTTGGGGAGAGGAAGAGGGTGCGAGCAATTACCAGTCGCACCCCCAACCTGCGTAAAAGTGCAATAATAAAAGTCAGTCACGTGTGGGCCATGCCCTCCATGACGTGGCGATCTGGGTTCTTGACATGGCCACGCTTCTCGGCCTCGAAAGGAGTGCACGTGGCCATGACAAGATATTAAAGGTTATGTTATATGTTTGTATATGTTATGTTATGTTATGTTATATATTTAATATGGTTATATATGGTTTGGAATGTTTACATATGGTTTACATTGAATATGGTTGTATGGTTTAATATGGTTATATGATTTTAGTGGTTATATACGGTTGTATGGTTTATATTTAATATGTTTGTATGGTTTTATATGGTTTATATGGTCATATTTGTGGTGTTTGGGGCTATATGGTTTTAATGTGTGCTTTTTCATTCAGGGAGCATGTGAGATGAGTAAAATGGAGCCAAGGAAGTCCAGCACAGGCCATTGCCCTAGGCTCCAATGGAGGAAGATGGGTTGCTTGTTGTTGCACCCTTGCAACCAGATGGTATTTGCAGAGGGCATAATAACTGCAGTTGATCCTTTTGATAGTGTGAATGATGAAAGGCTGGGAGATGAACATCTTGGAGTTGGCATTGTGAAGCTTCTTATCGAAGTTGATACAATCATGTCCCAAGGAAGCTCTAGTGATTGCATTGTGTGCTCGGGTCTCTTTGAGTCCCAAGCTCAGTTGAGATGGCCAATTAGATATATTACACACAAGAATGGTGATAGTCTAGAATGCCCTACTGAACTACATACCCCAAGGCCCACCCAAGGCCATGTGGAAGATTTGGTGGTCGATGAGCATCCTTTGATCACAAGGAAGAGACGCTATGTTTTTCATAAAATTTGCATCAGATAGCGCAAGGTTGCATCTTCTACACCTCTTAAAGCAAAGAAGCGATTTGTAAGCAAATTCATATGTTCATGAAATTATGTGCTCATATGCAAGTAAAATCAAATGATCATATAAATATGACTATATGCATCTAAAAAGAATTTTAAGACTTCACATTGCGCTGGGTGGTTTGAATGTTATAGCTTGCAAGAAACATCGTTGGTAAAAGGCATGTAACAGTCCTGAATGATTAGAATCACTTGTTATAAAAAGGTCTCAAAGTTCATCTAAAAATGTTGTAGGAATAGATCTAGGCTGCTAGTGCTAGAACTAATGCTCTCCCCTGGAATAAAAAGTACCGGGAATATAACATCCCTGACCTTAGCTTCCAACCCTTTCACTATAAAATGGACACTGCCACTGCTCTTTATCATGATCTGAGTTGATTGGAATCCACACCAATGGAACATGAATGCACATGGCATTTGAGTTTAATGTTACAGCTAATCAATGAGATCAACTTTCCATTGCAAAGTGAATGGAGGTAGATAGAGCAATGTTGGTGTGGTGTGTAATGGGCCCATGGTAGACCGCCCGAGTATTCAAACCTTGAATGTGCCCGTGGGGCGTTCCCGAGACACCGGCATAAATGGGTAGAAGCGACTACTTATAAATGTCTAGACGGTTCTACCCAGTTGGTTAAAGGCATGTCGGTTAGGAACGTTATATGGTGTATATGCCTCATAGAACAATTGGTCTTCGATAAACATTGCTTTCTACATTTTCCTCTTCAATAGTCACCTTTTTTATTCAAACGTGTTTATCCATGGTTTTGGTTAGATTAACCAGTGTAGTTTGGCCAAATTAATCATATCCTTGCCTAATTGTACTGGAGCATAGGAATAATACTAAAAACTAAGGTGCCACATTAAGGAAGTCTTAAATAGATGTGTAAGAGACAAAGATCATAGAAGGTTAATCATGAGAAATTTGAGATTAGGAAATGCATTGAACAAAGAGCATTTCAAGCCAAGAAACTTGGACATATTTGTTTGAAGATTAAGCATGATTGCCCATTTGTTTAGAGTCTAGGCATATTTATAATTAGTATCTGGGTTTATATGAGTTTTATGGATTTACACGCTATATTTATTAAACTGAATGGTGTTTGCACTAAGAAAAGAAGAAAACTTTGGTTCAAAGCTTCAAATTCAGGTGTTTCAAAATTATAGTTCCAAGTGTGTGAATATGGAGAGATATCGTTGTAAATATGATTGACAATGCCAATCCAACATGCATGCTAAAGAAAGTGCCACCAACTTTGTCATTTTTGCACTCGAGTTTATGGCATTATATTTTCATTGTAAAGCGTGTATCATCTAGCAAACCTTACAAAGTTCTACTATACATCAACTCCTAGGTTCTGCATTCTATGAATTTGATTGTCCATAATATCCAAAGTTTTATTTTGCTCACTTTGCTGTGCACACGATGAAACGATTATTGATAATTTTACTTGCTCAGTAATTCCCCAGTTTTGAAATTGACTTACTCACCTGAATAGTTTTTCAAATTGCTTTGTGGATCATTTGGAAACATGAAAACGATGTGGTCTTCGTCAAGAAGAGTTGTGAATTTGGATGAAGTTTCTTATTTTCTTAAACTAATTACTCATTGGCTTAATAAGAGGGACAAATATGATAGAGATTCTTCAAATTGGGGAAAGTTAAGATTGGAATCATCTTTTGGTCGATATTCAGAAAAGATGTGGGGATTTATTCCATAGGGCAAGCGCTTTTTTATCTCTTTCTGGGACAAGTCTAGTAATTAGGGTTTGTAGCCCCAGCCCTAAGTTAGCCGACTAGAACCTCCAATAAGATATAAAAAAAAAAAGGAGGGCTTGCCCCACGGTCATGCGAACACTTGGAGAAATAAGAATGGAAGCGGGAAAGGAAATTGAGGGAGACACCTTGGCGCAGTGAACTACCAATATAGCCGAGCACCCCAACCAATCTGCGTGTCCCATTTTTTTTCCTTTTCTAATTTCTTGATCCTCGATATATGAAAATGAAGGTCTAATAGTAGAGGCCAATGCCACCCAAAATTTGCATGAGATGGAGGTGCTATGTAAATAGGTTAGAATTTTAGGAGAGGGTGTAGTCTTGGTAGAGTTGGTGTGATTTGAAAGGAAAGGGCATGTATCCTTTGTCCTTGCCTCATTATATATCCAGCACAAAATCACTTCTTAACACACACTTTTCAAACAATAACAATGCGTCAAAATATACATTGCAAGAGTGTTTTGAAAGATGATGCCTCAAAGGGTAACGACAATTTTGGAATGGCCTCATATTTGGAATGTTAGGGACTATATCATATTAGTTGTAATGAAGATGGAATGTTTAAAATCATGGGCACCCAATTACTTGTTAGGAATTACTATTGGTGACCCTCCCCAATCCATAAGCAATGGTTTTTTGCTTCTTATGCAACATGTTGACTAACATGAACCATTACGCCTAGTTCCTACCTCACCGGCTTGCCAAGACAATGTTTACTTTCTCCTTTCTGAATGGATGTGTTTGTTCAACCATAAAGAAATTCTTCTCGTTCTAAAATCCAAAATCATTGTTAAATTGCACCTACCTATGCAATTATCCTCCCCTTTTTTTTTAAGAGAGTAAGGGTGGATTTTTTCATTAATTAGATAAAGCCATACAGTCCAAATACCAATCTGCTATATAGTAGGGTGAAGAAAAAGATAAGACAATCATAATCAGTTGAGCATCAAATATGACATCAAAATTGAGAAGAGTAGCTCGTAGTTTGCTTTGCTTAATGTAGATGATAGATCCTGAAGTCTTCAGACACAAATGCTCTCAATGACCTCTTAGCAGTGAAACAGTTGTCCAAAACTAGAGTCTTCAATTTCCTGTAAAAACAAATTGAAATACCAACCATGACCTTTAATAGTTGAATGATGGAAATTAGGAAAATGATCTTGTTTGGAGGGCAAAATTCTGATAGTTTGGGACAAATTGGAAGGCCAAAAAGCAAAAGGATGGGGTTAATTCTGATTCTTGAGGTTTGCATCAAACCACTCATTATACAGCTTGTAGAACTCAGATGTCGATCCATGGATGTATCTGTTTTGACCAAAGTCATTCTGTATGAGTAGAGATGTCAGGCTTTCCTTTACCATTAGTAGTAACAAAGTACCATACAAGTCTGTCAGTAGCCTATGACTGTAATATATTTCTCTGTATCTAGCCAACTGCATCTCTGTCATGCTGAAGTGAGCATTATATAAAAATTCAAACAAATAGTGCATCTGCATGAACTCCCTGGTATAGATCTCAGCCCATACTGCTTCTCTTTTCCTCGAGCTCTCAACCTCCTCTATGAAGTCATCTGCCATTTCACAAAGTTCTTTCAAGGTGAGCTGCTTTCCTGTTTGTTGAGTTTGGTATAATGAGATCTCATAGCTGTCAATGTCTGTATCTAATCTCGATGATCCTTCCCCTTTAAGAAAAACCAAATATTCTGTCACAGTCAGAATAGGGAGCATTTGAATCAATAACATTTGAAGTGGAGACAAATATATCAAAGGGGCCCCTGTAAAGCCGTATAGAATTCCAGCTTGTGTTGTAGTTATCACCCTGTTTCCTTTTGTGACATGTAGCTATGGTCTCAATATCTAGCTAGAAGTGCATTTTAATCCAGAACACAGAGAAGGATTTGGAGGCATAGAGAATTCTGTTCCTAGCTTTCCAGACATTCCAAAGGGCAGTGTAAACAAGAGTATTAGCTAGAGTATCTTCTTGCTGCAGAAATGTTAGAATCTTATTAACATCACTATTATGTAGATATCTACCTAATCTGTGGAAGAACCAGGACCAGAAGGATTTTAATTTAGGACAATGAAAAAGATGCTCCATAGTCTCGTATTGCAGGCAACTAGAATGACAGAGAGTTGGGACATTGCAGCTTTTAGAGGAAACCAAATTAGTTAAACTCTTATGTGCTATCAGCCAGATAAAGAAGCTTATTTTTGGAGTGCAATAAGAATATACTAAGCATTAATAGATATTATATATTTTAACTTGTTATAAAGACCAACTACAACTATTATATTCTAGTACCATATTAACAAGGTGCTGCGCACGGAGGGTTGCCCTCCGTGACCCGAGAGTGAAATGGCTTAAATCATACTTCAAAGTCATGTTTTTGAGCATATACTGACATATACTTGGAATATGCCACAAACCCACATGGATGAGGGTTTTCCCCTTAGGGGCAACCCAAAAAACTGGATTCAAACATATCAATGGAATGCTATTTCTATGCCCAATTCATAGTTCATAAGGCAAGGCATTCAAATACGCTAATAACTCACAAATTGAATGTTGCAAATAGGAAAAAGAAACACAATCCATTGGTTCCATTCAAACCTTAAACATATCGAAAGACGAGAAGCAAGAATGATGATTTTGTTGGTGTTTTAGTTTTCTTTATCGGGGCTCAACACATGCACGCACTGTAGCCTAGTTCTCCAAGATTCAAGGAATTCGATTTTTTATTGCTATTTTTGTTTTCTAAATTTGAAATTGCCTCCAAGATTTCCAACCACCTTTATTGATTTTAGCTAAATTGGGGGACAAAAGGGACATCGAAAATGAGACACCCCAGTGTGCAGACATTTGTTTGGATATGTGGGATTTGAACCCACATTATGCCCAAAATCTAAGCATACCAAAGTGTAATTATAATGGCTAAGAGATAGCCATGAAGCAACCACCATCCATGAGTATTCATGTTCACAATGAATATATTACATCCAAGAGGCCCTTACAATCTATAAGGTACTCTAATTATTGGCCAGATAACTTTATTTATACTTACTCCATATATCATAACCATCATAACTGTATTTAAAGGCACCGATTTAAATAAAGTGTTTAAAATAATCCCAGCTATGTGAAACTGCCTTCTTAATGAATGACCCATAATCATTTTCTTTGCCAAGGCTTGTATCATGAATCTATGTTTTTGTTTCTAGCATTTTCTTCAAGCCAATGTGATCCAGTCCACAAGCATAGCTTCATAGACAATCGGATTGCAATTCACAAACTTCCGGTTGTCAACTCCTAAGGCTTCTTGAACTGCTTTGTCATTGAGATAGTTGTCCATATTGGAAAAGTCGTAGCAGAGGCCTCCATCATCACATTGCTTTCTGACATCATAGTACTGACAACACAACATAGAGCTCTACATAGTCAAGAATTTTTCAAGAAATGTTGTGACAAATGGTGAGGACGAGTGCTAACATTGTCCTTATTAACTGGCATGTGAAGACCGAGGAATACGGTGCTAAACTGGCTATACTAGTTTGGAAACCAAGACAATAATTTGAAGAGAAAACTCACATTGATATTTCCTGTTGTAGCCATAATGAATGAAAAGATGGTTTGGCAAATCATGTATGCAGCAACGCAGGTAATAACCCCCTTGTCTCCTGAAAAGCATTTTTGTTCTGTGGAGCTCTAACCTGTTGAACTCTACCAACCATCACAGCTTTCTTAGGCCAATGCCCATGTTTTATGCATATAGCCTCCCACAGGCTCTCTTCTTCTGCTATCTTGCGCCATTTCTTGTTCACACAAGCTGCCACAGTCAAGGACCTAGCATCCAGATACTTGAAAACCTCTAACAACATATTTTCATCTTCTTGCCAAAGCTTCAGACAGGAATAGCCATCCTGCATTATGAGGACTCAGTAATTTGGTGAAGGAATCCAACAGTTTTGTCTATGAAGTTCTGTTCCGACCATTTGAGCACTTAAAGAACTTTCCGCGTTGACAGAATCCTTCATGCAAGATCTTAGCACTTAAAGATGTACGTTAAATATCCTCGTATGGCTATGATATTTATTATATGTATGTCGAATTGGCATGCAACTTCTTCATATCGAAATTAGCCCACATGAAGTAGTTAGGCATGGTCCTGGCATGACACATCAACTCAAGAAGCTTATCTATTGCTGCAGGTTATGCAATTTGAAGAAGCAGATGGACTTTATGAACATGTCATAAACGCCTCCTTTTTTGCTAGTTCATCAAGATCTAAAACAGAAGCGGCAGAGCACTTGACACTTGCATCCATATGTCGCATGTATGCTTGTAAGTTTGGGAGCATTCGTTGTAAGAATGGGAAGAAAAGAGAAGCAAAGGCATGCTGCTAGAGGTCACACAAGTACTGACATTTTTAAAGAATTAACTGGTGGCATTTGTGTATGAAGCTATGCATGAGCAAATCCGTGCAATAGGCTTATTAGAGAGCACTTGAGCTCCTTGAGAAAATTCCAGGTGAACAAATGCTACTATATGTATAGAAACTCAGATTGGTGTGTTGTACTATGAAGTACAAAAGTTCGAACATTTAAGAACGTAGTCACACGACTAAGGGTAAGAACATATAGGAACACCTGGCTTTGATGTTGCTGACTGGAGCATAATAAAAAGTCCAGCATCAGATTCAAATTTACCCTTTGGAATAATTTAGAGTCCCATTTTTACAAAAAAGTAGCTTCATTCTTTCTACTCCATGTTTTATTTTCAATTTCTGTAACCATACTGCTTTTCTTGCAGATTTCTGTGCAATGTCTTAATGGTTGTAAATTTTATCTTTGTAGGATTTGTAGCGATAGAACAAACCTACAAAGCATCTCCTACGATATTTTTGCAGGAATTTGCACTTGTTCCAAAATTCATAAGTTCAAAAAACTTTTTCCGGAGTTGTAAAGGTCATATTCGGGACCATGTCTATGACCAGCCAGTCGTATACCCAATCGTTGCCATAGCTGTGCTGAAAATCTATTTACTGGTTTGCGTGATGCAGTAGATTTACAAGAAGTTCGTCATTTCTCTCTCTCTCACTTATATGGATATGGAAAGCCTCCAAACCCCAGTCCATAAACGTGCTTCTACGATACACAAATTATCCGCTGCATCGCATCAAATACTCCGTTATACTGATAGGAAGTCCCTAATGACTACGAATCTCAAAACAGTTATAAACTACACTTAAAGTGTACACACTTCTGGAGAATCTTTTTAGCAACAGACCTGAGTTTGAATTCTTGTTCTAATAACATCAAAAGGTGTAGTGAATAATGCAGCAGTTGAACCTGCAATACCTCCAGCAGTCACTCCAAAGTCAACCCAAAGTTAATTAGCCTTAAAACTCTTAAGTATTCAAACAGTTCATTATACTAACCATTTGCAGCTCCGTTAAACGCCCGTTGCATGGTTCTCTTGAAAGAAGCCAGCCCTTAAGACTTTCATAAGTAGAAAACTGAAACACCCCAGAGAGCCAAAAATAAGCAGGCATCAAGATAAGAGGCACAACTGTCAATAACATCCATCCTTTTTCATAATTCCTACCTCATAAAGTTCAGATTTTATCAGGCATAGTAGAAAATGAATTTAGATTCTTTAACTTGACTTAAATGCCCAAACTGACATCTTGAAAGGTCACTTTTGAAACGGGCAAGCTGACTCTTCCTGTCCCCACAAAAAAGTTTCATCTAAACAGAATGTAACTACCTGTGCTTTGGGCCAAAAATCAAATGCGGCAGCATTGTCTAAGCTTCTGTTATGTGAAATTTAGTCAAATATTGTCTTCAATTTGCAATGCGCCTATAAAAAAGGGAAAAGTGGAGATCCTCCAGCCCAATGCCAGATAAACATTGTACTTGTTCTTAGGAGAGGGAAAATTGCAAAAGGAGTCCCATATGTAACATCATTTCAGAAACAAAACAATTCCTAATTCTCCATATGCTGTGTGTGTGGCATTATATTTTTGGCAATGAATGAAGTTCCCAAGGTGTTGTGCCAAGGGTGGTGGTTGATGCTTTACCTTTATTATAGACTAAGGAACATTGCAAAGAAGAACAACGCCCCAATCCTGCATACATAGCCAGAATCCCCCGTTTCTTTAAAATGCCAACCAATGCATAGCTGCAGTAACATGAGCCCATATGCGTGTAAAGAAGCCATGAATATGATACGATCAATAAAAATTAGTGTGTATCTTACAGACTGTTTGAATATTGTGCTCCAACTTGCATCTGCTGCATTCACTTGGGGTATAAACAAACGATGTTGCAATGCTGGCACAACCACCTGCAATACAATGTGATATTCCTGAAAAGTAATTTACCAAGTCAATGCATTTATAGACCTAACACCATCAAAAATTCTTTGGTAACTTTGTGTTCTGAAAGGCTTTCAGTTGAAGAATTTTTAAAATTAAAATATAGCTTTCCAGCATGCAACCATCGGTTCAAGCAATAATGACTGCTTCTCCAATATGCCAACTATAGATTTAATGCATAAAAATCATAAGACTCAACACTGCTTGATGCAGAACTGGGTTAAATAATTTCTATCCTTCACATAACAACTACGACACCGTGTTCTAAAAAACGCAAAAAATGGCAACACTGACCTTTGGCACATGTGATAGAAGTGCAGCTTTGATGGATTCATAGCTGAAAGTATATATTGCAGAAATAGGAGCAGAAGAAACTAGATTGCTCCCCAATAACCAAAGCCATATAGCACAATATCCAGTAGTACCAGAAATTGTACCTCGTTGTTTAATAATAGATGTTACTGTTGTAAAGACTGAACAGTTGGAGTTCAGAGATTGAAGAACTGTTTTTACCGTATCAATAGGATGCAAGCACAAGCTTACAAAAATTCCAGCTAGGGCTCCAGCAATTGCATTATTGCTATTCCCAAATCCTACTGACTTGTCTTTGGGCAATCCATATTTCTGCCCTTCTTGGTGCATCTCTTCATGTACTCCTAATTTGTGTACCTCTGCTGGATTTCCATTCTTTTGGTCATTACTCGATCCAGTATCAGAACACTGAACTTGCCCTGCAATCCCCTCTTTAGAACACTCAAGCTTCGATCGTCTAGATAAAGTAGCATTGCTATGCTGCAAAGTGCTCACTACACGCCTTTTCATCTCGGAAGAAATCTGCAACTGGTCTCCTGGGACCCTCACTAATTTACTTATACCACCAGACCGACAGGTATTTATTTTTCTCCAAATCAGAACGGCACATCAAAGGCTTAGAAAGCTTCGGTTCCAAACAATCGCCGAAATCATATTCCTCAAAGCTTAGCCCATACAGATGCTCTAAGCAAGTTCCATTCTCAATGCTTGTATGCCCACATTTTCGGGAAATCTTATAAGAAAGGCATCTTAAGCCATCATCTGCAATGCGTTTATCCGAGCTGATAAAACTCCCCGATGCATGATGATCTTTTCTAAAGAGGCTCCGCAAAATCGACCTGAATTTAGAAAGGCCGGCTGGCGAAGATATATCTGATTGTTTGATCTGCCATGCTCTTAGAAGCCAGAGGAAAATGCTTGGAAGAAGAAGAAGGGTCGAGCTGCGCCATAGCCACGCCTGCGAAGGAATGGGGCTGGATGACCGAGAGTTTAAAGGCAGCAGCCAGTTTGGAGCAGTCACCAGCATATGCTAGGCATATGCCAGCATATACCTGGATATGCCCACATACCCACATAAATGAGGGTTTGCCCCCCTAGGGGCAACCCAAAAAGTAATACTTGTTTATCACGTCATAGAATTATATTCATGAACCACATTGCACACTAGATATGGTTTGTAAACTTTTTGGCCCACAAACTCGTACTGATTTTTAAGGATTTGTTTTTCACTAATAAAGCAATATAAAAAAGTCATATTGATTCAATTTTGAGGGCCTTGTGCAATACATCTCTACTTCTAAATGTTACGAACATGGGTTAGGCCCTAAGTCATATGTTACATACTGTTGGTCCCTAGGTCATAGGACCATTAAACCTAAGGATTAGAGGTTTAAGGGACAAGTGGCATAAGGAGACTCCAAGAGTCCATATGCATGCATGCATACACGTGGCAGCATGCCACAAGAGTAGGTACTCTATATAAGAGATCATGGATCTCAAGAAGGGGAGGCCATGGAGAATCGTTCTGGGAATGATTAGAGAACTGCACGATGTTGCAGTATGGATCCAGGGGATCAACACAAGTCTGGCGTGGGGAGTCCAAGGGACTCGAGGAGTGGGGAACCCAGGGGGTTCATGGTAGCCAAACTTGGTCCCTTCCATGGTGTTGTAATATTGGTATCAGAGCCTAAGTTTGATGCTGGGTTCGAGGCCGTGCAACAGTTAAGAGAGCAGAACTTGTGAGCAATTTCTGGAGCATCCACGAAGTGCAAAGGTTTGGCCTTAGAATCGTTCTTCAGGCTCCTGGGGACCTGAGAAGCCAATATGAAATTGCTGTAGCAGTCTCTGGGCAAGCGGGCTTGCTAAATCATGTTTGGGGCCTGGAAAAACGGATTTTGCAAAACAGCTCGGTTTGAGCTGAAAATTTATGAGCAGGAGCGTTTGGGACCGAAATGCTTACCTGCCAAATAGAAAGTATATGGAAAGAGCTAAAACAGAGATGAGCTAACTTGTATTGATCTAATTTTGGTACATGATCTATCCCCTATATGTAGGGGTATGTATTAATGCTATAACCATGCACCAAGCGCCTTGGTACAAATTAATCCGAGCGGTACATTCAGAATAACTAGTTGGTGGCTGTTGTCGTGTGCTTCCAACACTCCTCCTCAGCCACATGTTTGCAAAATGACATTCAAACAACAAGGAAAGTTCTGAAAACTTTGTACACAAAAAGTGTTGAGGGCCGGTTTAGTCTCTTTCTCCTCCTCATTTTGAAGCGGGGTTGTGACATCGGGCCCATAAGCGGTTGATGAACTGTTCATGTTTGTCTCTGCCTAGTGCCTTTGTAAGGACATCGGCAACCATGGTGGATGTGGGTGTGTAATGGAGCTGAATAAGGCCAGCTAGAACTTTCTCCCTGGTGAAGTGATAGTGAATCTCAATGTGCTTGGTTTGGGGATGAAGTACGAGGGGTTTGAGGCAAAGGCTGCGCACGCCAGGTTGTCATTGAAGAGCATGATGGGTGGCTGCTGAGGGAACCCCAATTCCTGTAGGAGTTGGCGCAGCCACATAGCTTCTCTGACAGCTGCAGATGCTGCCATATATTCTGCTTCGCAGCTAGACATAGCTACACACGATTGTTGCTTGCTGCTCCAAGTGATCACGCCTCCGCCAAGATTGAAACAGAAGCCAGTTGTGGATTTTCGGAAGTCGACATCGCCTCCCCAATCTGCATCCACGTAACCGGAGAATTGTATGAGTGGAATGTAAAGAATGCCATGTGATTGGGTGCCCTGAAGGTATCGAAGGATGCGCTGAGCAGCTTGCCAATGCTGGATGCCAGGGTTATGCATGAATTTGCTAGTGGCTGCAACAGCGAACGCAATATCTGGACGGCTGCAAGTGGCAATGTGAAGGAGGCAGCCGACGAGTTGACTGTATGGTTTATCAGCCATGAGTTGTGATTCCTCCGGAGTGGAAGGGGACATTTTTGCAGAGAGTTTCAGATTTAACATGGCAGGTGTGGAGATGAATTTGCAATTTTCCATGCCAAATCGTTTAAGAATGCCTCGAATTGTCTTGGTTTGATGGATGAAAAGACGCCTTGAGGGGCGATGACGGGAAATCTGAAAACCAAGGCAGTAGGTTGCTTCCCCAAGGTCGGTCATTTTAAATTCCTTGGTCAACTGCTGCTTGAGTGTCTGAAGACAATGAATAGAGTTAGTAGCTATGAGAAAATCGTCAACATATAAGATAACAAGGAGAATGTAATCAGAGGTGTGCTTGAAATATACATTCCAGTCTGCATGAGCACGTGTGAGCCCAATATGCATAAAAAAGGAATCAATTCGAGTGTACCAAGCCCGGGGTGATTGTTTTAAACCGTATATGGATTTCTTAAGCCTGCATACAAGATGTTCTTGGCCAGGAGCAATAAAACCCGCAGGCTGCTCCATGTAGACTTCCTCGGCAAGGTCTCCATTCAAAAAAGCGGTCTGAACGTCCATTTGGTGCAGTTCAAGATCTTGTTCTGCAACAATTGACAGCACGGCTCGAATTGATGTTAGTTTAGCTACTGGAGAAAATACCTCATCGTAGTCGAGCCCAGGAATTTGGGTGAAGCCACGAGCTACCCAACGAGCTTTGTAGCGAGCAATTTTGCCATCAGCTTGCTCCTTTAATTTAAATAGCCATTTTCCACTGATAATTTTTCGATTTTGCGGCGCCGGGACAAGCTCATAGGCTCCTGCCTCTTGTAGGGACTGAAATTCAGCTTGCATTGCTTTGTGCCAATGAAGGGCATCTTCGCGGGAGTCAAGTTCCTTCAATGTGGAAGGAGAGGTTTGTTCTGAGAGATAAGCACATGAGAGGTCACAATGAAAGGCATAGAAGTTCAAAAGTCTTTTCGTAGGTTTCGAGGCCTTCTTGGGCGATTATGATCCCCTTACGGAAATTCGTCAAGAGAAAGGTCCTTTGGAGTGTCTACGGGGAGGAGGTTCTTGTCTTTGGGGCGGTGGCGGGGGAGATCTTGTTCGAGAGGGAGGAGCATCTGGACCATCCATGTATGGTTTAAAATCGGTGTTGGGGAAAGGAGCATTGGATGGAGCGGTGGGGCTTATGAAGGGAAAAATCTGTCTCATGGAATAGCACACCTGCGTTTTCGAAATTTTGCGTAGGCTGGGTGAAACAATCGATAAGCTTTTGAAATTTGACTATAGCCAATGAATATGCGGGGGTAAGGAATGAGAGGATAACTTATCGCGGGCGTCAAGAGGGATATGAGAGTAAGCTGTGCATCCAAATACCTTGAGATGCTTGACAGATGGTTTGATTCCACTCCATAATTCCTCAGGAACAATCTTGTTAAGTGCTTTGGTGGGCAGCCGATTGGTGAGATAGATGGCGCGGGCGGCGGCTTACGCCTGAAACTGCGGTGGATGCCATGATTTTGAAGAAGAGTGTTAGCACATTCCACCAAAGTTCGGTGTCTACATTCTGCCACACCATTTTGATGGTGTTCGGAGGGAACTGCCAGTTGGCGAGAGATTCCTGCATTTGCTGAACATTCAGAGAACTCATTAGATAGAAACTCCCCTCCCTTATCAGACCATAGGGTTTTAAGAGTGCAGCCCGATTCGTTTTCAACGTGAGCTTTCCAGGTGCTAAAAATAGAGAAAGTATCAGATTTTTTCTTTAGAAAATAGATCCAAGCTTTTCGTGTGAAATCATCAACAAACAAGACATAAAAGGTAGCTCCTCCTAGACTGGGACTTTTGGTTGGGCCCCATAGATCTGTATGTACGAGTTGCAGTTTTTGAGATGCTCTGGTAGTGGCTTGTTTGGGAGCGGGGGATTGGTGTTGTTTCCCTTTGAGGCATCCTGCACAAACTTGATGCGAGATTTTGTTAGAAATCACAAGATTATTGACTGTGTGATACCATTTGTTTAAGTCTTTCTGGATTTGGGTGGCCAAGACGTTCATGCCAGATCTGCACTGTGCTTGCTTGATGGATGGATATGTTTGCCTCGGGGAGGTGCGACTATCCGATACATGTTGCCTTGTCTAATACCCCTAGTGATCACATTTCCTGATTTATGACAGCATTGGATGCATCCGGTGTCAATGATACGAATTCTATGCCCGATCGACATTCGAAAGCAACGATATATGAGATTCTTGGGAGTTTACGGGCGGTAGAGAGTATGCGAGAAAGTAGGCGAAGGCCTTACGGTGTATGGACTTCAGCTTCTCCAATGCCCGCAATTTTATGCCTCCTTTGAGTCCTAGAACAGGGTTAGCAGAAATATTCTCATCCAAATTTTTAAACCAATCCTTTCTGCATATGATCAGTAGCAGCACAATCAAACCACCAATTCTCTCTATCTTGACGCAGATGAGGTCTTTTTGCCATGAAGGCTACTGATTTTGGTTGATTTGAGTCAGCTTCTTCTATTATGGCCATGTATGCTGTGGCTTCTTCAAGTTGATTCAACCGTCTCTTCCCATTCTGCAAAATTGGGAGAGTGCTCCACAGGAGGAGCATCGCTTGCTTCAGATAGGTGAGCACTGGGCCGGGTAGAGACATTGGTTTTGCCCAATCGCTTGATTTGTGCAAGAAGGGGGCAATCTTTGACTATATGTTCCTCCTCACACATGAAGCATCTTCGTTTCTGGCGCGTTCTAGTTTGCATGCTTCGATTTGGACCAGATTTTCCTGCATAAAATGCCATAGGGTCAGTAGTTTGAGTTTTTGCACGATTCTTTCTTACCTGCTCCTCTTGAAGGAGTACTGCAGTTACTGTTTTGAGATCGGGACGATCTTGGCTGCCTAAATGTGTACAAATGTGGTCGAATGAAGGGGGTAAACCCATCACTATGGCTGCTGCAATAAGGCTTTTGTCGAGATTGACTCCAATGGAAGCCAATTGCTCGCCCACAGATTTCTTTCTGGCCACATATGGGGCAGCTGATTCATCGTCCTTCATGGGAGCTGCAAATAGCTCCTGATACAGGGTGATTTCGTGAGACCAAGTGGTCTTATGATATGTGGCCTTCGATTCGCTCCGGTGCTTACGCCCTTTGTCTCGCATGCTCAATCATGAAGATATCAAGATTAGAAACAAATGGAATTATGTGATTCTTTGCTTTTGCATTCAGTTTTTCAAATTCAAGTTCTTCCTCTCCATCGTCTTCGGGCTTCTCGCAAAGACCTTTTTCTGCTAGGAAAGAACGCATCTTAATAAACCATATGTATGCATTATCATAATCAAGAGTCTCAATTTTTCTGTCAAAACGATCAAACCTTTCTGACGAAGCCATCTCACTTTAAACCTCCGAAACGGATCACCCGAAGATGCCTCTCTCTTTGGATTCGAATCTCGATTCGCCTCCTCCCAGCCTGTGCCTTGATCTAAACTACGGTATGCAACAGGTACTTCCCCACCTGCTTCCCAGGTTCCGATTGTGTCTTGGGACACGATGGCTCTGATACCAAGAAAGTATATGGAAAGAGCTAAAACAGAGATGAGCTAACTTGTATTGATCTAATTTTGGTACATGATCTATCCCCTATATGTAGGGGTATGTATTAATGCTATAACCGTGCACCAACTGCAACGGTACAATTAACTGAACGGTACATTCTGTAACTAGTTGGTGGCTGTTGTCAGGTACTTCCAACACAAATTTCGTGGCAATCCGAGTACCGAGCAGCCCAGAGTGATTGATCCTGGCTGGCACGGAATCACTATTTCGTGATTGATATTTTTGATTCTGTGATTTTTTTTAAAGGTAACCAGGACCCATTATCAACCATTAAAAATTAAAGGGAAGGTTTTAATGGGTTATTACTTACCTTAGTTAATATTTACGATTTTAGCTAATGTTGGTACTAGTTGAACTAGTAATGAACAAGGGCCAAGGGCACTTGTTGGTAGTACCATCAACTGCATTCTTGCAAACTGGGTTTGCTGAAAGGAAAATAGATGTAAATTCTAGCACTCCAAGAGTGTTAGGTGGTTTCGTCATGAGGAGTCGGGGGCTCAGTAGTGGAACATAGACGAACCACATGGAGATGGGCCATACCCTGGAGCATGTGGATATGCTTAACATAAGGCCCCTAGAGCTTGAGTTTTTAAAATTAGTTGATAATTGATTTTGATATCCAGGATGATTCTTTTGAAAAGCGTCTTTACATTCAAGGAACTAAGAGAAATTATGCTTTAACAAAAAGCGTTATTGCCCTCCAAAGATCCCTTTCAATGAGTGCATCATAGGGTGTCATGATCTGGGATCATGCCCAGTTGACGCACACTACTGGGTAGTGTGGCGTAAGAAGAAACTAGAAATGGAGAATGGAGTCCAATGTTCGAATGTTGTTGCCCGTGATAACCACTTGATCTGGGATCATTGGCTCACTCTACTGGGTAGGGTGGTACGAGGTTACACGTTCCTTTAACCAATCCTTGTAGGGAATTGGTGATGGATATATTACTATTGACTCAAGGGGTCACTAGTGCACAACCGAGGGTTTGTGCTAGAAGTGCACAATATTTGGGAAATATTGTGGATACTAGTTCTTAATGAATGCTCGGACTTGGTTGCTTGGAGGATTTGGGGTCCGTTAAGTGGACATCTTGGAAGCAGAGCTTTTATTAGAACACCGGAAGTCCTGACTAGTTCCTTGGAACATAGTAACACTTCGGAATAACAACACTTGTGGTAAGTGTTGAGAATAAGGTCCTTGAATTCTATGAAGGAATTTTGAAGGGATTTAAAGGTTTTATGCCTTGTATATGCTTTCTTATAAGCACCAAGAGGGATCTTGGTTGCATAAAGGAAAGTGGCAACAAATTAACTTAGCTTGAGATATTCCTTTGAAAAATTCCAAAGGAACATATACAATCTGCGACTGTTGGGTCAAGAAAATAACCTTTATAGATGAACATCTACACATGGAATCTATAGTTTAAAAGTACTATAGCTAGAGATGCTAGCTAACGCATCTACAAAATACAAGTTGCAGTACTGATAAGGTTGAGAACTTATCAGGTAGAAACTATAAGATAGTTATTGCAAAGCAACTTGTTAGTCATTTTAAGGGGTTCTTCTGGGAAGAGCACTTAAAATAAATAAAGAAGCAAACGGATTCAACTAGGATCATATGGATGCTTGCAATAGATTATTGTAGCGTTTGTTAAATTGATTTCAAAGGGTGTCTCTGGAAAGATGCCAAGGATGAATCAAGCTACAATATGATTGATTGGACTGTCTAGTTCCATATAAACTCTACCTATGCTCAAACTAAGATCTTGAGATTGGTTAGAAAATCTCAATATCTCTTGTTTGGAAACAAGAATGTTAGTAGAGTTATATTCCTACATCTATCAACTAGGAGTTGTGAATACATCTTATTGCCCAGTATGTTCAAGCGGGGCTTGGGGTAAAACATATGGGTCGCAATATATAAGCTGGGCTTGTATAGGTATTATGAGATGTATATTATGCCTTATAGCCATAGATTGGCAAAGCAGTGAATATGTGTTAGAACAAGTAGTGAAGGAACTTGACGTTATGGCACATAATTCAAACCAAATAATTGGATGCTATCTATGAATTTTCCATTGATAAGAGTTATTCACTTTCGAGAGAGGATCTCAGTAAGGGGCAAGCCGTATAAGAATAGTTTCACCCTTTAAGACTGTCTTGAGGTTGAAAATTTTGCTGGCTTGGCTGCCAATGGTTGAAAGTGTATTCTGGGAAATCGAAGCCCCATAAGAATCTTGAATGAAATTCAAGTATGAGTTAGGGGTTAGTACAACGGGAAGCTTTTGACGAGGTCAAGAAGCTGTGGTACTGGTGGACCAATTAAAGTTGCAGTTGACTTAGGTAAGTCATGTGATGCAACCATAAGGGTTGTGCTATTGAGCAAAGTCAAGAATGACTTGGGTTAGCTCTAAGCCAAAGCATGAAAAGCAAAGCTAAGCACAACAAGAACCTCTAATGAGAGTTTTGGTATGGAAAACATGGTGTTATCAATTAGGAAGTGGTGGAAACCAAGGTCCATGTAATTCTATAAGTTAGAGTTTGCAAGGCCAAATAGTCATGTTAAACTGAGTTGCTTGGCTTTTTGCATGAACTCTGTATTAACATCAAACACGTATGTGTATGAACAGATATTGATTGATGTATGGATGGAGCATAATGGTGCTTCACTTATGATGCATTGGTCCCTAGGAGATCGATGATGCCTATTGAACAGATCATTTAGAGCTAATAATGACAAAGTCTAGTGACTTATGTCAAGTGAGAGAGTAGTTCCTTGATGAGGAATCTACTAGAATCATGATCTTTAAGAGTCAATATGGCATGTGCATCAAAGTACCCCACAAATTAAGCATGTAAGAGGCCTGGAAGTGGTCTATGCCAATGCGTTGGTTGAGCTTGCAAATCAAATTTCAAATTGATGATGCATTACTTGGGGTGTTAAGCTATGGAAGCCAACCAAGTCAAGAAGTAAGGTAGTTAGAACCGTTGGCTCTATAGAAAGAGTGTGAGCGTAGACTTAAAGGTCTTCTTGCTCAATCTTGCAAGGCAAGGTATTTGGGTTCTAGTGAGGCTTGACTAGGAACACCACCATACGATAATTTGGGGAATAGTCAAAACTCTTATAAGCAGGGCTTAGAGAGTGGCCAAAACTCCTATTAGTATATCATCCAAGCTGAGTAATAGATAAGTTCTATGTCAAGCTGTAAATTGGATGCATATGACTTTAAGAATTCACTTCCAAAAGCAAAGGATTGCTTGATTTTTTTGAAAGGAGGAAAAGGATTTCCTAGCTTATTCTACCCTAAGAAAAAGGGGTCACAAACTGGAATCTGAATGTGGAACCCAAAATTGTTGAGGAAAGGGTTCACCTAATAAAGATACAAAGGTTGTCAGACTTAGGAAGAATGTTTTCCTAGAGGAATGGCCATGAATATAAGGATTCTTGAGACGCTTGGAGGAAGAGAGTCAACTATGGGAGTTGTGATAGAGAATCCAATTAGAATTCATGATTATCCATAATTGTTGTATTGGCTATTTATAGAGCAAGGTCTCTAGAAATGCAAGGATTAACCTGGGGTTAATGTTGCAAAAGATCTCTGATGAACGATCAGAGTGTGAGTGGTACAATTATTAGAATCTTGTTTCTAATTAGATTTCTGGGGGAGTCTATGGTCATTACCACTGTATTGCTTATAAGAAGCATGGTCTTTTGTAGCATAGTGTTCTTAGATCTGGGATCAAGAATATTGAATTCACATAGGTTAGTGAATTCACATGACTAGCATTAGGTACTTAGTTGCACTAAGTGTCAACTAAGGGATAAAGTGGGCCTCTGTTCTAGTCCAAAAAGTTGGTACATGCGTCATAAAGAACCTGGGGTTCTTGGCAGAAGAATAGACGCAAAGTTCCAAATAGGTATTATAATACTAGTGGCAAGGTAAGGACCTTGAGACCATTAGTTATAGATGTCCCAATATGTTGGACTCAGGAAGGGTCAATGAAGACAGCATATGAGTTGAGTTAGAACTTATGAATGGATTAGGAGTGCACCCTATTCCACATAAGTCAACTCAAGAAAGCAATATTGTCCAAAGATTGTGACAGTACTCCTAGCCCTTAGCTTTGAGGTAACTCCTGAGGCGATTCTAGACACTGCGATTGAGGTCAGCGCAATAAGAGTATTGCAGAGTACTAGATCTTGTGGCAAGATCAGTCACTTCCCAAGGCCACATGGGAAAGTGAAGTGTACACGCAGCCAAATCCTCATTTGACTCAAAATCCCCTGATAACACGGAAGGATTAGTGGAGTCAATATGAGGTCAGTTACCTAAAACTAAAAAAATTAGATACTTGCATCAGGGATGGCAAGTAGGACGTCCGCTAAAGAATGAGCTATGAAACCATGATCACAGGGTGATCCAGGGAACGGGTTTTGGAAGGGACTAGAGGATGAAACCATGATCACAGAGTGATTCAGGGAACGCGTTTCTGAAGAGACGAGAAGATGAAACCATGATCACAAGGTCATTTAGGGAAAGGGTTTCAAAATGGACTAGATGGTGAAACCATGGTCACTGGGTGACCCAGGGAATGGGTTTCAAGATACACATACTCCCATGATCCTTGGGGACCAAGGATTTGAAGGGGGGAGGTATGTTACGAACATGGGTTAGGCCCTAAGTCATATGTTACATACATATGTTGGTCCCTAGGTCATAGGACCATTAAACCTAAGGATTAGAGGTTTAAGGGACAAGTGGCATAAGGAGACTCCAAGAGTCCATATGCATGCATGCATGCATACACGTGGCAGCATGCCACAAGAGTAGGTACTCTATATAAGAGATCATTGGAGAATCGTTCTGGGAATGATTAGAGAACTGCACGATGTTGCAGTATTGATCCAGGGGATCAACACAAGTCTGGCGTGGGGAGTCCAAGGGACTCGAGGAGTGGGGAACCCAGGGGGTTCATGGTAGCCAAACTTGGTCCCTTCCATGGTGTTGTAACACTAAATAAATAGTGAATCTAGATAAGATTATACGCCAAATAATTTCTAAACATTCGATTTATGGTATTAAACTTCAAATAAGACAAAGTACATTGTCTTTTGAATCAATATTTCTTGGGCACAGATTTTAGATTAGTTCGATGTTTGAGTTTCCTAGCCGATTTTATATGACATAACAAGTGATACAAATAGATCTATCAGGTTAGAAGACTATAAGGTAATCAATTTGCTATCTTGATATGATATAACGAGTGATACAAATAGACCTATCAGGTTAGAAGACTATAAGGTAATGAATTTGCTACCCTGGCTATCCTAAGTGGCTGGAATTCAGTAAAAAAAAGGCAAGAAACAAATAGGTAGAGGAACATTTCTATTTGTGAAAATCAAGAAACAAAGGATTTGGAGTTACCTGATCTGCAAAGGATAAAACTTTTCATATTTTTCAAGGCAGACAATATGAGTTTGCTACCCTGGCTATCCTAAGTGGCTGGAATTCAGTAAAAAAAAGCAAGAAACAAATAGGTCGAAGAACATTTTTATTTGTGAAAATCAAGAAACAAAGGATTTGGAGTTACCTGATCTGCAAAGGATAAAACTTTTCGTATTTTCCAAGGCAGACAATATGCCTTCCGACACAACTCTGCCTTCCGACACAACTCTGGAGGATCCATTCCCCTATTTCACAGCCCCTTTAGGTATGTTGATAATTCTCCTTCTTGTACCGAGATCCCCTACAATATCCTTACATACAAATCAATGAAATTATAAGCCCTAAATCGAACTTAGGATGGTCATCTATGATGTAATACAGAAGTAAAACAGAACAATGCAAGACTGACCTCAAAATCAGTTGCTTTGTCTTAGAACTAAGATCGGTTGATCCACCTTTCTTGTCAAACAAGCATCAAACCTGTTATAGATTAGGCTCCCAGCCTATAAACGAAAAAAAAATTGTAGAATGAAGTTTAGCTAAAGCTCGATTTGGCTATGGCATGACCTTGCATTGTTTGAAACAGAGTGTGGAAAGACTCAAGAAGGGATTTCACTACTCAAAACTGGTTGAAAACACTCTGTTCTAGTTACTTCAGCCCCTACGGGATGCAGCAGAGCAAAAGTTGGAAAAAAATTGGCTGTTTAGACCCATCCGACCTTGGGTCGGATTAAGCTGACTCCGACCTAGTTCGGAAAAGCTTGGATTTTAGGGCCGACCTAGGTCGGCCCCAACCATGGTTAGACTGCAAAACGTTATATATGATTTTGGATCCATTTCTGGTGTGCCATAGATTGTTGATGCAATCCATGGCACTCACATTTCTGTCAAAAAGGCACCAATAAGGAAATGGGGACCAGCGGATTACTGGAGTAGACATCATTTTCTCCATTGTACTGCAAGTTGTATATGATTCTGCACTAATATTTGGATTCTGAAACGTCTGCTGCGATGCTCCCGGTGGTGCGCATGACACAAATCATTTTTATAAATCCCTATTATTTTCTAAGTTGTCAAGGACCTTCAAGCATATTTTACGTGGACCTTCAAGAGTATTGCATGGTAGAAGAGTGCAACCCTATTTAATTGCAGATTTTGGATATCCTGCATCAGAATGTATGATGGTGATCAAGAAGAAAAGACTTAGTGATTCTGTAGATGCTATTCAAGTATTGATGCATGTCTTGCCTCATGAGTGTGACCCTCTCTCCGTGAACTGTGCAGGCCGTCGAATCTTCAAAATGTTGGACCAGCTTCTGCTCTGCTGCTTCTTGAACCTTGGCCTCCCGCTCTCGTTCTGCCCTCTCCTCCTCTTGTTTCCTTCGGCTTCCTTGGCCTCAGGCTGTTTTGCCTTGTCGAGGAAGTCGAGCGGTCTGTTTGGTGCACATCATGTCGATCGGAGGCTTGGTGTCTATCGAGATGCTGTCTCTATCTAGCTTAAGGGTCTTGGTTCTAAGTCTAAGGCTTGGCAATTAATATTATCCAACATTATTAAAGCTTAAATTTAATTAAGAATTATAATTCAAACACAAACGATGCCCGCCCTCGGTTGGTTGTACGGGGGTTTGGGGGTTCAACCCTGGGTGGGAGGTTCAATTCCGCCACCCATGGGAATTCTTTTAAGATGAGGTTTAAATAGATTGGAAAGCTAATCTAGCTAATTCCTAGGCTGAAATTCGAATTACCAAGTTACTTTTCTAAAATTTTTGACTTTTTAAACTGTTTTAAGTCAAAACTATTTTCAGATCAATGTCTCACACGTTGTGCTCTCAGATCAATGTCTCACACGTTGTGCTCAGGCATGGGAGAGACACGTTGTGCTCAGGCATGTTTTGAGATGTTCAGATCAATGTGAGTAAAATTTTTGACTTTTTAAACCGCTGCTTTGACTTTTTAAACTGTTTGACTTTTAAACTTCGGACACGTTGTGCTCTCGGGCATGTTTTGAGATGTTCGGATCAATGTGAGTAAAATTTTTGACTTTTTAAACTGTTTGACTTTTTAAACTCAGACACGTTGTGCTCAGGCATGTTTTGAGATGTTCAGATCAATGTCTCACACGTTGTGCTCAGGCATGTTTTGAGATGTTCAAAATCCCCCAATGCTTTTCTCATCTCACACGTTGTGCTCAGGCATGTTTTGAGATGTTCAAAATCCCCTGCGCTTTTTCGTCGTCTCACACGTTGCGCCCAGGCATGTTTTGAGATGTTCAAAATCTCCTGCGCTTTTTCCCCTGCGCTTTTTCGTTTCCATTTTCTGATTTTGCTCTTCCCTTTTCCTCATGCCCTTTTTCCCTTTTCTTTCCCTTTCTCTTTTTCCATGCTCTTTTTTTTCATTCGTTTTCCTTTCCCCCCTTTCCTTTCGCTTTCCCTTTTCCATGTCATTTTTTCCTCAATCTTTCCCTTTTCCCCTTTTTCCGACGTCCATTTTCCTTTCCTTTTTTTCCTTTCCCCTTTCCCTCGTGTCTTTTTGCCCTTCACTTTTCCCCCTTTCATCCTCCCTTTTCGTTTTTCCTTTTCCCTTGAGAGATCAAAGCATGGCCAATCATAGTGGTGGGAAATCGTGCGATACATCTTGGCCTTCGGATGCAACCAGATGATCTTGGCCATTCAAATTAGGGCTTGATCCGACCCAAGAATTACGGTATAACATTATAATATAAGATGAAGATACTAACAATGCCAGTAAAGTAGCTTCTGCAGAGTTTGATGATGAAGATGTTGAATACACCAGTCCACAGAAATTAGAAGTGAGAAGACGTCCTCAAATGCGTGCTGTTGCCAAAAGACAGTTAGGTAAAATTATCTCCCATATACCATTGATAGCACCTGCCAAAATAATTCTTTTACTTTAACTAGTATCAGGAAATAAGAGGAAGAAGCAGCAAGATAGTGATGCTGCATGCCGAAGAACCTAAGTCTATTAAGTTGGGAAGGAAGAGGACTCCTAAACGTTTTCTATTTTCTGCTACAGCAAAACCTAGTAAGCCAAAACATATAAAAGGCAAGGAGGAAAAAAATGCTGGAAAGAATATCAAGAAACCTGAGGTAGAAGAAACCACAAATCCAGCACTTTCTGAAACCCTCAAAGAAGCCGTTAAAGAAACTCAATCCGTCAAAGATACTCAATCAGGAATGGACAGAACTTCAGGCATAGGTAATGTATTTCCTTTCTAAATATGTCTTCTAACTTAGCTAACATGTTAACTTTGCAAACCAGGTATGACTTCTAGCTTCGAGGCAGAATCTTGGAACTCCAGTCAGATTCACAACCTCTGATTTCCCGGAAACTATAACTTTGAGATCCAAAGCACCTTTGGCGCTTTTCAAAACACATTTGGTACTTCTCAAATCCCACCTATATTGAACTTGCCTGCTACACTGCCAAAAGTTATCGATCTTATCAAGGAACAACATGATCTCGTTTTTCAAGTTAATGCAGATGTTCATGTCAATACAGAAGTTAGAACAACTCAAGCTGCTGCAGATGTTCAAATTCCTGAAGTTGTACCTCAAGTTAATGCACAAGTCAGTCCTCATGACTCGGATACAGATAATCCAAAGGTAAATGGTATACATTGTCTTCATTTACATCAGCAATCAAATCTACCTTTGCGCTTATGACGAGGTGTGAATAACAATTAACATCAGGCATATTACTTAACAACTCGTATCTAACTTCGCCCAGGAACTTGTAATATTTACCTGTTAGAATTACCTCTTGCCTGCTAAATTTTGAACCCCAGTAATCTTCGAATGCATTTTCCACCACGTGTTTGGGTTCAGTACACTTCACAATCCAGAAGTCAACATTTTCTTCATTATTGTCTTCCGCATTTATGATAAAATTGTCACCAACTTCTACTAGTTCTGCTTTCTACTGGTTGTCCCCTTCATATTGGACATGAGTCACAGTTGCCTCTTTTTGTATGATCTCAGGCTTCAACGTTGAATATGTATACCGACAAAGTCTCTTCAAATGCTTACACGTATTCCATAACTCCTTCCAGCTGTTTGTACAAAAGCAAGACCTTTCCCCCCTCTCTTTTCCCATTTCCCTCTTCCCCTTTTCCTCGCGCCCTTCTTTCTTGTTCGGTTTAATGGCTAGTCCATTGGGTTAGCAATTAAGAGATCTTGTGTTCAAGTCTCTGGGGGTCCGTCATATGTCCTCATGGATGCTGCCAATGTGGCATGATATAAAAATACTATCTGTCTATCTAAGTTTTCCTTTCTGCTTTCCCCTTTCCTTTCCCTTTTCCCTTTCCTTCTCCCCACCTTTTCTTTTTTCCCCTTTTTCCCTTCCCTTTTCCTCTTTTGCCCAGCCCTTTCCTTCCTTTTTTTCTAGTGCCCTTTTCCCTTCCTTTTCCCCCCTCCTTTTTTCTTTTCCCTCTTTTCGCTTTCCCTTTTCCATGTCCATTTTTCCTTCGGGTTTTCCCTTTCCTCACCCCTTTTTCCCTCTTCCCTTTTTGCCATGTCCCTTTTCTCTTCTATTTTTCATGCTCTTTTTTTCGCCTCCTCTTTTCCCCCTTCTTCACCTTTTTCCTCCTCCCCCTCCTTTTTCCTTTTTCCTCTCTTTTTTCTTTTCTATTTTGCTCTTCCTTTTTATTCACCTCCCTTTCTATTTTTCATTTTACCTCCGTTTTTTCCCTTTTTGCCTTTTCCATTTGCTTCCACTTTTTTTTTCTTTGCCTTTTCCATTTTCAACCTCCTTGCTTTTCCCTTTTCTATCCCTCCCTTTTCACATTCCCTTTTCATTTTACCTTATTTTATTTTCCTTTTCCCATTCCATCCCCCTTCCCTTTCCCCCTCCCCTTTACCAATGGCCTTTTTCCTTCCCTTTTCCTCCTCTCCCGACCACGACGTCCCCTACTCGTGTATACAGTTGCACCCACCGTATACAAGCAGAGTTCATCCCCCATACCACTCCATCGTCACAGGGCCCTCCACAATCATTTGCACCAGAACGAGTCCCAATGGGAAGAGTGAAGGGGTCATTTTACCCCGCCTCTCCTCGGGGCCTACCTAGTCTGCAGAAGTAAACATACATGTCGTTATACAACATAATCACATATCCACCTCGAAGGGTGGTGCATCAACATCTGCATAGATAATGATCATCATCATACATAAGGATCCTACCCAAGGCTCGGACTTCGAAGGGGATGGTAGACGGCTTAGGTCTCGAGTTCATTCGCGTATGTAATTCATGGCAATGGATTTGGGCGGCATAAAACATGGCTTAGGGTTGTCCACTCCATCCGCCCCTCCCATGCACACTTTGCGAGTAGGTCAAGAGTGTCGGGACTGACCCGCCCGCCCGGATGCATAGCCAAAAGGCTATTCACGGGTTTCATCTTCCCGTTCGATGGGGCAGGAAGGGATCCTCCCTCCAGATCTACATCGCGACTCCATTAGAGTTTTTGAGGTCAAATAAGGGCCTCCCTAAGAATATATTAGGGGGGCCGCCACGTAGGATGCGAACCTAGCTTCCCCCTCCATACCTAAATTTCCTCTCCCTAACCTAACTACCTAACCTCCGAACCTAACCCCGAACCTAACCCATAATCATTATTTCCCTAACGACCGAATATTTGATGATTATATCTAGGATTTTCGTTTTCCCACCTTCGAGCTTATGCCATCGAGCTTATGGCACCATCGATCGAGCTTGCCCTCGCCATCGACCTTGCCATCAGCGCCATCGGCGCCAGCGATCTTGCCATCACGCCCGGTAGCGGTTTTGAATTCGAATTATGGCGGTTCTTGCCCGAAATAGAGCGAAATTTTTTCAATTTCGCTCTGTTTGTTGGCAAGAATCTTCCTAATTTAATCTCGCTCGGTTCTCGGTCTTTTGCAACGTCAATGGCAAAGGTATTTGGTTTCCGAGTCGTCATTGCATTCCTTTGAGTGTTCTTCCTTCTAATACTTCTGTTTCAGGATCAAACTAATTCCGAGGGTCAATTTAGAGTGCAAGTGCCAAAAGAATGCACCGCCCTTACAGGGAATAAGTTCACTTGGAAGCAACCAATAGATGAAGATGCATTGCGAGCTTCTGGAGCCATGAATATAGACCTCTGGGCTAAAGGCCAACTGTATCCATGTGATCCTTTCACTCGAGCCCATCCAAACTTCCACTCTGCATCCGGTCTTATTGAATTTGCTTGTAAGGGACAGGCCAAAGGGGTTACTAGGGTTCTTGTAATAATTTGGTTAATGGTATCTTGATCCACATTTGCGTGCCATGTATAACCACTTGTATGGATTCAATTGCAAAGTTTTATCGGATGTTAATCAGCTCCAACAGCGAACTACTTTCTTCTCAACAATGCCATAAAGCTCAATGAATTGGAGGTAGAAAATCAGAAATTAGTGACTGAGATGAATGCACTGCAGCAAGGAATGAAGAGGGTTGCGCAAGAAAATGATTCCCTTCACAAGCGGGTCAAACGCTTAAAAAGAACTCCACTGGGGATCAGGGAGAGGGCAAAAAACCTGAAGCCCATAAATATATTAGCCCCTGGGGGTGGAGGCTCAAAAAAAAGGGTCATGGCTATTAAAAAGCTTGTTGATCCAAATCTTGCAGAAGAAAATAAGAGAAAACCTGCTAATATTGCCGGTTTATTAAAGAAATTGGTTACTAAAGATGATGTATTGAGAATGTTAAAGCTTCCTGGTAGCATTCAACTTAGGAAAGCTGTAGTACATCAACTGTTCTGCGGGGAGTTGAGGAGCAGTCAAACCTCGAATCGTCGATTTTAGAACTGTGTGACAATGTGAAATAAGTAGGCAAGCTTATATTGCTTTGTTCGGATGCTTGAGGGATGGCTTTAAACAACAAGGCATTACCAAAACTATTCTACTACCAAGGATGACTAGCGTGATGACTTGTAGGTCATCGAGAAACAGACAAGTGCAAGAGCTTCTTGGTGATATGTATCAGCTGACCAGCAGTGTCAACTTGGATACATTGGCATCCTATACCAAAGGTAAGAAGAAGTCGAAGTTTGGTGATACTTTCTGCCTTAATGAAAATAACAATTCTTTGGATAGACTTAACTAGAATGCTTCGACTTTTGGTTCGATTTTATGATATGAAGGTAGAAGAGTCTTGTTTGCAAACTAAGAATTGTTTTAAGTTGGATGAAATGGAATTGGTGAAAAGGCGAGAAATCTGAGAGGGTTTTCGTTGAGTCTAATGAATGAGCTTTGAATCACGGGGAATGAAGAGTCAAATCTAGATGATAAGTTTTCTAGTCGATCCCGAAGATCACATTTGGTGGGTTGGTTTATTTCAGGTACCGGAGGAAAATCCGCGGTTATCTTGAAATGGGTTTTGATCAAACACCCATTCCCACAATGATTGCCTCTCACGGAATCGAGAAAAAACTTGCGGTTCACGGATATGGTGAGTCACGAGGTTGAATGGCATCTTGGTTTGCATTTGAAGACAATAAAATGCATGTACGTGAGAATGAAGCATGGTGCTTGGTAAGACTACTCATGCTTGTCCCTCTGTCTCTATGCAAGAAGAGATTCAAATTTGGATTGGACAAGAGTACATTAGATCGTGTCCGGGATGAGCCACCAAATAGAGAGGAGAAGGACACAACCTTGATGCCAATTCTGCCAATTCCGTTAAGAAGAGTACACATATGCACCCTTCATGCTTTCTTGAGAATCATAGACAAGATGGTTTACATGAGTATCCCGTTTGCTTGGAATAAATCACCCCAAAGCTCTAGGGAAGGCGCCATGCATGAAGTTGAAAAGGTGCTATCTAATGTGGGACTTCATGGTGGGCACTACAAAATACTTCAAGATCCAAAGGTATCCGGCAAGGTTCCCCTGAAACCCGGTATGGTGGTCCAAAGCTAAGAGGTTTTGCCTCCGCCCGAAGAGAACTTATCTCGGTGTTTGGGAAGCTTACAAGGATCTTATTGCGGTGAGGATGATCGAAATGATCGTGGCGAGATCACGCTTGAAGAAAATCAAGGCATGGCGTGATTTTCTGACTTGGTAAAGGAAATGCAAAAAAGGTAGTGCAGGAAAATGATGTTGCCAAATTCCGTGAGGCGTCACAAACTTCACTAAGTCTTTCCCCGACGGCATGGGGTGAGGCCAATTTGACTCACTATGTCCATATTCTGCTCGCACATGGCGGTGGTTTGTCGGGGAGTATGGAAGCCCGGGAATTTGGAATACACAGGGAATGGAGAAGTCCCATAAGCAAGCAAAGAATGCATTCTTCCGTTTCACTCAACACGGATTCGGTTAGGAATTCCTTGCAGCAGATGTGTCAATGGTTTCTGAAGGATCGTGTGCAAGTGGGTGAAGAAATCACGGAACCGGGTGTGAATCAACACTTGCTAAGTTGTTTAGACAAAAACCCAGGGGGGGAAAAGGGGCAACTTGGTATAAGTCCGCAACAAGTTGAAGCGATCAAGGAGTGGAATCAATGAGATGTAGGCAAGGCAAAGTTATGTCCTATTGAGAGCTCTGATAACGTCTCTCTTTGTAAAGAGTTGGTTTATTTATCGGTTCGATAGTGCTTTCGGTGTCGAAAATCTTGTGTTGTAAGTAAATTGGATGCATGTGTGCGCATCGTGGCCAATCTTGAAATATGGGCCGTAACTAAAAGCTGGATCGCGTATTTACGCCTGCGTAGCCGCGATCTTGAAATAGGCCCTTCAATAATTTATGGCTGGTCGATTTTGCGCGTGTGGCTACGGTCGAAATAAACTATGAATAAACCCCTATGCTTGGAAATCGATTTGGACCGTAGCCGCGGTCGCGAAAATAAACTTGCGAAATAATTTGTAACTTCGGTCGATTTCCCGCACCGTGGCTCTGCGGTCGCGAAAATAAACCAGGTCTTCAATAATTGTGCACAGTCAATTTAGCGCACCGTGGCTTCTGGGGCCATCAGCGATAACTAGAATATTAACATATTAGAGAACATATTAACATATTAGAGAATATTTATAGAACATATTATCACGGTTATCATATGAAATATTTATGATAGATAGCAAAGGTTACTAGAGAGACCACGGCGATTATGTCCTAGTAACGTTCCCCAGGTTCCTAACCCTTCCCCTTCCCCTTCCCTGCGAGGTGTAACCCATGCATCCAAGGTTAGGAATCAAGAGCTCCGCTCATCGAGCTGATTCTTCCCACCATATGGGGTACCTAGTCATTAGAAAAAGTAATTCCGAGGATGATACTCACGGAAGAAGAGCGGACCCAACTCCACAAAACCGTTGTACCGTTGTAGTACACCCTAATAAGGCCATACATGTGTCCCTACAAATTTCATGAATGAACTCCGATATGTATGCATCCGGAGAGAGTGCTAAATATCCAAAGACGAAGAAGAGGCCTCAATTGCTGTAGCATCTCGTCCGGATAAGGAGGGTTCAAGCATTCCCCTCATTCCAAGTCTCCTATAACATTGGATGGATTAATTTCCCTCTCGTGGCTCATGACCACAATCAAATCGCTCGGAATGAAGTTGATCAACTCCATTGTAAGCTCCTTGGTGGGGGTGTGGCGAACCTCCACTCTAGAAATGGTCCCATAGCTCATCCATTCCGGGCCGCCGCAGAATGCACAGGGGCATGCTTTGCACCTTCCGGGTAGCCCGGGGGAGGATTAGGTCCAATCATTTGCACAAGCAAGCAAAAAACAAGGAGGAAGCAAGGAACAAGGAACAAGGAAGCAGAAGCAAGGAAGAGGACCAAGTAGCAAGGAACAAGGGTCAAGATCAAGTAGGAAGAAGCAAGGAACAAGAAAAGATCAAGGAGCAAGAAGATCAAGGAACAAGGAAGACCAAATAGCAAGAACCAGGTAGATGAAGTAGCAAGGAACAAGGAAGATCATGGAACAAGGAAGCAAGGAACAAGATCAAGTAGCAAGATCAAGAGCAAGGGAACAAGACCAAGTAGCATGAAGTAGCAATCTAAGATGAAGGAGCAAGAAGCAAGGATCAAGATCAATCAGCAAAGAACCGCGGAACACAAGGTGAAGTGAAAGCAAGGTGAGAAACACGAGAAGTGAAAGCAATGTGAAACATGGAACAAAGGTGAGAAGTGAAAGCAAAGGTGAAAGAATTTATAGCTACGACTCAATAATGTTGAAGTATAATACTAATCTTGTTGAAGTATAATACCAAGAAAGTTGAAGAATAATACCAATAATCTTTGAAGTATTATACCCCGCTTTGGTGGTGGCGAAAGATGGGCCTGTAACTAAAAGCTGGATCACGTATTGTACTTTGTGAGCCACCATCTTGAAAATAAGCGCTTCAATAATTTTTAAGTGAAGGATTTACCGCTACGTGGGCCACGGTCCAGAATATGACCACAAATAAAAACATTCACATGAGAACATTCAAGGAAAATGGTAGAAGAAACCATTCAATTACACTAAAAGTGTAAGATTGCCAACATAATACATGATAATATAGGGCTGTTATTTAATTACCGCGAAATCACTTAAGCTTATATACTTAATTTCTATGAAAATCTTTTATACCGATCCGATTGGAGTATCTTCACACATTGATATGTCACGTATTATGTGTTGTGTGCTATGTAGCCATAGGTCCGTGTATCCCCAAATTGTATCGGGTGGGGAATCTGAGCCGATAACCACGGGATGTTGAAGTCAAGGGAGCGGAATAGGAGCTTACCAATATCCACAAAAAGATTTGTAATGGAAGTCAGAAAGTTCAATGAGGATATAAATCCTATTCTTCTCATTAGTAGGAATGACCAGGAGAGGCACATCTTGATCCGCCAGAGAGTAGGCCATGAAACCATGGAAAAGCATGTCCTTCAAGCTGTTCTAGCCTATCTTCTAAATCACAGGGGTTCAAGAAGTCCCAAAGCACTTAAGGAACCTTGCTTTGATTTCAGGAATTTCGATCTCCCTCCAAAGGAGGGATGAGATGCCAGTATAGCGACGATACTTGAAGTTGATCGTACCGCCTTGCAAGCTCGTGGTTGGGCCGGACGCCATCGATGCTCCCAAAAGTTGTTAAAAAAAATCATCAAAAGTGCCGTATTAGCTCTACATACCGCATTGCGAGGTATTCCTGGATCAGCCAGTGAGGATGTTCTTGCAAAGTTACCATTTGCAGGAAACTAGTGGAGGCAGACGGTGGGGGGCAAAGAGCAACAAGAAGCCGGGCCGGGAGGCAAAGAGCATGCAAACAAGAAGCTGACAAAAAGACAATGAAGGCATAGATGCCTATTTAAAGAAATCAGGTATATATGCTATATCGTGCATTATATTTACATATTGTAGCTCCGCGTATCACGAGTACCATGCAAAGTATGTATATGATAATAATTTTGGTATGTATATACCATCAATAATTTCTATGTATATCTGGTCAATAATTTTACGGGTATATACCATCAATAATTTTGGTGGGTATAAATATGCATCAAATTGCCGAAAGTGGCAATATTGGCCTCCCAGATCCCCCAGCCATGTGGTCTCATTCCTGGTCACGAGCGTGATTCCATTACACCGCAAGATGAATCACGAAAATTTCAAAAGCGATGTCCTTGTGCGAGAAATACCCATGGAAATTTTGGATGACCAGCTGGCGTTCTCAATCCTGGCTATTATCCACGATCCCTTCGATGTTATCATCCATCTAATATGGAATAGAGAGCATCAAATGTACATGATAGAAAAAGATCCTTTGGGGTGCTGGTGACAATATCTCGAGAAGAGTCCCCTAAATCAATACTTTCGAGATGTATATACGCTATATACGTTACATTATATACATGTGTATTTTGTACATTACTCGTATGTATAACCAATAATCTTTTTTCTGATTGCATGTCAATAATTTTTGTTCGATATAAGTAGGGTTCCACTCAATGCGGAAAGGCGTCCATTTGCTATGTCTCCCGCCTCCTCGTCCCGAAGATATGGACTCCATTACTTGCACTATGACATATAATGATCTTCATAGATGTTCTCAGAGGGGTATCCCCCTTGATCCCTGGCTGGAAGGAGTAGCAGAGGGCCGAAATCGTTCTTCCGGAGGGTTTTATCGTGTTATTATCCACCTTTGGAGGGTTCTAGAGCGTGGCGTCTGAGATTAATCGCATCACTCAACTACGTTTTAATGATGATCCCGTCGCCGAATGAGCTTCTTCATTCATGTATCTTTATACCTCTTATATGAGTTCTATGTACATGCTATGCCTCTTATATGAGTTATAAGTATGTAACCATAAGTGATACATGTGATCCCGCGTCTATTTACCGAGACATTTTCAATTTGGAAAGCTCTTGGCCATTTTCCCTACGTGTAGATTCTAAATTCGATTCGGCATTCTCTTAGCAATGTGTGGAATAGTGCGTTTATCCGCCGTAGTCGCGGTGCGCGAATTGCCCTCAAAACTTTGGAACCACTATTTTTTCGCCATATTACCGGTGCGAAATAAACTTTCCCAAAAGAATGTGGAATAGTCATTTTAGCCGCAGGCCACGGTGCTGAAATAGACCTTCCCATGTAGAATATGGAATAGTCATTTTCGCCGCGTGGCCACGGTCAACACTAGTAGATAAATGCACAGTAGCAATAAATAGAATTGCAAATAATTACGGATAAATATAAAAACACTCATGACGATAAATACTAAAAAACACTCATATATTAAGAGACAAAAAAAAGTGTTACAAAAAGGATGCTAAGGGAGGCATCCACGGAAGTATCTAGCTAAAAGCATAATCGTTGGCACACTTACGTGCTGCGTCCCTTTATTACACAAGGACCAATCCTCAAAAAGGCTAATTAGATGAGCCTCTGGCACGCCTCTTGCAGTATGTCCAAGGCCTCTGCGGATTCTATTCTCCTCCTCCACCATCAGGCGAGTCTGGTGCTCTGTCCCCTCCTCTTGCTCCTTGCTTCCTTCCTCCTCTCAATAATTTCCATCTCAGCTTTGACCATTCCTAGCGAAGGCAAGCTTGGGAATCGGAGGTTGGAGTGCGTGCCCTGCCGATGCAGTCTCCCTCAAAGCACGGAGTGCCGGGAGGAGCACCCTTCATCTTCTGGGAGGCCACCGTATCTAACACTAGGCTCCTTCCTTAGGCTTCAGCTTATTACCAGCTTATCCAGGTCTCCTTTTTGCATCTCTCTCAGCTTGTCTCGTGGGAACAAGCCTGGGAGGCTTTGCCGGCTCCGGATTCTTAGGCCTGGGTTCACATTTCGCCCGGGGCTTCCTAGAACCTTTTTCTACTTTCGAACTAGGGTTCCGGGATCAACATGCTGGTCCCGCGATGATCTTCTTTGAAGTGGTGATCCGGTGGTCTTCTTTGAACAGTGATGCTCTTCTTGGTCCGTCGATCCTGGCGATCATCTTTGGACCGGGTGATCGCGGGTCATCTTTGCACTTCCATGATCTGTGTTCTTCCTCCCCCACCAGCACACTTAAGCGTTTGGGAATGCAATAGTGGTCCCAGCGTCACGGGGGCGAGGAGATAGCGATTCATGAGCCAGCAGGGCCCTTGGCCTGGTCAGCCGGCCAAAGCACACGGCGATGTGTAGACCCCCATGGTTTCAACATTAATCCAGCTCATTACCTGACCTGGAATGGCTTAGTGACTCGTCTTGGGACATAAGGATGACATCAACACAGGCCACCTGACGTATGACCGTGGCTTCCTCAATGTCTCCGCTCGAGGTGAGCGGTAGCGGTGGTTTATTGGATCAGGCTGTGTCACTTGCTACCACAATACGATCATCTGGAGCTGGAATATTGTATGGCGGACAGTTGCGTCACGAGAAAACTCCTTCTAACAACCTTGCGGTAGCTCGGCAGGTGGCCCGTACAGGAAGCACGGTCGGGTTTCGAAATATCAATACGTCACACTATTACTAATAGTGTGGACTGACATTCAAGGTTTGCCGAAGTCTTACGTAAGGACAACCTCCTCGTCCATACTGGCTTGTGATGGGAATAGCGCCTCGCCCTGCATGATTGGAATGAGTGGTATTTGCTAGTAACCAACCTCATCAACATTACGGCGTGGTCCAGCGCCTCATTTGTAAGGATTTGAGCTAAGCGCCTTCATGGGACATGAGCGGATTTTAGCAAGGAGAAGAAATTCAATTAAGCAATATTGTCTGTCCCGGGATCCCATAAAACCCCATTAATTGAAAAATGTTCTCCAGAAGCCGCGGTGCAACGGGCAGTCCAAAATCGGCTGACATAGCTTTGTTTTACCGTGAAATAACTTGATGTAAATAGGGCAGTCCAAAACTACGAGATACTGTTTTGCGACCGTATCCCTGCCGGGTAAATAGGGTCAGTCAAAAACCGCAGATTAGGCTGTTTTCACCGCGAATACGGTCTTAAAATCGGGCGGTCCAAAAACCCCCGAAGCATCGCGACCGTAGCCACGCGGGCCAAATAGGGTAGTCCAAAATTGCCGCATCACCTTTGTTTTCGGCACCTGGCAAGGCGCGGTCGCGAAATGTACGGACAAAGCTGGCGACATCATCACATCCTTGCTTTCGTGACCGTAGCCACCATTAAAGAATACCTAACATATACATCTAACAAGGATTTATTGCTCACATTGAAGTCTAACAATTAATGAATATCATAAATGAACATTCATACAAAAGCAATTTAAGTCATATGAAAACAATTGATACATTATAGAAAAGACAATTTATAGAAAAGACATTATATTCATACATAAGTTTTTAAGTACATTTCCTTTTCTTGGCATCGGGGCTCTGTAGTATGCGAATCAAAATCTTCTAAGTCCTCTTCTTTTACTCCAGCCCCAATTGCATCTACTTGTACAATATGTCGGGGTCCTACATACCGCACGTGACAAGCGCATGATGTTCCTTGTCCGCTCCACCCAAAACTTAGAGCCGCTTTATTTGCAAGGACAGTGAGTACATTTTGAAGCCCCCCGAAGACATACATTCGATAGCCCTATCTCTGCTACCACTCGATCATAGTTTGAGGCTAGGGGCACGTGGTTGCCGCCTAATGACAGAGCCTTAAGCTTGAGGACCTCCCCAGACTCCGGATGGACTATATTTATTGTGAAACACAATAATTTCCCCCTGTGAAGGTAGCCCATATAATGTACACATCTTGGCCCCTACCTAGGGTGACTCTCGATGCCTTGCAATGTAAGTCATCAATAAATAACTCACATAAAAAGAAACATCCAGATTCAAGAAGAAATAGAAAATGAAACCAGATAAATACCTCTCTTTTTGTCCCGTTCGACAACAAATTTGTTATTTTGAAAGCGGACTTGACGGCTCACGTTCTATGAATTGAGCGGTGTTTGAAGAGCTAGCGACTTCAAATTTGACATCTTTCCCTTGCTTCATACCACCTTCAGCTTCTGTCGCATAACAATTTCAAATGCATCCTCTGGAGGTATTGAGGATCCATCATAAATCCACCGGCCTCCATCATTTGTGCAGGACATCGGTCTCAAAGTCTATAAGTCCTCCCAGGCCTACAACATGGGCATATATCTGGCCCAATATCTCGTCTTCTCTCAACCCCGTCGCCCGGATATGTCCACGGCAACAAGTATGGTTTCCCACCTACATGGATGGGATATGCTTAGCCACGATAGCCCCCAAGTAGATAACTTTTCGGAGACCTCTGTTCCACAACCTCGATCTCCTCATTTTTTCGATCTGACTTCTCTTCTCGGGATCTGGCGGCTCCTCTTTTGGTGGGCGGGCGTTGTTTTTGTGACACTTGCACTTGAAGAAGAACTGCATCTTTGCTTGGCTTAGTGTAAATCATGTATGTGCTGAACATGATATCTAGGCCGAAAAAACTTTCCTTCCCCTCTTGCCTGAACAGTTCTGCAGGTAGTTTCTTCAAGAACCTTCTTATTCGGTCATGATCAGGTTTCGGAAACATCTTAAGAAAAGCTTGGATGCTTAGTGAAGGCAAACCCGATCCACGAGACATGGTTTCACGTCGAGGACCGGCTCCAGCCATGAAGCTATGAAGGATGCCGCCATATGCATCAAGAAAACCCTACACTCTGCCATAATGTCTCGCACCGAGGGCAAAAATTATTATACACAAAGTGGTTGCATCCACTTCGGCTCCTCTAACTCCTCCTCGAACTCTTGAGGATATGTTTCTCAATTTTAAAATCCCGATTCTTTTCTCCACTATTTTGTCATACCATGTGCTAAATGTACTCCCATGCCTTATCGACCCGCTATTTGCCATTCTCGTGGAGCAAATGCCTCGATTTATGACACTTAGAATGTGAGCTTTTAGCGGCTTGATTTGCAATAGAGACTAAGAACGTGGCAACGATCTTAAAATAACACTTCCTTAATTTATGCTTATGCAGAAATTAAAGACCCGCTCTGGTTAAAAACAAGACTTCGATAAGGTTATTCCTATTCACAATTTCGACCGGTATGCGGTGCGAATATACCCTTTTTTTTATGTTATGCACATTTTCAAGACCCGTGGCTACTTGCACGAAAATGGCCCCTTCCATATTTTATGAGAGCCACAATTTCCGTAAGTAGCACGAAAAACACATCCACAATCGTGAGTTGGTAAATATAACATGGCTACTTTAAGTCTTATATCCCAATGAAAGCAAATGTTTGCAATTAATATACAATAGATCTACGCTAACAATCACTTATATTTATATTAGATAGATTCATATACAGATATGACTTTGGGGGCATGCATGATACAATTTATAGCATTCTTTCTCTGCGGCTTTCCACCTTCTCGCCATCTATCATGAAATGGAAGAAGTTTAAGTCTGTCTCAAACTCCAATTGGCCAACATCGAATAGAGACCACTGCGCTCTCGCTCTCGGACTTTTTTGAGCGGTGATTATCCTTATGAATGTTCAAGTCTATGACAAATCGAATGAGTGCCATCATTGTCATCTTGTTCGACAGAATCGGGCGTACTTTCTTCCTTCACGGACATTTAAGCCATCTCCTATACTTAAAAGTGACATCTGAGTTTGCTTCGAATGCAATATCTGAACGAACCGTGTCTCGACTTATCACGCATTAGTTACATTCAGCTCCATCGAAGTCGAGCACTCCAACCTTCAAGAAATACACTATCTAAAAAACTATCCGGCCGGTTTTTGAACTGTAAACATCTTCAAGGTCTTCTTTACATTGGTTTCCGCTCTTGAATATGGCAATGAACGGATCAATTCCTAAATTTATCTTCACATGCCCTGAGACTCCCTCCTTCTCCTTCAATGCCGGTAACATTTCTGCGACAACTTACTCCGTGCTAATAAGATAGAAGTGGCATCCAGAGGCTGCGATATAAATCGGACGAGCTAGGCAATGGAAGCTCGATTAGCTTGGATCTTCGTGGAGAGTATTCATACCTCGAAACCATATACCCCTTTCTCTCGAACATCTTGGTGTGCTACCTTGAACAACAAGCAAAAGCGACCCATATCTTGGTGAAAGCAATGGAAAACACTTTGCTTATCGAGTGTGAAGAGAAGAGTGTTCTCCATCGGATATACACAAACTGAGAGAATGGGAATGAACTGATAAATAATCAACTAATTTGAATATTGATTGCATAGAATTACATACTCACAATTTGCTTCTAAATCGGTGGGAAAGTTAAATTAAACTTGCTTATTTTTCTTTTTGCCATATCCGCTTTGGAGTGTATACATGCCTTACTTGTACAAATATCTCTTTGCTGATCGAAATGAATACCAAAGCCTTCCAATGTCAGAAACATCATTTCCTCCCGCATCTTTTGACTTCGCCATTCACCTCGCATTGCGGTTGCGGAGTGTAACAAAGCTCCCTGGCCGATACCTCACACGGCTTTCAAACTCATTCCGTCAGGATAGAGCTTTATAGCCATCTGATCTGAAATTCAAATCGAATAATGGGAGCGGAATCGAAATACTAGAAGGCTACTCTGTGATTTTACCTTGATGCGAAGTTTTTCGTGGGTGAAACTCCCTTAGCGTAGCGTCGGGCAGTTCGAAGTGAACCGGCTCGCTTTTGGCCGAACCTATCTTGGCGCAAACTCGTTGTGGAAAACACTGCGGGGAATTGGTATGAGCTAACGTTATAATTGCCACGTGTGTATCGACACCCGAAGCCAAAGGCACGGACATTCACCGGCTACGATGTGATTGACACACGGAAACGAAACCAAACTTCGATTAGAAAAGTTAAATACGGCTCGGCTCCCCATTGGCCGCGAGCTTTTTAGTGGCATCGAGTAAGGGCCCTTATTTGATCTCAAAAACTCTAATGAAGGTGACTAGAGGGCCTTTGCCGTGATCGGGGAACCCCACTGGAAAGTGTACACCACTTCAGGGTGTCGGTCCATGCCTCACCCACTCGATGGTGAGCCATCGGACCTAGTCACAATGATCCCCTGTGAGGCCTTACACACCGTGAGGGATCGTTCAAGAGTCGAAACATGAATCTCCTTCTTAGCCCGTCGGCCCCTCCACCCACAAAGGTTTGGTTCTTGTACACGTAGAATCTACAAAGTGCTAGAGAGGCTACTCTAGGAGCATCAACTACAAAGCTTTTAGGTCTCTACCCCCTTCCCAATACAAGGAGTTCATAGAGATACATCATCCATATACTTCCACAGAGAACTAAAGAACTAGATCTAATCTACATCATAGAGTTAGGTTCTTTAGTTAGAATCTACTATCTAGAGATCTAGAGGGTTAAGCTGCTATGGGCAATTTAAGAGGCTAAACCCTCCGGACATTCGATGGCTGAAAATGGGGTTTAGACTATTAAATTGCCTAAATACCGATCCTTGAGTTCCTCCTCCCGACCTAAAGCTCGACCATCCTATTTGAGATGCTCGAATCAAGGAAAACTAATGATGCAATTCTCTCCAGCCAGTGCCGGGAGGCGGTTTTGACCCTTTGGGGCATCGTGAAGTAATTGAGATCTCATTTTGTCCCATTAAGGGATGCTTAAAAGCCACATCGACTTTTTAAACTGTCCAATAAGAGAAGAGCTCCAAAGTGTATTTTATTCCAATATTATGTGGCGTGATGGTGTTAATTTCTAACTAACTTTTGCGGTGTCATTTTTCTACTATAACTTTTGATCAAAAACTCCGATTCGAAGACTATTTATGGCAATGGATTCGTCTCCTCAAGATCTTTCTAATGACAACCCATTGTTATATCTTTTGGGATGTAAATATATAAGAAAAGAGCAAAAAACCATATTTTTCAAGGTTAACACATATGGCTTATATTGAAATACATCATAACCATATATCACTTGAAAGATCTTTTCATTACGCATCTAATGCAACAAAGCCTTGACATTTTCATGAGTAGATCAAAAAGTTATAGGAAAAAACGACATCAATGAAGTTGTGTCTTTTCGCATTAATGCGGTTTTGATGTAGAGAACTCATTCTATTGGAGGATTCTTATGGGGACAAAAGGAGATCTCAAATTACCTCTAATGCAAAACAGAGCTCCAAAACCCTAGGAACGAAAAATTGGCAAGTTAGGGTTCTCCTACTTAAATAGACAAGGGGGGTAAGCTAGGGTTTCCAATTATCCCCTTTAGGCATGTGGGATAATTGGGAATGGGCCCACTTGCCTTTAATGGCTAGGTGGCCAAATGTGCCCACATGGAAATGTGTGCACCCAAATGTGCCCACATGGAAATGTGTGCATCTAAATGTGCCCATATGGAAATGTGTGCACCTTAATAAATGTGCATGTGCACATTAATAAGAAATGCACATACCTAGCAAGTTGCCCCCTAGGGGCTACTAGCCTGGCTACACGTCGGCGTACCGCGGTTGGTGGTGTGGGCGGCGTGCGTGTGATTGCGAAGATGCGATCACTGGACCGATATCTTTGTCTTTGGGCGCCACACGACCCTTTCTCTATTCCGATTTTTTTCGTGCCCTTTTTCCCTTCCATTTTTCTCTCTTCCGCCTCCTTTTTATTTCTTTTTTCCCTTTCTTTTTCTCATGTTTTTTTTCCCTTCCCTTTATTTCGCTTCCCCTTTTTACAGTGCCATTTATTCCTTCCCTTTGCCCACCCTTTCCCTCTTCCCTTTTTCTCGTAGTCTTTTTCTTTCCCTTTCCTCCCTCATTTGTTCTTTTCTTTTTCCCTTCCCCCTTTCCTCCCTCCTTTCTCTTCTTTTTTTCCGTTTCTCTCCTTCTTTTCTCTTCCTCTTTTCCCCATGCCCTTTTTCCCTTTTGCCCCTCCCCTCGCTTTTTCCTTTTACCCTTTCCATCCCTTCTCTCCTCCCCTTTTCTCTTTCCTTTTTTTTTTCGTGTCCTTTTTCCCTTCCTTTTTTATCCTTTCCCCACCTTTTTTTTTTCTCTCCCCTTTCCCCTTTGTCCCTTTTTCGGCTCCTCCCTCCTCTCCTTTTTTCCCTTTCCATTTTCCTTTCCTTTTCCCTTCCCTTCTCTCTACCATTTTCCCTCATCCCTTTTTCCCTTCCCTTTTACTCCTGTCCTCACCCTTTCCCTCTTCTCCTTTTCATAGTGTCATTTTTCCTTTATTTTCTCTCTCTTACTTTTCCTTTCTCTTTTTGTGCTATTTTCTATTTCCTTTTCCCCTTTTATCCGGTGCCTTTTTGCCTTTCACTTTGCCTTTATCTCCTCCCTTTTCCTCCTTTCCCCATCTTTTTACTTTTCCCCTTTCCCAGTGTTCCTTTTCACTCCCTCCTCCTCCCCCTTTCTTTTACCTTTTCCTTTCCCTATCCCTTTTCTTCCCTTTTCTCTACCCTTTTCCTCATCCCCTTTTCAACTTCCCTTTTACTCCTATCCTCATCCTTTCCATCTTCTCCTTTTCATAGTGTCCTTTTTTTCTTTATTTTCCTTTCCCTTTTTCGTGCTCTTTTCGCTTTCCTTTTTTCCTTTCTTTCTTTCCTTTTTACCCGTGCCTTTTTGCCTTTCACTTTGCCATTTTCTCCTCCCTTTTCCCTTTCCCTTTCCTCTTCAGACATTAGAGCATGGCCAATCATGGTGGAGGGAAGTCGTGCGATAAATCTCGACCTCCGAATGCAATCGGATGATCTCAACCATCCAAATTAGGGTTTCATTCATGACATACTTACGCTATAACATTATAATATAAGATGCACAATGGTGCCCCCTCCCAACCCAAAACAAATAGTATAAATGGAACTCCCATCAACATTTACAAGTCCCCACATGATGCCCAACGTTGTTTACAGGTCCCATACGATGGCCAGCAACGCTGGGCACCGTAACTAGTCTTTATTGATATTAAACCTTCAAGCCAAATTCAAATGGAGCAATGCCAGTGTTACGGCTTTGTTAGAGTAAGTACAATTGCAATCACTTGACTTATTGAATTTGCAGTTGAATGTATACGTAAAGGTCTGTTTTATGCAGGTTATTGCAAGAGAAAATACTCCCACAAGGGAACACTATGCCCAAAAGTCGCAATGAAATAAAAAATATATTGGCAGCTACTGGTTTAGGCTACCATAAGATTCACGCTTGTCCAAATGATTGCATGGTATATTATCCGAATGACATCTACAAGAACACAGAAACATGCCCTAAATGTGGTGCCTCTAGGTACAGTGCAGATGCCAAGGGAAAGACCGTCCCGATGAAGGTGGTTCGCTACTCTCCATTGATCCCTCGCATAAGGCTATTGTTTCGATGTGAATCTCTAGCTTCGCTCATGGGTTGGTGTGCCGCTAATGCGTCGAGTGACAATGTACTTCGCGTAGTTAGTGACTGCAAGCAATGGAAGCATATTGATGAAACGTGGCGGGAATTTGGAAGGGAGCCACGAAATCTCAGATTAGGGTTGGCAACGGATGGTGTTAATCCTTAAACCATCATCCAATTAAATTGGGATTATGTCAACTCCAAAATCACGCCAACCTGCTGTTGTCTTCTAGGGGGTTTTTGTTTTTTTTAATCTTTTTTTTTGGACTTCAAAAATAACATAAGGTTGCGATTCACGTGTGATGTTTCATATGCGAATTGAAATATGCAAAAATGAAGAGCAAGTTGCTAACATAGATGAGACCAAAATTGAAGAGCATTTAGATGATAATATTAGGTTTGATAATAACAGATTGCATTATTTGCGAGGCAATTCCAGACTCGAAATTATCGATACATGGCACAACATGTATAACAACATCAATAACATCAACGTATGGGGATCCTACCCAAGGCTCAGACTCATGGGGGAGTGATTGACGGCTTGGGTCTCCAGAAGTCAATGCAGACCGAATTCATGGCAATTAGATTGGGCTGGCATAAGAACATGGCTGTTAGATAGTCCACTCCATCCACCCCTCCCGTGCACACTTTGCAGAGTAGGTTGAAAAGTCTTGGAACCGGACCGTAGCCTGCTGGGTGCATAGCCAAGAGGGCTACTACTGGGTTGCATCTCCCCAGTCTCGATGAGGCAGGAGGAGAGTCACCTCCCCCCTAGAGGCATGCATGCCCATCACAGGCGGCTAGAGGGCCACTGCCCGTATTCGACTTGAACCTCATTGAAGGTGATGCATCACCCAAAAGGTGTCGAGCTCATGCCTTGCCCACACGCAGTGGCAAGCCATTAAGCCTAGCCCACTAAGATCCCCGATAGGCTTTACACACCAGAGGGATCAATTAGTGATGGGACAAATCCCCCTTATTCCACCGGTCTAGCCCCGCCACCCACAACCAGGCGAGCTCTTGTACACAGGCCGCATTAATTGGGAATTAATGAGGCTATCTAGGATCATCTGCTACTGAAGGTTTTAGAGTCTCTACCCCCCTTCCCACATACACAGGAGAGCATAGAATGGAACATCATCAACATCAAAGAACTGAAATACTGAATAAGATCTAATCTATCTTATCTAAACATACAAGGTTAGGTTCATTCGTTACGGCTGTTGATCTTAGGATCTACAAGACTGATAGGACTGATCTAACATACTATCCTAACTCATTGCCAGGCTAAGAGGCGGCTTTGCACAACAGAATCGCAAGTTACCTAATCCTTGGCTAGCTCCAACTCCCTGGAATGCGTCCATGCCTTCGTTCTTGCTGAAGACTGCTGTTCTTGATCAATCTAATGTGCAAAGGCGGCTCAACGGCACTTGGCAATGCGAAATGGCAGCTTGCCTTAGCCGGAATGGCTTAGGGAAGCCCAAAATGTGAAAAAGGAAAGGTTTAGGGTTTCCCCTTTGCTTCCTTATATGAGAACTTTTAGGGTTAGGTTAGAAGGGACCAAATGGGGTATTGCCACTTGGCAAGGGGGTTTTAGTTGTGTATGTTTAATATACGTGCACAACATACGAGGTTGCCCTCTAGGTGCAACCCTTTACGGCTCTCAAGTACTTGTCATGATGACATGTACATGTGATGTGGCAGTATAATATACATATTCGGATCGTATGTTATACTGGAATGTCACAATCTCCCTTCGTCCGACTCTGTGTCTGATGACGATGATGGCGGCCTGTCGGGCTCCCGCTCCCTTATGCTGACCCCCTTCGCTGGTGTCGACTTTGTCTTGCGCCGGGGTTTCTTGGGCACCTCTGGGTCCTTCCCTTTATCCTCCTTCGACTTCTGGCGCTCTTCTCGCAATCTCTTTCGCTCCAGCTTCCTTTCAATTCTCTTTCTCTTTGCCGCTCTCTTCTTCTTCGCCATCTTCTTCAACTTACATATCAGCTCCTCTGGTAGCGCTTCGTCCTCATCACCTTCGTCCTCCCTTCCATCGCCCTGATTCTCGCGGTTTTCCTGCTCTTCAGGGTTTTTGGGGTGTTCTTCCTCATTCTACTGCTCTTGATCCTCCTCCTCGACATCAGGATTCGGGTCCGGGTTCTCCTCTTGCCTGGCTCGCTCCTGAGCCTCTCTGGCCTTCTGTTGAGCTGCGAGGACCTGGGCACTGACGTAATCATCTAGTACGACCATCCGAGCAGTTTGTTTGGTGCGGGCCATGTTTTGAAATAAGCTGATTGCCTTCCGAGCGCCTAAAATTTGCCTTGTTGGACGGAGAGCAGCTAGCTGGAGAAGGAAAGTGAAAATGAAGAACCCTAATGATCTATTTATAGGTCTGAAAATTTTAGGGTTTGGACCTACAATTTCATGTTGTGCCATTCTGTAAGGTATTAGTGTTTGTAGGATCAATACATTAGGTTTGTTTAGGCAAAAAGTGTCCACTACTCACACAGTGCGCCAGAAGCACTTTCAAAAGTTTTGAAATTGCTCAGGGCGCACTCTGTGAGGGGTCACCCATTTTTTACTCAAACTTTCATCTTATAAACAGTTTCTTAGTGTTATAACATGCAATTCTAGCTCAAATTCAAGGTTTAAGCTGTTCTGCACTATCAGATTGCTCTAATTATGCATCTATCTAGGTCAACATAGGTCCACCACTCACATAGTGCGCGAAAAGCATATTCCCAAAAAGTTTGGAAATGCCCAGGGCGCACTCTGTGAGGGGTCACACCTTTTTGGCCATAATTTTTCAGGGTTTTTCCATAATTTATCTTAACTTAGCATTATTCTACTTGCTGTTTTAAAAGATTGGAAACTTTTTTCCCAATTTTCGAGGTTCATGCTTGGGTTGCTATTCCCAAGACGGGAAGTCTACTGTTAGTCCTAACAGGGAATGGTCAGTGCCCGATCTTGGTCTACCAAGATCATGCTCTGATACCACTGTGACGTCCCCTACTTCTTCTCTGATCGCTTTATCGTGCCGGAAAGGCGGAATTCATCCTCCAACCGTACCAAGTGGCGGCCATCCACCTGACACCAATCCCAAGAGCTGGGCCAGTAAGGAAGAGTGGATGGGTCATTTTCCCGTCTTCCTTCAGGACCGTCCTAGCTGCGGAAGCGTGAATAGACATGAGCACATGACATCAATACATCAACAAATCACCTCGAGGGGTGAACACATCATAACATAACATGTATAACAACATCAATAACATCAACGTAGGGGGATCCTACCCAAGGCTCGGACTCATGGGGAGTGGTGACTTGGGTCTCCGTGAATCAATGCAGACCGAATTCATGGCAATTGGATTGGGCTGGTATAAGAACATGGCTGTTGGGTAGCCCACTCCATCCGCCCCTCCCGTGCACACTTTGCAGGGTAGGTTGAAAAGTCTTGGGATCGGACCGTAGCCTGCTGGGTGCATAGCCAAGAGGGCTACTATGGGTTGCATCTCCCCAGTCCCGATGGGGCAGGAGGAGAGTCACCTCCCCTCCAGAGGCATGCATGCCCATCACAGGTGGCTAGAGGGCCACTCCCCGTATTCGACTTGAACCTCATTGAAGGTGACGCATCACCCAAGAGGTGTCGAGCTCATGCCTTGCCCACACGCAGTGGCAAGTCATTAAGCCTAGCCCACTAAGATCCCCGGTAGGCTTTACACACCAGAGGGATCAATCAGTGATGGGACAAGTCCCCCTTATTCCACCGGTCTAGCCCCGCCACCCATAGCGGGCTCTTGTACATGGGCCACATTAATTGGGAATTAATGAGGCTATCTAGGATCATCTGCTACTGAAGGTTTTAGAGTCTCTACCCCCCTTCCCACATACACAGGAGAGCATAGAATGGAACATCATCAACATCAAAGAACTGAAATACTGAATAAGATCTAATCTATCTTACCTAAACATACAAGATTAGGTTCATTCGTTATGGCTGTTGATCTTAGGATCTACAAGGCTGATAGGACTGATCTAACATACTATCCTAACTCATTGCCGGACTAAGAGGCGGCTTTGCACAACAGAATCGCAAGTTACCTGATCCTTGGCTAGCTCCAACTCCCCGGAATGCGTCTATGCCTTCGTTCTTGCTGAAGACTGCTGCTCTTGATCAATCTAATGTGCAAAGGTGGCTCAACGGCGCCTAGCAATGCGAAATGGCAGCTTGCCTTAGCCGGAATGGCTTAGGGAAGCCCAAAATGCGAAAAAGGAAAGGTTTAGGGTTTCCCTTTGGTTCCTTATATGAGAACTTTTAGGGTTAGGTTAGCAGGGACCAAATGGGATATTGCCACTTGGCAAGGGGGTTTTAGTTGTGTATGTTTAATATACGTGCACAATATACGAGGTTGCCCCCTAGGTCCAACCCTTTATGGCTCTCAAGTACTTGTCATGATGACATGTACGTGTGACGTGGCAGTATAATATACGTATTCAAATCATATGTTATCTTTGGAACATCAGTTCACATAATAGTTCTTGCTACTACGCAAAGTGCGTCGTGTAAGTGTCCTCGTCACGAAGTCAAAATTTGTCTGAGGGCCTTGACCTCTTGAAGAGAATGACATGATCTGTGTTTTCCCTTCCCTTGGCATGCTTGCCAAGACCGTAAAGTGCAATGAAGAGGTGACTTGACCTCTCTTCCCCCCCCCAGGCTAAAGGCCCTATGAAATACTATCATCGGCCCTTGGCTTAGGGCTGGCTTTGATGCAGGTACCTAACACTAAGTCCCACTAGTCCTAGCCTTTTCTCTGCCTAAAATTTCTTGACATAAACGTAAAGGTTTTGGCCATCAAGTCCAGATGCTGCAACACTAGTTGGACACTCTCACATCAGCCCAGATGCAAGTTAAGACATTTTTTTCTTTAACTGAATTTGCTACTTGAAGTTTAATGTTGAGGATGATTGTGGCAGATAAATCATGATGTTTTTGATGTGGCAAATTTGCCAAAACGTTCTGATTATGGTTCACCGGAGGACAAATTCGTGTTTGCATGTTTCAATCTGCTACACAAGATGAATCTTGAGACATTTAATACATTGTATGAGCTTATGTTGCCCCAATGCAGTTGATTTTTGCCACATTCAAGTGGCATATTTCAATGCTAAAAGTCAGATTTGTAGAGAAGTGATATGTGGCTATATGAAGTATAATTTGTGTTAGGAGTGACATCTTGAAGTGATAGCAAATAGTGCATTGTGACTCCTTCGTTTTCTTGTTGCTGGTAATAAAGTAAAGCATGTAAGGCCTTATCATTAGTTTCTCCAGAAAATACTCAACTTTAGTCTTGCGAGCTTACATTTCTGATTGTGTGAACATGAATAAACCATATAGCAAGGGGGAAGCCAAAGTAGTTGCATATTTGCAAAAGTGCTTTAGCTGACTTGTTCTTCGATATGTATGTTCCTGCCTCCTCATAAATTCAGTTATTAAGGTCATTGCATAAATTCAATATTACTTTCAAGATGTGAATTCGGTGATGCAGCAACTATTCTGGTTCGAAATATATACAAACTAAGATTGTTGCATTTTCCAGTACACATTGTAATGCACGTACCACTGGGACAGATGTGTTGTGGGCTGGTTTCTCCATGGTAACTTTGCCCTGTAAAATATTTGTTGGCCTGATAAATCTTTGCTGGTATGTTCTATCTGCTTTAAGTTGTTCCAGTTTGGATTGTTTGGCATGTTTTACCTTCTTTGAGAATGTTTTAGTTTGTTTGAGACAATGACACATATTGATTTTTTATATTCTCTTTCTTTATCAATGGAGGTGCATCATTGTTTTTCATCTGTCATTACCTTATTTTTTATTGAACTTATTTTTCTCCCTCACAATTTTTCCCATTGTTAAAACTCTTGTTGCTCCCAAGGATCCCAAACAAATACCAGTTGATACAAGATTGTCATGACAGGCCTAGTATATTTACTTGTGTGCATTAGCTTTTGCAATGAATAATTAAATAACTTGAACATGCTACAATTACAGGGACATGAATTAATCTACATCTACCGTAGAAGTTTGAAGATATGTAAGAACATTATCATAGCTATATTGACTTGAACTTGAGACTCGGATTTGAGCACTGCTTAGTAAAATCAGTAAAATTGAATGCATTATGGCCTTACAGTCGTAAATCGATCCCGGACATATTAGGGTGTCGAGCACTTACTAATTCTTTTAAGCAAGGTCACGGTTAATGCATGTAAGAATAAGAGCCATTATTTGAATTCAGCTTTTATAAGTAAATGCAATGATCCCAGATTTAGAGTCTATATCATCTTTCCATTATTTAGAATCATACATTTTGGTTTTGGTATTGAAGGCTTTAATATATATTGAAAAGGCACTATGTTGGTGAGTGATTGTCAAATGGCCACTAGGCCATACCTTAGACGATGGACAAATCGTACTATTGCTAACTTGCATACGGTTGATCTAGAAATTTTAGAATATATATATAGAGCATGAACATGAAAAAAAGAAAAGAGAAAAAAAGAAAAGAAAAAGCAAGTACCATATGTTACGGCAAAAAATTTTCCTTGAGAAAACCGTGCCCGCGTGAGACACGCCGATCAGTTCCGCCCACACCTTGGATCCCAGATCCCCCTCACTGATCCGTTTTGGCCTGCTCTTATGTGGAGCTTTACTCAACAACCGGATTCCACCAGTGGTTTCCTCCTGGGTGAATACCAGCCGGTTGCCCAAAGGCCCAATCCGACCCTTGGCAGATCCAATCTGCTCAGAGCCACACCAACAGCCTCGGACTGCTATAACGACCTCAAGGTCCAAGTCTTGATCCAAATGGATCACTCTGGAAGCAGAATCGGCTCCTCTTAACTTCAGACCCAATTAAGCACAATTTCATTATTTTTGGACAATACCTGAATTTATGGATTTTTTTGGAAATCTTGCTTCGATGACAGTCTTCATACACTAACAGGCATCCCCAACGAATGTTGCATATGCTTCAACAACAAGCACTGGAATCTTGACATTGTTGGGTAGCTTCTTCTTATTGGAAGAAGCCCAACCATAATCGAGAGTCTCTATCTCAATGCGGCCACTAGCAGTTGTTATCCTCCATCTCTTCTTCGAACAATTGACATAATTGGATGGGTACATTTGGTTCCTCACAGGGACAGGCTTCTAGCAAGTCACTTATATAGTCTTGGAGTTCTTTTTCTTATCATCCATTTGGGACTTTTCAATAGCATACCCTACCCATGTCGGATACAAGGTATCATCAGGGCGTGCCACTATAAACATAACCTCTTTATCTTTGAATGAATTAAATTTCGGTATAGGTTTATCCTTCCATGGACCAACGTTCCCTACAATGATGGCTTGACGCTTTGTGATAGATGATGGGCCATTCTCAAACTCCAAAACTAGAGGTCCAATGTGCCCTATCAACCTCTCATCATCATCAGAGATGTGCACATGTTTATCGAAAGATATGAAATCACATACCTATTTCTGTTTTGTACAAATGAATCGTCTAGTTGCAAGAGAAATTTCACTATGAGACCTTCATTGGTTAACAGGCTGCAAATTGGGTGCCCACCCAATTTATGAGTCCATTTCTATACATAGTATGTTTCATTAGTACCTCTATCAAAGCCCTCTAAATTAGCTTTCCAACGAGATAAAAAATGCCAAAATCAGAGTCTGGATGCCCAAATTATGTCCAAAAAAATATTTTGTCACCCGGAGGCCCCAAATTGGGCACTCGCCCAATTTGAGCTAAATTTAGAGCCCACTTATATAAATATTGTGCTTGATTACTTCTTATTTAAATCCCTTTGAACGAGCTTTCCAAAGAGTTAAAGAACGCTGAAAATGAAGTCTGAATGCAAAAGTTATGCCAAAAAGTCTATTCTGCCACCACAGAACCCCTTAAATTGGGCGCCCGCCCAATTTGAGCCAAATTTGGGGGCTATTTATGTAAGTATGATGCCCAATTAGATGTCTTTATCAAAGCTCTCTGAACAAGCTTTCCAACGAGCTAAAGAACGTTGAAAACGGAATCCAGAGTTAAAAGTTATACTTGAAAGCCTATTCTTTTTTTTTTTTGAAGGATAAAGAATTTTCCATTTATAGGTAAACTATTACACAGCCTTATAGCAGATAGACACCCTCTTGAACAAATTTGAAGAGGGGATAGCTACAAAGCCCTTTTGGACTGCATGTAGATGCCTTCTTCTTAAGGTGGTAGTTTGATGAAGGTCTCCCAAACAAGGGAAACATCATCTTCGACCACACACTTGAACTTTCTAAGCTTCTCTATGAGCATGTGCAGTATTTGTGTGGCTGTAGTATATGCTTCTTTGCCTAGAGTGAAAAAATTGCCTTTTCCATATGACCCATAATGCCCATGATCGACAATATGAAAAGCTTTGCATTTTGAGGCCCGCCATTCTCTTTGGATATCTACCTAGAAGGAGATTGTTGGTCCCCGATTATAATGTTGAACATATCCATGCACCATGACCACACAACTTGCGGTCGTTGCACTCTCGCTAAGCGATGTTCGAGACTCTTCCTCCATCTTGCACAATGGACATAGAGGGCTCCGTCGGCTTTGAATTTGGATACCCTTACATTTTACCATAGGAGCCCTATGAATTACTTGCCATAAAAAGAATTCACTCGGGAGGGAGAAGTTTTATCCATATCCCCTCAAATTTCCTTGTTTGTGTGTCGGTGACTTGCACATTCCATTGAAATTTGGTAGCAATAAAGTACCTTTTTGTCTTCAGATGCTTATATCTTTGATTTCTACAAATGACCCGCTTTGCAAAAGATTGATCGAGAACCCAAGGTTTCTTACTCGTGCTATTTATGTGGTTTGGAAGGCTTCATAATACATTTCCCACATTGTTTTGTCGTTATTACGGAGGCCGAATTTACGCTTGAATACCATCCATTCTGTTAACGACCACCTTCATACCACATTGCACATGAACCAATGCCACGGTGATCCATCTTCTCACCACTCTGATGTCACCAAAAGGGCCAAAAGGACCATTCTCACAACAAGAAAAGGGTCATTTAGCGACGTCTATAGCGACGTCTGAGCGACGTCTATGCGACGTCTGACGGCGTCGCACAGACGTCGTTGCAGACACGTCGCATGCGATGTCTTTGTCGTCGCACGGCGTCGGCCAGCGTCGCTCAGGGCGTCAGACGACGTGACTCGGACGCGTGACTCGGGGCGTCGCTCGCGGGTGTCGCGTCTGACGTGACGTCGCGTGCGACGTGGTGTACGAAAAAAAAATTAAAAAAAAATTAAAAAAAAAATTTTAAAAAAAAAATTAAAAAAAAAAAAAATGAAAGAATTTTAATAGTTAGTTACAATATCATATACAAGAGGCAAGAGGCGAGTAGTGGCTATCTTTACGTGTTCCACTGTTAGAGGAAAACCCTAACAGACCAATATTGAACAATTCTATAACAATCTATTGACCAATATTAGACAATGACATTGAAAGTTAACGTGAACTAAGAGTTTATAGCACTTACGAATCTATGTAAAAAGCCTTTTCGGCCGCCAGAACCCAAGTGAGACGGAATTCGTTTGCTTGAAGTTGCCTTGGCAGTCCGTGAGGCAGATGTTTTTTCTTGGAATCCTTTGCACGTTCGAAAGTGATCTGATTGCAAGGAATACAACATGACAAGTTAAATGTCTTATTTCGAATTGAACGAATGGCAACAAATAACAAATACCTTGATATCTTCCTTATGGGCCATTAAGTGGTTTAGGGACCTTTGACCAATCGCCTCCCAATTTTTTGGCATTCGACTTCAATTTTGCAATCACTCTTTGCCTTTTCTATAAATCGATAGATTAACACAAAACAAAAGAATAAAAATAAGACTATGACTAGGTCATGTACCTTCTTTTTTTCAGCGACTCCCCCATCATCGAAATGAGCCCCTTCCAAATCTGGATTAGTCGGATTAAAAGCTAGAGTTGGCTAACATCGCTTTAGGGTTATAAGCTAGATTTGGCCACCTCTACCTAAAATTACAAGAAAAGTCGACTTGGACCCGAACACTGGTGATCTCCACTCGTCGTGGAGCCCCTCACCGTGCCATTGAACAAGCCACTACAATTTTATTTTAAACCTAAAAATAACAAGTGGTGTGGACTTGAACCCGATCGTGGCCCTCTCCACTCTGGGTGGAGCCGGTAGTGCCCTTGAACAAGCCACTCCTTAACCTAGGAAAAATATATGATCGTAGTGAAGTGGACTTGAACCGGGTACATGGTCCTCCCACTCTAGGTGGAGCCGACCCGTGCCCTTGAACAAGCCACTCCATCAATTTTTTTAACACCTTAAAATTATAAAAATAAAATGCAAAGCGATCAACTTACCAAAAGAAGGACGTGTGTAACAAGATCCTGACGGGTCCAAATCGAAATAGAAAGCAACAAAGAGTTAGAAGAATAAGAACAACGGAAAAAAAGATCGAAGAAGAAACAAAAAAAAAAAAAAAAAAAGATGAAGAAATAGTAAAACAAGAAAGAAAAAAATGAATGAATCAAAGAAGAAGAGAAGGGTGGGAGAAAGAAGAGAAGGGGAAAGAGGAGAAAAAAGAAATTAGGGGAAGAAAGAGAAGAATGGAAGAAATAAGAGAATGAAATGGAAGAAGATAGAAGAATGGAAGAATGGAAGAGTGAAATAAGGGAAGAATCGAAGAAAGAAATGAGGAAAGAAGGAAAAAGAAGAAGAATGAAGAAACAAGAAGAAGAAAAAAAAGGAAAGAGATAGAAAAAAAAATTTGAAATCTACACTAAATCATTCAATCCAAAAAACCATTCAATCCAAAAACCATGATCTACTAACCTTAAAAAGAGTGCTTGCAAGTCGTTCAAGGTCGTGGCAAGAAGATCAAAATAGTCGATAGAAGGAAGCCTAGGAATGGTCCGGAAAAGGCGGCCAGCGGATTTGTAAAAAACACGGCGCAAGCGTCGCATCAAGATTGAATTTTGAAATCATGATATCGATTTTTGAAATCGTATATCGATTTCAAAATCGTATATCGATTTCAAAATCGTATATATCTGGTTTAACGTCGCATCGCGGCGTGTCCGTGACGTATTTTGTTATAGCGGCGTCTAACACTTTTTAATTTTTTTGGTGCCTTTTTTTCATCTGATGGTCATGAAAGTTTGTCCTTATGCTAATTTGGACATTCCCGAGCCATATATGCAGTCAAAATCACATTCCGGATTTAACCAATCTTCTATTGCTACTACTTACGAATGTTTGAGCACAGGGGTGGCATGTTTGAGCACAGGGGTGGCGGTTTGATAAGTTCTCCCGGACGGATGTTGGATTTTTTTGGACCTTATCGAGCCAGGGCCCTTGAACGAAGAATTCAACGGTCGGATAGGGGAACCGAGATCCGGGAGTGTGGTCTTTAGCGTACGGCCCCCCGGGGGAGCGCTGCCAGGAAAGGCTACTTCGGGAAACTTTTTGGGGCTCGCCTCTTGGGGTTCAGACTCTCCCCTCTAATGAGACGGCCTTGCAAGGTCCTGGCCTTGTTTGACTTGGGCAAGTGTGCCATTTCGGTTGCCAACAACAGGCTGCCCGGACCGTTCTAATGCAAACACTTTGATCTAAACCTTGTCCGGAAATTTTGAAAACTGGCCTTTATGTTGGCGATGACTTAGGAAGCCTGCTGACAAAAAATCAGAATTTAATTCCGTACTATGCATTAATTACGAATTTATGAATGTCTTGCTACTGCAAAAGCTGCCCTTTACTTCTAAGCGCCACAACATGAGGGAGTCTGGATCCAAACTCCATTCCGTCCGGTTCCCCTTGCTTGGCGTTCTCAACTGCATCTTATCGGCCAAGTCCCAAGTGCAAAGACCAAAACTCGGCACCCAAAAGCGCAAACCACGCTAGAACACGGCAACTCATAGGGTTTACGTTTGGAGGCTCTATCCTTGTCGGTTGGCGACTAGGACCCTTGCGCCGTGTCTTGGCGTAGAGGAGTGGTGTTGGCGCCCGAGCATGGACCCTAAAACCACACAGGCGGCTTGCCCCAAAAGTCCTCTCCAAGAAGGCCACGGCGATGGACGGCAACTTCCCCTCGGAATCGTGATTCGCTCTGCCAATGGACTCGGAATGTTGACATTGTCCTGGTGACCAAGTTTCGTGGCCAGAAGACCACCCCTTCTCGAGGAAGCGTCAAACTATCTCATGTCCAACACACTCGTAGTCAATTGGCCTAGGAGGTGGCTATCGAATACTGCAACGTAGGGCGTAAGTGTTTCTTTCTTTTGCAAAACTGACTGTGAAACTTGGTCTCTAGGGTAATTTCGGCCTCCCGGACGATGTGGCAAAGTCAAATCGCCATTCGGAGAACTCCTGCAATGTCTGAACGACAAAACACTTTGGTTTCTACCGCGATTCGACCGCGGGGGCGCTTGCGGTTTGATAAGTTCTCGGACGGATGTTGGATTTTTGGACCTTATCGAGGCGGGGCCCTTGAACGAAGGATTCAACGGTCGGATAGGGGAACCGAGATCCGGGAGTGTGGTCTTTAGCGTACGGCCCCCCGGGGGAGCACTGCCAGGAAAGGCTGCCTCGGGAAACTTTTTGGGGCTCGCCTCCTGGGGTCCGGACTCTCCCCTCTAATGAGGTGGCCTTGCAAGGTCCTGGCCTTGTTTGAATTGGGCAAGTGTGCCAGCTCGGCTGCCCAACAACAGGCTGCCCGGACCGTTCTAATGCAAACACTTTGATCTAAATCTTGTCCAGAAATTTTGAAAACTGGCATGTATGTTGGCGATGACTTAGGAAGCCTGCTGACAAAAAATCAGAATTTAATTCCGTACTATGCATTAATTACGAATTTATGAATGTCTTGCTTTTTGCAAAAAGCTGCCCTTTACTTCTAAGCGCCTGGCAGGGAGAGTACAGATCAAACTCCATTCCGTCAGTTCCCCTTGCCCGCGTTCTCAAGCGCATCTTATCGGCCAAGTCCCAAGTGCAAAGGACCAAAACTTCGGCATCCAAAGCGCCAAACCACAACTAGAACACGGCAACTCATAGGGTTTACGTTTGGGAGGCTCTATCATTGTCGATTCGACTAGGACCTTGCGCCGTGTCTTGGCGTAGAGGGGGTTGTTGGCGCCAGCGAGCCGCGGACCCTAAAAACCACACGGAAGCAGCTTGCCCCAAAGTCCTCTCAAAAGGCCACAGCGACGGACGGGCAACTTCCCCTCTCGGGAATCATGATTCGGCTCGCCAATGGACTCGGAACGTCGACATTGCCACAGGGACCAAGTTTCATGGCCAAAAGACCACCCCCCTTCTCGAGTGGCGTCAAAACTATCTCATGTCCAACACACTCGTAGTCAATTGGCCTAGGAGGTGGGCGGCCGAATCTTTTACAAGCGTAGGGGCGTAAGTGTTTCTTTCTTTTTTAAAAACGGCCAGTGCAACTTGGTCTCTAGGGTAATTCGGCCTCCCGGACGATGTGGCGATCGAATCGCCATTAAGGAGCCTCGCAATGTCGAAACGACAAAACACTTTGGTTTCTACGGTCGACGCGGGGGGCGCTTAGCGGTTTGGTGATAAGTTCTCCGCGGACGGATGTTGGATTTTTGGACCTTATCGAGACGGGGCCCTTGAGCGAAGGATTCAGCGGTCGGATTGGGGAACCGAGATCCGGGAGTGTGGTCTTTAGCGTCTGACCCCGGGGCAGCGCCCGGAAAAAGGCTGCCTCGGGGAAACTTTTGGGGCTCGCCTCACGGGGTCCGGACTCTCCCCTCTAATGAGGTGGCCTTGCAAGGTCCTGGCCTTGTTTGAATTGGGCAAGTGTGCCAGCTCGGCTGCCCAACAACGAGAGCTGCCGGACCGTTCTAATGCAAACACTTTGATCTAAATCTTGTCGAAATTTTGAAAAAGCTGTATGTTGGCGATGACTTAGGAAGCCTGCTGACAAAAATCAGAATTTAATTCCGTACTATGCATTAATTACGAATTTATGAATGTCTTGCTCTTGCAAAGGCGCCCTTTACTTCTAAGCGCCACAACGGGGAGTCTGGATCAAACTCCATTCAAATCAGTTCCCCTTGCTTCAGCGTTCTCAAGCTGCATCTTATCGGCCAAGTCCCAAGTGCAAAGGACCAAAACTTCGGCATCCAAAGCGCAAACCACAGCACTAGAACACGGCAGCTCATAGGGTTTACGTTTGAACTCTATCCTGTCGATTGACTAGGACCTTGGCGTGTCTTGGCGTGGAGGGGGTGTTGGCGCGGAGCATGGACCCTAAAAACCACACCGAGGCGGCTTGCCCCAAAGTCCTCTCCCGAAGGCCACAGCGACGGACGGGCAACTTCCCTCTCCGGAATCGTGATTGGCTCTGCCAATGGACTCGGAGCGTCGACATTGCCACAGGGACCAAGTTTCATGGCCAAAGACCACCCCTTCTCGGGGTAGCGTCAAACTATCTCATGTCCAACACACTCGTAGTCAATTGGCCTAGGAGGTGGTACGAGAATCTTTTTAACGTAGGGGCGTAAAGTGTTTCTTTCTTTTGCAAAAATGGCCAGGTGCAACTTGGTCTCTAGGGTAATTCGGCCTCCGGACGATGTGGCGGTCGAATCGCCATTCCGGACCTCGCAATGTCAGAAGCGACAAAACACTTTGGTTTCTACAAAAGGTCGACCCTTGGGACGCTTGGCGGTTTGATCAGTTCTCCGCGGACGGATGTTGGATTTTTGGACCTTATCGAGGGCGGGGCCCTTGAGCGAAGGATTCAGCGGTCCGATTAGGGGCAGAGATCCGGGAGTGTGGTCTTTAGCGTCTGACCCCCGGGAGCTGCCGAGGGAAAGGCTGCCTCGGGAAACTTTTGGGGCTCGCCTCACGGGGTCGGACTCTCCCTCTAATGAGGTGGCCTTGCAAGGTCCTGGCCTTGTTTGACTTAGGCAAGTGTGCCGGCTCGGCTGCCCAACAACAGGCTGCCCGGACCGTTCTAATGCAAACACTTTGATCTAAATCTTGTCCAGAAATTTTGGCTTAGCACATATGTTGGCGATGACTTAGGAAGCCTCACACAAAAAAATCAAAATTTAATTCCGTACTATGCATTAATTACAGAATTTATGAATGTCTTGCTCTTTGCAAAAGCGCCCTTTACTTCTAAGCGCCACAGCGGAGGAGTCATGATCAAACTCCATTCCGTCAGGTTCCCCTTGCTTGGCGTTCTCAAGCGCATCTTATCCGCCAAGTCCCAAGTGCAAAGGACCAAAACTTCGGCATCCAAAGCGCAAACCACCTTTGGAACACGGCAACTCATGGGGTTTACGTTTGGGGCTCTATCCTTGTCGATTCGACTAGGACCTTTCGTCGTGTCTTGGCGTAGAAGGGGGTGTTGTTGGCGATACACGGACCCTAAAAACCACACAGAAGCAGCTTGCCCCAAAAGTCCTCTCCCCAAGGCCACAGCGACGGACGGGCAACTTCCCTCTCAGAATTGTGATTCGGCTCGCCAATGGACTCGGAACGTCGACATTGCCACAGGGACCAAGTTTCATGGCCAAAAGACCACCCCTTCTCGAGGTAGCGTCAAACTATCTCATGTCCAACACACTTTCGTAGTCAATTGGCCTAGGAGGTGGTCAATCCGAATCTTTACCAAACGTAGGGCGTAAGTGTTTCTTTCTTTTGCAAAAGCTGACCATGCAACTTGGTCTCTAGGGTAATTCGGCCTCCCGACGATGTGGCGGTCGAATCGCCATTCGGAACCTCGCAATGTCGAGCGACAAAACACTTTGGTTTTCTACGGTCGACCCCGGGGCGCTTGGCGTTTGATAAGTTCTCACGGACGGATGTTGGATTTTTGGACCTTATCGAGACAGGGCCCTTGAGCGAAGGGATTCAGCGGTGGGATTGGGGGCCGAGATCCGGAGTGTGGTCTTTAGCGTCACGGCCCGGGATTTGCCGCCAGAAAAGTCGCCTCGGGAAACTTTTTGGGGCTCGCCTCACGAGGTCAGGACTCTCCCCTCTAATGAGGTGGCCTTGCAAGGTCCTGGCCTTGTTTGACTTGGGCAAGTGTGTGCCAGCTTCGGCCCAACAACATTTTGCGGACCCGTTCTAATGCAAACACTTTGATCTAAATCTTGTCCAGAAATTTTGAAAATCGCCTAGATGTTGGCGATGACTTAGGAAGCCTCACGACAAAAAAATCAGAATTTAATTCCGTACTATGCATTAATTACGAATTTATGAATGTCTTGCTACTTTTGCAAAGCGCCCTTTACTTCTAAGCGCCACAACGGGAGAGTACAGATCCAAACTCCATTGGTCCGGGCCCCCTTGCTTCGATTCTCAATCGCATCTTATCGGCCAAGTCCCAAGTGCAAAGGACCAAAACTTCGGCATCCAAAAACGCAAACCACTAGAACCTCGGCAACTCATAGGGTTTACGTTTGAGGCTCTATCCTTGTCGATTTGACTAGGACCTTAAAGAGGGTGTTGGCCTTGCAGAGCACCATCCCTAAAACCATCCGAAGGCGGCTTGCCCCAAAAGTCCTCTCCCCGGGCCACAGCGACAGACGGGCAACTTCCCTCTCGGAATCGTGATTCGCTCACGCCAATGGACTCGGAATGTCGACATTGCCCTGGGGACCAAGTTTCATGGCCAAAAGACCACCCCTTCTCGAGGTAGCGTCAAACTATCTCATGTCCAACACACTCGTAGTCAATTGGCCTAGGAGGTGGCTGTCGAATACTGCAACGTAGGGCGTAAGTGTTTCTTTCTTTTGCAAAACTGACCGTGCAACTTGGTCTCTAGGGTAATTTCGGCCTCCGGACGATGTGGCGAAGAATCGCCATTCCCGAGCCTCGCAATGTCGAACGACAAAACACTTTGGTTTCTACCCTGTCGACGCGGGGCGCTTGGCGGTTTGATAAGTTCTCCCGGACGGATGTTGGATTTTTGGACCTTATCGAGGCGGGGCCCTTGAGCGAAGGATTCAGCGGTCGGATAGGGGCGAGATCCGGGAGTGTGGACTTTAAGCGTCACGGGCCCCAGGGAGCACCCGAGGAAAGGCCGCTCGGGGAAACTTTTTGGGGCTCGCCTCCCTGGGGTCCTGGACTCTCCCCTCTAATGAGGTGGCCTTGCAAGGTCCCGCCTTGTTTGAATTGGGCAAGTGTGCCCAGCTCGGCTGCCCAACAACAGGCTGCCCTTCACCGTTCTAATGCAAACACTTTGATCTAAATCTTGTCCAGAATTTTGAAAACTGGCCAGAGTGTTTGGCGATGACTTAGGAAGCCCGGCGACAAAAAATCAGAATTTAATTCCGTACTATGCATTAATTACGAATTTATGAATGTCTTGCTCTTTGCAAAAGTCCCTTTACTTCTAAGCGCCACAACGGGAGGAGTACAGATCCAAACTCCATTCCGTCGGTTCCCTTGCTTCAGCGTTCTCAATCGCATCTTATCCGCCAAGTCCCAAGTGCAAAGGACCAAACTTCGATCCAAAACGCAAACCCCTGCTAGAACCGGCAACTCATAGGGTTTACGCTTGAGGCTCTATCCTTGTCGATTCGACTAGGACCTTGCGTCGTGTCTTGACGTAGAGGGGGGTGTTGACGCCCCCCCGAGCACGGACCCTAAAACCACCCGAAGCAAAACAACTGCCCCAAAAGTCCTTCTCCCGGCGGCCTTATGGGCGGGGCGGGGCAACTTCCCTCTCCGAAAGCCCCTCTAACGGACGGAAAACTTTTTGTGGCTCGCCTCTTGGGGTTCGGACTCTCCCCTCTAATGAGGCGGCCTTGCAAGGTCCCGGCCTTGTTTGACTTGGGCAAGTGTGCCGGCTCTACCGCCCAACAACAGTGCCGGGGCCCACTAATGCAAAACACTTTGATCTAAACCTTGTCTGAAATTTTGAAAAATCATCGTTGCATGTTGGCGATGGCGACTTAGGAAGCCTGCTGACAAAAATCAGAATTTAATTCCTTACTATGCATTAATTACGAATTTATGAATGTCTTGCTCACGCCTAACAACAAATTTCACTAGACCGTTTCCAATGCTACCTATTTGATCAGAACTTTATCCGAAAATTCTAAAACTTTGCACAGATCTTGGGGATGACCTAGGAAGCCAACCGACAAAAATCAGAATTTAATTCCATACCATGCATTAATTACGAATTTATGAAGCATGAATGCAAAAGAACGCATAACTAAAAAAAATGCGCATCGAAAAAAGGTGGAATTTTGACAAGCGGTGCAACGTCTTGGGGTCGGACATGAGAAAAACATTTCACTAGGATATGCGGTGTTGGTGCCGCGATGAAATAGCTCCAGAGTCTTCCGAGCTCACATGCCGCCACAAAAGTTCTCTTCACGAAGGCCACCGGCGATGGGCGAGCAATTTCCCTCTCAAAACCATGATTTGGCTCTTCCAATGGACTCGAGATATCGACATTACCACGGGACCAACTTTCGTGGCCGAAGACCACCCTTGTTCTCCAAAAGAACAAAGTACACTAGACGTCCGGTAGGGCGTCCGCGCGGCGTCACGTCGCCGCGACGTCCACGTCGCACAAAAGTGACGACGCCCGATGCGACGTGGTCGTGAGCGTGGCGCACCGGCGTGACAGATCCGCCCGCGTCGCGATTGTCGGACGTCGCACCACACGCCGCAGCGGCGTTAATTCTGCGACGTGGCGTCGCGTGACGCCGCATGGTGGCGTTATTTGCGGCGCCACGCCGCGCGCACGTCGCAAGCCCACGCCGCTAAATGTCCATTCTCTTGTTGTGTCTTATTGCGGTGGTTATTTGAATCCACCATGGTGGAGTAGTACTTTCACGCACAATTCTTGATATTCAATGTGAAGAGCTTTTTCACCACGCCCCACGCTGAAATGAGACCTCTCAAGAACGGTGAGGCCTCGTAACTTGGTTTCAAGCCATAAACTAGAGACCATGGAAGAGATACTTGTGCTGATACTTTAGCATGTGTGCGGGGAGAAACATATGGCACGCTTTATGAGTTGGAGGCACGGTGACTTCTGTTTTCTCCTCTAAAATATTCCACATGCTTTTGGCTACTAGTATTTTGCTTTGTAGGGCTAAGTCAATCATGCCTATTCCCCCTTCTTTCTGTGGTAAGACGTTAAACTGCCATACCCAAGGTCACGGGTTCAACGCCTCGTTGTGAAAGTGGCCATGCAATGTAAAGTTGGTGGGGGAAGGACCCACTTCAGCAATGTAAAGTGGTGGGGACAGGACCCATCTGGGTGTGTTGTAAAGTGTCACATGTCCGATAGGACGCTGCCTTGTGGCGTGACGTTAAAATCTCTTCTTCTTCTTCTTATCTCTTTTACATTTCCACCATGCTATTTTCACTAGTGCTCCTTCCTCGTTGCCTCCCCACACAAAGTTTCTAATTGTCCCTTCCATTTCTTTTACTTTCTCTGGTGGGGCTATGAGGAGAGATGAGACATAGATGTGCGTCTTTGCCGCGGACATATGCCGCTACTACTATCCCGCCACCAATGATAGTTTTGGCGACTTTCCACCAATTCGATGATATACGTAATCCTAATATCATCTCATCCCATACTTTTGTTGAGGGTACTTTAATTCCCACTTGGGATTCCAAGAAGGTTAGAATACTCCCATCTTTTATGATTTTCCACGAGGCGCTCTAAACACACACAGGATGTGGTCCTTCCCGGCCCATTGCGCCGAAAGCATTTCTTCCGATTGATGAGACATCCTCGAGGCCAAGGAGAAAGTATCTAACAACCGACTGGCATTCTTTAGATTGCTCTCCTCTCGCTACTAGAAACAAAAAAAAAAAGAGTCATCTCGCATATTGATTGCATATCTCACGAGATCCATCCCCATTTGAAGACCTTCTACTAGACCATCCCTTGAGACACAGAGAAATAGGCGTGAGAAAGCTTCACCGCTATGTTAAATAAAAATGGGGCTAGTGGGCATCCCCATCTAATGCCTCTTTCGATGACGAATATAGGAGAGGACTCCCGTTGAGAAGAACGGGAGGCCTGTCTTGAGTGGAGTAATCTCTTCACACTTCCAGTAAAAAATTCCCCGCAACCCAATTTTAACAGCATTTTATATAAAAAGCTCCACCTGATGCTATCGTATGCCTTAGTAAAATCCACCCAATACATACCCTCAAAAGCTGTTGCTATATTGTGCAGAATGTTCCTTCCTGGGAGAAAACCTGACTGGACGGGGGAGATAGTTTCTGCAAGTATGGGCTTTATTTTCTCTGCCATTCCCTTTGCTATTATCTTATAGAATGCCGACAGCAATGTGATGGGTCTCCAGTCATTGATAGTACGTGGGTCTTTTCCCTTTGGAATCAAAACGATACAACCTGTATTTAGCTTGGGATCCAGGTGGTCTGCTTGTAGGAAGTCTGTATAAGCTGAGAATACATCAATGTTAATCCATTCCCAATAAACCTGAAAAAACTCTATTGGAATCCCATCCATCCCCGGACACTTCTTTTTGTCGAGGGATGGCTTTTGATGCAAATCCTCTATAGATAGTGGGCTCAACATTTGGTGTTGCTCATTTGTTATGACCGGAGACACCTTTGAAACCACTAACTCTTCAAACTCGTCGTCAAGGCATACGCTTCTCACCGGGAAGAAGCTTTGAAAGTGATCGTGAAGAAACTGATGGAGCCCATCACAACTTTTTAGTATCGACCCATCATCAAGTGTAATGCTAGATAATGTTGTTGACCACCTCTTCTGCTTGGCAGCAAAAACTTAGAGCATTTATCTGCTTGCCTAAGCCAAGTTAAACCTGCCTTGCTTCTGTTCTCGACAGTCTTGGTCTCCTCTGACTTTTTAATCTCATCCGATAATTTTTCCTCTTACGTACCATCATTGGGACCCACGCTTGCTCGAGGGTTGTCAATTGACTGTATAGTTTGTCCAAAGATGCTCTCTCCTCCTGTACTTTTTCTCTCCCCCACAGTTTAGCAAATTGCTTAATATTTGCTAGTGCTGCCGTTAAGGCCTTCATGCCTGAGTCTTTTATAAATGCCGCTTGCCAAATTTCTTTGCATTTTCTGCAAGAAAAGCGAGCTCTTTCGGATACTTGATATTCATTTTAAACACTTTGTTCTTGAGACTTTTTTCCTACATTCACGGCATGAAATTACCTGGGGATTATGATCAGATATCGCATTGTTTGTGCAGTTTACTCTATGAAGAGTTGGGGAAGTGGCGAGTGTATTGTAATTCACGTAACACCTGTCATGTCTAAGCGTAAGCTCTACCCCATCCCACCCAACCATTGCACCATGTGAAACCTTTATCCCCCTCCCGACTCAATAAATCCGGTAGCGTCTATCAATTTACCCCATTTGCTCTTTTCAAAACCATTGACAATGTCGGATGTTGCACCACGTCATCTTTCGATGTCTCCACCATATTAAAATCGCCCAGCATTAACCATGCTATGTGATTACCAAGGCTTTTGATTTTATGTCTGAGGGAGGCCCATAGTGCACCTCTTCCCCTAGGATTGTTATGCGCGTAAATGTTTAAAATTCCCCATGATTGGTTGTTCTGCTGCCACACTATGATGGACCACCTTCCAAATCTTTCCGACATAGATGTTGTCACCTTAACCGTGTTTTTCCATGCGATTAAGGTACCAAAGATAGACTTTTTTCTTTGCCGAGACAACTCCAACATACTCATTCCCTATTATTTTAAAACAGGAACATCGCCTTCCTCCTTCTTACACTTGTGTTCTTGAAAGCATATGATATCCGCGTTCCTCTCTTTTTAGTGCTAGTGAAAGCACTGTTGCTTTTTAAACTTGAGGACTTTACTCCTCCGATATTCCACTCACGCGATTTTGAAATTCATTATGAGTTTTAAGAGTATGGCCAACACCTCTATTTTCCACATCTAGTTTCCTTCAATAGCAACTCACCACCAGGTAGTTTGCTAAAAAGAGGAGGTCGAGGCTTTTTCTTTTCATCTCACCCATGTCTTTGTCTACATACACATTTGCATCCATCTTATTCTTCTTGCCTATTAGAATGAATGGGTTATCCAACATTTCCATGTCATCTATTTTGTATCTATTTCTGACCCTTCGAAGTTATCCTTGTGTATCACCAAAGCCGTTTTTGGGTGCCACACATCACGTGTATCTTTGCCTGTTGTACCTGCAAGCTCCCTCTTCTCTACAGAAGTTGCCTCCGTGATATATTTAGACAACGACGACAATGGCTGTGGAACCTCTATAGTTTTTAAGGCCACTGTGTTTTGGGAGCCTCTGAATTTCCTGGCAATATTTCTAGCTCTTGTAATGTGTTTGGAGGCTACCACTTGCCACTGACCCTCCCCGATTGGGATGTCCTCTTTGGATTTTGGTCTATTATGAGGTGTATTTTCAGACTTATTTTCAGGAATGGGTGAGAATGAGGAGATGGCAGCATTTGTTTCTATAGTGGGTGTAAATGGAGGGTGACAAGATTACAATCGGAGAGGTTCAAGTGTCACTTGACTAGTTTCTTTATGTGTAACACCAGGTAGTATGCAACAAAGTTCCTGCTCTCTATCTTTGGCCCTGGAGGCAATGTTGTCGTTGGCACTTGTGTGGTCTGACTTGATTACGCCTTCTAGCTCTAAGTTGGGGAACATCCTCCTTATTTCCCATCCATTTATGAGCTTAAGTAAAAATTTGAAGCAACACATTCCGCTTTTTACTGTCACTCCTTTGGGGATATGTCGTTTCTGGGATAGCAACACAGATTCTAGGCCCCTTCGCAATTGAATGTGACACGTATGAGCCTAGTGTGTTAGCAATAGACTTTAAGAACTCTGGAACTAGCAAGTCTGGTGGTAAATCTTCTATTTCAAACCAACATGGGATTTTGATAAGCCAACTAGCCTATCTACCGCTGCTTCACAATCAAACATAATAAGAAAGAAGTTGTTGCCCAGTGCCTTAAGCGATTGGTGTTGGGGCAAACCTAACCTCTTCAAGTGTGTTGATAGCCACGTGCTTAATCAGCGCAGGTCCAAGAAGCTTCCCCTGTAAAAAAGCCTACAACCGAAATTGAGATCAAGCTTTCTAAATACTTTTTATGCACCTCGTGATTAATTTCTACCACTGGAAAATCATCACAAGGATAGAGCCTCCAAACGCGTAAACCCTATGAGTTGCCGGTTCTAGCAGGGTTTGGCGTTTTGGGTGCCGAGTTTTAGTCTTTTGCACTTGGGACTTGGCGATAAGATGCAGATTGAGAACGCGAAGCAAATCGGAACCCACTTTTAATGGAGTTTGGATCTGTACTCCTCCCGTTGTGGCGCTTAGAAGTAAAGGGCGCCTTTTGCGAAAGAAAGCAAGACATTCATAAATTTGTAATTAATGTATAGTAATGGAATTAAATTCTGATTTTTGTCGTGAGGCTTCCTAAGTCATCGCCAACATACAAAGTTTTCAAAATTTCGGACAAGGTTTAGATCAAAGTGTTTGCATTAGAACGGTCCCGGCAGCAGCTGTTGTTGGGCAGCCGGGGCCGGCACACTTGCCCAAGTCAAACAAGGCCGGGACCTTGCAAGGCCGCCTCATTAGAGGGGAGAGTCCGAACCCCAAGAGGCGAGCCCCAAAAATTTCCAGGTAGCCTTTCTGGCAGCGCTCCCGGGGGTGACGCTAAAGACCACACTCCCGGATCTCGGTTCCCTATCCGACCCGTTGAATCCTTCGCTCAAGGGCCCCCGCTCGATAAGGTCCGGAAAATCCAACATCCGTCCGGAGAACTTATCAAACCGCTGGCGTTCTGCGGTCGGCCGTGTAGAAACCAAAGTGTTTTGTCATTCGAACATTGTGGAGGCTCGGGAATGGCGATTCAACCGCCACATCGTCCGGGAGGCCGAAATTACCCTAGAGACCAAGTTGCACCTGGTCCAGTTTTGCAAAAAGAAAGAAACACTTCGCCCTACGTTCGGTGATTCTAAATGACCACCTCCTAGGCCAATTGACCCACGAAGTGTGTTGGACATGAGATAGTTTGACGCTTCCTCTCGAGAAGGGGTGGTCTTACGGCCACGAAACTTGGTCTCCGTGGTAATGTCGGCGTTAGGAGTCCATTGGCGAGCCAGAATCATGATTCCTTTAGAGGGGAAGTTGCCCTCCGTCGCCCCGGGCCTTCGGAGAGGACTTTTTGGGGCAAGCTGCTTCTGATAGTTTTAGGGTCCGTGCTCTGGCGTCAACACCCCCTCTACGTCAAGATACGGCAAGGTCCTAGTCGAATCGACAAGGATAGAAGCTCGAAACGTAAACCCTATGAGTTGCCGTGGTTCTAGCGGGGTTTGGCGTTTTGGGTGCCGAAGTTTGGTCTTTTGCACCGGACTTGGCGATAAGATGCAGTTGAAGCGAAGCAAGGGCAACCGAATTAATGGAGTTTGGATCTGTACTCCTCCCGTTGTGGCGCTTAGAAGTAAAGGGCGACTTTTGCAAAGAGCAAGACATTCATAAATTTGTAATTAATGCATAGTACGGAATTAAATTCTGATTTTTTGTCAGCAAGCTTCCTAAGTCATCGCCAACATACAAAGCCAGTTTTCAAAATTTCCTGACAAGGTTTAGATCAAAGTGTTTGCATTAGAACGGTCCCGCACTGTTGTTGGGCAGCGAAGCCGGCACACTTGCCCAAGTCAAACAAGGCCAGGACCTTGCAAGGCCGACTCATTAGAGGGGAGAGTCCGAACCCCAAGAGGCGAGCCCCAAAAATTTCCCCCGAGGTAGCCTTTCTGGCGGCGGCTCCCGGGGCCGTGACGCTAAAGACCACACTCCCGGATCTCTGTTCCCCTATCCGACCGTTGAATCCTTCGCTCAAGGGCCCCGCCTCGATAAGGTCCAAAAATCCAACATCCGTCCGGGAGAACTTGTCAAACCGCTGGCGCCTTCGCGGTCGGCCGTGTAGAAACCAAAGTGTTTTGTCATTCTGGACATTGCGGAGGTTCGAATGGCGATTCGACTTCGTCACATCGTCCGGGAGGCCAAAATTACCCTAGAGACCAAGTTGCACGGTCGGTTTTGCAAAAGAAAGAAACACTTACGCCCTACGTTGCGATGATTCGACAACCACCTCCTAGGCCAATTGACTCACGAGTGTGTTGGACATGAGATAGTTTGACGCTTCCTCGAAGAAGGGTGGTCTTCTAGCCACGAAACTTGGTCTCGGGGTAATGTCGACGTTCCGAGTCCATTGGCGAGCCGAATCATGATTCCTGAGAGGGAAGTTGCCCCGTCCCCGGGGCCTTCCTTCGGAGAGGACTTTTGGGGCAAGCCGCTTCCGGGTGGTTTTAGGGTCCATGCTCAAGGTCAACACCCCCTATGTCAAGATACGGGGCCGCGAAGGTCCTAGTCGAATCGACAAGGATAGAGCCTCCAAACCTAGACCCCATGAGTTGCGGGTTCTAGCGGGGTTTGGCGTTTTGGGTGCCGAAGTTTTGGTCTTTTACACTTGGGACTTGGCCGATAAGATGCACTTGAGAACGCTTGAAGCAAGGGAACCGACGGAATGGAGTTTGGATCCAGACTCCTCCCGTTGTGGCAGTTAGAAGTAAAGGGCAGCTTTTGCAGTAGCAAGACATTCATAAATTTGTAATTAATGTATAGTACGGAATTAAATTCTGATTTTTTGTATAGTTTTTACCATTTTTTATATATGTATAGTTTTTACCATTTTTTACTCTCCTACAGGGCTAAAAGATATGCAAACCACCCAAGGTTGGAAAGATCTCAATGAGATATATCTATTGCACCAAACAAGAGCTCATTTGGACTTTTCTATCAACACTTGTGCTAGAAAATGTGATCCAGTGAGTTAGTTATAACTGTTTTGCTGACTGGATTACTAATACTGTTTTCTGATTGGTAGTTCATATAGCTTAGTCATCAGTTCTTAGAAGGCCCTTTTATGATCTCAAAAAATCCCTAATGTGTCTTTTGTACACAATTCATCAGTGGCAAAAGAAATAAATATTGTTGAAATAGCGTATACGAAATTGTAATCACCATAATGTTTTGAAAGTAATCCCTAAAACTGCTATTTCAAGTGGTTAATATGTTGACCCAATGGTAAAAATTTTATTGTTAGCTAAAATAACACATATTAAATTGAATCACCATGAAATTTTGGGCTGGAGCCCAGAAAGGACTATCTCAAATAATTAATAGGTTTTTTTTGGAAGGGAATCTTCAAATGGGAGTGCTGCAACACTCCTGTTTAATATGCAACCTTGTTGGAGACCAAAATGGTCTATGTTGGCCCTGAGGTGGGCTATGTGTATGTTTTGGGGGAGGGGGGGATGCCTCTAATATAAAGGTGGGATGACAGACGACTACAGTAGTATGATAAAAGGTTGGGCCATAAATATATGGTATGTATAATTATGTAGTATGTGTATGTACAAATTAAAATAGATGATAACACTCATTTTAGTCGCATGCAAATAGGGCAAGAAAAATGACGGCATTTTTCTACCTCCTTAATGGCATGGCCATGACGTTATTTGACAATCTTACAGGAAAGTCTTAGAGCCTACTGGAAATCACTCTATGTTTCCCTACGTAACCGGATATTTTAAAATTTCAACCCAAAATTTGTATATACCTTCTTGTAGACAATTACGTGAAAATTTATCTTTGAAATTTTTCTGCCACGCACTAACTCAACCTTAATTTCTTAGTTTTCAACCGGATAAACCTTCTTTACCCAGAAGTTTCCCCAACACTGCAACCTTATCCTTCTAAGGGAGAATGCAAGCTTGCATAATGTATATGCAATTACTAGAGATATGATATGTCCCGTTCTAGTGGTTCTAGTGTCCTCGTTTTGGCAAGTTATTCTATCAAGTGGTACCCACATACCGTCCATTGATGTGCTAAAGTGAGTAAATTTGATGCCGGATGTATCGACAACTTTCAAAGAGATGGCCATGTTCATTCTTAGTACTTACAAGGTGCGCTACTTCATAGATTTTGCCAAATCAATAAGGAGAGAATGCTTGCCTGAAAGTTGAACAGTCACTTAATATATGCTTAGAAAAAGGGTTTGTTGGCACACGTGTTACTAAATGTTTCAACATGGAACATCACTTTGGTTGGTATTCATTCTATTGTGAATGTGACAAGATGCCTTCCGCAATAGCAAACCGCCACTGAACTATAGAAAAATACACATTTATTCAGCGACTGCTTTTGAGCGAGAGAATCAATGTCAACAGAAGCGAGTGCCTTCAAATAGGAGTTGGCAACAAGATGAGAAGGACAAAGGGAAGGTATGGAGGCTGAGAATCTAGTAAGAATGCTGCAATTACTTGCGAGTGGCAGGGCTTCAGGGATAAGCTAACAATTCATCTGCTGAGAAGGAAAAGCAAGGCAGGGAAATAACAACTGTGCCAATCAGAGTAGGAGGAGGAGAGAGGGTGGCAGAGACATTTGAAAAAATATAGGACGAGAGGCGAGGACACTAATTTGAACTTGAGGGGATTCTAAATGCAAAAAGAAAAGACCGTTGTCTAGATGTCGTTTTTAAGCCACTAGGCAAAACACTCAAAAGGGACTTGTTGTAAAAAAAAAGGTTAAAACTGGTACTAGTCAGGGGCATTGACAGTTTACCGTTTTGCCCCCGACACGTGTCCGTGCCACGTGGACCCCACGTGGGGCCACGTTGTACAACAATCATACGCTGTATAACTGTACATACATATGTATACCTATACTGTACGGACCCGTATATACCCTATTCTTGAAAGAAGACGAAGCCGATCCAAGAAAGAAGCTCTTCGTATTTGTATTTAGTCTGATACAGAGATGATTCTGATTTAAGAAGCGTCTGGGTTCCTTGCCCGGAGCTCCTGATTCTACAATTTTCTTTCCAATTTTTTGCTTCCCTTATCCTGTTCAAAGCCGCCAGAAAGGCGTTTCGTGGGGTGCTCTGCCAGAATCTTCTTGTCCTTTGGCCAGCTTGAGCGTTTGATCTGATCAACAGCCCCCTTTTTCCATTCCGGTGCTCTGCTAAAGCTTTATTTTGATCCAAAAAAGCTAGGATCTGCTGCAAAAACCATCCAGCTTTATCCAGAGGTACGACTGCGGAATCTGGACATTAGATGGCAATCCTATTCTGATACTTACCGCACTAAACCATACCGGAGTTTTTCTTTTCTGGGTTCGGATTATTCTGTTCTTCTAATCCGCAAGACCCTCTGTCGCTTTCTGGAAAACGAGCAATTAGGCCATTTTTTTCAACGATTTTCTGATCTTAACTTGTGGGTCTGCGTCAAATTTTCTTATCAACATGTCTAAGGCGGAAGATCATCAGCATATGATCCAGGAGCAACTGCCTGAGATAGATTACTGTCCAAACGACAGCCCTTCATGGCGTAATCTTCTACACTCATATCTCTGTTTTTTATTTTTATAACACTGTTTATCACGCAATTCCAATTTCTGCATGCTAGATTTCTTACTATTTTCTTGCATCTGAAGCACTAATTGCTAGATCTAATGAAAGGTGCAGACTAGATAGATAGTGGGGCACGTGAAACCGTGAAATGTAGAAAAATAACGCAGCTATGGACCACAGAAGATACCTTTCTTTGTACTTACGTTGATCAATACGAGGATTCATATATAAAAATATGGATTCAGCAATGCATACGAGGATGAAATGCTGAAAAACTGGGATGATATGCTTCAATCGTACTAGTCTTAAAATCAGATCTGTTGAAAAGCTCATGTGTTGAAGACTTCGTAGTATGATCAGAGGTCTATGGTGCATTCATCTGAATAATTAAGTACGGTGGTAAGAATAGCTTGTTTCTGGGCAAAAATTTTGTGATTGTTTGTTATATTTGGACGATTAGGCCTACCTAGTTGTCTTCCATGATAGAGAACATTAAACAAACCAAAGGGTATTTGTCAGTTTCTGGCAGGATTAATCAAAACTGGAATAGTACAGGTCCGGTAGGAGTACATTTTGGAGTAATATCTGATCAATATGAATCGTATGATGTTACGGATACGATCAGACAGATTGAAGAGGCAAGCTGTAGTGTTTTAATAACCTGATAAGGCTAGAATTATCCACACAGGGACCTAAAATTTCTTACAGGGAAATTTTTCTCTTGGAATTTCAAGTTTTTTCTGTGGATTGAGCAGAGATCTGATAAAAAAAGATTTTGATTATTTGCAGCGGAGACAATAGCATTGGGATTTCAGCACTATGTAACAATGATCGGATCGACAGTTTTAATTCCAACTATGGTGGTGAGAGAAATGGGAGGAAACAATGTAAGAATAGATAAAGATTTTTTCCTTTATGCGGTCTTTTCTTTTCAATAATGAAGGGGCAATCATGGAGGATTAACACTGTTGTACTGGGAAAATTTGTCAGGAGCAAAAGGCAAGGGTGATCCAGACACTCTTATTTGTGAACGGATTAAACACTCTGTTCCAGACCTTCTTCGGTACTCGTCTTCCGGTCGTAGTTGGAGCATCATTTTCTTACCTTATTCCGATTATGACCATTATTAACTCCCCAAGGCTGCGCTCCATTTATGACGATCATGAGGTATTCTCGCCTTTTTTGCCTGTTTGATCCGTTCTTACAGACAATTCTGATCTGTTTTTGGTCTGTGGTTTCTTTTTGTCTAGCGGTTTCTTCATACCATGAGAGCTATTCAAGGTGCCCTCATTGCTGCTTCTAGTATCCAAATCGTTTTCGGATTCAGCGGTCTTTGGGGCATCCTTCTCAAGTAACTGAAATTTTTTTAAAAATCTCTACAAATTTTGCTAGATCAATATGTTTGTGGTTGAGTTCTTATAAGTTCCTGTTTGACGACAGAACCCAGAACCCACAATTGAGAAATGGATAGAGCAAATGGAATTCTTAGAAATTCCTATTTCTGACAGAACCCACATTGATTCTCGATAAGATCCTTAGAAATATCAATTTCTGGACAGAACCCACGATTGATCTTGATAGGATTCTTAGAAATTCCTCGTTTTGGATCAGAACTGGTGCAAGGGATCAAATAAGCAAATATAAGAATAATGTTCGGAAATAAACCGTTAAGGAGAATATGAAGCAGCGAGCTTGAGACCGTTAGCAAGTTCCTTCTGGAACCAATGAATGATGCGAGGCTTGTCAGAATAAGAATTCTAGGGTTTTTGGGTTAGGGTTCCGCCATGGTTACGACATGCCATGGCTATGGCAGATCTGTCTGACAGCATAACCTTTGATGATGATGCTTTTGCAGACACATTGCTCCACTGGCACATGCACCGGTCATCATGCTCGTTGGAGTCGGATTGTACCAGTACGGTTTTCCAGGGGTACGAAGGCGACGCATTTCATTGAATTTTTTTCCTACGGCCTCGCCCACATGGGCCATAGCCATAGCTGCCGTAGTAGCGAGCTTTCCAAGCTTTTTGCTCCCTTTCTAATGCCTCGTTTTTCTTCCCAGGTTGCCAAATGCATCGAAATCGGCCTTCCGGAGCTCATTCTCCTCGTTCTCTTCTCTCTGGTAAGCAATTCTTTCCCCGACTCGCCCAAATCTGAATTGGATTCCAGATTAGATTAATTTTGTACTCTCTGATAAGCAATTCGGCGCCGATTTAGCCCAAATTGGAATTGGGTGAATTTTGTACACTCTGTTTCAGCTTATTTTCAGCAATTCTGCATCGGATTCGCCGGAATTGTATTCCCAGTTATTACTGATGGATTTTTTTTTCCCTCTGCTTGGGCCGGATTTCTGTAAATGTGAGGCTCAAGCTTTGGCTATGGCGATTTTTGCAGTATATGCGCAGTCTGAGAGCGAAGAAAGCTGTGCCAATTTTTGAGCGATTTCCAATAATTATCAGCGCGATAATCATCTGGGCATATGCTTATCTTCTAACTGTAAGCGGAGCTTATCGCCATGCAACGGAATCGGGCAAAGATCATTGCCGAACTGATCGGGCCCATCTCGTCGGATCCACTCCCTGGTACGTCCCATATTTTAGGGTTCTTAGATTTGCCACATCATCTTCCACGTCACCAGGTGTATTTTGATCATTGACAAAGATTTTCTTTTTTATTTCCCAAAGGTTTTGAGTAACGAAATCGTATTTTAAGTTGAACATGACCCTTGTATCTTTTTTATGACTACTAACTAACAAATTATTCTAAGTTGAACATGACCCTTGTATCTTACCTTGAGCATGACCCTTGCCTTTCAGGATCAGAATTCCCTACCCTTTACAATGGGGACCTCCCTCCTTCAACGCCGGCCATGTTTTCGCCATGATGGCCTCCACTTTGGTCGCCCAAATCGAGGTATAACTAACTCCTTTTCCTTCAATTAGTTCCTCATCCTGCATGTGCCTAGCGAATCAAGCATCTTATGTTTCAAATTAGTCAAGATTCTAAAATGATGGATTATGTCGGGACCATATGTCAACTTGATCATGTATGTCGCCTTCAAATGTAACATATTACTCGTTTTATATCTTTAGGCCACTGAAACAATCTATGCAGTATCAAGACTTGCTAATGCTACGCCGCCACCCCCTTTTGTCATGGGTCGTGGAATTGGATGGTTGGTAAGTTCTTACTTTATACCTGATTCTATCTATAACAGTACTAAGAAGATAAATTATACTTAGCCAATTTAATGCTTACTTGATTGTTTATTGTTTTTTAGGGTATAGGCGTTCTTTTAAATGGTATGTTTGGGACCATAACTGGATCTACTATACTAGTGTAAGTATATGTTTTGTGGACTAATCAATTTTTTTATTTTATTTTTTATTTGTAATTACCAATGTTTGTATTCTTAATATGTAGAGAGAATGCTGGTCTAGTTGGTTTGACCAGAATAGGCAGTCGAAGAACTGTTCAAGTTGCAGCGGCATTTATGTTGTTCTTTTCTATATTAGGTAAAGTATTTCATAGAAGCACACTAGTGAGCATACATATCCACATCTAATTGACTAAAATACGTTGTAGGCAAGTTTGGTGCTATCATTGCTTCAATACCTCAACCTATTGTGGCAGCAATCTTTTGTGTGCTCTTTGCAATTGTTGGTAAGTCAAATGGAATACATCCTCTGGAAATAATAAGCAAGTTCGATTGTTTATTGACATAATCTTTTCCTTTATGAATAGCTGGAGTAGGAGTCTCCTACTTGCAATTCATCAATCTCAACATGCCACGAAATTTGTTCATTCTAGGCTTCACCTTATTTATGGGACTCTCAGTCCCACAATACTTTCATGAGTTTGTCATTCAGACTGGACATGGCCCTGTGCATACAAATGCTAGTTGGGTAAGTTTATATACTAACTCTTTTGTGAAGCTTTTCTTTCACTTCTCTTTAATCTGACTCCTTTCAACTTTTCTTAACCAGTTCAATGACATATTGAACGTACTTTTCTCCTCGAATGTGATGGTGGGCTTCATTATTATTGTGATACTAGACACAACCATGAGGATGAAGGTAACTAAGAAAGATCGAGGTATGGGTTGGTGGGAAAGATATCATAGATGGAGAGAGTGTCCCACAAATGAAGAGTTTTACAAGTTGCCTCTCAATCTCAATAGATATTTCCCCCCTCCTCAATACTAGTAAAGCTGGTTGAGTTTCATGATCCTTCTCAATTGATGGCACTTTGGTAGCCATTAAATCCGGCCAATCGTTGCATGTAACATTTGAATGTTACAGAACATTAAGCTGCCAAGAAATGTGGATCCTACAATACGAATCCATGATCTACTTCAACTACGTATTTGAGTTACAAATACTGATGATCTACTTCAATCATGTTGGATATTTCAAGCAGAAATACCAACTATATCCATGCAAATAGCATGTAAACATTATTAGGTTTATAAACTGTCATTTAATCAAGTAGCTCTATATATATGGAATATAATCTTAAACTTTTTCAAAGCTCTTATGCATTTGTGTCCATGTATATTTATTTATACCTCTTTACCTCTTCTTTCACGATGCCAATGAACTTGATATGTATAGTTCGATTGAAAAGACCATTTACTATAAAACTTTATTCTATTAGCTTCTTTTCCTTGGTACTCTTACCATTGTTTGGGGCATAGGAAGGAAAGATAGTCTCATGATGCATTTCAACTCATTATTAAAAGATGTATCGAACATGTACCAATTTATTCTCTTCTCTGCTTAGTATTCAGTGTATATGTGTAAGTTTTATGTACATAAAATTCAATGTATATGTGTAGCCTGTACATAAATAAGTTTATCGGGGATGGAAACAACCAACAACTGACATAATCAGCATATAGAGGTTACAATTTTGTATTTTTTCAACGACTATGACTACGTACAGAATGTATTATCTTGGCTCTTAGATCGTCATCACATAGTGGAGAATGAAATCGGCTTTGTAACAGTACAATCAACCACTTTATTTTGTTGACTTACTTTTATTTGTTTATTAGAAACACCAACTTCAAGACCAACTTCGATTCATGTTTTTTAGGGGTTACCATGGCTGTGACAATTCAAGGTAATGGTTTTATAAAAAAATTTGGGGTGAATTTAGAATTTATCGTGAATGTGTGGACGTGGTTGGATCTTGGCCATTGGGGATCCAATTCTTCGGGCCACAATCTGTCCAATGTAGGATAAAAAATAAATGCACCCCTTTGTTCTATCAACTATTGCAACCCCATCTTGGAACTTCCATGAACATAAATATGAGAGCATTATTATTGTCCTTTTAAAAAGTCAATGGAGCTTTAAGAGTCACAAAAAGTTACTATGCTTCAACTTTTTCATGTATCTCTATATTTTTGTGTTTCTATAGTTTCTTTGTGTTATGGGGATCCTCACATATTGATATTTTTTTTATTTTTGGTCACATGCATGGCGTAAGCCATTTAGATAAGTTTGTGCATAAGTGATGCAAGTACAACGTGATCTGATCTTGATTCGAAGTCATACGTCAACATAAGCTTCTCACCCTTCTAGCACATATCAAGAAACGTGACTCGGACATTAGCGTTTTTTTGTTCCTTTATATACAAGGGCACCATTCACATTTTTTTTATCCTTTAAAGACAAGGGCACACAAGAATTTTCAAAGGAACATACCCAATAATTTTATCAATAATTTTATGTTTTCTTTAATGGATAAGCCCTTTACTAGCTTGTTGAGAATTATTGAATCTGACCTCACACTAGTAGTTTTAATACTCATTGAAAGCCTCATGAAAGGTTGTCCCTTCTGGTCATTTGTTGTGTTAAAAAACATTGTCTTAAAAAACATTGTCATCTTAGTTGTATAATTTTTTAATTGCCTTTGGATAAAACATCCATTTATTTAAGGGATGCTTTTTGTTGTTTGGAGGGTGATTTAGTGGCTTCTGTTTTGATTTTAGTACTATACCATTGGTATTGACTATGGTACTATAGCAATATTGATTAAATTCAAATACCAGATACCTCGATAGCACAAGCCCTAATCACAAGGGTAGGCTATGAACATGGTTGATACAGCTCCGTCCAGATGACTGAATATCCCAGGTTCCACCTTAGATTTATATCCTGAGCCTCCGATCGATTGAGAATCGATTTTCGATGGCCTAGTCTGTGGCAAATTCAAATTGGTTTTGGCTCCAGGTTTCGAAGCCTTAGCCGTCTCGAGCAAACTTAGAAACCTTATCTGTCAATGGTTACCTTGTTAAATACCTAAACATTAAACAGTAACCACCTTATTATATGTAACTCCAAGCTCAACAGTCCCTTTTAAGTACTTCAACACTCTCTTTCCTGCTATTCAGTGTTTCTTGTTTGGGTTGTGACACCTTCTGAGGATGTTCACTATGCAGGCAATGTTTGGAGTGTGTTGTTTGCCAGATAAAGAAGACAACCAACTAATGCTCTTTATGGGACTGTTTCCATCTCCAATGCTTCATTTTCATACAATGGTGTTTCTGCTGCCAGTCTATGTCCATGGACATCATGAGTTTTAATAGGATTTGCATCTTCTAGGTTGAACCTCTTTTAGCATATTGTTGATGTGTCTACTTTTGTTGAGTTTAAGTGTCTTGGTGTGCTTGTCTACAACTTCAAGAATTGTTTAAGTTCCCCCATACCAGACATTTCAAATCTGGACATTAGAATGTCTTTGAAAAGCTTCATGCACTTAGAACTATTTTGTTGCCATAATACAGTCATCTACACAGAGGGCAATCATACAAAACTCATGACCTGCTTGAAACCTATAGAGATTTCCATCATCCTTTAGTTTTTCAAAGCCATTATGTATCATTCATAGGGTGATTGTTTTAAGCCACATACAACCTTGTTGAGCCTCCATACTTTCCCTTCTCAGTCTCAAATCCTGGCAGACGCCCCATAGATACCTTTTCCTCCAGTTTTGCATTCAAAAAAGCAGTTTTCACATCCATGTGATGTAAATCCAGATTCATTGCATTTGCTAAGCGGAGTAGTAATCTCAAGCTTGTCAATTTTACAATGGATGAGTATGTTTCTCCATAACCTCTGCCTTTTTTTCTGGTGTACCCTTTTGCTACCAATCTGGCCTTGTATCTCTTACTTCTTATTTGCATTAGTTTGGATGTCATACAACCATGTACTCCCAATATTATTTGGTTTTCAGGGCATTCTATTGTTTCATAAGTCTGTTTTGTCAAAAGACACTAACTCATTTCTCATGGCATCAAGCCATTTTTTACTGTCCTCATAGTTTAGGGCTTCATTAACATTCCTGAGCACTACGAAATCATCTGTGATAGCTAGGATTTGCTCATGAGTATGTTGTCGTTATTCACTGCTTCTGCCAATTTCATTTCTGCCATAATCCTCCACATTTATTTTAAGTTCTTCAAGAAGCTTTCTGTCTGGTTTTTTCTTTTCTTTAGTTCTGTTGCCTTGTCTATTTTCTGCCCTATTTCATTATTGACCTGATTTCCATTTGGTTCTACATTGTCATCTGCATGATTCGTATGGATGATTTCATGTTCTTGTGTGTCATCATTTTCAAGAGGATCAATGTCAAACTGTACATTTTTATCAGTCTTTACTTTCTTATTATTCCCCATCACTTTTGAATACTTGTCCTTGTAGATAATACCTTCTACAACCTCGATTGATCAAAACCTCCTTTGTTTCTCATAAGAATATCCTATATACCTTTGATTCTTGGTCATATCCTACTAGAAACCCAACTATTACTTTACTGTCTAACTTTTCTAAGCTCAGAAGGCATGTGTGTATAGACTAAACATCCATATATTTTGAACATATGAAAGCTCACTTTTTCATTTGAATTTGGCCATAGAATTTGGGGCACATTACCTTGTAGTCTGGCAGATGGTAGCTTATTTTGAATCTGATTGCTGTAATAAGTTTGTTGCGCTCCTTCATTGGGTCCCATAGGCTGATTGGTCTCCTTGACGATAAAAATCATTCATTCTTTCTTTCTTTCAAAGATAATTAGGTAGACCACTGAATTTGATCGTTATTCTAACTGCATCCGTGATTGTCATATTTTTTCTTTCTGCAGCTCCATTTTGCTAAGGTCTGTACCTACATGTTGGTTGTCTTTTAATCACATCAATGATGCATGCTTAAACTTGCTTGACAAATACTCTCCTCCTCGATCTGATGTAATGCACTTTACTTCCCTTCATGTTTTCCTTTCTACTTCTGTCACAAGTAGTTTTAGAGCTGTCAGAGCTTGTGATTTTCAAGATAGACAGTAGCAAATACATTTTCTGGCATAGTCGTCTATAAAAGAGATAAAATATGTCTTGCTGAATATGCTTTTCACATTTAAAGGCCCACATAAATTACTGTGAACAAGTTCAAAGGAGATCTTTGCTCTATATTTGGATTTTGTAAATGGCAGTCTGTTCAACTCCCCAAGGATGCATGCTTCACACCACAAATTTTCCGTTTTTATTGCCATAACATTCTATCCAACCCTTATTGGCCAAGAGTCTCATGTTGTTACAGTTGGTATGGGCCAACCTGTTATGCCACAACTCCACATCATGTGCGTTAACTAAATTTACACTTATACAAGTGCTGCCATGCTATGGCAGCATGGAAGAGCAAGACACATTTTCATATTCTCATGCTCACACCTTGACTTGAACTTAGATATACAAGGAGAATGCATCTTTGCACTTTAATAAGAAGACTTGAAGAGCAAGGTGATGACATTTGACTAAGGTCACACAAGCAAGTCATGAAGGTGATTCAAGCAAAAATTTGAAGATTTGAAGACCCCTTGAAGAGTTCTTTGCTACTATTTGAGTTCTTGGCATGATTATGTCCTTTGATTCCCATCCTAAATCCTACCATGACTGGATGCTTCAAGTTACAAAAAGCTCATAGTGGTTGGCGCCCATGGCGCTGTTCTTGGCCGGCTAGGGAGCAGCCGCCCTCCCTTCTGTCGGATCATCACAGCGGTTGCACTTGAAGAAGGATTTCTGGCTTCTGTGGCTAGCAGGGCCTGATGGATTTGTTCTCCATGAGAAGTGAAGGAAAAAATCTGATGGAGTGATTCATCTGCATCTTTCCGGTGGCATTCTTGCAGCAATATCCTCCAACGAGGATGAGTTCTTTGTAAGAGGGATTTCCATACAGGTACTCTTGGCAAGATATTGTGGATGCTTTTAGATTCTGCCTTCACACGACCATCTGTTTGTCGCCTGTACAAGCAAAATTTCGGCAGCAATTAGATACGCAGGGACATGCATAGGGGTCTGAACACATACTCTGCTATCAAGGTATTTTTTTCCGATTCTTATTTTCAGCCCACTGAATGCATTATCCATAGCTGCTCGATTATGCACTGGCAAAGAAAGGGGCAGAATGGCTTTTACATGCATTACTTTACCGTGTACTGCCTCTTGCATTTTTGCAAGCCCATGTGCTGCAGCAGAAACAACCACAGACAGGTGGTCTTGAGCAGATGCAAATGCAGACAAACACAAACACAATTGTCAACATCTTGCGCTTCTTACTGCTTCAAAATTGTACACAGAAGGTACTTCTGCACTTTGTCTTTAATAAAGACTTGCCAAAAGGGTAGATCCATTTGGATGCCGACCTATAAGGTGAAGAACAGATCTGCAAGATTAGATAGAGATGTTTCTTTGGGTTTTTTCATCAGAGAATATCACAATTCATTTTTTTGGAAAGAAGTAAGTCTATCACCCTTCCTTTTCCGCTCTTTCTTGCTAGCAGGAAGAACCGGGTTTTGCATCTGATGTATTAGGAAGATTCTTCTGTCATAGGAATTGCAAGGTCTGAAACTGATTTATGTTGGAGTGGTTCAGAGCACAGGTTGTATGTTAGATTGGCAAATACTTGGATTTTCTTAGCACCTTATTTGCTTCTTCATTTACTGATATGATTGAAGAAGCCATCAAGTACTGAAGCTTGAGTATAATTTGGTAATGATGCCAAATTTCGTTGATACCAATCCACTGGATATGGTTTGCTCAAATACTGTTACATTTGAGCTCGGTGATAAGATCAGGTACTGATGCCTGAATTCCATTCTATTTGGCTATTCTCATACAAATATGATTCTAGACCTTGTTGGGAGCAAGGCGCATATATCTTCTTCTTATTTTGGTTATTCAGATCATTTGCAAGTGCCTGTGGATGAGATGAATTATTTCCAAGTGCTTTTTGGCAACTACAAATCATCTTGCTTAATCTAGAAGATTTTTTCTAGTCAAAACTTCCCCTTTACATGTCACTCATATCCCACACACACTTACCATGCCCTCACCATCTCATTGAAGCACAAATATCCACTTGACTTGGTCATAGACATGGTAAAAGGTCAACTTCCTCTCTCTAAAAGTCGAAAAATAAGAGAGAGTGCAAAATTCCTAAGGTAAGCACTTAAAAGTCGAAATTTGCCTAGAAAATGCAAATTGTATGCATTAATGCTTAAATTGACCTATGACAACACTTAAAGAGGCCAAGTCACCACACATGTCATCCACATTGCCATGTCACACCATGCACGTGTCACTCCATTGAAATTCTATCTTTTGCAAAAGTTCTTCAAATTACATGGTTGAATCCATAAGGGGGACACATCATTTTGCCACATCATCACCAACACTTCAACATCATCATCCACATGTCATACACATCATGTCCACCTCATCTCAAGTTTTGACTAGAAAAAATATTCTTAGCCAAGTTGTTTGACACCTCATCACCTTTGTTTACCATGTCATCCTCACATTGCCAAGTCATCATGCCCACATGCCACATCACCATCCATTTACTCCCTTTCAAGGCCAAAATTCAAAAGGGCTCCTTTGCAAAAAAAGATTCCAGCATCCTCTAGAGCATTAACAAAGATCCTTTTTGCAAAAAAGAAAATAAAAAAAATTGCTTATTTTGGCCTTCAAATTTTGCTTCTTGGGAATCGTGCCTTAGCCTATTTTGCAAAAAAAAGTTTCCTATTTACCCCCCTCCCCCAGCCTAGATTCCTTAGCCAATCACCCCCCGCCATGTGGTACATCCGGGCGTGTGGGGCGGTGGAGGTACCGAGGCCCACGTGGATATAACACGTCAATTATTAATAATATTGGTTTTAATTTTCGTTATATACTTTGGACTTCCCAGTTGAGTTCGGCCTGTGGGATATCTCGACAGAACTGACAAGAACCCTAATTCTTGAAAATGCCAAGATCCGGCAAATTAGCTTGAAGTAACCACCTGATTATGACTCTAAGCTGCCGAATTGCCCTGTATAATACCAAGAATGCATCACAGAAGCTAAAAGACAGAGCATTGGGCCGAATTAGCCAAGAACAGGACGAAACAGGGGAATTTTAAAATGGGCTCCTGTGCACAGAAAATTTTCGAGGGCTTTGAGGTAAAAGACTGATCAATTACCTTGAAGAAGAATCGGCTTATACATTTGGAGCTTGTTTCTGCCTTCCAAACCTGATGTTTCGCATGAATTATTGACAGGTTATGTTGTTATCTTGATTGTATACCTTTTTGATCATGTGCCCAAGACTTAGAGCTTGGGATTGTTATTGTTTGCTTGCGTGATCCTGAGTTAAATGAAAATCCGAGCCTTGTTGACAAGTTTATGAGAGTTTCCTATTGATTTTGTGACAGACGTCAATCCTCATACATTATTTTGCCTTTGCATCTTATTCTGAAAAAAGAGGAAGTACAGGCATTGCATATAAGCACCTAGAGTACAAGTGCATGATGGGCATAATGTTTGCTTGATTCATTGGCATAGCTTTGAGTCTACATCATAGTCTCATTGATCTGTGAGTGTTATTCCACACTTATATACTGCTCAAATAGCTTTTATCAATTCATCATCATAGTCATTGTAGGCATAGATATTGCATAAAGCAAAAAAGCGCATCCAAACATCCAACAGTTCCAAAATTTTTTGCTATTCATACTTTTTGACAGGCAGTTATCACAAAAATCACAAATTCCAAAAAGACACACTTCTTTCTGCAAAGAGCTTTCTGGAACACTGTGTGCAAATATTTTAGAAGAGCATTGAAGCATCAGATCACAAAAAGAGGCTACCTGTAAGGAGTTTAGAAATCTAGCTCTCTGCCAGGGATATTGACCAAAAATTGACCTGTCAGGAGTGCCTATTTGACAAGTTTGCCCGTAATCAAATCCATCTAATCTTTTTTCCAACATCCTTCAAGTTCTTGTGCATCTCTAGAATCAAGAATCATGAGCAAAATCCCTTTAGTTTGCATTTAACGTGCATTCTTGCAAGGCAGACTTTTTTCTCTTTAGGGAAAGCTGCTCTTAACAATTGTTTGAGCTTTTCTCTTGGGATTTTATCACTCAGAGTGGTTGCCTCAAGCAATCTGGAGGTTCTAAACCACTGAGGTTGAAGGTTTTACCAGGAACACCTTCAACAACAAGTACTGCCTTTCATTTGAAAAAGATTGCCACATCTCTAAGCCAAGAATTTTAATTTATTTACAAAATAGATTTTACAAGCCTTTGAGTCAAAGTTGATTCTATACCCCAGATCTGCTAATTGACTAACATAAATAGATTTCTGATAAACCAGAGACACATAAAACGTTTTGTATGTCAATAATATTCCTTTGGAGATCAGTGAGTTGCAGCAGTCCACTCCCTTCAATTTCATGCAATATGTTCTTGAGCATATCAATAGATTAAACTACTAATCTCCCGACTCCGCTATCAACTACAAGATTGTCACACATAAAATTATCTTCTTTTCCTTTAGAAATAACAGATGCATCGATAGTCTCATTTACTCATTATTCACTTATTTTGGGATTATGTCTCAATTTTAGGAAGATTTTGGATTTGGAGATTTTGAAGATTTTAACATTTGGATGGTTTGATGTGAATACAAATCAAATTTTTTGGTACTAACTTTGATTCATAACAGTGGTATTAGAACCTGATTTGCAGCTTGGACCTTGAATAGTTAAGATGGAGCCGCATATACTATAGCAAGGCAAACGACTCCAATGGCAGAGAAATCTGATGTATGAGGGCTGGCTTCTCTCATATAGGAGACCCAAAAGAATTTGAAATCCATGCAGACGAAATTGGATGAGGATTTACAGGGTGTGCAATACAGCCTCAAGATAGTTTTTGACGCACAGGTTTGAGAACCGTATTGGAGACCCTTGCTGGCAAGGATGGCCATGGAAAGTTTGCGGAGAAAGGAAAGCCTCTCATAGTGGTGGTGGACCCAGATGTAGTTGGTATTAGTGCTGCTGTGGAGTAGTCACTGAAGAGTTCTGGATTGAACAAGAAGGACATATGCAATTTTGAATGCGCCAAGATCCCGGATTGGAGATGGGAAAGGTACTGCTGAGGAGGTGACATCTTGGATTGACAAGCTTGAGACCTTTTTTGAGGCTACCATTAAAGGAGACAAGGTGCGATTGTTTATTGCGTAGATGCGACTGAAATCGGACGCCTATAGTTGGTGGAATGGTTCTACCATGAAAAAGGAGGTTAATACCTAGTCTGATTTTAGGAAGTACTTTATTGGGGAGTATGCATCTTAGCATGATGCTCGTGATGTGTTTGAGAAGATGTGGTACTATAAAAAGACAACTTCTCTCAGTGCTTACATCAATAAGGCATGGGGTTATATCCACAGGGTTGGAGATGTATCCGGGGCTCGACAAAATGCTTTCTTTTTAGGTGTTTTATCTAATGTTGCTCTTAAAAAGCAAATAGTCGGATTCAAGCCTGAGGATTTTGAGATGGCGATGATGTTGGCTCGTCAGCTTGGGGAAGAGCATGAGTCCTTTAAGAGGATACCTCGGAAGTTCTCAAAGAAGAAATCTAGGTTTTTCAAAAGAAAGAAGTCTGAACAATCTAAGCCTAAGTTTGTAGTTGGATCCAAGAAGCATACAGTGGATTCTCAAAGAAGCCACGATGTCAACCACAATAGATACCATATTTCATGACAATGAGTGTTTTGAGGGGGAGATTTAAGGAGAATAGATCACAACTTCAAATGTAAGTTGTGGAGATGACTGCTAGGATCCAACAAACTGTTCAAATAAACTTCACAGAAAGTCAATTGCAGCAATGACATTTTTCGCCCCTACAAGACAAGATTATCACTCTAGACATGGCAAAATCTGCCGAGGATATAGAGGCGACCTCAGACTTAAAAAGTTGGAAGAACACTCCTCCATTTGGGACTGCGAAATGATGGGAGCTGCACAAGATCATTGTTTTGCAAGGTAAGGGACTTCATGCTAACGCTCATGTGCAGTTGTACCATTGCATGCAACAATTGGAGAGGCATAGGTCGAGGCAACAAGAGCTAAGCTCTCAACTCCAAGCATTGCAGACTAATGTGGACAACACAACTACTACCCATGTCAGGTTGCTTCATCCAACAAGACGTGCAAATGTTGCCCACAAGTGCAAGCTAACGAAACTCCTAGCTCACTTAGGCAACAAGACAACAGACAAACTCAAATCGAGCATTGACCAGCAACAGCTATTGCTACATCCCCTCTTTGCACAGAGGATATTGCAGAGCTACTCAAGGAGCAATAATAACAGGGGTGCAGGGGTCGCAATGTGGTGGTCCAAGGCCTTGGTAAGAAGATCCCGACAATGGTGCTTTCCAAGATGAGAAATAAAACAAAGAAATAAAGAAACGAAGAGGAGCACATGTGATGGCATGGCACTCTTCCAACTTCCACTAATAAGTCCATAACCTAAGGGTTTATGAGAGTATATAGAAATTGTCTTCTTGGAGGCGGGAAGATAGTATATTCTGCAGAGCCCTTGTCTAGAAGGACAAAAGTAAACCTAAGAGGTAGCCACTATATATATTGATACTTCTATAGAAGGAATTGATCGGCAGACATGTTTGTTCTATATGGCTTTTGTCCAAGATAGTGGCATTGTTTTGTGAGGAAAGGGAATTTTCTTAATTCAATTCTCTTGTTATAATGTGGTGATGATTTAAATGTCATATAATGAACAAAAATTCGATCACTAAATTTTGCTTTGGACCTCCAAGAATATGTACATTTCGACCTATAAACCAGCTCCATGTGCTTAATTAAATGTAAAGGAATCAGGATGAATAAAGGTGTCACCCCCTACCATGCTTACTTTGTGGTGACTGAATGACTTTGATGTTATCTACCATCACCTAGGTCAAAAAATGCATTGGACATAGCATGTCACAAGACAACAGTGATTGACTGACTGAAGCATTATTTCTTAGAAGAAGCCAACGAGTATCCTATTACAAATTCAAATTAAGCAAAAGCCTAAGCCTTGTTACTCAAAGTGATCGACTGACTGACACGTTATTTCTTAGAAGCGGCCAACAAGTATCTTATCACAAATTTAAATTTAGCAAAACATTTGTTGCGCAACCGGAACACCCATTGGATATGATAAACTTTGAGTTAACTAAAACTACCAATGAGGAGGATAATGATCAAAATGAATGATAAAACTTCCTTCAGAAATGCCCTCCTTGTGATCTTAGCTTTCAAGCCCATCCTTCATCCTCTTGTTTAAGAACTTTTACATTCTAATCTAGACCACCAATTGGAAGAACACATGGAAATACATGTATAGGGATGCAACATACCAAATTACAATATGCAATAGTAAATGCAATATTCTATAGCAATAAAGACCAGGAAATATTCTCTCACTTGTGCGAGCATCTTTTCTTTTTAAATTCCATTTTCCTAATTTCGCCCTAAATCACCTTCTTAAGCCCCTAGGGAGATCTCTGACTTAATGTAACCAGTTTGCTAATCCAAAATATATGGCACTCACCAAATGCACGATAAGGAAGGTTAGGAACCCAAGACCAATGGCAAGCATGGTAGAGATCGCAACGAGAAGCAGCAAGAAAATCTCGAAGCATCTACGACCAAGTCTGAGAGAGGAGGCTAACAGCTCTGACTGCTCAGATGAGTCCAACACTACGATGAGCGGGCACCAAGTAACTCGTCTGAATCGGGACAGCGAATGGACGAGACGATCGCCCTTGAGATGCTCTCTAGCGGTGAGCAGCAACAGCAACAGCAATAGCAACATCAACATCAAGTGGCCTCGAAGAAGAGAAAGGGAAAGGAAAAGGTGGCAGAGTGGGAGGAAGAAAGGCAGGAGAGGGAGAGAAGGGAGAAAAGATGGGAGGAACGGCACCGGGTAAAACGGACCAAGCGGAATGAAGATAGGTCGCGAGAGAATGTGGTGATCCAAGAAGAGCCGTGAAGAACCCAAGCCGACTTCGAGTCGAAGGAGGAGAAAGAAACAGAGGAGATCGGATCAAGAAGATGATCAGGTGGAGGAGGAAATAGAGGAGGAAGTTGGGGAGCCATCGGATCCCAACGCTCAACCGCCATACCCCGTGTGGCCGAAATCACCATAGCAGTCGAAGAAGAAACATAAGGTAGAAGAGAAAGCCTTCTAGCTCAAACACGATATAGAATTCGCGAAGAAGACTTTAAGCTATACTTCAGGTGATGGACTAGGTACAATGACTGGTATTTTTTTTTTTTTTTTTTTGAAGAACTGTGTCATCAATATATTAAAAGAATGATAATGTTACAAAGCAAGTGAGGAGGAAGGAGAACTGCCCCAAAGAGACAGCGATACCTCGACACTCCACAACAAACTCACGTAAAAACCGCAACTCTACTTTGTACAAAACCGACCATCACCATCTACAATACCCAAGAAGTCCCGCCAAATGGCAAACTTCCGCTCTACTACTCCCCGGAACACCGAAAGCTTTTGAAATAGCTTGTACACGAAGTCAAAGAATCAGAGAGGCCGCAGTCGCTTGAATCCCCGAAAGATCCACAACCGCCGCCGCTTCCAAATCAGCCACACCAACCAAGCCACACACGATGCAAGGCTTTGCCGCCGCAAGAGCCGCCAAGCACCGAGATACACATGAAGCGTGAATCGGCTGGCTAGTCAATCTCACCTAAAACAGAGCCCTAACCCAATCCTGGCAGCCGCATGTGAGGGCATAAAACCGCATAATGCTCCACAGTCTCACGATGAAGGCCACAACAAGGGCGAGAGAGGGCTCACACCGCCCTAAACCGACTCACAAGGGCATTCACCCCGACATAGCCGTGCACCACCGCCATGTATAAGCACCTAACCTTCGGGGGGGGAAGTGAGCTCCATGTCCACGCCCAAACCGAAGGCCATCGAGAACCCGAAGCCGCAGAGACCACTTGCCCGGCGGGGGCAGTAGTCATGAATAGCCAAAGACCGTGAAGAAGACCGCACAAAGCAAAGAGTACCAAGATTCATGCAGGGCGGCAGACTGTAGGCTGGGCCCAAGCCCCCTCCACCTCGACCAAGGATGCCTAAGAGAGTCCGCCACGAGCCTAACTCTAAGCACAATCGAGCTTTTTGGGAGATCCGACGCTTTCAACAGTGCACAAGCCTTTTGATCCGAAAAGCACCTTTCGAGCGCCTTCTTCGAGAAGTAATGCAGGAGTTCAAGCTAGATTATCGGGTAACTCCGACGATGGTGCATGCATTGCAAGAGGCATCAGAAGCAGAGCTCGTCCAGCTCTTCGAAGAGGGGAACCTCTATACCATTTATGCCAAATGGGTAACTGTTATGCCCAAGGACCTGAATTTGGCAAGGAGGATTATGAGAGATAAAATTTAGGAACTCTTGCGTAAACTTTTGATCTTTGTATGTATAAAACTTTGGAATTATTATAAGGCTTGTTAAAGAGGAAGAAATAGATCAAGTCCAGTGACCCAGATCACTTCGCACCAAACGGTATTCCGAGACTCTCGGAAACCCCATCCGAGATGCTTGGAAACCTACATGGAGTAACCAGGTTTGCTCAAGTTCTTCCTTCGAAGTGTTGGATTCTTGTGAGATAAATTAGTAGATAACATGGTGACGGATCAATTGCACTACTGATCTGCAATTGCTCTAATCGCCAAAAAAGTTAGATTTTTAGTTATGCTATTTTAGGGTGGCCGAAGGAAAAAGTGGCATCAATTTCAAATTCGAGATGAAATTTTAGGATCAAAATAGGGAAGAAAAGGGGCCAAAATAAAAAATGAAGATGCCATTTTTGGGTATAAACAAAGAAAAAAGAAAAAAAATTAGAATCTCTCATCGAAACATGAAAATTTCTAAAAACAAAAGAACAATGGGTTATTTAATAAATGAGAACAAGATAAAGAACAAAAAACAATGGCACAGAAGAAAAAATGAAATTCAAGAACGTATTGAGACTATACATGCATAGCATAGTAGCCATATAGAACTTTCCCATATTAAGGTCCTATGCGTGCATAGCCATTTAGCCATGCAAGAATTAGCCCATCTATGCGCGCATAGCCATTGACTATAAAAATTTTCCTATTCAAGAAAGCCACTTGATTGCACAAATTTTTTACCTGTTCATTGTCTATGCACGCATAGCCACTCGACTATACAAATTTTTTTATTGTTCAGAGCCTATGTGCACATAGGCTCCATACAAATTTTATAATTACGAGGTTCTGCACACATAGGCTCAATATATATTTACTCGTCATGATGCTACGAGAAGTTTTCTAAAACATTTCTAGCCACTGCAAGAATTTGGTTAAAACTATAAGTAACTTGAAAATGTCTTTGTGTAAGCAACATGTACTATTCCAGCAAATAGCATGAGCATATCCGAAAAGCTTAACATCCCTTTCCTCATCTTTTTTTATCTCTACATGCAAGTTAAAAAAAAGTGACAAGAATTCTCAAAATCAACTCTCAAATCTCCATTTTATGAGCATACATAACCATAACCATAACCATAACCATAACCATAACCATAACCATAACCATAACATGTAGTTCTTGTTCAAAAAGTTCAAACCCCAATTTTTTCGTTGTATTTCGAAGCTCTTCTAGGGTTATGGCTCCATTTCCATTTTCATCAAATGCATTGAGCATCTTATGCAGTTCTTCATCGGGCTTTGGCTCCAACTTCAATATTGCACTTGCATAACTATCCCTGGATTCAACATAGCAATTGCCCTGCAAGAAGAAAACCCATTTAAATTAGTTGCATCATCCAAGTCTAGAAAAGTTTTGCACTTGCATAACTATCCCTGGATTCAACATAGCAATTGCCTCGCAAGAAGAAAACCCATTTAAATTAGTTGCAGCATCCAAGTCTAGAAAAGTATCATTTGAAGAGTCTCTACAACAACAAATTTCTATAATCTCTTTTTGCAGTTTAGATCTGCTATAATCACTAAGGGAAGCAAAAGATTTATCATTTCGTTCTCATTTCATAAAATTTACCTTAAGGGACTCTCGATTGAGAGAAATAGCAATGCAGCTGAGATTTTTCAAAGATTCTTTGCCCATGTAGCACCAAAGCCATGGAGCAAAAGGGGAATGTATCCCAAATGGCAAGCAAGGAGGAAAAATCACGGCAAGGTTCCACCATTTTGAACGTGCTGTATTTATCTGATACACATCCTCTAGGAGATATATTTTGGAATGTCTGGTAGACCTTCATACTTGTTTTTGAAATTTAGGCCTATGAAATCATTCTCGTAACTTCCCTGCATTATGATGTCTACATGATTCAGGACATATAGTAACGTATCTGCAGACCATACATATGGAAGCCAATGTATGATAATGGATATTTAAAGAGTGGTTTTGGCAAGTTGTTTGGCAATCTAAAAAATCCAGCTACTAGAAGAAACATGCCCTGCAGAGAAGAAATTGGGCTTCTTTACATCATGTTTTGGATTTTGCTAAGGAAAGTGAGTCGTTTAGGATTTAGAAGATGTACCTGAATCCTGCTCCTGTGATGTACCTGGATTCCTGCAACAGCCATCATTAGACTCTGGATCGCTGCTATGCAGGCGAAGAGGTTCAAAACAGAGTATGCAAAGTGCTCAAATCCAGGATGAAGATGCACCGTGTAGTAACTTATTGCACTTTGTAATTAGAGTATGAGGAATAGAAACGGCAAAGAAGAAAGATCGTTGCCTATCACAAATGATACTACTCCATAGTGTCCATTGAGTCTTTTTCTGCAGAAGGACTATAGTTACATATTCTAAAATGCAATATTTCAGTAACTATTCTAAAACCACAAGGAAAATTCAAAAGGGCCCTTCAAAGATATACCTTTAAAGCAACTTCTCGCCCTGCAAGTTTAATGCCAAAGAGTCATATGAAGGATCGTCCATTCTTTGGACTAAAAGATCAAATGCAGATAGAAAGAATGTAAAGACTAAAAAATCGAATGCAGATACAAAGAATAGATAGCAGTTTCCAGGTTTATCTCTGGAAACTCAGAAAACTTAGGGAAAAGCAAGATAATAGAACTCTGGAAGAAAACTTGGATAACTCATGAAGAAGCTTGAATCAACATACCTAATCCGCATAGCAAAATAGGGTTTCGGAAGAAGAGCATGCATGAGCTGAAACTTGAGAAAAACCTGAGTCGAAACCTGATAATGATGCTGCTTAAGTCAAAACCTGAGATTAGCTTACTGTGTTGGTCAGAACCAGTAGTGTTTCGACGATTTTGAGGTCAATAGATTTTTTTTCTTTTTTTGGCCGACCCTATGTGCACATAGCTCTGACTTTTTTTGCCCATATGTGTATGGGCATCAACACACCCAATGTTTTTCGACCTACCAAAAGTTCTTCGACCTACCACATTTTCACCTCATTGTGTTGGACATAAAAGAAAGAAAATAAAATTTCCATCGATCCGGGCCATCGGATCGGTATTCTCGAATAGGGTTACATGCATCTCTCCCATGCATGCATTGCATGCATTTTTTGGGGCTCTAGTTCGTTTGGGGATCGCTATTTCTTGCAGGTTCTTCATCGACTTCTCATCAACGTTTTCTCCTGTCTCAACAGTTCCGTTGACTCTCTTTCTTTGACACCAGGCAGGGGAGGGATTCTCCCTGCTTGGTTTGACAGTTTTCGCATCTATTTCCATGTTGTGGCATGTTCCTTCCTGATCTTGTCCTTTTTTTTGTCAACATCCTTTGATCTTCGACCTCGATCTTGTTTTGATAAGGAAGTTCTCTTTTTGTCGGGAGCTTTCGTCTGTTTCATGCAAGCCCTAATTTGAGAATGCCATCGATCCGAGCCATCGGATCTTATTCTCGAATAGGGAGAGCATGCATCTCTCCCATGCATGCATGCATGCATTGCATGTATTTTCTGGGGCTCTACTTCATTTGGGGATCGTTATTTCTTGCAGGTTCTTATTCGACTTCTCAGCGGCGTTTTCTCCTCTCTCAGCAGTTCCCTTGACTCACACCCACCTTCCCTTAATGTGTGTGTTATTGTAAATGTTGTTTTTTATTGCGTGGCACGCATGACCAGCCCTTCGCTTTTTTCGAGGTTTTTTCTCTATTGGTTTTTTTGTTGGTGATGTGCAGGTCCAGGGGTGATGTGTGACTTCGGTATTCTCTGTGGAGCGTGGGTTTTTTTTGTGGGAACTTTTAGCAGCCTTGCATTGTCCAAGCCCCTTGCCGAGATAGAATATTGGTGTATGATAGCTAGATCGTATATTAGGCCTTTAGATTTTGGCACAATTCACAGGATATTCCCTCTACATACATCTTGCACGCCCATTTGAGGTCTTCGTGGGGTCAAACTGACTCGCTTTTAAAGGGGTGTCTAACACCATGGGTTAAAACAGTATTTAGGCACATTGGTGCCCATACAATACAATACTACATGAATACATAGTCTACGGCAAGGCATAACCCAAACACAGCAGTAGCATCCAAAGATGAGACGAGCCTGAGGAATCGAACCCCAGTTCCAATCCAATGCCCACAGCTCAAACATAGCAGCAGCATTCCAAATACATGTCCACGAAGTAATTTCCCAAACGGACATCTAGACCAAACCCATCATTCAAAATCTGGGCATGAATCCCTTTTTCCCTGAAACAATGCCTTTGTTTTATCACAACCTTCTGTACCCTATGTAAAGCAGTAGAAAGAGGAACCATTTGTACCATATTTAGAGATGGGTATACAGGCTGATGTCTCGAATTCTAAGAAGCTATGACATGCCCTCTGCCACAAAATACTTGAATCAGAAAATAATACTGCTGGTCGAAGGAACTTACTGGGAAATGTCTTGGTCGTACCTCCTGCGGTGTTTGTAATCAGAGCGAGCATTCATCGAATGATTTGCAGGCCATGTCGTTCTTATTGCATATATCAAGATCGAATGCTATGAAGGACATACGCTTTACGTACAATTCATCAGGCAAACTTTGAATCCAGTAGAGCGGCATCAGATCAATGTATTCTGTCACGACCATGGGCTGCATTAAGCACAAAGAGAGCACTTATTTGATGCTTCTAAACAAATTGGCTCACGAAATTGAGCCTCCCACCAACTAGCGGGCTTTCTATATTGATGCTAATAGCCTACTTCAAAATGTCTGTGAAGGACTCATTACAGTTCTTGCATCTGAAGCACGGAGCATGATTTCCTTCCACTTAAGATGTTTTAAAGATCTCCAAGCGCACTTTTCCTAGACTTGGGCTTGGGCAGGCGCTAGAAGCGGGCCTCAATGTAAAATTTTAGTTAAACAGAGAAAATTCTATTCTTTATTTATATCCTTTCTTTGAAACACTCTACAGAAGAAGAAGATACAGCCCCTTCCTCGCTGATCCTGCTAATGGCATGCCCTGTGGAGCATCGCTAAAGCCTGGCCGCCCTTACCAAAGGCCTTCCAAATGCAAAACATGCAGCAGAAAACCGGAAGCTCTGGAGCCATGGCTTCCCACAGCCATCCGCTTCCAACACCTGTGCACATGCCCAGAATAGAACAAATCTGAGCACAATCCATAGCACAGCGTCGAAAAAGCCTAGAATAAAAACCATGAAGGAATAATGTTTCTATTTTGAATCCACCAGTCCAGCATCAGCACTCTACGTATTCTCATACGAATACATCATAAAACCTTCAACAATCATATGTTACAAAAATACCCTTTTTTCTTGCAGAAATATTATCACTAGGATTTTTCCTCGTAAACCCAAGGCGGGGTTTTTTAATCTCGGCGATAAGCTCTCGGTAGGTACACTAGCAACATCTGCAACAAACAATTTTTTTGGGGGTCTTCGTGTTATAACTAGATATTCCCTATGTTTTTCATTTTTTGGGTAGCTTGCGATGTGCAGCTACCCACTCTATACCATTGTAGAAAAAACTGCTGAGATGATTGAAAAGCCTAGCTAGGAGCTTTTGTCTGTTTCATGTGAGCCCTAATTTGAGAAATGTGTGTATGCCATTAAGTGTAAGAAGTCAACATAAGAAGGAAACAACACTTGTTGGTGATCCTATACCCGTAGAGGCAAAACCAAATATTTTTTTTTCACCTATGACAATTTTGCATTTGAGCCCAATTTTTGCCCGATTTGGGTTTTTTTGATAACTTTCAATAACATGTTGATACTAATTATTAAGCTAGAAAATACATGTGCCTCAAAAGAAAATTGCTATGCTATACGCGCATAGGCAAATATCTTAAATCAAAATTTGTGTGCTATATCCGAATAGACAAATACCTAAGAAAATACAAGATAAGATATTTAGGATATTGTATTTAGCTATAAAAAATTTGCTCATCCGAATAGAAGGCGAACCTGGAAATTATGATGGTCCATTTAATTTGGACAGGGAAGCTGAAAATACTGATGATAAGAAATATCCTCTTCTTATAAGGACATCTAAAAATGTTGTTGCAAAATTTTATAAATATATTATTTCTTAACTACCTTATTTAATAAATTACTTTTATCTTCACTTGAAATTTTGTACTTTTATTTTGTAATATGCAATTTTATTTTCTTGTTCCGTTAAAATTACATCGATGTTTTTCAAAAATAGCACTTTTTATATCTGTGCTCGAAGTTTTATACTTTTTTTTCCCCCTAAAAGTCGTAAAATGAGCAAAATTTTATAAAAAACAACTTGATACAATTGCACTATAGGTGATTCGTGCAATTGCTCCATCACTTCACATCAAATATATGCTCAGCAGAGAGACACAGATTGCATCGTGAGAATATAACACCAAAGCATTACGAATGCATCTAAATATGATACCTCTATATGTCACAACCAGATCATGTGAACCATGAGGTAATAATGAGCAACTATAAAATACCCGTGAAAACCATGAGATAACCATAAGCATGCAGTGCAACTCCAGTTCTATGCAGGCCATCCGGGCTGATTACGCCCTGCAGCAAATATGGGCAGGGTAAGCCTCATGTGTACACACCCTCCTAGCCTGTGTACAACGCGAGGGGACCAGTTGCAAGCCATGTAGCACGACGAAGCACCCTCGCTGGGGTGACAATGCCTGATGTCAAGAACAAGAACAACCATAAGTCCAAGCCACTGCAAATGGATCCCGACCCCGGAGAATCTGCACTCATGGACCATTAGCATGTGCTCCATATGTCAGAGTCATCATCAGTTCCATGATACTATAGCATATCCGTGACATAGCCAGAACTAGCATATCCATGTGCGTAATCATGCAATTACATATTATGATCATCAAATCTTAAATGCTAGCTCATAACATCATCATGCAATAATCATACAAGCACATGTGATACTAGCATGAATATGTATTTCAAATGCAAAGGTATAACTTTCATGAAATATTCAGGCACAAGATCTAAGGGACTATATATATCAACTTATCCATGTAGTATCACTTCCTTTAAGGAGCGAATATTCGCTAATATGCTATATTTAAGGATTTAAGAAAAAATGGATACAAACCTTGAGTAGGTTCAATATGAAAGCCATATTTTTCTTTTCACTCACGTTTCAATGGCATATGCTCCCGCCCAGCTCGAGATTGCCCTAAAGAGGACGGCGGGATTTTTTTTTTTTTTTTTTTTGGAGAGAACGAAATTTTTTTTGTATTTATATATAAAGAAAGTACAATGCTTCAGCGCAATAAGAGAATTACTACAGGGAGCGTACTCAACATCTTCATTCTCTTATGTGTAGAAACTTATTTTCTGCTCTGCTCTGATAGCTGATAATCCCATCGATCTGAGACATCGGATCGCCATTCTAGAATGGGACGAGCATGCATGTTTTGCATGCATGCGGTACGCATGCCCGCTTCCGTTGGGAGTTCGCTATTTTAGGCGCTTTTACGCTCGACTTCTCATCGGCGCTTCCTCCGCTTCTCTCGCCAGCACCTTATTCTATTTGAATTGTTTCGTGCGGGGAGGGCTTCTTCCCGCCGGGTTTGGCCAATTTGGCGTTTCTTTTCGTCTTTGCCCTTTCGCCTTTTAGCCTTCATCCTGCGGACCTTCGTCCCTCGATCCTAGTTGTTAAGGAAGTCCTTTGGTATTCGGCGGTTTGTTGGTTTCATCATGCAGTCCCATTCTAGAATCCCATCGATCCGGAGACATCGGACGCTTATTCTAGAATGGGACGAAAGCATGCATGTTTTGCATGCATGCGGGCGTATGCCCGTTACGCTGGGAGTTCGCTATTTTAGGCGTTTCGCTGGACTTCTCATCGGCGCCTTCCTCTTCTCTCGCCATATCTTATTCTCTTTGAACCCACCCTCCCCCCTTCTTTGTTATTGTATTTTTATCGGCGTGACACGCGATAATCAACCCCTCCACTCGAGGTTTGTTTTGTCTTGTTGTTTTGTTGGTGATGTGCGGGTGCAGTTAGCGAAAGGCATCTGTTTCGACTTTTCTATTCGTGGGGTTTGGGAGCGATTTTTATGCCTTACGTTTGTCCAAGCCCTTGCGAAGGCTTATCACTAGGGTTTTCCAAAACCCGAAAGGGCGGGGTTTTTAATCCCGGTGATAAGCTTTCGGCGGTACACTAGCCAGATCTCACTTAGCATTGTATTTTGTTGGGGTCCAAATGATATAATTGGATTTTCCCTTTATTTTTTATGGGTAGTTCGCATGTGTGCGGCTACCCACTATCCACCATTGTAGAAAATCTGCTGAGATGAATGAGAAGCAAGTCTAAGTCGGGCGGTTTATTGGTTTCATGCGAGTCCCATTCTAGAATAAACATTAGGCATAAAAAATCTCTCCACATCGAAACCAAGGTTTACAAGATGATCCAAAGAGCAAAAGTCTTCCAAAATGAATCTTATTTCGGACAACACACAGATAACCTGAATCACTGAAATTATACGGAAGTTGCATGGCTCCTGGTCTATATGACAGCATCCAAATAGAATATAAATCAGGCATATCAATACCTGATGAAGCATTACACTCAAACATGGTGGTATTTGAGACTGGATGGTATCAAAATATTTTGGCATCAGTACCAAAATGTCACTCAATTTTCAGTAATTGAGTGGCATTCTCAAGCATAATAGTACTTGAAAATGCGACCAAGATGCTTCAAAGATAGTGCTCAAGCTTCAGTGCTAGAGCATCCAGTCTAAAGAGGATGGCGGGATTTCGACTATTCGCCTGGATCTTGATATAGATCTCGATAGTCAAGGTTGATTCGCCTCTTGCTTGGGTTTTTATTTTGGGCATCTTTTCTTTTAATGGACTTATCTTGTCCGCAGCTCAAAATACTGTGGCGTGGTCTTTCTTTTGGGCACAAGACCTAGTTTTATGATACACAGGATTTTGGATGTGGAAAAATAATTTTTGAAAACTTGTTTCGCAGGTTTAAATCTACTGAAGCCGTCTTTTGGCATTTATTGACTTTTTAGCTGCATTATGATATATAGCAGGTTCTCTGAATTGAAAGACGTGGGAGTCAAAATATGGATTCACAAACCACTTTTCTTCATCAATCATTTGTTGTTCATCAATTCTTTCGAGTCTACATATGCGTCGTTAGCTTAATTTGATAAATTTTAGTGTTTTCAAAGTTTGTGCTACATATTTTTGCTAATGCATCACGAATTTATGCAGATAATTTAAAGACAATTAGCAACTCCAGCTGTACTACGTTGATTCTTGTAGATACTTAAGTGTCTCTACACTTCTTTTTACAAGGAGTGGCTGTTATAAGCATGTCATTTGTAAATCTGCCACAACAACGAACCTGTTGGACAAAGGGCTTCTAAGCATTGGGGAGTTTTGTAGCTTCAAGAAATATGACATCTGTGATTTACTAATTTAAATGCATATTTCACTCTAAATTAAAATATTATATTTTCCACTAATTCTGTTACTAGTTTTCATATAGCTTCTAGTGTTACACTTCTTCTTGCAAGGACTAGCTGCTATAAGCATGTCATTTGTAAATCTGCCACAACAATGAACCTGCTGGACAAAGGGCTTCTAAGCATGACAGTGCAGCTCCAAGAATATGACATCTGCGATTAACTAATTTAAATGCAGATTTCACTCTGAGTTAAAATATTATAACATTTTCCACTAACATTTTAAATCTCCTTTCTGTTACTAGTTTACATATAGCTTCTAGTACTAGTATATATACTATCGTCATAAAATAGTTTGGACATGACCTTGCTAAAAGAATTTTTTCTCTTCTAGCAACAACCACAGAATGGCACATAATATATAAATTGGATCATTAAATTGATTCAAGGGAGTTTTGAAATTTAAAAGCAACAAAATATTGCGAGCAACTACTGTTGCATTGTTTTTTACTCAATTTTGAGTGTAACAAATTGGAGACATAAGCCACCTTTCCTCTCTCTCTATATTTTGATGTCCTAGGTAAAACATTCGCCTTTAATAAATGTCCAAGAAAAAAGAATTTTGCCATTAGTTGCTAACGTTCAACATTCAGATTCGCCAGGTGTTCTAAAGTTACCTACCTAAAAGTTTTGCTTAAAGGAAACCGTGACATTAACTGTCACTATATCTATGTGATTCTTACGTACAAGGCACTAAAAGTATCAGGATGTATCATTTATATATTTACATGTCTAGTTTGATACTTCATAAGGATTTTATAGCAATTTCTGCATTTTCCTCATAAGGAAAGCTCATCCTAGGATCTATTATGTCTAATGCACTAGTTATCACTTTACATGACAAATCTTCACACCCAATATCTCTATAGAGCTATGCCCATCATCACTTGCAATGTCCTTATAGAATCATTCCTCTCATAAGGAATGTAATATCTTATCTTAATGTGGCAGCTGAATACACTAGCTATGCCTCGTTAGTTAATCCATTTCATTTCATTTCATGTCTTATAACTTTACTAGACCCATAATGGCTCCACGCTATAGTCATATTCTTGGCTCATAAGCTTTTCAAAACCTTTCTCCCCGTAGAGAAGTACCATCCCACATGACTTTGCTTTAATTTGTCTTTGCTAATTCGATGTGCCAAGATGCATCTATTCTGTTTATTAACATCCAACATGGTTCATTTTCTTATGCACCATTGATTGTTCAAGTAATCAACATCAATATCAAGTAACTTAATCCAAAAGCCTTCCAATACAAACCAAGAGCATCACTCAGGCAATTCAACAGCAAACCCCTGGTGTGAGACTTAACCACCCATCTAAGAACAGCTTCAAGAATGGTTCCTTGGCCACCCACCTGAGAACAGCTTCAAGAATGGTTCCTTGCCACCTTATAGCTGTTTTTCTTCCAAAATAAATCCCTTTTTTCAGCTCCTAGCTCCAGGAATCACTTATACAAAAAGATACACAGTACAGTCAATTTTGACCCATCGCCACACTTCTGTGACATGGACGAATTTTGGTCTCATCAGACCCAATCCGGAAACCTCATTCAAAAGCCTTTTCAAGAAAGTGAAAATCATCTGAAAATGGTCTTTGATCGCTGAGATATGATGCTCCAAAGTTCAGCCAGCAAAACTGCCCAGAAATTATTCCTGCTAGCTCCTTCCAGAAACCCTCACAAAAATAAATGCCCTTTGCTTTTATACTGATATTTTTATAATTTTAACACATACTAAGTATGCATTATTGGTACAATACCCCAAAATATATAACGCATAATATGGCTAAGGTACCAGGACTGTCACATTCTCCCCTTCTAAAATTTAACCCATGTCCTCATGAGTCGATTCCAATTCAATAGATCATTTTTGCAGTCCATTATAGAACTAGAACCTCATGATCTATAAGCATCAATGTCTGCTTATCACATCTCGAAGCCATAGTATATATCATGTGCAAGAGCATTCCAGGATCACGTAATCTTTTTAGCACATAATTGTTTTCACTGCTTCAGTCCAATATGACAATTACATTCACTACTCTCACCGTTCTCTCTCACATCATAATCCTCAAATCAATATACTACCAAAGAAATAAAAATTTGTCCTTTAGGAGTACCTTGTCAAACACAATTGCATCATCATCCAAGTCCTAAATGATATAAGCTCTTCCCACCAATCCAAACTACAACTACTGCAATGGACATCTCAAAGTTGTTTGTGAAGGAGAGATTTCTAGGATGCAGAGTATGCCTTGTACAATTACTTCAAATTAAGACTCAAAGTTTATGATTCATTTTTAGTAAGGATTGTTCTGCAATGTGGGAACAATGTTGCATACGAGTACAACTTATCATCCCCAAACAGATGGACAAGTTGAGCAGGTTAATCAGATTCTTGAGGACATGCTGCGAATGTATGTGCCAAGCCAACCAAAAGCACGGGATTCATATCTGCATTTAGCAGAATTTGCCTATAATAATACTTTCAAGAATCCATAAAGATGAGTCCTTTTGAGGCAAGGTATGGCACATATATCGATGTCCTCTCAATTGGCGAGATCATGTATGTAATGTGAAAAAATGGCCAATGAGGTGGTCGAAGACATAAATCCTGAATTGAGGAGATTGTGCCAGAACATAGCAGTCGCTCAGAATCACCAAAAGCAATATGCAGATAAGCAACATAAGCCTCTAGAGTTTGCTAAAGGGCAGTATGTATTTTTGAGAATAAACCCAAAGCAAAGTTCTCTAGCATTTAAAATTGCAGGAGATCTGAGATTCGAGTACCCAATCCCCCATCCATCACAAAAACCTACATTTTTTTACTATACGTGCGGCATACAATACATATAAGACAAACCTTTGGATGAATACAAATGAAATATCTCTGTTGTGATGGGGCATATCATAAGCAAAATAGTAGGCGGGAACTTATTTATGTGCAATTTTGGCACTGACACTGTTTATGGGTTGTTCCAAAGAGTAGGTCGTGATTGGAGATCAGATGGAAAAGATCACCATTTAGGGTTCACAGTAGGGTTCTGGAGTTATCTATCCCATTATGCATCGTTAAAAGTCTTGGATACGAGTAGTTGTCCCAATGCCATATATGACACTTTTGTGTTTTTTTGAATTCTCTCTCTATTCTTTTTCTTCTATTTGTATATCTTCTTATTCTTCTCTCCATTCTGTTCTCTTTTTTGCACACCAGCCCTACCTGGCCTACGGCCTTACTTGCAATTCTAGTCTATCCAGGTCTCTTCCACATCAGCAAAATCTGATGTGGCTATACTCAAAACCATCGGATTTATAGTTTTATGAATCTATGGCCATGAAAATTAGATAAGGCCTGAAATTTGGACACGGGGATACGAAAAGACGTCCCGTGCCATGAGCATTCTTCCTTCTAGGCTTTGCTTTTGGCATGGCTTCGATTCACAGCTTTTTGCAACCTCCTGTGTTTCTCAAAATCAATACTAAGATATTGATTTCTATCGAGTGGAAGCATTGGAGATGTGCTACTGCCATCGCTTTGCATATCTTCTTTTGTGGTTTCTGGTCGGCGCACAGACTCATATTTGGTTTTGTTCTGCCATTTTCTCTAAGAGGAGTGTAGAAAGAAAGGCATCAACAATCAAGAGCAGAACCGAGCATTGGGTAGTATCTATTTTGTTTGGGCATTTGGGAAACCTACTTTTGTTTATTTTCACGATTTCTTTTTGTTGCTTTGGCAGTGGCGTTCCACCATGTCGGACTTCATGTTGTGAAGATCGGGCAGAGGAGAAGGCGGCGTGTACAATTACAGCTTCGCAGATCACCACTATTACCAGGTCCCCTATTTGTCTTCTGCATGGCAATCTAAATGGTGTTGAGGATGATCTTGCACCTCTTGGTGTGGATCGATGATGTGGCATGCCCTTTGGGCTTAATGGTCATCTCTCCAAGAGACACATCTCTATGGTCAGACACACCTCTTCATAATCCATCCTATAAATGTATAAGCCACGGCTGGGGCTATTTCAGTCATTCAGATCAATATATGCTTCCGCTATTCATATCTTTTGGCATGGTATCAGAGCCTTAGGCTTGAAATCTTGGGCATACAAGAAGGAGATTCGACAAAGGAAGAAATCAAATCAGAAGAAATGTAAAAGAGCCGAAATCTCCTAAACCTGGGAGGGAAATCACCCTCTGATTGCGCCTTGATTGCGTCTGCATGAGGTTTGCTCCGCTTGATCTTCAGCCGACCGACCAAAGAAACGCTGCTGTTCCCTTTTCGTCCGCTGTTCCCCTTTCTTTTGTGGTCGAAAACTTTAAACGTGGCATTTCTCATGCCATTTATAGGTTTTGTTAACATTTTTTGATATTTTACTAAAATTATTGGTTTAATAAACCATTAAAATATCATTGAAACCATGGATACTCTATCCAAAGGTAAATATTATATGATCGAAAAATTCAACGGCGAAAACTTCCACACTTGGCAAGTCAAGATGAAGTTCCATCTAATCGAGAAAGATTTATTCGGAGTCGTCGATGGTTCTGAGAAGAAACCAAGTGATGCTGCCGAGCTTGTGAAATGGGAATTAAAGAATAAGAAAGCTATGGTCATGATTGGATTGGGATTAGGAGACACGCAAATTCACCATGTGGATTTCTCCAAATCTGCAAGAGATATCTGGAATGCTCTTGATCAAATCTTTGGAGCGCAAATCAAGCATTCAAAGGTACTTATAAAGAGAAAACTATTTGAAATTCGAATGGATGAAGGAGAAAGCCTTGCTGAACAACTAAACGAGTTAAGATCCATTCTGAATCAACTAGCCGGGATCAACGAAGAGAAGAGGAAGATGATGCGAAAGCAATCTTATTCCAAAGTCTTCCACCTTCTTTTGGTAATGCTGTAACCACTCTCCAGATTGTAGAACATCTTACTTTTGAGCAGATTATTGCCTCTTTATTGGAAGAAGAGCGCAAATTGCGAAAGCAAGATCTTTCCTCTGTGGCAATGTTTGCTAAGGGAAAGGATAAACAAGGAGAAAGTGAAGAACAAAATGATGGCACTAGCAATATGGCAGAAAGAAAACCAGGAAAATGCCGCTATTGTGCAAAAGCTGGCCATTGGGTAAGAGATTGTCGAAAGAAGAAAAATGATGAATCAAAATCTAAAGAACCTGATCTCAAGAGCTTTACTGCTATAATTGAAGATGATTAAGACTTAGGATTCTAGAACTAAGGTTATGAATGCAGATAAGAAGAAGTCACTAAAGGGTGATTGGGACTCCAAGCAGACAATCATCGGACTAGGAGACAAGTTGATTGGAAGAATCAACAATCTTATCTGGTCATTGGGTCTTAGGTCATATATTAGATATGTTATATTATAGAGATGCTAGATCATGGGAGGGTGTTGAGGATGATCTTGCACCTCTTGGTGTGGATCGATGATGTGGCATGCCCTTTGGGCTGAATGGTCATCTCTCCAAGAGATACATCTCTATGCATTAGAGGAAATTTGAGATCTCATTTCATCCCCATAAGAATCCTCCAATGGAATGGCTACCCTCTATTAACTGCAATTAATGCAGCACCAACAACTTCATTGCTGTTGTTTTTCCCCCAAAACTTTTGATCCACTTGTCAAAATGTTGCGGCATTTGTTGCATTAGATGCGGAATGAAAAGATCTTTCCAATGATATATGGTTATGATGTATTTCAATATGGTCATATGCGTTAACCTTAAAAAATATGATTTTTTGCTTATTTCTTATATATTTATATTGTAAAAGATGTATGAATGGGTTATCACTAGATAGATCTTGTGAAGACGAACCCATTGCTACAAAAAGTTTTTGAATCGGAGTTATGGATCAAAAGTTATAATGAAAAAATGATACTACAGAAGTTAGTTGCAGCTGCATTAATTACAGGCTGCCACATAATACTGGAATGAGATATACTAGAGCTCTTCTCTTATTGGACAGTTTAAAAAGCTGACATGGCATTTTAAGCATCTCTTAATGGGACAAAATGTGATCTCATTTTTCTGCTAATGATCAGACACACCTCTTCATAATCCATCCTATAAATGTATAAGCCAAGGCTGGGGCTATTTCAGTCATTCAGATCAATATATGCTTCCGCTATTCATATCTTTTGGCAAATGGAACCATTCAAGTGTCCTTGCAAGATTCGAAGGAGATGATCTACGCCTTCCACCTATTTGAGAATAAGATGAAGGAAAAATTCCAACGGACCTTAAGTATCTGCTTCCCATATGGACATATCGACATACTGAGTTTGTGGGGCATGAGTAGAAGGAATTTCACTGGACACTTTGCAATGCTGACAATATGATGTCGTCTATCATTTTTGGTCCTCAAACCTGCTACGGGAGTTGCTCTAATGTGGAGCTTGTGTTCTTGTATTGCATCTATACCCGCATCTTATATCTTGCCAATATGGCCCAATTGGAGTGCATGTCTCAAGGTTGGAGCTGCTGCGTTAGTTCTCAAGGCGGGAAGGATTTTATACTTGGTCTTGCATCAGGTTTTCTCTAGCAGGTTATCTTCCCACGAAGATTGGCTTATCCAAGGCCTCTCCGTAAGCTTTGCTTCATGATATGTCATTTTATTTTGATTAATTTATAGTCTTCAAGCTTCCATCAAAATAGCATGTGCCAAAATAGCTTTGTTATTGATCGTTAGATTAGATGCAAGGATCTTTCTGCATTGTCTACATTGTCTGAAATGCTACATTAGGTACACCCTGTGGTTAGAGTCAAGATTTATAAATTTGCTGTACTGTCTTTTTTATACATAATAATGTGTCGTATTTACATTTGCTGATACTATTTATACTTGCAATTCTTGGTTTTCAGAGATGCATATGGATATTAGAGCAGTATTTGGTATAAGCATTACAAATCAAGATAAGCATTAAGCATTATAATTCAAGAAGATTTCTAGAAGGACAACCTGACAAGCCGTGCACAAGAGTTCTGGTCATTTTCTTTCTAGCAAGGAACTGCATCAGGATGCACCTGTCTCTTTGCGATAAAGCACTATTAAAAGCTTTGGTTTTTACGACCATGGAAAGGTTTTCGTCTACTGCACTGTATTTTTTAGGTCCTAGAAATCTTCATGTCTCTGCTCTGTGCCTCTGGCTTGAAGTAAAAACTCTGAATTATTCCCAAGGCAATGCTTCTATGCTTATGTGTTGGACATTTTTTTTTGGTGCAGGCTTCTTGCACGAAAAGCTTTCTTGCTGCTGGTTATATCGGGTAAACTTTCATTCTCTAACCTTCCTAAAATTATTTGCTTTGGTCTATAAATCTATAAGTACAGGCATGCTTTGCTACAAAACTGTGGCACAAATTGTGGTTTACAAAGTTATGCAACACAAACCATTAACATCCAACATATAAAAATTAAATCCCCCAACACATAACAACCAACACATAACAACCATTGACATTAACAACCAACACATAACTACCATTGACATTAATTAACACAACCATTGGATCCAACACATTTAAATTAAAATCCCCCTTAAACCCCCTTTGGTTTGGGTGCATATTCACACGGGGTGACTCTAAACGAGAGTTTGTTGGATAGGCATATTCAACCCTTATTCCTTAATCTACACCATACGTAAAGTTCCTCGTTTGTGGGGTATGCAAGTACAAAATTTGCTATACTGTATAACAAGATTCGCAAAATACTATAAGATTTCAAGCAGAATACTATATGGTGTTGATTTTGTACGTGCAAAATACAATTATGAGGGCTCTCAAGCTGCCTACATCACCCCGTGTGAATATGCACCCAAACCAAAGGGGGTTTAAGGGGGATTTTAATTTAAATGTGTTGGATCCAATGGTTGTGTTAATTAATGTCAATGGTAGTTATGTGTTGGTTGTTAATGTCAATGGTTGTTATGTGTTGGTTGTTGTGTGTTGGGGATTTAATTTTTATATGTTGATGTTAATGGTTTGTGTTGCAAAAAAATCGGGGCCTTAGGGACGCCCGATGTGACAAAAATTTTAGAATTCAAACCAGAAAAAAACTATAATTCATTTGAGGCTTTCATCACCTGTAGCTTTTGAATTTCATCACAATAAAACAAATAGAACATAAGCAAAAGTTACCATAAAGATAGAGCGGATTGATCCCATTATTCTGAAAGTCATAAGGTTTGCAACACCCATACACAAATATTTTTCAACTGGAATTTAACAGCAATCTTTGGCCTCCATGGATTCTTTTCTAGCACACAAGGATCTAGAAGCCTTGGAATTTGCTTAATAACTGCCTCAAAATCTAAAAATGCATGGTAATTTTTTGCAAGCTTCATTCAGAATGAGCCATAAAACAATATCCAATAGCGCAATCCTGTATTAATCAGCTGGTAGGATGTGAAAGCCTACTAAACCCGGCCGAAAAATTGATGTTTTAGCATAGATAACTTAACCAAACATATCCATATCATAACTATCAAAAAGATCTCGGAGAGAGCTTTCCAACGCAATAAAAATCATCTCAAATAGAGCTTTGGATCAAAAGTTATGATAAGAAATGTGTTGTTTGGCTGAGGAAATCGCACTACATGCGCCCTTCAAGCCCTTCATGTGCCCAAGCCCTTCATGTGCCTATTATGCACCACACACACAAAAAGAGGGCTTTTGTTGTGAGTTGGTTGTTGACCATTATGCACCACACGCACAAAAAAAGGGCTTTTGTTGTGAGCCATTGGTTGTTGACACAAAAAAGGGGCTTTTTGTTGTGAGCCATTGGTTGTTGACCATTGGAAAAAAAATGGCTAAAATCAATGGCTCAGAAATGGTGCACTCTAGATGTACGCATTAGTACATCCATTTGAATACATCACGAAATCATAGGAAAACCTTAGTGAAAAGCGTACAAAAACACAAAGAAAACCCCCTGTTATTATGCTACATATTGCTTTGATCCCCGAAACATGTGAATCAAAGAATTTGCTTTCCAAAAAATCCAGTTGTTTGAGTCGTTTTGTTTGGGCATATTCACACGGGGGGTTACTCCGGGCAACGAGAGCTGTGGGATGGGCATATTCGCCCTTTATTCCAAGATCTAGACCATACATAGCGATCCTCGTTTGTGGGGTATGCATGTACAAGTTTTTGTATATTGTATATTAAAATTTGTAAAATACTATAAGGTTTGAGAGAATGTACTTAATGGTGTTAATTTTGTACATGTATTATAAATTTTTTGAGGCTCTCGCTGCCCTACGTAACCCCCCGTGTGAATATGCACCCAAACGAAATGGGGTTTAAGGGGGATTTTATTTTAAATGTGTCAAATGCAATGGTTTGTGTTAATAATGTTAGTTGTGTGTTAATGGTTTGTGTTAACTAAAAATTTTTTTGGCCCCTTCGGAGCCTTAAAGATAGTGTAGGGTTGCATCTTGAACCTTGGAATCCAAATATGCACTAAGGATTTAATATTTGAAGTATACTAGATAACCATCCTTTAAATATTTAGAAGCTCACCTTTTAGAAACTTCTTCAAATACATTAGCTTGAACATTAAAAGGCTCAACCGAGAAAATTAACTAATCTAGTAGGTTAACCAGCTGGAACAAAGGGTATAGCAAATTCACCAACAGCTATACTCAGAGGGATGCTTCTAAGAGAATTTATATTTCAAGGCTTTACAATGAATCTGACCAAATACCATTCTTTCCTCATCTAAATTGATTGGCTGTGCTTCGTGGTAACTGGTGGTGAGGTTTTGACAAGCATCTAGCAGTCATCGCTTTACATACATGATAATAGAATAACAGATAATATGGTAATGACTAGAGTTATATTTGTTAGTTTCAGATCAGATACACAGAATATTCAACAACACTTCTCAAATATAAGCCATAATCACAGACAGTTTGATAACCGGAACCATATTCACAGTTTTAAAATTAAATAGACAAAGAGCTCACACTTGAATCTTCTTCGGACCATGGACCTTGAATCCTCAACACTGCAAGATCAAATTCGTCTTCACAACACAAACCAGTTGTTGCAACTGGCACTACCTTCAACTGCAGTTGTTGTAACCGGCATCGCCTTTTCAGCTGCATCGTGTCTTTTGGAAAGATTCTTCTCTACGACCATTACAGATTCTGTAGACTAAACACCATAACATTAATGAGATTGAAAAATTGATAAGCATGCAATCCAAACCATTATTGAACATCGTGAAAGAAAAGCACTTACTTGGGAGATTCGGAAACGTATAGCTTTAGGTGCAGCTCGAGGTCTTGCTTATCTTCATGAACATTGTGACCCGAAGATAATACACCGTGATGTAAAGGCTGCCAACATTTTGCAGGATGATAACTTTGAACCTTTAGTGGGGGATTTTGGATTGGCAAAGGTGAACTAACCTTCCTTCCTGGTCTCCTTTTAGGTGGACGAAGTTATTCGTTGGAAAGATGAATGAATTTGTTGATCCAACTCTGTTGGAAATGGAAGCAAACCTTGGTGAGATTGAAGAGATGGTGCGGATGGCTCATTTGTGCAAAAAGCTTCAGCGTAAGAAGATCGACCCAAGATGAAGGATGTGGTAAGAATGCAGGAAAGAAAAGAGATGGTTTCTCAGCTATGGAGGGAATACCCTAAGCTGAATGGCCTCCAAACCGTAAGCTGAAGGGCCTCTACATGTTCACAGAAATGAAAAAAGGAAAATAGCTCCATCGTTTAAAACACAAAAGCAGGAGGAAGGACTTTCATGGATTTGCAAGCATCCGCTTCAAGCACTCGTAGCTCTCTTTGAACCGGTTAAGCTCGCCCAAATCCGATCTTTGCCGTAAGCATAAGAAACATAAAACGTAACTTTGCCCTAAAACACGTAACTTTGCTCTATGAGACCTGCTTGAATCCGACCCACATAACCACGCCCCCTGTTATAAGATCTGCCACCATTTTTTATGAAGAAGCTTCTCTCTGCAACGACGATCTGTTTAAATGGATCGAGATTCCTTACAGCAAAAACCATAACCCAGAGACCTAATTTTGGAGTTAACAAGAACCCTAAAATGAGTTGCTCGAGCTTTGCATGTCGAGCAAAATAAAAATGTAATACGAAAAATAGAACTTAACTGAAAAATATATGATATATGGGTCTACACTATTGAAAAGAGGCATTAAAATTAATTCAAGCGAATGCAAATACAATGCGCACTCTAGATGTACTAATTAGTAGGCCTTGTGTAATACGCCCATCAAATCATATAAAAACCATTGGAAAAACCGTACAAAAATACAAAAAAAACCCCCTGTTATTATGCTACATATTCAATGCGCGGGAACTGGGCTTAGGTAATTCCGGCATGTAGGGACTTAGGGATTCATGCTGGAGCACTACTAGCTGCTTGCTCTTCACAAGTAAAGCTCCAAGCATCATAAGAAGAGGTAAAAACTATTAAATGCATTTTTAATGAGATTTATTTCCTTAGTTTTCTGTATATTTCTATGTATACGATTAGAAATAACAAATACAGGCCAAAATCCAAATCCTTTGGTGAAATGTCTGCTTGGAAGCTATTTCATCTTTCCACTTAGGTGTTCCTTTTGTTTCTTTTGTTATATGATGTATGTCCACATGCACGTAAAGTCAAGAGCTCAATTACCAGCAAACTGTTATTCCATTTTTATAAGAATTCTTGGTCAATCCAATCCAATTTTGACAAACAAGGAGAGAGTTACACTTTCTTGTGTTTCTTTTTTGGACTGGCTATGTCTAGATAATTTTAGAAGCATAAATTTACCACTAGCATTAGCATTATCTTATCTTATTCTTGGTAGCCTTTTAATATTTGGTTATTGTGTTTGGTGATGGGGCCTAGTCCCCATGTTTTAGATGGGCTGTTGCCCTTGCATGTGCCGTCCCATAACCCGTTGGGTTCCCGTGGACGTAAAAATTCATCTTATCTTATCTTATCTATTTGTTGAACTTCTAGACTTTGACTTTGACTTAAGGGGCATTTTTTTATTAGTACATGACTTTGACTTAAATCGTATATACCAGGATTTGAAGAGAACGTCAAGTTAATTTCATATTCGAACCCCTCAAATGAGGCTTTCCACAGAGATTTTGTAAAAGGGTACATTTGCAGTGGTATGTTGTCCTGCCCCTTAGATGATATGAAATATCCACTGGGTGCACATCATTGCTGTTATATTTTCAGTACTTTTATATCGATCTACCTATATAGTTGATTTGCATTAAATTTCTGTCCACTTCATACGTTATGCATGCAAGCAAGAAATTCCTTTTTAGTTTTGTGGACGTGGTCTGCGATGACATGACGTAACACTCAAACCATTGTATAGCTATGCCTTTATGCATCTATTTTCATTTTCAAAGCAAAGATTCCTTCTTTTGTTTTCTGATAATCTTTTTCTTCATATGTCCAGTTTTACATTAAGGGTTCATTCTTCAAAGCTTCCTCAATAGCCCTATAGCCCTAAGATAGTCTGCTATGATCATTTCTGCATTCTCCAAAAAAGCATTATAACTCAAGCTCAAGTCGGATTAAAAGACCAATTGGCAAAATGATACATCTTGCTTTATATCATCCTTAAATAGACCTCTATAGCCAAATCCGATGATCATAGGCCTCTCGCAAATTGAAGTGTGAAACGTATAGTTTAGACCTATCATAGAAAAACTGTTTGAAAAATATATATAATTTCAAATAAAATTCTTCTACTAATCTTATATATTGGAAGCAATCTGATATATGAAGATAAAATATCGTTTATTTTGTTGATTATGAAAGTGACACTAAGTTATTAGTTGTTCATGTGCTATAATGTCCATATGGAAGCGTCTATAAATTAATCAACTGAGAATAGGATAGACTTGAATAAAATTAAATTAATTTGATTTGATTTTTATCGTTCACGTAGACCAAAATGGTCTTTAGAACCACTAAGCCTAATTACCGACACGATTAAAATCCCCCCCCCCCCCCCCCCCCCTGCGAAAGGTTTTTTGAGGAAAAAAACCATGATAATAATAAGCGTACCATAGAATATATACAAAGCATTGAAGTGACATGTAGAGAGAGATGGGGGGCGGGGAGGGAGACGAATTTATTACGAGAAAAATTGGGCAGTAACAAACTCAATGCTTGTCAATGTACAAGCTGCTTCTTCATGGTGAGGTTCTCCCTCCATCTTGTAAATGGAAACTTCTATTTCATCAGCATCAATGGAAAGGTGTGTGAGATGGGTCTGGGACGTATTGTGTTGGTAAATCATTCATTGTTGCTCTCGGATGAACATCCTAGTTCAACCTCCTTGGATTTCAAAGCTATATTCTATTTGCATGCATAGGATGGAAACGACTAAGTATTATTTCTTGTTGTATAAGCATCTTAGGGTGGGGAGTCTTGGTTGATAGCCCTTTTTTGGAGTCTCTTTCACAAGCCAAGAAATCGTTCTTACTATGTATCCCTCAGCTTGTTATCGGGTGGTTGCCCTTGTTCATTTAGAAGAGGAGGAATCTACGTATATTTAAGGGTGTGATGGTTCCTATATAAGCAAGTTCTTCGTAATGCACGAGCTAAATTTGTCAAGGCTTATTACTGTTCTTCTCTAGTCAAGTGGTTTTACTTGATTGGATCAATTTATCCACGTTTTAGTGTGCATTTCTATGTTGTTGTTTTTTATTTGGTAATTTATGGTAAGTTTGGCGTGCTTACTCAATGCTTGTCATTGTCTACAAATATAAAAACACAGTATAGTTTTTTTTAATGGTCCTTATTTGATTTCTTTGGCCACACGATATCCTTTTATAGCCCTTTCACGGTCTTTGATATTCATGGTCCCACATAATAAATTTAGTTTGACTATGAAAAATTTGATATAGTAATTTTGGTCTTGCTTTGAAATTGTCCTACCACCTTCACTAATGTTTCCAAACCATTTTCATATTTGATTTGAAATTGTCTTCACTTTTTGATATTTTGAAATTGTATAATCTAATCGGATATATATCCTTATCTATTATATATATACAATTATATTATGGGTCCTATGGGGGGGGTGAAAGTAGGTAGAGATTATTCCTGGCCGTCGATTTTTTGAGGTGTCGCCACAATAGCCGTTGGATTTGATGGGGGGGCATGCATGGGGCATGCATGGGGCATGCACCCCATCCCTGGGCCGTCGATCGGGCACGTGAGAAATCGTGGCCCTTGATTTTAAGGTTAAGGAAGGTGCAAGGAAGTTGCTAGTAAAACTTGATCTCGGCCGTCCATCTTTAAGATGGACGGTCGAAATGGTGACACTCCAATCAACCCCAAGCAGCCCCCTTTATTTGGGGCTTTTGATGTGGCCCATTAGATCTAGGAACTCAATTGGGGCATTTTATGTAGACCGTCCATCCTTGAAATTAGGGCATTTTCCTTCAATAATTTATTTAGTGTAATTAATGCCTTGTTATAAGTTGGCAGCAAAAATTAATGACACAAATACAAAGCTTCCACTAAACCTCTACGAGCAGACATCCATTAGATTCAAATTCAAGGTGTTGAGGCAAGGTCCGTCTTCTTCGGACATGCCAGATATGGCTTTTCCTTCCGACAACTCCCTTTGCATAATGGAGGCCTTTAACCGGCAAAATCAAGCAGGTCTGTTCTTACTTTTTTTTTTCCTCCAACAAACGAGCACAACAACCTTTCATTCCGTTCAGTATGTTCTTCCCTGCCGCTGCAGCATGTAGCTCATAGAATACTCATAGCTTCATGATGTAAGCCTATTTTTACCACTTTGTGCTTGCGCCTCGAAGACCCAGATTTCATTTTGTCTTTTAATTGTTGGAATGTGGAAGAATTAACTAAAAACGGGCTACTGTGATGGGAATGAAAAAAATTCGTATTTTTAATTTTGTGGAAGCGTGTTCTTTGCAGATCATTGGCAGGCAAGCGGGTTCCAGCAACAGGTATGCAACCGATTTATCGACATTGGCATGCATGGAGTGCGGGGGAGTCCACTTCCATTTTATTTCTCCTGGCTCCTTGCATGCTGCACAGCGTTGGTGACCAGAGGTCATACCATTTCTCTGCAAGCTCTTCGTTCCTCTTATCTAACTCTTTGTGCATTGCAGAAACAGAGCATACTAGCTGCGTCCACATATCTGCAAGGCTGGCGTTTATGGGATACACCTGGCCTTCATGGTATTTTGTGGTGTATGTCTTCCAGATTGTCCAGGTAGTGTAAGCTCTGATAGCTCCATATCGTTTCATTGTTTGGGTTTCCTATGCATGCTTCCGAGCTATTAATGAGGCCAAACGAAGGATCTGTATTGGCATCCCATGTCCAACCCATTACAATCTCATTTTCCAGTAGATCCCTTGAGTTCCCTGTGATAGCCGTGCTCCATGTGGCCTGCTGCCTGACTGCTGCAGGGATTAACTTTTGCACTATTCTGAGCGTCCTGTGCCAGACCTTCTTAGCTCTTTCACATTCCCAAAAAGTATGCAATTGGTTGGCTGGTTGAGTGCAGCATTGGCAGGGAAAGTAAGTCATGTTGGATCTGTAGTTTTTTCTCATCAGGCAATCATTTCCCAGTAGCCAACTGTGGATTTTAACCTTGGAATGCCAGCTGCTCTTCCATATTTTGTTTATGTAATGTCTTCTCTGAATTTCTGAAACTTCTCCTCTATTCCCTGATATTCTAGCTTCTCAAACAATCTTGAGGTTTCATTGTCCCTAATTGCTTGCATGATCCTTCCTGCTCTCGGGGTGTAGCTTAGAAAACCTGGGACTATCTCACCCTCTCCATATTTCCATTCCCATTGTCTTGGATCCCAGTCCAGATCTTTGATATCCCTATTTCTAAAAATGTATAACCTGACTCTGTCTCCTGAATTCACATGAGGGTCCGTGATTGGGATTTTTCCCTGACTGTTGATTATTCTGACACTTTTTCTTTGTTGCTCAGGGATTTCACAATTTTGCAGAGGCGGGACTATTCTTTGTACAACCACTCCATCTTCTGAGGCTGTAAGTTTGACTCCCATGTTTGGGTTGCTGTCTTCCACATACCAGATATCTTTGTTGTTTTCTGTTTGGTTGTTTCTGTTTTGCACCCACTTGCCTTTTCTGTTGCATCTGAATGTATTGTTGTCTCTGTTTGTGATGATGTTCCACCCTTCAGTTACTGCCTGCATCAGCACTTCTATGTCACTCATGATCCTTTTTCTTGGGCAGGGGCCAGTGAGTTGGATCAGGGCTTGAAGGGTATCAGATCTAGTTGGTCTTATGATATTGTGAAGTTGGCCCACAGTTCTGAGGCCATTGGCATGGAGCATCTCCATCCCATTTTAAGGTTGTCTTCTCCCAACATTTGACCATTGTATTGGATGAGCTTGTTGCGAAATAGGGGCTGCATCATGAACTCTTCCGGAGAGGAAATTCTCACCTCTTTGCGCAATTTTTTGAATTCAAGCCATAGCCTTAGGATGCCCTGTGAGAATCCTGTAAAACCTGTCCCTTTTAGGTCCGTATTTGCAAATAGCCATCTCGGGTCCTTCTTAGATCTTTATGCTTGGATCTTAGCATACGATTCTAAAGATAAAAGGCTATGCAGTTGTTTTCTATGTTGGTTTATCCGAAGCCCTGCTTGGATCTACTAGAGCAATTTCTGTGTATATAGTTGAGCATACCAGGTTGTGGTAGACATGCCCAAACTGGGCAATTTTCTCTGGACATTACCACATAAACTCTGGAAGGTAACATGCTTAATAGAATAACGGTTGGATATGTGACACTTTTATTGGATATTTTGTTGAGATCGTGCTGATATGCATGCATGCATTACCACCAATACGTCCTCTATGCTTGCTTACAGTAAAGACCCTAGCCTTTTTGTATGTTCTGCATTTTAAATGTATAGATTGTTAAGAGGTCCATTTGTGTTGGTTCTCTAAATTGTGAAGTGTCTTATCAAGAAGGCAAGTGTGTGGGAATCGTAGTCATAACCATGTGCTTTTTTATTACTAAAGAAATTATATTAAAGCCTCGAGAGGCATTGTGATTGATTCCACAAATAAATATTTGTCGTTCCTGTACATATGCTTGCCATGATGGCAAACCCATAAAGTGGTGGTTTTACATTTTTACCTTGGTTCATATTCTGGTGTCCCGGTACATTATAAATGCTTTTACATTGGATTGAAGGCCAGATGCTGAGACAAGAGCAATTATGACAATTAGGATGTCCATTGTAGCTATGATTTTAGCTTTAATGTAGCCTCCCTCTACTGACAAATATGACATAAAGTCATAAAGTTCTCATTTTTTACTGCTTTGGTGCAGACAGAGATTTGGAACTTTGTCTCATTGCCATTTTGTAATATGGAAGAGGATATTTGCAAATGGCTGATCGATTGCTAACTTGATTGCTAACTTGATACCTGGTATTTGTGTTCGAACTAGAACTTGCATTTAAATGGGGAGGGGGGAGGCATCTATGCATACTGACATTTTTCCTGCCAGGTTTTTGTATGAGCGTTCTAAGGGTTCTCTGCCGTGGCGAACTATCAGAGCTAGCCTCATCAGTTTTGGAGCTATTGGGGCATTATGTTTCTATTTCATTTGTATTTGATTTCTTCTTAAACGGCTTGAATTGTCGATGCAGTTGCAAGGTCTTCATGTCTTCATGTTTCAAATACTTCCCATGGAAAGTGAATAAAGTATCATGACTGTTGACCGATAACCTAGAGATGATTATAGTGTGAATCTATGATGAAGGCTTTCCCATTGATGTGTGGGGCACTAAAAAAAATGAGCTATTCATTTTCTGCGAAGTACTATAACACTAGAAGATGGGTGGATACAAACAAAGTTCCTTAGATAAGTATTTCAAGGTGCCCCTTTGAAAAGAAGGGGCAACAACATGTAAAACAACACGTAAGGTTCATACATAATTAAGAAGGGGCAATAACATATGAAACAACCTATAATTCCAATTTTTGCTTTGTGGCCGTGATTACCATTTATAAAAAAATGCAACTACCATAGGTTGCAACTTCCCCCTAGGGTTTTATGTTGCCATTTTCTAAAAATAAAGATCTCTTATCTATTTTTATTCCAATTAGTATTTGAAGTTAAATTTTAATATTTTATTCCAACTTAGGAGCTTAAATTCATTGGCTTAGTCATTAGAAAATTGCAATTATATCTTATTCTTGCATTAACCCTAAAGGCTTTCGAGGCAATAACAAACGACTTGCACAATGTGCTTTTTAATTCTAATTGTCATGAAACAAATATTTATCCAACTTTCTCTAACAAAACATGAACTTTAGATACTGACCTATGTAAGCTCAAATTTCACTTTCAGATGACAATTGCAGAATAATTTGAGAATTTGGTGACAATACTACAACGTGCAGAATAATTTGAAAATTTGGCGACAATACTGCCAATAACTTCTTTGACCATGTGCTCCCTTGATAATTGGTAGTAAAAAGGTCTTAGCCCATAAGTTGAGGTTCTGCATTGCCAGAAACTTAAAACGTGCAGGACGTATTGACTTCTTCTAACTTAATTTTTGACGCTCAACTTTAGATATTGATCTATTTAAGCTCAAATTTCACTTTTAGATGACAATTGCAGAATAATTTGAGAATTTGGTGACAATATTACAACGCGCAGAATAATTTGAAAATTCGGCGACAATAATGCCAATAACTTTGTTGACCATGTGCTCCCTTGATAGTTGGTAGTAAAAAGGTTTTAGCCCTTAAGTCGAGGTTCTGCATTGCCAGAAACTTGAAACGTGCAGGACGTATTTTGGCATTGTTTTGTAGGGGATCTTAAGGGAATCTAGGTAATCATTCACATTGAGTGTACTTCGCAATGAATTTTTGAATAATCTTAAGGAATACTCGCAGTAGCTTGGGGAATGTTAATATATCTCTGGAAAATCTCGAAGAATCTTATAGAATCTTTCTAGAATATTGGATAGTCTTAATGGAATGCTGATAAACTTCAAAATCTTATAGAAACTTACGTATGTACATTCGTCTCCGTACACTCCCTTATAGTACAAATACTTGTATATATATACAATTATATTGAGTGCCACAAATGATGTAGAGTCCCAAACGGTGTAGAGATTGCTGCCACAAAATTTTGGTAGAGATTGATCTCGGCCGTCCATCTCGAGATGGGCCGGCCCGGCAATGATGACACCTCGAATCACCCCAAGCAACCCCCTTTGGTGCAGATTGAGGTGTATAGCCTTGCAGGCCGTCGAATGTCTTGAATCGGCGGCCCGGATCTTGAGGGGACCTTTATTTGGGGCTTTTAGTCCGGGCCCGTCGGATCAAGGGGAGGCAAAATCATAGCCATTGATCTTTTTGGAGCAACTACAAGGAAGGTGCAATTTTGGGGGCATTTAATCTAGGCCTTTCAAGTTAGGGCATCTAATCTAGGCCGTTATTTACAAGTCGACCATTATTAATTTCTAATTTCATTAATGGCCCCTTATTTTGGGGTTTTTATTCTAGACCATTGGGCTCTTTAGATTCGATCTTAACCATTGGTTAATAGCCATCAAAATTTAATGCCGGAGGTGGCAGATCATAATTTAATGTTTCCTTAGGTGTCTGAACTTGGATGGCTTATTGAAAATTTTGCGGATGAGAATTTTGCAGCCGTGCATCCTCTCTCCGCGACAACCCGGCCGCCATGCCAAAAGCGATACTGCAATCGAGTTCTTCTTGGCTTATCTTTTGCGGATCTGCGGCTTTGGCATTACGCTCCAATTCAAAGGGCTTTGCCATCGTTCGAGCCCCCTTGGACCTGACATTTCAAGTCTGAGCTAGTAGTTGCCGTTGCAAATGCGGTGAATTGGTCTCTTCGAGCCCCAGACCGGGTTCTTTTGTGCTTTGGTTTCGTACTTGTAAAGCTCCGATTATATGATTTCTATGCACTTTCGTATTTATCGTTAGTCAACATATACAACTTCTAGGAGCAGAAGAAACCATTAGAGATTTAATTCTTTGAGACCGGATCACTTACAACCCGGACCCTTTGGGTTGGAATTATCCTCCACGTTTTCTCATGAGAATTTACGGGACATAGTTTTGGATGAAAAAGTAGCGGTTTTGCAAGTCTTAAGGGCCACTTCCAAAAGGAGCTTGTAGAAAAGGCACACCGGGCGGTGTTAAAGTCATACATGAAGTAGGTTTTCTTCTCCATGGTGCATGCCCAAGTAAGCAAAGGCTGGCGATTTTGCATTGCATCAAGATTTACGAGCTCTTTCTAGAAAGATCGTTTGATTATGGCTGTGTTGTTGCGGGGTTAATTAGCGGTTGTTATTGCGACCTTACAAAACTACGGCCCGATTAGGAAATTGCGGTGGTTTTGGTTTTGAGAAGCTTCGTCATGGAGAGGAGAAGGATTACAGGGATGCAAAGCGGTCAGGCCAAACTATATTGTCAATTCATTGTGAGAAGCTCTTCGTTAAACTTTGCTTCTTCTTTCATCGTCATTAAGCGTGATAAGGTTTCTTCTTCTTTGCGGCTTACGAGAATAACTACTCCGACATATGCGGCATGTATATATCTACGTGGCGATTATTTTGGTCACGTTACGATCAAACCTGCAATCCATGCTATTGTGCAATCTCTAGGTAGGCCTTCTTAACCTGTAACCTCATCTCTTACATTCAATTTTTAAAACCCCATTAAAAGATTTAATAGATGTGGAAGATATGATAATAATTTGCATGGCTACATAAACTAGGCTGATTTAAGCAAAAGTCGGGGCTTAATTTGAGTTATGGTACACAATCTTAGGTTCAAGATGGAATCTGATTTTGAAATATAATATAGGGCGGGGATGATCTGGAATCCATTTCCAAATCTGATTTTGAAATATCATACAAAGGCGGGATGACACGGGCGCAAAAGGTTAGTGTTTATATTGGGTTCCTTCTCGGTTTAATTTCTTCTTTGAGTGCATGGGATTGAATATTTTCTTCCAATTTTAGAGTTCAAATTTATTTCGGACTTCATCGAAAAAACAGCCCAACATGAAACATGATGAATGCCGCATTGCAAGAATCTATTAGGTGTATTGTAATGGCTCTTCCAATCAAAGCGTCTGCTAAAACATGTTGGATCACGAGATCTATCAATCATATTTGGGTGAGAATGGGCGAGGTAATGCTGTAGTTTTAGAACCACTTTACTTAAAACTATTATGCGGGAATCTCTAGGTCTCATTGCACAAATGCAAAGCGTCTTCTCGGCTTCCAGGTTCATGTCTTCCTTTGTCTCACTTTAAGCTATAAGCCTTTAGTTCAATCACGGAGTATACTTTTGCATAGCGGAAGGTTATGGATCTTTTTGCATAGATAATGCGAGATGCCAATTTGTTACATGCGGATCACATGTAAGGAGGAGCTTGATCTAGAAAGTGCTTCAACCCCCTTTTTTGTTTATTTGTTGATCAATCTACGTGATGATCTCTATAATTTCTTGCCTTTGCTCTAAATTTGAATTCAAATTCAATTATGTAAGTTCATCGAGGAAGTCATGTTTTTGCTTTTCGGATGCATGCATGAGAAGTTCCAATCGATCCGATTTGCATAAGTATTAGGCGTGAGCAAGGCTAGCTATGGTACAGCTTGCGGATGTGAAGACCCATGGAACTAAAGATTATTTCGTTCTCTGTAGCGGGTAAATCAGTGGCAGAAGATATCCTCGCCTGAGCAAACTTGTGAAGACATCTGCTCTGAGCAGACTAAAGGAGGTTTTTGATGTTTGCATTCGACTTGCATTAACCGGGCAAGAAATCACCTTTCTTTGAGTAGATTCATTCTTTCTTTTAATCGTGCTGATGTAAATCATTCTTTTTGTATAAGCTTAAAGCTAGCTTTGGAATGGGGCTGGCATGGCGAAGTTTTGAGCAACGCCTTCTCTCTCATCTTGGATTTCCTTCTTTTGGCATCTGAATCTAATTTAGAATCGCCTTCGAATTAATGCCATTGACAGTATGGCGAAGTATTGGACGGGATCAATTATGCCAACAGCTTGAGTCACAGCCTGAGCTTGCTTGGTATTCGAGGGGATCAATATCACGACGGCACAAGCCATAGCCCGAGGCATAGACACATTCTTTGCCCGGTTCCGTGAACTAACCCTTATTTTCTGCAAGGTTTTTGATCGGCTGTATCTCTGCGCCCATGGTGCATCGTGCTTTATTTTCTTGTGACCAAGGGAATCAACAAAGGGAATCTGGATACAACGGATCAAGTGCTAATCCGGTGAGTAGAATGTTTAGTTTCTAAGTTCTTACGTGATTTTTCATTCTATCATGTTGTTGTAGTTAGGTTACGTGATAAGTTGTTCTATCGTATTTAGATTACGGCTTGGTTTGTACATTCTATGCTCCTTTTAACTTAGGTAAGTGAATAAACGTATTAGTTATTTGTTGCATTTCTTAGAGTAATATCTTTGCTTGGCGGCAAGTCTGGATATCCATTGTGCTTTGTTTTGGGTCCTCATGTGATAGGAAAAGCATAGATTTATTAGTATTGAGTTGTGCAATAAGAAAACTTTGATGGCACTAATGTATGTTGTTATTTCTGTTTTCTTCATCTTGCTCCTTTGTGTTTAATGTTGTGGATTCTTGATGGTGATTGCCACTAGTGTCAAGGACTTTACACAGATAGTCTTGAACCTATGTTTGGTCGGTAATAAACAATAAAAATGGATGTTATTGGCCATGTTGAATGAATTATTAGGTAATGGGAAACCATGTGCAATCAATTATAGCCAAGGAATTTGCACATTGAACCTTAAAATAAGCCCAATATGATAGTGACACAGGGAAGCCATATCTGATACATGGGCATCTTAGATGCAAGTCTTACGTAAACAAACAAGCAGGAGGGTAAGTTTGAACCTACAACACTTTAGGCCATGTAAATTTATATAGACTTCTATGTGTTGTGGAAATAGATGCATGTGCTAATATTCTCAATCTATCTGTTTGTTTTTGGGAGAATTGGAGCCTTTCTTTGTCATTTTAACATCTCATCAGTATTTGGGATGGAGCGTTAGAGTTGCTAGTTAGAGTTGTTAGTTAAAGTGTCGGTTTGGGCGCCAAGTATTGCTGGTCTTGAACTTATATGTGCGAGTCCACAATCCTTTGAATTAGAATATATTAAAGATGTAGATCAAGGCCATACCAAAAATGTCTCAAATGATGCATCCAAAAGCCGGTTTCAAGCGATTCGTAGAACTTGCGGACTTTGGCATCCGGTTGATGACCACGATCGGGAAGCTGCTTTGTTCAAGCTGTTGAAACTTTATCCTCTCGTATGTCTTTGTGAGAGTTGGCGAGAAAAACTAGCAAGTCTATTGATTTCAAATCTTGATTCTCTGCTTTTTGGTATGATGTGTAAGATGATATGCGATTAAATGGCTGGTAAGTATTAATTTATATTCATGATTAGCTCCTTTTAAATATTTGAGAAGCGTACCCTTTTTGGCCGAGTTGAACAAACTCATACCACTAATTTTTATCCATACTATAATTCAGGTTGTTCGCGCATTCACATCTCTAGATATGTACTTTTATATGTTAAAAGTGTTGGAAATGTCACGAAAGTGAAGCTTGATGTACATGGAATCCTAAAGGTCGGAAAATATGCAGAATTACCTAACCGGATAGCATATTAGAAATGGTAGAAGTGGAATCGGTTGTTTGAACCATAAGAACCAAGGTTTGAGTGCAAAATGAGTTTCTTGGCTTGCCTAATGTCCACTGGAAAGGCGTGGTTCTTGGGGGAATTACGGGGATTACATCCTACTACCATTATTGTTGGTGCTTGGAGATAATCCCAACTATGAGTTGCATATCTTACCTATGTTTGCGAGGCAAAGAGACAATAGAAGGCCTTTCAATTTTTAGTTTAGAATTTGTTTCTCATAGCAAAAGATGATATGTTTTCATAATGCTACGGAGTGCTGCCTTTTGCTTATTATGAGCACCCTACTATCTTCGTTTACTTTAATGTCTTCTATTGGCTGAAGATTTGGCTTGTGTATAGGTGAACTTTGTGATGGACATCCTTTCGAGTCTTATGAACAACTATGTCAGTAATGCCATCCGGTTTCCTGCATCATGCTCTCCTCTGCATCATGCTCTCCTCTGATGTCTGAAATTTGGTTCTTCTCATATATGGAAGTTTCTTCAGTTGTGGTTTGGCTTTTTAAAATGCGCGCATCAAACTGTACCCCAATCCTTCCATGTGATGTTGCAGGTATCTGTGTACTTTAGTAGTATTGAATTAAACGCGCACACCTGTTTCCCACATGCAACAGATCATCATTGATATTATTGGGCCTTGCAGGGGACCGAAGTGTCAAGCGGTTCTCTGCTTCCTAACACACAGCCAATTCAAGATTCCATTTCTTCTGGAAGGGCACAAAGTGATGCCCAGCCATCAGAATCTGCAAATGTTAGTTCGTAATGACTTTCAAAGTTTGTTCCTGATCATATCTTCACATCACTGGCATCAGCATTGATGCCACTGCAATGACGAAAGAAAGGGGTGGTATGTCAAGCATTCTTAGCATGGCACATTTCCGCATATGTTGTGTTGTAGGGGAACTGGATTATTGCAAGGCTCCATGATGATATAACAGAACCACAGGGGACTTTGAGGATGTTGTCAAGTATTCAAACAAAAGCATAAAGCTTCTTATGATCAATGTTTCTCATGTTTTGTGCCAAGCTCTAGATTAGTCCACTTTTCTTTCATCATGTCATGAAGGTGTATATTATTTCATTTGTTCCAAATTATTTTTGCCTCAAATGGTAGCCATTGGATGGTACATCAATGTAACAGTTGAAAAGCAGACATCAATTGCAAGGTGTTAGATCCTTATTTTTAATCACAATCATATGCCAAGCCATAATGATTATCACATGGTCTTTGTATAGTTGGCTTAATACTTACGGTTAAGTGACGTGCTTTTGCATAACGGCAATGGGGCTTTCAATTGTGCACGAGGTATTTATTCACAAAGTAAGAATTACGAAGAAGCCCTTTGAGGTGCATGGGCCATTGACCTCTCTTCATTAAGCCCTCTTTATGAAGGGAATCCGGGTTGTAAAATCAATGTGTGAATCTAGGTTGAAGAGCAATTATATGAAACACTACGTAAAAAAGCGACCTTTTTCTGGATGAACAACGCCCTTTTTCCATGAACCTGAGACAACCTTAGTTTAACCTCGGGATGAATTAACCACCGGTTAAACCTCAACTCGAGTTCTGACGACGACTTGAAGAATACTATGCTTGAACATGAATTTGCGCACAAAGCCATAGGATGAGATTTAAGAAGGTGCGTGTACTAAGAGCATAAATTTTCCTTCATAACAGGTTGGTAATGCATTTGCCTCTATATGTTTTATGTCTGGCCTTCCTATAGGCATTTCTTGAGTATTTCATAACATTTGTGTATGCGTCTTTATAGCCTCTAAGTATGCATTTGCTTTTTGGGTTTTCTATTTTGGACTTTCAACTTTTTGGACTATAATATGGCTCCCATTGTGCTCCAAGCGATTACGCTATTTATATTAGTCACTATGATACAAGCAATTGTAGGAATACCGAATTATTGATTATGTAAATGCCCTTATTGAACTTTTTTCATGAAAGCGAAAATGGAGGTAATTGAGTAAAGATAAAATGACGGCCAACTTACTTTTAGGACTTTGACCACATGGACATGAGTACTTCATCTTTTGCACAAGCTACCTACATTCTATTTGTGGTTGCCGTACCTATTTATTACGCTAAAGACACCTCTTTCAAATGCTTTACAGATCACAAGGCAGATTGCTACTGGCACTTATGAGTATTATCGTTTCCAATTTGTTTTAGACAATTCAGGCCAGATTACTCTTGGCACTTATGAGTATTATCGTTTCCAATTTGTTTTAGACAATTCATGATTATTGTGGTTTTACGGCTTAAAGATAAATATCGGGGTTGCAAATGGACCCTTTTGAACCTAGCACAATCTTTGCGAGGAGCAAATAGCATTGTCCCTAGATATAGGAACGCGGTGGCGATTGCATAATCTCAAAGGCCTCGTCTAAATGCCCTTCTTTACATATATGGGTCAGGTAGTCCAAGCGAGGGCAAAGGCGGGGGCAAAGCGGGTCTCAATCGGTGGCTTGAATCTTACATTATTTCCACATAAGAGATCTTTTGCATATATCATCAGCAGTTCTAAGATCTTGAGTAAGATGTTTTGAAATACCACTGAATAGCACAGTCTTACGGTTTTTAAAGCGCCAAATTTTCTTACAGCGAGTTCATTTGAGTCTTACGAACTCCTTTATGTTAGTTGGGAATAAGTTTTCTACATGCATTTGTAGTTTGGTGGTAAGTATGTTGCTCTAACTTGATTGGCATTTTATGCGGGCTACTTTGCTCCATTGTTTCATCGAGCTATATTTTTGAACATTTCGGTAATCTCATAAAGAAGCCTCTTGAGTTTGATTTGAACATAAGCGGTTTGCATGATTATCGACCATCTTTTATGCACGCATTCATTTTCACTAATGTCTCTGGTTTGCTTTAAAAGATCGACAATTTAGCTTTTTAGTTTCCACAAATTTATGCTCATGATTTACACAAGGGCGTTATCCACGAGATTCTTGCCTTACCATTACATCTTTGAACATAAGTCCCAGTATGAAGTTGGTCTACAAGATCTCGGACACTTGTTATGGGATGGAGGGATATGACCTTTGTGGTTCGGTGTAGAGCATTCACACGTAAGCAATTTATGAAAGAAGCTTTTTCAAGGATGGCTGCACCATAGGCGGGTAATGCATAATGGCAAATCGACGATGGTCCAATAGTTAAGGTATTACGTCAATAATTGAATCACAAAAAAAATTGTTGCTTGTGTGCACTCGAGAGCCTTATTTATAGAAACACCAAGTGCGATACCAAAGAGAGCGGTTGGAAGTTTATTACGTAACTCTTGCCCATGTAGCGTAAAGCTTCAATGCTAAAATCCCTAGTTGATTCAAGAGGCGAGCTTTGTTCTTACAAGCATTTGCATCGATAAATGATCGAAACACCATTCCTACTCTAGAGAACAGCGTGATGTTGCATTGGGGAGGGCAATGTCTTGCACTTTTATTGGGAGAAGTTGACAACCGCAAGATGCTCTTGGATATGGATGATGAAAATTCTCCTTAAAGATATCCAATTGGTCTATGGCGATTTGTTTGCAATGATTGTTGACCTCCCTCATATTTCCTTAGGTAGCTTCTTGCATTGTTGGAGCAGATTAATTTCTTTATGGCACTTGCTATTTGTGATCTCTATCATTATCATTTACGCTCCTCCTCGACTGCGAATACCCCTGTTTATTTTAAATTGAAGCTCGAGCGGAAGGAACAAGGCATCGGACTTCGCAATTCGGTAGCTTTGAAATAGCTCTTTAGCAGTTTGACCATGAAATTCATGGGTATGAAATTTCTGGAATTTGTGAAATTTGTCAAAGTCTTGAATTTTCTTATTGATGTCTGCATGCATCGGCCAATTGCTTTGATGTGGCGAGACATGAAGATTCTTGTGCCTAACAAATTTGTTAACACTTTTCGTCTTTTGATAGAATCAAAATTATTGATCAAGTAAGTTGCATAATTGGTGCGCCTCGGCGCTTTGTCTTTATTTTGACAAATATATTTTAATTGTTCAGGTGGAAATGGAAACCTCGGAGAGCCCAAGTGGGCATGCAATTTTGTGTTTTCCATCCCCTTAGATCGTGTTTAGACCATCTGATTAGAGAAAGTTTATTCCAAAAGTAATCCATGTAAGTTCAATGCTAAAAATGTTAGGCAAAGAAAGCTAGAGTATCATAATTGTGTTTGTTAGTTAATTGACCGTAAAAGCTTATAGAGTAAAATGGGGCTCCCTTACATGCTGTTACATATATTTTAGTTGTAGCCATAGTAACTCAAGCATATCCTCTCCAAAAAATATCTTCTCTCCATTGGTGGAACTTGTCATAAGGTATTGTAAATATCTCTTCTAAAACCTTAGCTTTCGTAGACATTCAAGCACATGCATTATCAATGTCGTCTATATATGTTAATGCTGGTGGGTTATATTCGAGTTTGCAACTCAAAGATAGCAAGATCGTGAAAGCAAGCCATCAAATCGTATATTAGAGAGACCAATTGTCGTCAATTTTGCTATTGTTTTTTACGGTTCTTTTGCTAACTTGATTTCCATAACTAGACAAAATTGTTAATTTATTTGAATCTTCAAGCAATTGGATCGTGTATGCAATCGGACCTGCATAAAATATCAAACAATTGCACATTTGTTTGTAGATCTATCGACAATGGCAAATTTAATCTTGCTTTGTCTATTCTTTATTTTGACAATACTATGTCTATGTGTCAAGGTTGAAATGATATTTTAAGTAGAAAGCATCAACTACGATTTGATGTTTGGGTAATGTTAAAAAGGGAGTTTCTATCTATTGAAATAAACAACCAAGGATGTGAGATGATACTATTTGGTAGACATTTTTTTTATACTGCATTGCTAAAGTTCATTGCCCTTCTTTATGCAACTACCCTCTAGTGTATGCCTTCAAAATATGATTGTTAAACAATGATGTCTATGTACTTCCCAAGTATAACATTTACAAATTGTTAAATTATTTTGCACCTTCACACTTGTTGAGGTTCTTTATTTCATCAAAGAAGACATTGAAATTGATTTGCCACAACGCAATTGACATAGCTTAATTGGGCGTGTTACAACTTTGATATCACTTCTTAGATATTTTAGCAAATGCATGTTCCTTCATTTTGGGAAATTGGACCATCATTGTCTTGAATAGAACAACCCTTATTTGCTAGAAAATGTTCAATTGATTTAACATCTTCAGGGTTTCAAGGTTGTTAAGTTCCGAATACCATAGCAAAATCTTAATTCTTAAGGGTAGTTGAAGAATATACGTAGCGGTCACTTTAATGAAATCCGCTGTTGAGCAATTCAATAAAAACTTTTATGGAATATAAGAAACAAACACTGCTAGAGAAGGTTAATTTATTAGAGTTTGAGCAGGTGTTAACCGCGACTACAAATTTGACTTTGACTTTGACTTTGACTTCCTAGTTGCAGCTTTTAGTTGATTTTGCACAACTTTGACTTTGACATCTCAGCAAGCTACCAGTCGACTTGATATACTTCTCATAGTACAAATACTTGTATATCCTTATATATATACAATTATATTGGGTGCCACAAATGTTGGCAGCGCCACAAATGGTGTAGAGATTGATGCCACAAAATATTGGTAGAGATTGATCTTGGCCGTCCATCTCAAAGATGGACGGTCCAGACGGTGCCACCTCGTAACTCCCCAAGCATCCCTCTTATTGGTGTACCAAAATTTTGGTAGAGATTGATCTCGGCCGTCCATCTCTGAGATGAACGGCCCACAACAAAAGCCCCAATTCAATTTTTGTGGCTTGCCCCCTTTTGGTAGAGATTGAGGTGTCGCCTTTTGGGCCGTCGAATGTGCGAGATCGACGGCCCAGATTTAAAGCCCCTTTATTTGGGGCTTTTGTTCTAGACCGTTAGATTTAAGAATTTAAATCTATTTGGGGCTTCTGATATATGCCGTTGGATTTGGGTATTTAATTTGGGGGTTTTGATCGAGGCCGTCGGACATGTTATTTTTTCCTTTTATCTACTTATTTAAAAAGTTTTTGGAGGTGGGTGTCCTCTTTTTTCCGGCCGCCGGTAACACTCCATTTTCCGGCCAAAAGCGTGATTTTGGCACCGGAATATAGAGGAAAGAGGTAATTTTGGTTGCCAATTCTTTTCCTTTGCGTTTTTTTCCTTTAGCGTTACTTATGTGCCCGGCTAATCCGGAAGTATCTTCTGCAGCCACAGAGCGTTAGGAAGCAAAGCGGCAGAGCGTTAGAAAGCAAAGCGGCAGAGCTTCATCCAGAACAGCTCTAGCTCCAGACACATCTCATCCGGAAGCGAGAAAATCTTTCTTTTTTCATTCCGTAACAGGTGATTCTTTAGCAGCAGTAGGTATTCAGGTCCAATCTCAAAAAATAGCAACAGATCTTCAGGAGCAACGCCCCGCTCTGGCTACTTCTCAAAATTTTTGCAAATTAGCTTAGGTGTTGGCTTCTACATTTTTCAGATAGATGTTTGATAGGAGGATTTCCTGGTTTCTTTGGTTTTTCTGGTCATGCAGGTGAGCAAATGGAAGTAAGTAGCTGCAGTTGCAGCATGGCTTTTTTTTGAAGTCGTTGCAATGCAATCGCAATTTTACCCCGATTTCGTTCAAGCCTCCTGCCGTTGCTTTTTTTTCCTATGGTGGGCATTACTGTGGCCTGTTACAGATGGCGCCTCTACCTTCTATGATTCAAAAATGGGATATTGTTGCGACCAATTTGTTAGACTTAGGGTTCTTGGTTTGAATATAATGCCGCAGAGGCTTTTGATGAACGATCATTTGGTTTGTAGAAATATTATATTCATGAGATGAGATGAAGAGAGAAACTGCAGTAAAAGAAGAAAAGACTCAGGATTTGCATCTTCTCATGGCTTGGCGAGTAGCTGTAGAAAAAACCATGCCAGTTTAGGAGGATCTATATGAGGCATTTATTTTGTTTCCATTCAAACAGTTGTACAGTTTCAAAAGTGGGTAATTGAATTATAGATTTTATGCAGGTCATTGTTCGGGCAATGAAATGGGCGAGCATTTTTTTTCCTTCAGTGGATTGATCAGCCTAACAAAACGCTCCACTGATCGGCCTGGCAAAACACTCAGAGCAATCATGGCCAAGCTAAACCCTTCTCAGATTTAGGGTTTTCGGTTGCCGATTTCTTCATATGGTGGGAGCGTTTATGTTTTATCATCGATATGTTCCTCTCTAGCATGGTCTTGAGCTTTTGTTTATTTACAGGTTATAACTTCCAAGGCCTTGGCTTTGGAGCATTCAGATCATTCCAGTTCTGCCATAGAGGTATTTGCTATATCCATTTCTTTCCCTGCTTCTAGGTATTTGTCAGATTCAGAAAAGGCAGATGCTTGGCTGCTTTACATATCTCTTAGTGTAAGGGTAAAAGGGGCAAACTGCTATAGAAGATTTTGCATGAATGCATTAAACTCAACTTCTCATGAGCTTTAAGGGCTATCTTTTGGAGTTAAACCTGTCACTCCCAATCTAGAAAAGTCTAAGGCTACAGTTATTACTTAGAACACTTTAAAGAACGCAATGTTTTTGTAACCACAATTGCAGGATCTCTCATGCGTTAAGACCTGGTCGGTAGGTCTGATATGGCTCCCTGCCTTTCCGTGCTGCCTCTCTTCTTTCTCTCTTCATTGCAGATGCATAGACTGGAGCAATGGCATCTATAGAGCTTATGGAGCTTGATTTTCCAAGTGTGAAGCAAAGGAATCTTAAGGTAAACTCCTTCCTTCTTTCTGGGAAACAGACGGTTGTTTTAGTAGAACACCTTTCCTTCTTTCTATGCACCTCTGCTCAGGTACTATGCAGCAAAGTTTTTGTTGCCAAAATAACTTTGGATTTGGTAAGCCTTCGCTGTTGCAAAAGCAAAGCTTCCAGATTATACACAGTAGGTCTTCTTCACCTTCGTGGTTCTTCAGCTTTCCATACATATTGCAAACTTGCAACACATGCCAAAAGGCATACAGGTCATCTTGCCCGACTCTTTGAGTTCATAATCTGGATACATCATACCACTAAGGTTCTGCTAATGCAACTGTTTGTTCCTTAAGTGTTTCCAGCTGCATGTGCGCCCTTTGCCATATGCCAATATTTTAGCATGCTAATGTTTGCTCCTTTCGATGTTATATACTGTAAATTGTTGCATCAAGGTTTGTCAAAACCACTTCGGGCCCAACATCATTACGTTGAAATTGAACTGTATGCCTGCTGTTTTGTAGACCTGAAACTAAGGTTGGAGATTGTTAGAAAATATTTTGCTGGTTGTGAAAATGAAGATATGGTTGCAAAAGCTTGAATTTAAAGAGCTGATTTTTTAGCATCTTAGGTGCAGGTGCTCTCAGTTTTTATCAGATGTACGAATTTATAATGGTAGTCTTGGAGTTAGATCGTTGTAGAAAATGCCGCAAGCAATAGATATGGAAATGTGGGGACCAAGCATTTGAAAATATTTTTAGTGAGCTTCATAAAAATATGTAGTTTCATGGGTATCACTTCTGCATGCATGTATAGGTCAAAGCTGTTTCAAAGAAACCATCAGTCTTTGTATCAAATGCAACAAGAATATGTTAGGCAAGAGACCAATGTTGGTAATGGAATAGTAGTAGTCTATGTGATGACTTCTTCTTGAGGCGAGCTAGAAGGTATGGCTAAAATAAGCCCTATTACAAATGATGAGAAAACATGGCGATCTTAACGATGAAAAAGCTGTTTAAAGTACCCCGTAAAGCAAAACACAAACAGAATTAGACCCTTTGTCATGTAACCAATTGTTTAGATTTGGAATAACTCGATGTTATTTCTTCTGTAATACCATACCATCTAGATTGGAGGTATAATGCCAATGAGGTAACATGTTCTTTTATAAAGTGTTTTTTCTTGGTATAGAAAATAAACTACCTAAGCAGGCATCACAAGACAATTAAGCGAAAAGTCAAACATTTGTTTCATGACTTGGTATCTATTATCTGCAGTTGGGTGGATGATATAAAGAGTTATGAATAAGCTATAATTCGACATTTGTTATCACAACATTTACAAAAAAATGTTATAGAATCAAGAGTTATGACATAATCTATAATTCGACATTTGTTATTACAACATTTTTTTTGTAAAAAGCCAAATGCACGAAAACCTCTCATATTACAGACATTATTTATAAATGTCGTTATGAAACAACTCTCTCAAGTTGAACATTAAAAAAAGAGTCAAAAGTAAACCCAACACACAATTTCTTTATTCTCAATGTTTTGTTGGTATGTGCACTAAATTAAGCGAAGTCATTAATATGTTCCCGACGTTAGCCCGGCAACGCCGGGCACACGTTTACTAGTTTCTTCTAAATTCATTCTATGAATTTAATTTTGGGTCATTTTGGGTCAATGGTTCGGGCATTCCTCGATGATAGGTCCGATTGGTAACTCCGAGCGGGCAATTGTTAAAGCTTTTAGAATAACGTGTATCACCCGCCATAGCCAAGCTTCTACAATCGAATTCTTCAGGCTATCTAATGCCGGATCTGCATCTTCAGCATTTCAAGCTGGCATGGCAAGTTGGCCTGATTTATTCCTGTTGTTTGATCGGTTTCGAGTGCTTTCTTGACTCTTTGAAGTTTTGGCTTGCTCTGTTAAATTCGAGCTTCTTATTGTAGTAATCGGATGATTTCATATGCATTTTTGAAATACTTGGAGCCATTCTTTGTTCTTCACACAATGTCTGCGGTAGAGGAGCAGGGCGGTCGGCTCAGCCTTTTTTCCTCCGTGGGCTTGCAAGCAATGTGGATTAGGGCCGATTTGGGTTTTCCTTTTACTCGGGTGGAGATTAATGGCCATCTCGGATGAATAATCTGCCGCCAGATTTCGCATTTCTTCAGACTTTACGCTTTTGGTTTCTTTACGCTTTGTGTTTTTACGGTTCGGGCCTTGACCGAGCTTCATTCTGTGCCTTTTAAGTGTTATCTATGGCTAGGTTTTGGCAGTGATCTGGTTCTCAGGATCGTGGGTACTAAATTTTTGTTCGAAATTGTTGGGCACCACTCCAGTTCTGCTTCAAGAAGAAGGGCGGTTGTTGTAGTCCGGTGTGCAACGTCCGACAGGGATCATAAAGTCCGGCAGGGATTTCGGTGATCGCTACCATCTACCTTTGATTCGAATTATGCCAAAGCACCCAGAGCATTCTTGCAAGCTTACCCATGTGTTTTTGGGTCTGTATTTTATCGTTTGCATTTGTTTTTGATAGCCTCAGCTCCGTTTTTCATTTGCAGGGAAGTGGCAGTATATGAAGCCCAAGCAATTTCTACTATGGATTTTCTCTCAAGCATCAATACTTCAGGAATCAACACTCATGAATGGTCTGACTATAGTGACGTCCAAGCTTATCAGGTTTGCTGTTATGCATCTCTGTAATTTAGTTTTGCTGCCTCTGGTGATCAGGTTGCTTTAATTTCTACTAAATAGATTAGGTGAACTTCTGGGTTAAAGGGGTTCAATACACAGATTGCATCTTCTAAATCATTGCTGTAGCAAGATGCGCTATGCGCTGCTTTATCGTAAAATCTAGTAGTAATAGCTTAGCTTATGATACTCTCTCTGTATTTATGATAATCTCTCTCCATTTATTTTTGCCTTACGTATTCTTCCTCTATCATATGAGAGACATGTAGTTTTTTGCTGAATGTCTAAGATAGAGTCTGATTATTTTCGAGTCTAGTACTACATTTAGACTGCCATGACTCATGGTTACTGCAACATAATAAATCTGATTTTGCATTAATATTGTGCATGGGACTTGTCTAGCATAATGATGTATGGAGACCTCCCATTCAACTGTTATATTTTTGAGCATTAAGCCAGCATGTTCCACTCACAGTTCTGCCATTGATGGCAAATAAATATGCTTCCAACATTCTGAGTTATTAGCTGTATTAATCCTTTGTGGCCCATTTTGATATGATTCTTTATGGCTCCAGCGTATCCATGCTTGCTAAATGAACAGTTCTATCAATTTCATGCATAGATCCACCTTTGTATATTATTTCATTCTCTGAATCATGATCTGGATAGTATTATCTGCTTTAGGTCTCACACTTTTGCTCAGATTAATTGTCTCTCCCTTAAGATTTGGATACTAAAATGTGGAAATATTGATCTACCTTAATCTGTGCAAGTTTTCTCTTAGCTGTGGTAACTTGTTGTCAGCTAATAGTCTTATCCTTGCTTTATGTACTCGTGATCCAGTTTGGCTAGGTGTGTACATCTCGAGTCTATGTGATGGATCTATTGGCAGTAGAATGTAGCTGACGTTGATCTTGTGGTACGTACACATGTTTCGTCTGAACTAATATGTAAAGACTATGAAAAGTTTGGCTGGACTATTATTCTCACATTTCGCATTTGGGCAGGGCCTTCCAAATGTTGGCAAGGGAGCACATCTGGGTAAGGTAACTCCCATGCTTAAAAAGATTTTGTCTGTCCTTTATTAATGTTTATATTCATTGTTTTACTAGAAGCTTGCAGGGTTAGAACGCATGTTCATACGGCATTTGCACTGAAGTGGATTGCTAATGCATGTTCTAGACATATCTGCACCTTATCTAGTGAACTATTATCATGTGTTATGTGAGGTAAGAAAGATGCCCATGTATTTGGTAAAGGGCAATATGTGCTTCCGTGGAAATTAAGAATTCAAATTGCCTTAGGGGCTGCACAGGGCCTAGCTTATTTGCATGAGGAAATGGATTTTCAGGTAAGGTTCTTTCACATGCTTTATGATTTTTAGTTGGAAATTAGAGTTATGATAGAATTTAAATTGGCCCATGTGAGAGTGCGGATATCCTGCTATATTTTTAGATTTGGAGCTGATCTTGGAGTCCGTTTGTTAAGTAAATCCAGCAACAAGTAAATCCAACAATGAGACCCCGAAGCTTGCATCTGCAACCAAAGCAAAAGCCTTTAGAGAACGCTATATAATGGTAAGCATTTTTTCTACCATCATTTTGACTGATTCCTCATTCATCGTTCTTAGAGTAGAATCTTATTTGTTTTAATTTTCTTAAAAAATGTATGAATGGCTTGCAACAGCATTTCTGTAGGAATGTATTGTTCTATAATGAAACAGTGATATTCTTCGTGATATCTAATGGTCTTTTCCATCTCATTACTTCTTTGCAATAAAGGCCTTTAATTCCAATGATTCCATGTTGAATTCATCCAGGTTATTTTCCTTTGCTTTGAGATTTGATTGCTATGCCCCGACATCTTTGTTTTGTTATTTCATTTCGGTTGTAAGTTCTTCATAACTTTAGCGGATGTGAAGCTAAATCACTTTTACAGATCATCAATGTTGTAGTATTTGCTAATGCTTGCTTTTGTAATCAATGTATAAACCATAGGATTGGCCATTCTGCTTAAGGGGGAAATTAAGGTAGCAGACTTAAGGCATTGGGAGCACAAGCTCAAGCATTTAGGGAAATTTACCTGTATATACTCTCAGTTCTTGCCGTATTTCATCTTGGTAGTCATGCTTGAAATACATGATATTTAAAATGTTCAAAGTTCATGAAATAATGCAAATTTTGAGCACTGACTAGTGTACCCTTTGCGAATAATCCAGGTTTACAAAACAGTAGAGTTTATCAAGGCAAAAGGAGGGAAGCGGTCACTGACCCAAGAACAAAACTTTGTTATGCGAATGCCTGAGTTTTTCAAAAGAATCAGAGCCCTCTCAGATGAACTTGTGCAAGGCTATTTATATCTTAATAGGTATTTTAATAGAACTCAGGCCAACCTTACCATTTACAATGATCTATGTTTGTTTGCAAATAATTCTGCGGAACACTATTTAGAAAATTAGTTTGTTCTCATTCAGTACCAGTTAGCCGGTTAAGTGGAAGCATTTGAAAGCATGTTCGTAGCTGCAGTTTTTTTTTCTTAATGTGAATAACGAGTTCCAAATCTCAAACAGCTTTCTGAATCCTTTTCCAAGTATCCTTCCGGTTTGAGTAAGATTTGCAGTTTTGAGTCACTATTTATTAATGTAAATGTTTGGATGTAAAGACCGCCTATTGCACTTTTGCAGAAAATGGATGTAGGCAATCGCCTTTTGCAGCCCAATGTATGCAAATCCCAAATCTGATGTTATTTACATCGGATATGCTCTAGTTGGTTGTCTATTGATAGTCAAATTTGCCATCGCATAGCCATGCCGTAAAACAATAGTGGTTCATCTGCTGTTGCATCTAGTGATTTTCTTAAATTTGCCAGGTTGGTGCGAAATGGCGAACGGTACCTAGTTCTATGCAAGGCAGTAAATTATGACAAGGTATGGTGGTTTGATACTCTATAGATGAGGTTATACGGCCTTCAAAATTTGTACAACGGTATTGTGGATGCCATTGGCTATTCTATGTTCAGGAAGAATCAATGTTGTTCAAAAGCCAAGAGTAATTATTTACGCCTATGGGTTAGCAGTAGAAGATACCATCAGGGGTGGAAGATACCATCAAGGTAATGCATTAGCACTTGCTTCAATTGGAGGTCTTATTGATGATATTACTATATTCCTTTCAAAGGCAGTAGAGCCACCTCAAGCTGTTGCCATGGAAACTTCTATTCATGTGCTCCAGCAGATGGGTGCTTATCTTAAAGAGTTCAAGATAAAAATATTTCTGCCATGTTCTAATCTGTGAAGTTATCTCCATGTTTGTACTCTGCTGTAGAATAAGAACAGCAAATGTATTTTGCCATTTTTGAGATATATGCAATAGGAATTTGAAGGATGCGTGCCTAGACTTATTTTTAGAGATTCTCTTGAGCTTTTCAATGGATACTTTTGCTTGACAAATGGAACTTTCATTTGCAAGTTATGCCCAAATGCCTGCTAGCTGGTGGACATGCCACATAGTAAACACGGCCGTCTGAGTTCTGATGTTATTTCTGTGTTGTCTTTTCCCATTTGGTGAAGATGAGGAGGAAAGAGATGTAACTTGTGTTCATTTGTTCACAGATCCATGAGAAAATAGAATAAGATGTGCTGAAAAGATTTTGTGTGAGCTTTATGCCAAATGCTAAAGCTAAATTCTGGGATATGGAGCTGCGAAATCCAGAGTGATAACAGGAGCCAGTTGACAAAGAATAACAACCATCTCGACGAAGAATAACAACCATCTCTTGTAGGAATTCTGGGCGCAGGTCCAAGTGGTATTTTTGCTGCAAATACCATCATAATGTTGCTGCTGATTAGAAATCTGTACACAGTTGTCATATGGGAAATTACACCATCTAGTTTAAACAATTCTGCACTTCAACAAGCCAATGTCAAATTTGGAGCCTTAAGTCCAGTGACATCTAGCACACCTTCCTGGTCTGTGATATGCCCATTGGCTGCCTTGATGTTAGGTTGGCAAGAGACTTTGAGGATTGGTTTATCTTCTTTCTTTGTCTTCAGATACAGAAAAACGGATGGACATTGCTTCAGTTCTCTCCAATATCAAATTCGTCTGCGTATCTTAATCCAGAGGCAGCAGGGCCCTTGAGTTCTGGCAGTTAGGAACCTCCTTTCTATAATTCGCATCCTAGTCTATATGTACATATTGCAGTGAAGAATGTCTTTATGTTGAGGTTCAAATAATAGATCCAGGTAAAATGTCTTGCCTATGCCTATGCTTAGAGAAGCCTTATTTCTGCTCCTTGCTTATATTCAATTAAGGGTTAGGTGTGCATGTTTTTATGCGCGTTGGATGCTTTGATATAGTGTGCTTGCTGCTTTGATATAGTGTGCTTGCCTTCTACATAGACAGCCAACGAAGTAGACACATGTTTTCATTTTGAACAAATGTGTCTTAGGCATGAATGTTATGTATGGAAAACTTGATGATGTTGATGTCACTAGTTGCTTTGTTTTGAAACCAATCATTCTTGTGGTCTTAACCATGGTCTTTGCTGATATAGTGAACATCAGAAGTTGCATTTGATTAATTGTTCTTCAAAGTGCTATTCATGTATTTCATTCACTAAATTTATCTAGTCATATTTTGCCCCAAGTTCTTATGTAAGCGCTGCATGTTACAGAAAACTCTTGCTATAAAATATACAGGTTCTTCTTAGCATAGATCACTGCCCATTGGTGAGACTAATTGGTTGGCCATGCTATGTACGTTTACAAAAGATGACTGCTTCCTGTTCACATCTAGATTCTGCAGGATGTAAAAGGATATAGTTTACGTCTGCCTTCATCTGGCAACAAATATAATTTTCCCAAGGGATGTTTCTCTAATGGAATCTGAGGTCAAATAATCAAATATGTAACATAAGCCATGATTAACATGATATTATGCATTTTATTTTGCCCAGGTTCGCGTAGTTCCACTTCTGGTGCTTTGTCTTTAGATGAGTCTTTCCATGTTGGATGTTTTTTTCTTTGATTTATGGCACAACCTGTTCTGGCATAAATGCCATCCTGCATATATAACATCAAGCTCAGGGTTACCTTAGTGTGTCTAGGTCAGGACACTCTTCATCGTGCTTTAATTACTCATTATTAGCATAGTAGTTTTTGTTTATGTGTTTACTTAGTAGTTTGAGAAGATTCTGCAGAATTAATGTAGAATGTGCAAGAAGAAAATATTAAACGGGTCTTGCCACATGAGGAATGCCAATTTGTGTAGTTCAAAATGCACTATAAGGGCTATTGGAAGGCCCTACATGAGAACTGTGCTTCACCAAGGCATGTGCAAATTGTGCCACACTTAGAGCGTGTGCTTGATCTGGAGAGTGTGCTTGATCTGGCCCTCTTTCTTTGTCTTGCTTTTTTGAGTAGATGCATAGTGGAGTTGCCATACAGATGCTCTATTTGTTGCTGCCGGTGTCTTTACTTCATACAAATTTACAGAGTCTTGAACAGCCGTACCTTTCAAAGAGTTTGCTAGATTGGACGAGAGTTCTTGGGGCCTTCATGTATTTTGGCAGATCAACACTAATTTCAAGCTGTAGTTGTCTATATCATACTGCAAAAGCCAAGCAAACATGGTGAATGTTAGCAGCATGTGCATGCATGTAGCGTCTTAGTTTAACTTGCAATGAGGAATATTTTATAGATGCTCTTTACATAAGGAAAGTTTAATGTACATGTTGCATCAGGTGTAAATGTACATGTTTGTTCTCTTATTTACCACTGTTTTTCCAATTCAAAATACCAAACAAAATGTCCTTGTCTCTAGACAATGCCATAGAAGACCTATCAAATATTAGTAGCTCTTGAGCACGATAGCTTCTTGAATTGGTGGGCCTCCACAAGACAGTGCCACTGAAGAAGGGATTCATGACACATTTACCTAGCTTTTATTAGATCTCATACGTTTGTAGTTATGCGCTTCGCTAAAAAGGCTAGTCACAACTTGCTCTTATGTAATCGCTACTTGTGTGTTGTTGCAAGTAAAACTTCTCTCTAGATTTGGTTATCCTAGGATAAATTGACATGCAAACTCTATCATCTCCGAGAAGTTAAGGATATAATGGCTCGGGGGAAAACTTTTGCAATTTGGTAGAATGTTGTGTCTCCATATGCATTATGCTTTGCCTTTCAGGGTAAATTATTTTATGACTTTAGGTTGCATGGATTAGGTCACCTTTTGTAGATCAATGACCTTGGAGAACAATAAGAAATGTACAATTCATAGTATGATTGTTTTTTGAAGTCCAATAGTGGTCATTTGGAGTGCTCGTCTAAGACAATCCTAGATCGTTCATTGGAGTACCCCATTCTTCTTTGTTCTTACCCCTCTTATAGTGGTCATTTGGAGTGTGTGTCCAAGACATCCTAGATTGTTCATTGGAGTACCCTTCACGTTCCCTCCATAATCAAGTCTTGCGCTTACAGACTTAAACTTCTTGGATTTCATTAAGACTATTACAAGTAATTTGAATGGTTGGGTTTGCGGATTTAGAGGTGATAGAAAAAGCCAAATGTTTGAAATCATAAATGTGCACCATGGGACATTGAGTCTTCCCTTTTTTGGCTTTTTGTTTCCTTATCACCAATTTCTTTTTTCTAGCCTCTTTGTATTTCTTAAGCTATAAATAGTTGCGAGTGGAAGACTCTTTATGGATGTCCGGTTTTGATTTAAGTATTATTAGACTTTGGCTTTAGAACAATTAACCTCCCCACAAATTTTATGGATGCGCTTTCCAAATATGTTACTTGATGTAAGGAAAATTTATGGATGCGCTTTCCAAATATCTTACTTGATTCTATTGACAACGTGTTGCCAAATATTTGGTTGGTCTTAAGCCTTGATCCAACTTTAATCGCTCTAAAGTCACCTTGTGCCTTTAAAAAGGTAGTTTGCACATGACTGGTTTTTTTCAAAACCTCAATGCTTATACAATGTACATGAATCATGTCTCACATGCATCCTATCTCCACATTTACACCTTAAGAACATTTCGATTACATTTGTTCTGTGATGTTATCTTAGTCTTTGTTAGGTTGGTCAGCGAAATTCCTACCCCAAGAAATAAATTGTTCTTTTGGTCTAATAGGTCATTGATCTTCCATGTGCCACACCTTTATAATAGATTCCTAGAAAACCTTAAAGAATCTTATAGAATCTCTCTAAAATAGGGGTAGCCTTGATGGAATATTGGTAAACTTGAAAATCTTATAGAAACTCGGGGAATCTATTCTTGCCAACGTATGTACATTCGGCTTTGTACACTTCCTCATAGTACCCATACTTGTATATATCCTTATATATATACAATTATATTGGGTGCCACAAATGTTGGCAGCGCCACAAATGGTGTAGAGATTGATGCCACAAAATGTTGGTAGAGATTGATCTCGGCCGTCCATCTCAAAGATGGACGGTCCAGACGGTGCCACCTCGTAACTCCCCAAGCATCCCTCTTATTGGTGTACCAAAATTTTGGTAGAGATTGATCTCGGCCGTCCATCTCTGAGATGGACGGTCCAGACGGTGACACGTCGTAACACCCCAAGCACCCCCCCTTATTTGGGGCTTTTCATCTGGGCCCTTGAAATTGGGGCATTTCATCTAAACCGTCGATCCTAAATATTTGGGGCTTTTCATCACAACCGTCGAATGTGCTGCATCAATGGTCCTAATATTGCCACCCATATTGATCACATTTAATGAGGTGTCATTGAAATTTAATGGGGGCTAATGAAGTGGCGCAATATCCCCCCATTCTAGTTGTAAAAGATTGTACTGTATGATCGTGGACGCTCCATTTTTTGGTTGGATAGGTTAAAATTTATAGTCGAGAACTTGCCGCTTTGGCGTGCTCCAGAATGGCTATGTCGATCTACACAATGAAGAATGAAGGATGGAAGTGGATTTTTCCCTGTGGTATTTCCCCTACGCTTCTTTATTTCCATGCATTGGCTATCTTTCTCGGCCGAGCACAGAAGCGGATGATATGGTCGGGAAGTCCGTTTGTTCCTTTTTGTCATCTGTGCCCTTTTATCTTCGCCGTCTGCATGCAGCTATGTGACTCTATTGTTGGATTCTACCAGATCGGTAGTTTTTGATACCAGAGAATCCGCTGAGGGGACCATTTTCTTGCCATCGATTCAACACAAACTTTTTATTGTCTCAGATAAGAAGGGCGTCTCCCTAGTCTGCTTACTTGGCCCTTTTCATCTGCATTATTTATTTTTTCTTGCTTAAGATTTTTGTGCAGTCGATATTGTCCACACCACACCAGATTGTTCGCAGCTCTGGCATGATAATTTCCGACATGATCACGGGGAACTTTCTCCTATCCGTTCACAGTCAGCAAGTTCCTTCAGGTTGCTAAAGTTGTATGGTCTATTTAATACCATCAGTCGCAATCTTGTTACTTAGGCATTAGTTCATGTATTTTTCTACAGCCAGGTGGCCTCTCCTTAGTGGCAAGCATATACTATGAGATCAGTGATGACATCCACCGGGCCGGTGTTTTACAATGGGACTTGTGGAAATCACAGAGGGAAGTGGACTTTTTAGCGGGCGAGACACTTTTTTCTAGTTACCCTTGGTTTAGGATTGCTTGGCCTCTTTGCCATGTGGGTTCGAGGACAACTTCAACATTGATCCAAGGTTATAGTTTGTTCATCTAATTTACGAATTATTATCTGCATTTATAAGAAGTTTGCAATATCAATGCATCTACTAGACATGCCTTTCTTTATCATCATCTTTAACGATGCTAAATCGTCTCTTTTTTGCAAAAGATCACGGAGGACCAAAACTGTTGAAACTGGAACAAAAAATTCGGATGCAATCAACAACGAATGGCTCCAGGTTTATTCATATTTTTTAATCTGGTATTAACTTCCTTTATTTTCTCGGAGCTTATTCATGATGCAACTCTTGGTTTTCATAGGGTACAATAGCTTTTACTCAAATGTCAAAGACTCCATCACAACAAATGAAGACCAAGAAGAAAAAATAGGTTTCATTATGGCCATTTCATATTCTGCTTTGATAGTGGGAAGGTTGTAACATTGAAAAAGATGAAATACACCCCGCAATTTTCTACATGCTCATTTCGATCCTCTTGATTGCTTTTCCATGTAGGCCCTGGTGCGGGTATGTTTGGGCGATGGTTTTTTCATTAAATAAAATCTTGGTGGCGGAAGCGATTTGAGGTGTGTAAAATTTTGTGGATTCATCATTTATTTGTTTTGTCTTTGGTTAGTGCATCTTGGTCTCTATTTGGTTTCGGCATGTTCCTTCCAAATGTAACAGATTATTAATATAATTATGGATATTAAGTAGGTTAGTTATTATTCTATCTTCTTGGTTAGGAATAGACGAAATTGTGTTGTAAATGTAAATCTTGAAGTTCTTGATGTTGTAGGAATTTCTAGGTTGCGCGGTGAGCTAGATCGTTTGAGCTGAGTTGCTTTAATCAACAAGCAAGCCATCCCTTAGATCCATGAAGCCGCCAATCACGGAGTTAACCAATTAAGCTATTTTGCTAAAAAGGAGGAGGTTGTCTAACCGGACAAGCTAGCAAGGTGAAGGGATGACCTAGCGGGCTGAAATCTAGTTGCCTTAATAGATAAGGAAGCAATCGGTTAGATTGTGTTTCATAGGGTGTCTTACATCATATTTAGAAGATGTTCCATATTTCATGCACTTATAATTTGCAATGTGCTAAATACTAGATGCTATGGAAACCAGTTAAGATATTCTGCTAAGAGGTTGGTTGTCTCCTGTATAAGCAATAACACAATGTGAATAGCTGAGTTAGGATTTACATCCAAATGAACCAGAACTCTTTTTCTTGGATTGATGCATCTAAAGTTCTCTTTCCATTCAACGTGCTATAATTCAGAGTATTATAGAGCATCAATCTGTAGGCATGCATGCCTACAAAGTACAGAGATTTGAGGTTGCGCAGACCATATGGCTCCAATGGAGTTGCTCTTAAATCTCTTTATTGATTAGCCTCTTTGCTCCCTCGCATTAGGATTCTTCTCCATATCCGTGATGTTCTTTGTTGTCATAATTATCTTTGCCCAAATAGAATAACATGGTAAACACTCCATAGGGCAAGACTAAAAATGAGCACCGCAAGTAAACCTTGATTATAGCAAATAAACGTCTCAGTTTACCAATCTATGCTCAAAGGCTAAGCATTGAAATAAATGAAACATGCAGATAGAAAATTTGTTTCCCAAGAAATATGTGAATTGTGATATATAGAGCTGAAGAACTTTACCTAGAACTAGGCCCAACAAATTACCTGTAAAGCCAATATGAGTTTCAAATGTGAATATCGTGCGTAGCATTCATTCGCCCAAAACCATGGTTCTGCCTATGTTTTTAAGTCCATTTTACGGGTGCTTAGAATTTTCTGGCTATGGCAGGCATCCAGAGAAGAGTTTTTGCATGGCAGTTCTTAGCCTTTTTGCCATTATCCAGAGCTTCTCTGCCAAAGAAATCGTCGTTGGTGGACCTGGCGGTTGGAGTCTTCCTTCCTTTTTCCATGTCAACTACACCACATGGACGGCATTGAGCTCTTATTTCGTCGGTGATACATTAGGTGCTTCCGACTTCAAATCTTTGAGAAAGAAGGCGGCTGGATCTGCCATTGCGTTATGCATCCTAGCGGGTTAAGCGTCAAGAATGATGACCTGATTGCCACTTATTGGGCTGTTTTTCTCTTTTAAAATGACTCCATTTTTATTTAGGGTTGGAATTTTTACCTGCGGTGTTGCGCCATTGTTACGGTATTTAGTTGTTCATTAGAATTGATTTGTTCATTTTGGCTTTCTTTCTCATGTAAGACATTCATCCTAGTTTGTGGGTGTGAACAAAAGTAAAGCGACCCAACCAATTGTGTTACCAGCATTACGGTGTTTTCGTTTTGTTACGGTATGCGCGGATGCAAATTCTTCAAATGCCTTTGCATGTAAATCTTTGACATTCCAAGACAAATGCGACTTGCGGGGTTTATGTGCCTTTTATTTGCATTCATGGGCAAGGTTACGTTGCACTATAGTTGAGCCCCTTTGATATTGCATAATGTGTAGTTGATGAACATAGTTAGATTATAAAATTCATAAATAAAATTTTGCAGCCCCGATCATCACACTAGTGCGGCCCATTGATGTTGAGGTTTGTTAAAGAGGTTGCATGAGCATATCTTGACTGAAGGTCGGCAGTCCAAATACTTGTTTGAACTATGAAGATGGGCAGCATGGAGGTAGATGCATGCAAGCCAAGTTCTCTGCTAGGAAGCTTTGTATTTTGCTTTGATGAATGGTGAAAAGGTGGATAAATGTCATGCACATGCGAGATTTGAATGGCAACCGTAAGCTGGTGGCAAATATAAACAAATGGGCAAGGCGTGTTTGTTTAAGATGGGGTTAGTATATCTTCCGGGTTTAAAGTAACAAGTGGGAAAAAGTGATAGAATGGGCTGAGGTGTTGCGAGTTTGTTGTGCCCTCTGGTCATGTTGAGCACTCCATTCATACTTATGGTGATAGACATTTTCCCCAGAAGTAGCAGTTATCGATCCTGGTTATGGTAAATTTCAGGTCGCTTTTATAAATGAGTGGTATCGAGTAGGCCAACATAAATGTAAGCTTAAGGTGAGTTTTGGAAATATTTATCAAGAGCCCGGGACTCTTCGATTTTGTCCCATGCATCATTATTACATTCGATATATTTCATGAAGTAGGAATGGATGTTTGAAGCTCTTGGCATTGATGAAATCTTACGTCTGAATATCATCACAATTATTCTATATCCCGTTCCACGTTATCTACCAAATGATTACAATCAGATTTTTTAAATACCGGTGGCCGCTACCAAATGATCATTTGAGGCCACTGAGGTTAGATGGAAGAATGCGTTTGTTTTCTTCATGCTTCAAACATAACTGACATTCAGGCTCAGTTGTGGACCAATCCTTATAGCCATGAAGAATCTATTGCATGAAATTAGTGATATTAAATGGGTGTCCCTTTTGCATGCCAATCAATTTTTTTGGATTTTGTTTTGAAGTACAATTCAGTCTTTTCTTTGTAGCTATTTAGGCAATTAAAGTTTCCTTATGATAATGATGAATCTACTTACGGAAAATGAAGCCAGGGATGTGCTTTGTTCATCACCATTAATCATAATTTCCTTCTTTCTATTTCTCTATATGTCATTAATTATGTTTGTGTTGTTGCCTAAGGAAGGTTCCACATGTCATTGCGGTATAAAAGTTTGGAGAGCGATCCATTGCTACATGATCAACATTGTAAGCATCTTATGACTATGTGATAAGTAAAAATGATTGAACATTCATTTTGTATGTGGCAAAAGATGGAGATAAGCTGATTAACTTCTGAATTGCAACCTTAGGTGCCAAATATAAGTCTTAATTTGTAAATGCTTGATGCTATTTTCGGACACCACCAATTATAACATTTGTCCGAGAATAGATGTCCCCGGATATGGCTTGATAGAGGTCAACAACTAGCCTACATGCATATGTTTTATGTCTATGCATACATTGTGTTATGAAGAAGGAAATGGGTGTACCCATAAATTTTACAAAAAGTAAACTTGCTTGACACATTACTGAGTATGTTTGCAAAGAAAAGTTGCTTGACATGTGCTTATTATAGGTTCGAAGTTCATTGGGAACATGGCCTTCAAGGGCAGGATTGTAATAGAGCAGAGCTATTGGTTCATTTAGAGGACAGTCGAGCAGTGAAGGTAAAACTACGTGCAGCTTTTATGTCGTTGACATATATCATATTCTAATTTGTGGGTCAATTTTAGGCTATATTGATCTTTTTTTAGTTTTAATCTATGTTGCATTATTTCTGTAGTATTTTGTGACGATTGTGGGGGAGATTTGCATTATTTAATTTTTCGAAGGATTATCACAATGTATTGGAGGTCAACAAGGCAGATTATGCATCATGCAACTCGGCAAGTCCGATTGCAAGCTTTCAACATCGATATACAAAGATTAAAATTTGAAAGCACATATTGTATCTGCTGAAGTTCTTTGCCATTGCAAAAGCAGGGACAAAAGATTATGGCTCGGGTCATTTCTTTACGAGGATTGAGCTTTGTGTATTTGCTCTAGGAAGCCTTGGACTCCGTTTGGAATGTTATGCTTGCTATTTATGCCAATTTTTCTTTGAGCATTAAGTTTTGTAATTGGTGTTTTAGTTAGTCCATTCTTAAGATCGCATGGCAATTATCTATGTTGTTTCTATGATGTGGCTTTGGCTTTTCCTAACGTTGTTGTGGTGGGTTTCTTCTATGTCGGCTTCGAGGGATGCAATCAATTGCAAGGAAAGAGTATTTTCCACACGACACTGGTTAATTTCGACGCGTAGAAAAATGGCTTCCCTTGCACTTGCTTGCTTTTTCTGTTTATTTTCAGTATAAATTTGTTCATTGGGAAGGATTTGGGTTTATGCCAGAAGAAGAAAGATGACATAAAAATGCTTTAGCGGCACTCTTAATCACTGAGCCAGGGCAGGTTTTTTATTGCATTTCGAAGGACAAAATTTTTAGCTTTATTTTGAGATGCAGAGGCTGGTCGAGGGTTGCTTGAAACATGCCAAAACTGGTACTACATCAATTGGCGACTTTATCCTTAAGCTTTGCACTTGCTTTTACGTTATGATAATTTTGCTTTTTACTTCGAAACTTGGTCAACGAGTTAGCTTAGTCAAACTAGCATTCGGTATCTTTGGAATTGCGAGCGGATAAAATTCTTCCTTGGCAAAATAGATGCTAGCTATTATTGTCACGATTTTTCCATTCCGGGACCAGTGCACTCCAACAGATGCCAGGTAAATTTCTCTGTCTCCTATATGGGCTTTGAACTTATATATGGAGTTGTAATTTATTTGCAGTAATGCACTATTCAATTCCAAGGGCAGTGTACAGCATGTGCATGTACGAACCTATATCTGACCAGTGAGAAACTACTAGTGAGAAACGACTGATGACCTTGTGCAATTATACTTGCCATATAGATTGGCAATAATAGTAGCCATTTAGCAATTGTATTTAGCGTTCTGGGTTGACAATAATAGTAGCCATTATACTTGCCATACATATTGGCGATGTGATTAGCAATAACAAATTTCTAGCTTTTATCTTTATAAGGGGCCTAGTAAAGTAAGGGCCTTCTCGATCATATAGCCATAGGGTAAAGGCTGCTTTGCTTTATAGGCAGTGGTCCCGTTCATAGTAATCTATCTGTTTGTTTTCATTTTTATGTTATTAAGCTATGATTTGTTAGTGTAGAAATCGGGTCATATGTAGCTCTGTTTTAATAGCATTTGATATCTATATCGGACTCATTGTGCTATTCTCGTGAATCACGGGCCACAATAATTTTTACGTGTGCTTTTCTCCTTTGATTTTCTTGCCTAAAAATCTGCAGATTAGTGCCTTTCACAAAGTTGCACCGATTTTGTATATTATGTTGTGTTTCTAGCCCATTTTGTGCACTAGCAAATTCTTTCTTTTCATCATGCTCATTGTCTTGATTTAGTCTCATCTAATCCTTGCTTTATCTGCAACAACCGAGAGTCTTTACGTATGTAAGAGGCCTTCCTTGACCTTAGACAACTCATGCTTCTTGAATGGCACCGTTCCAATGGATTGAGGCATGGAATACAATTAATCTAGGGGTATCAAGGAAGAAGGAGAACTTGGTGTTGCATTAGTGTTAAAAACATCGCGGCAAAAAAAACTTAAGCTCAAATGTAATCTCATATGGTAAATATCTAATCGGTATGAGCAATGTGATGAAGATGTGCTTGCTTTGAAATGTGTCGTAGACATGCAAGAGGAATGCATAAGAGCCCCGAACCCAAACATGGCATCTTGAGGGGTAGTAATTGCGGGGATATGTATAAGGTTACATTTGGCGATATCCATTACATGCAATTTGGACACTTTTATTAATGACAAATAATTGTAGGGTATGCACACACGACAAGGAGAACTTAGCATTGCATTCTTTTATTAATGACAATCAACTATAGGATATGCAAACAAGGAGAACTTGGCATTGCAATTGCAATGGTTGTATGAATGAGGGTTGGCATAACTTTGACAATATCATTTAAGATTATTTTGTTATGCCAACAAATGGTACAATTCTATTTTAATTTAAATTTAGCTTGATTTTTTAATGAAGATCACAAATGATCAGTTGCTAGAATGTATAAAATAAAAGCTCGTGTGTAAATGAAGAATTAACGTTGTTGATTCTGTCCAGTTGAAAGGCGCACCCAAGGTTGTTAGCAATGTAGAACTTCAAGTTAAAGGTTCTTGCCTTTTCACCAAGTTGTCAAATGATTCTACACGCTATACACTTGTTTGGGAAACTTAGTAATTGAAGAAATTGGGCTTCCAATTGAGATAACAATCCTTGAATGAGTTAACATTCACAATTTGAGTAGGTTGCAAGTGTGTGCAGATGCATTTGCTGTAGACTGTTCAACAATTGCTACTTGTTAAAGGAAACAATGAATTCGACTTATTTGAGCCACAGCCCGAACACTGGAAATGGAGGACATCCTTGCCCGTCGAATAACTACACTCTCAGATTTATATGCTTTTATATTTCGTTGCGATACGGTAACGACACAGAAGCTTGAGAGAGAACCTTTCAAATTTAACTCAACTCTTTCCTGAGAAGTTTTAATAAACAATAGTGAGCTAGTGTTACCAGTTCAACGTCATTATTTGCATCCAACTTTGTGTATACACAGGTTCTGCTAAGCTTTTTTACATATGCTGAGCTAAACATATCTTATAATGTGATTAGAGAAGGCACCTTTGGACCATGATTGAGCTATGCCTTTGACCATAGAGTCCAAGATTGGGTATCCAGTGATTTTTATGAACAAGAAGGCTTTATAATATGTTCTTTTTTGGCTATGTTAGTCCTTTAGCTTTGTACCATTATATTGTTATTTTTAGGGTGAGAATATCAAAGCGGAGACTAGAGATGAAGGAGTCTAAAATTCTTTTTGATATCTTTATTGCTTGAACTTAAGGGGTAATCTGGTATGTGGTTGTGCCCCATTGCTAACCAACCTGTCAGTGAATGACTATGTATGCTACATCTTTAAATAACTATCAAAGATAGCATAGAGATAGCATTGACTGTGGTGTGCATGTTATGAGGTCATAGTGCAACTCGATTGAATTTTATTTGACTTCTTCTAACCTAATTCTTGACACTCGACTTTAGTTTAGACTTTGATCTATTTAAGTTTGGATTTTGTTCCAGATGTTTATGGACCATAGTTCATAGACCCATTGATAGTACACAAACTTGTATATATATATATATATATGTTCTACTTGTCGCGAATGTGATATGATGTAAAAATTGTTTTTTCTTTCTTCTAATGTTGTGCTTACATGACAAGTAAGCAAGATTGTTCTCCGAAGCCTAAATTGCACTTGTCCATAAGAAAAAAGAGAAGAATTAGAATTCCATGGCAGAATCCACAGCCTGGAATTCCAGGGTTGGTTAGGCACATATATCCACAGAAAGTACAAACTAGTAAGGAGAATTTCAAGACTGTAGTGCAACAATTAACAGGGTTAAATGTGGAAAGCAAAAAGAAGATGCATCTTAGTCCTCAGCCTTGTGTTTCTAATATTACAGGCGATATAGAAGAGGTAGATGAGAATTTTGTTCCATGCAGATCAAAGAAAGATTATTCAAAACTTGACATTGGTGACCTATCAGAAGATCTGATTGCTTTGTTGTCAGACATGATCAACCCAACTACTTTAGAGGAACTAATATAATATTTATTGCTGATAATATTTGTGAAGTTTTGGATCACATGTGCTTGTAGATGAATTTTAGAAATGAATGATCTAAATCTCTCTATTAAAAAGGAGGGCATTTTATATATGATAGATGTAGATTATCTATGATTAGAAAAAGTGCCCAGCATTACTGGGCTTTTTGCGGGGTATAAGTTCAAAATTAATAAGATGGTGGATTTAAGTTGAGAACATCTCAAAGGCCAAAGCTTTAATGAGTACAATGCTCTAGAATTGTGAATATATAGCACAATAATAGGGGGTTCCTGGGAAATTGATATGGATATTATTTCTGAAACCATAGACCATATCCTTAAGACAATATGGGTTTCTCTAAAACAAACATAGATTTAAGATAAAAAATAATCATGTTAGCTCGCTGGTTAGATTGGTCAAAATAGTCTTATTAGGACATTGAGTTATTTTGATAGAGGTTCGAGCCCCCATATTTCTTATTCTAAAACCTTAGGCGAAGCCATATAGAGGCTCGATATTCTATCAAAACCTTAGGCGAACTCGTATTTCATACTTCAAATTCATAGGCATAATAAATGACCATAAGCAAAAGGAGATGTGCCCAGAGGCTCCAACATACAGTCTATTCTATTCCTAGGATCGACGAACCTAACGATTGTGGTAGTCCAGGTAATTCCATCTTCGTCTTTAACACTTTCTGCCAAGCTATCATATGTGAAAGTTGTATGATTATAAACAATGATACTTAGTTCAAGCAATTAAGATTTTTTTCGATCAAAACATATTGGCAACAATGATTTGGACAGCAATCAATAGACGCCATATTAGCAATATTCTCCATAGCACAAGGGTCGCTCTTGACTTCTTTTACTACTAATTTGGCCTTCTTCCTCTTTATAAAATGGTAAGGATGCTTGTACTTATTCAGGTTGTCCTCCACATTAGTATCTTTTTCATCAGATGCATTAACTGGCCAAAGCAATGATTCTCCATTGAACAATGCCAAATTATTGATTGGCCATCCAATCTCGAATGGGTTAACACCAACCATCATCTCAAATATTGTAGTCTCGAGGTCATCTTCTCCTAAGTAGGCACCATCAACAACTTCATTTGTAAAAGCTACAATAATGAAAGCAAACCCCAACTTTTTTTTTTTTTGTCTAGGACTATGACCTTATGTCCTGGCCATGTATCTCGATCAAACTGTGACTATTGTCTATTGGCAATGGCATGTCTTTGGGACTAGAAGCATGATTTTCAATTGCCAGTGCCTCCCCAACATGTGGTCTCAAATTGCTCTTCTTTCATCTCACAATAGAACCAATTATGCTCTAGTAGATAATCATGTAAGGAAGTTATAGGTTCGCTATAGACATCCTTCAAAGAAATGCTCACATATCCATCACCTAATATTTTATTGTGGCAATATCTATTTGGATCCATGATGAATATTGTGCTAAATTTGCACCATTTTCCACGAGCATAACATGCGCGCCTTAGTGGATTTCTTTGCTCTGTGTAAGTAGCATTTTTCTTGGTTACATAATGCCCATAATAAAATATTTGATATCTTATTTTGACTCATTGACGATATACACACCATATGTCTCTAAATATGTAATTCTCTCGAGCTTCTTGAACATAGAGTGAAAAGTTCCAACGCATGTTGAATGTTACAAGGCCAATACATGATATACAAAAGCATTGCTCAATGGCGTTCACGAAAAATGTACAATAAAAAATGTCAAATTTGAAGAGCTTGATAATTTACATGCTTATGGCTGTAGAAACCTTAAAAATCACAATGAACTAGTTTGCTTCTTTTAGCGCCAACCTATGCAAATATCGAAGTGAAGAACTAACAACTCGGAGCTGGGGCGAGTGAAAAATATGGGATGCGCCATTTTTCTTGAAAAGTCAGTTATTTTCCCTTTCTTGGCAAAAAGACAGGGGAGAACATCCTTCCTCTGCTGGATCTGAAGGAATCTGTAAGGGGAAATTCCTGCTAGCCTTGTAGAGAGCTAGCTTAGTTTGGCAATTCGATTCGGCTTGAATTGAATGGTGTGCAAAATTTTTGCAATTATACAAGAAAACTCAAGATTCACTTGTGGCTTCTTGCAAGGAAACTGCTCAGATCTTTGGGAAAATCTAATTATTAGACAAATTTTCCCTCATTTCCTATTCCATCAAGAATACTCCTTTATTCCTAGTTGTGTGGAGTTCGAAATTGAGATTATTCAAGCCTGGCTAGAAGAATTTGTTGGCAACAGGAACATTGCAGCTACAGGGATTTTCCAAGTTTTCAATCATAATTCAAGTGCAAAAATCACAATCAAGATATACAATGAATCATTCCCAGGGGAATTAGAAGAATTAGAGTGCTAAATCGACTATCAGCAGTACTTCAAATTCTCCTGTCTCAATTATGAAATTTCATGGCATTGATTTGGTTTCTTAGTTGAATTTTAATTAGATTGTCTTCTCCGCCTTTGGTTTTCTTTTCCTTATACCCTGATTTGTTGTGTTCACTTGATCTTTTTCCATAAATTTGATCAAATATGTCAACTATTCCAAAAACCCTAACACAGGATCCATAATTTTCTTACACAATTTTATGCGCCTCTCTCCTACCCATCAAGGCGATCTTCTGTCTCAGAAGTCTGATTCATAAAAATTCTTCATCTTTCATTAAAATTTGGTGATTTTGCTGATCTTAGCCTTTATTCTAACGAAATGCACTTTCTTCTGATGTGCCGGAATGGGATTATCTCTTCAAAGACCTTGGTCTTCATGGTGATCCTGTTCTAAATGCTAATGGAGTTCCTCTTCCTTATGGAAATATCCGTCCAATCCAGCAGAGAGTCACTGATCAACAGCTTGCTGATGCTCTGGATCACCTTCAATATAGGGCTCGACCTAATCTGCAGCTCTACAAACGTATTCAGCTAAACCATGCTATTATTGTTGAGAAAATCAAGTCCTACTCTACCTCTGCTATCATAGTCTCTGTTGATAAAGTTGGAATTAAAATTGAGAAATTATGGAATCATCTCCTTCGACTCAACAAATAAATGATGATTTATTCTGTTTATTGGCTAAGATATCCCTACATACTTGTTGAATGTGGGAACCCTAGATCTGCCAATTTCCTTTTAAAACTTGGGAGATCGACTCTTGAAACTTTCATATTATCTTTCTTGAAATGGTATCCTAACCTTCCCATTGAAGACTATGATAAATTCTACATTGCCTCTGTTTCCATGAGTGACTTGAATCTAATTTATTGGGATGAAGAATGTTTTTCTGCTATCTTCAATTCTTTTGGAAAATATATCTGCACTGAGTACTGTCCCTATAAGCCTCCCAAATGTTTTGTTCAGCTGAATATTTCCAATCCCGCCCCATGTTCTGTGCCTATCCTTGATTATTTTGGTAATCAAATTAAAATCCAACTTAGTTGGGTTGGCCTACCAATCTTTTGCCATGAATGTAGATGCAGACACTTTTCTAGTACTATCTGCCAGAACAATTCTAATCTAGCCTCTCATTCAGGCAGGGATTCTTTAAAATTTACAACCATGGATATAAATATAGACTCCCACTTTGGGGTTACTCATCAGAATGGGTGTGAGGCTATTCATAACAAGGAACAGACAAACTCAACAGCTCAAACTGGACATCCCAACCAAGTTCAAGCTAAGCCACAAACATTTGCATGGAAAAGGGTTAATGGTAGCAGAAGGAGGATCCAGAAAAAAAAGAGTTTAAAGAATCCCAGTTAAACTTGGAATCTCTAACTCTTGGTGACTCACAGATTACAACTAGTCATTTGAAATATGCAGTTAAGGTGATGAACAAAGGTTTAGAATGCATAAACAATAAGGGTAATTCTCCCTTATGTACAGATGCAATCATACAGTTGCATGGCCATAAGAGCAACACAGGCAGAAATCCTTTGGCTGAGAGTGTTGTTCACAACAAGAGAATATTGAAAGGGAAAGCCCTTATGCAGGAGCATCAGTCTACTCAAATCCAGGGCCACATTAATCTTGCTAGCACCCTGCAAAATATAGTACTTGATTCTAAAAAGGCTGCTAATCTCAGAGCAGTTACAGCAGCTCAGTTAAGGAATACAATAAGTGCTGAGCTGGCAAATATAAAAGTGTGACCTTTGAAAATACATTCAGCAGATAAGAGTTTACATATTGGATCTCAGGCAATACAACTGGTATCAACAAAGTCAATGGAGCCAATAACAAAAATGAATCGGCTGTTAGGAGGAATGGAGAATCATTAATTATAAATAATAAGCTAATTTCCATTGATACTAAAATCTGCTCTAAGTCGTCAAACGAGCAAAATACTGTGGTTAAATCCACAACACTAAAGCAAGGACATCAAGGTTATACTATGGAGCAAATTCATCAAGGCAACCAGCAAGCCTCTCCAGACATTATTCAACACCAAAACAACAAGGATTATGATATGGAAATCGACTCAAAAAATCTGCATGCCAAAATTAAGTGTGGTAATAAATTTGTTGTTCTTACTGATTTAGCTGATGACTTTTGTGCATATTCCATTGAGCCATCGATTATATCATCTCAGTTGCCTTCCCAATCACATGACAATTCCAACAACTTGATTTCCACAGCCTGTCTGCTAGCTGAACCATTTGATATCATCTCTTCAATACCTACCATGGACACTTTCAAACATGCTTCTCCTATTACTGCACCATTATTTAATAATGGTGATTTGATTTACTTATCAGATCCTTTAGATTCCCAATATCAAAATTGCAATAATATTATGCTAGAGTCTGTTGCTAGACAATTATCAGAGTTGCATGTGGAATATTATCCAATGGATCAGCATAAGGGTCGGACAAAAGTACAAGATGATGGGGCTATGGAGGGAAAGCAGAGCAACATAGCAGATTCAAAGGCAAATTGTTTAGGAAATAGAAGTACAGACAATGAAATTCATAGTCGATCCACAGAGGAAATAAATGAGATAGATATGGTGATCTCAACAATATAAAATAAAATGGAAAGGGCTCTCAGACAAAACTTTCATAGGTGCTTTGGAATCTCCCACTCACAGGCAAGTTCCCTCTATTCTCAATCCCATTGATGTCAATCTAAATATCTCTGACACCAATAATGTTTCTAACTGTATTAAAAATAATGATAAAGTGTTAGAACTAAATAATGCTTGTTGTCATTCCAAGTTTTGGGCTTGCTCCCATGATCTAGACTCTGGCCCTGATATTTCTAATAACTTTTCTGATAAGATAAGATAAGATAAGAATTTTTAAGATAAGGAAAATGACCCTATATCTCATTCCTGGGATGATGATAATTTCTTATCCACCTCTAAGGCTGTCCCTGTCAATAGAAGGAAGGATCCTAAGACAACCAAAACCCCTAAGGGCATCTCAAATAATTTGAGTCTCCAGCTTTGAATACCAGATTCCAAACTAGGAAAAATACTAGAAGCCAGAAGAAAAAATCCCATTAACATCACCTTCTATGATCTTTTTAATATATTCTTTCCTTTTATCAATTTGTTTATCTAACAAGTACGTGGATTAGAATTGACACATGCATATTTCTTTGTTTCTGCAGACCTTTCACTTTGGAGCAAAGGCGTCATGACCTAGACACCTTACAAAAATCAATGAAAAGTAAGTTAAAGTGTGTCACTATCATGTTGTTACAATATAAGGTTACAAACGCCCAAAATTAACTATGCAGGTTTTTCTCTTTGAAAGAGGATACCTAATATACTGTTGTTTATGGATTTGCATGAATATAAGGGATTTGCCCCTAGCACCATCGTTTTGGGCATAAAGTGAACTTACAAACCCTCTCTAAGTATAACTTGAATTGGTTGCGAATCTATAATCACTCCAAAGTAACGAAAAACAAGCGGTATTGCACTACTAAAAAATAAAGAAATGCAGTGTTGAACATGCAAGCCCACCTACAGCTGCAATAATAAACTATGCAAAACTTCTTATACATAGATGACACTAAGATACGTGACTGTAACGAAGCAGTAACAATAAATATTGCAAAAACCACATATAAAATTACACAAGGCCCCCAAGGGATATGTGGACTTGACAAATAACTCAGAGTAGTTAAACCAAAATTAGTAATGTAATTTAATAATCCCATCACATTATATTAGCTAGACAATTTGCACTATGCCAATCACACAAACATTATGGAATAGTGTACACCTCATACATTATAACTACAATCTTGATCACACATTATACTAACGATTAACATCACCATTATGTTAGATAGAGATGTTGCATCCTCAGTATGCACATAAAAGTATTTTGGCACGAATCCCTTAAATGTCATACAGTATAGTGGCTTACATCCTCAATATGCACATAAAAATTATTTTGGCATGCACCATTCCATAGATAATGACAAACTAGATAGCATAGAGAATTTAAGAAACTTATTGCTGTGCCAAAGGGATGTTCTTCATTTTTTATCTGTAGTTCCATGAGAAAAATGACCTCAAATTGTGCTTGCTTCCTTGAAGTACTACATATGGGATGTTGATGAAGATAACTCTGGCCATAAATATTTGGGTAATCAGATGTGGAAAAGCAAAAGTCATTTGCTGAGACCTAAAATATTGCTTCCAAAAGAGGTTGAATGGCAAGAGGCATTCTATGAGGTTCTAATAATTAAAGAAATGTGCACTTTTAGATGCAAAGGGCACTTCTCACGCCACTAAAGAAGAAGAAGAAGAAGAAGAAGCAAAGAGTTAGAGGAAATACATAAGAACATAACAGAGTGGTTGCCTCGAACACCAAAGACACATTCAGGTGCAGACCAAGTTGCTAATGAGAATGACACATGGATTTATCCTACTGAACTTTTGAATGTCTAAACTTCGAGTGGGATGCCTCCACATTAATTGACATTGAAGGTTGACATGTGACTATCATGTTACTAAGGCCTACTTCTACATGTAACATACTTAAGTTAAAGATTACTAGAAACGTGTGCCCGGCGATGCCGGGCATTAGTCGTGGACATGTGGAATGGGTAGATTTAGTGGTGGAGGTGCATGGAATAGATTGAATAATGAAATCCATAGTGTGGATGGAAATGGATAGGTAATGGAATGTCTACTGTTGGGGGATTGATTGATGTGAGTGATAGTTTAGGCTTGTACTGAATACGACAAAGGTGCAACAGGCACATACAGATAGAGAACAAACTTTGCCTTTGAAGTGTACACATAATATGAAATAACTTGTATGCCATCTGGTTCTGTCCAACAATTACCAAATATATCAACAAATTGCCTTTAAACAATATATTAAACAAATGTTGGCTCTACACACAACCACAAAATGCTTTTGGTGCAATCTAAAATGATAGGGTTTATGCTCATCAGCCTCAATGGATCCACATCATTAACAACCTATCCCAAAGAGCTCTAGGCACATCTGTCGGCTCGATGTGAAGCTCATTTGTGATGTTGACAGGTATAGAAGATTCTCCCATACTCCCTATGGTGGCATTTTCTAGAAACTCAGGAAGGTCATAATCACCAATTGCATCATGTGGGATCGATGCCCAAGCCTTGAACCATTTCCCATCACAAACACTAATGTGTGTGATGCCTCCGGACTTGAAGCAAGTTCCCTTGCATGTATACTTGGAGGGGAACTTGTTTGACCCCAACACAGCAACATGCTAGCGCGCGTTATCAACTACCATGTAACTCCCTCCAATAATAAGAAATAACCTAATCCTTCCATTGCACATGCCCGTCTTGAATGACCTAGACCTCAATAACATGACAATCATTCCGAGCATTCGTCACGTACATGTGGAATGGTATATGTGTGGAGTTTGTAGGTGAAATAAGAAGTTGTAAATCTAATCATGTCCATAAATATAATATGCTGTTGAATAATGTCCATAGATATAATAGGGTAATGGGCACATAGATTTATGGCAAGTCAAGCATTAGTCATGGGCACATGGAATAGGCAAACATAATGAAATACAATAATGGAATGCGTGGAATGAGTAGGGTAGGGTAGATGGTGGAGCGGTTTAGGATTTTGCGGAAGATGACATACCAAATATGCCTAAATTGGTTTAAAATTTTTTATATATCTAATATGTATTCAACTGCAATGCAGTCAAAAGAGGGTCTTGGCAATGTAGACAGAAGTAATTGCATTGGGTGTGGGTAGAATTGCAACAAATTTATTGTGCTCCTAAAATGTTGTAACCTCTAAACCCTAAATTAAACCATTTGGAAATGCACCCATCTGTAAATGATATAACAAATCCTAATCCCAAATTCTAAACCCTAAACCCTAATTGGCTTAGTCCCCTGTGCTTGCTCCTTGCCCTTAAAAAACCAGCTGACAACGCTATAAAATTTTGCCATAATTTGAGAACAAAAAATGCATGTAGGAACATTACCCTTATTTTGCAAATCCACAGGTACACATTTTTTTATTTTTTTTATTTTTTGCAAATCCACTGGTACAAACCAAGGTGAAATGCACTATTCAAGTCCTCTATTTTGACATTCCAGATCGTCCTATTCTTTTCAGTGCCTTGTTCAACTGGTAAAATTCTTGATACAGGGAGGCAAAAGAAAAAATCAAGAAAGTTGAAGAAAATTGAAGAGAAAATGATGATGGCAATCAGAATATTAGCAGCATTCAAGCAGTAGCCAAGGCGCAATCTGCAAGTTCAACCAAAACTTTAGAATAGTTTCTGAAAAGATATCAATGAGCTTGCCCTAAACAATAAAAACTCGGTTACCATAAAAATGCAACCATGCCACCATATACAGTGGCAGCTCATTTGCAATCAGATGCATGCAAATGTCGGGTGCAATAAGATCTGTTGCTTTAAACCTCGTATACATTCTATGGGCTTATCATCTAAAACATATAATAAATCTGCATGTTAAAGGTAGTAAGCAAGAACCTCCCTTTTTTTTTTTTTTTTTTGTGTGTGTGTGTGTTTGAAGGCAAGGTTGGAGCAAAAATGATGTGGTACAAACTCATAATTAATGCTTTGGGCTTTTGTAGCATGATTGGAAACATGGCTACGAATCATCATTGTCTGCTAAGTGTGACAGTGTGACATGTCTATCATGCACAACTCTTACATGCTTTCAGTTGCAACCACGGCAGCCAAGGGCAAAGGTTCCATAAATTTGTTATGGAACTATAATCCCACACCATAGATAATTGAAGGACTCAGTTGAATAATAATCCCACACCATGGAGTCAAAACAGTCGACTCCAAAGATTATCTCTAGCATAATGGAAGATTAACTGGTAAAATCATATACTTATTTAATCATTTTTGAATAATAATCCCACACCATGGAGTCAAAACAGTCTAACTCCAAAGATTATCTCTAGCATATGGATGGAATATGTAGCATAATAACAGGGGGTTATTTTTGTATTTTTATACTTTTTTCCCTAAGGTTTTTATATGATTTGGTGGTGTAATCTCGTGGATGTACTAATGCGTACATCTAGAGTGCGCATACAGTTTCATGTTTTTTTATGGCAATTGCCAATGGTTTGGCCCCATATTTAAAAAAAAAAAAAAAACCCCAATATTTGAAGGCATGCAGGGCTCGATAGGTTAACTTTAGGGTTTATTACAGCCTACGTTACGGTAAAGGATTTGTTTGGTCGGTCGGAAGGCAGGGAAGGCATCTGGGCATCCTCGATTTGCAGTGATACAAATCGGCCAGAGTTATTATTTTGCAAGGAACGTTTTCCTGCAAAGGAGCAAAGTAGGGTTAGGCGTGGCTTGGAGGAGTTGAAGCCGCCTATCTCTGCTTCATATGGGCTGGGGCAAACTCTCCTTCCAGATGTTCGAATGGACGAATTTCTAAATCGCATGGAGAGAAGGATTTGGTTGTGAAGGATTTGGTTATGCTAGATATTTGTATTGTGGAGTCTCGGCAGACAACGTATTAGACTAAAGTCGGCAGCCAGGTTATAAGTCGGCAAACCAGGGATCTTCACCAAAGGGGTTAACTCCTCCTTTAGATTCGATCTGAATCATCTTCAACTGCTGTAATCCGGCAGTCTGCACTGAATCCGACAGCCTTCCTCTCTAATCCAGCAGCCTGCACTATTTCTTTCAGGGGCAATCCCGGTTCAATCCTGGCTCAGGGATTTTTGAGATGGGCTACATATTCATTCTGAGAGTTTGCCAAGAAAGGGCTTTTGCAGGCTGTTATGGAGTCATCGATTCTTCAGGCCACAGGTTCGTTGATCAATTCATTTTCCTTGTTTAAATAGATTGGAGCCATAGATGTCAGGATTCGCTTGAGGCTTATGACTGCCAGCTTCTTTACATGGAGGACGTCATTTTTTCCCTTCAACAGGTACTAGCTATTTGTACTGCAAAGCAAAGACATTGGATTTATCACACACAGGTTTAAGTTCTCAATATATAGACTGTTCAAATTATAGAATCATTAGTAGCAGATACTGAAGTTTGTTGTACATGGCTTTTGTGCAAAGGAATTGCATAGTATTTTTCTTTATAAATATATGGGGAATGGCACTCTAGATTCATGATAGTTTGTTATGCTTAGTTTGCAAGCATAACAGAACAAAATGGTTGAACTAGAAACCCAGGTTTCACATTGCTCTTTCCCCAAAATATTATGTTGGATGACAAGTTTGTTGCAAAGATATCTGAACTTATTCTAAGCTACACCATTTTATTGGTGGACTAGCAGTAAACGTGGAACTATCCCAAGGACCTTGTTTATGGTTGCAATCAAATTAATCTGCCCTTTCATTTTTAGCTTCAAGGTCATCCTTGGCATTCTTGGTATCTGGCTCCAGTTCTTCGTATTCCTCTTTCTTCAAATTTGAATTGGTTGTTTGATGCTAGCATGAATTATAATTCGAAAAGCTCTCAAACCTTAGTTCTTGAGCGAGATTGAGAGCTCTGTTCTACTATTTTTTTGAGCTGGAATACACATCATGTTGTAGGAGTATTACAAGTGTCATTTTTATCATGAGGCTGTTGTAGGATTTTTAAGCCATTGTGCTACAATATTTAAGAGAATATTTGTGTAATGTGTTTAAGAGATGCTTGTACAATATTGTAAATGTATTAAGAGGTTCTACCATAAAGATCATGCTGTGTTGCATGTTCGAGAAGGGCCCAAAAATACACATTGCCTCATTTAATAGAGTCTTTCTCATTGTTTCTAACATTTAGTATAGTTTGTATCATTTAGTATAGTTTGTATCGTTGTTGTTTCTAACATGTGAAATTCCTTCCTAAGGGCCCGAAGGGCCCAATTTTTTTTTTTAATATAGCAATCGACACATAACTATCATTAACATCAATTAATATAGACCATTGCATCTAACACATTTAAATTAAAACCCCCCTGAAACCCCCTTTGGTTTGGGTGCATATTCACCGCGGGGGATTCGTGGGGCAACGAGAGCCCCCCAAAATTTACAATACATGTATAAAATTAACACCATTAAGTACATTATCTCAAACCTTATAGTATTTTTGTAAACCTTAATATCATATATATAAAATTTGTACATGCATACCCCACAAACGAGGATGGTTATATGCGGTCCAGATCTTGGAATAAAGGGCAAATATGCCCATCCGACAACACCCACAAAAAAGAGCTTACGTCTGCGGACTTTGAATGCAATTCTGCAAACCTTTCAATAATAAACATTTGGGAAATATGAATTTACCACACAATTTCAATATCCGGACCCTCTGGACTTTTGTATCGAGTAGAGATCATAAGAAGAAAAAAACTTACTCACATTGCCTTAATGCGATCATATATTCCTGCGGCTAGAATCCTATTCTCCTAGAACATTTGCTTTCTAGAAATGAAAATATCTATTTCAGCATACATCGAAGTGTGCCCAATTGAGGCACGCTTATCAACCTATTTTAAAATTAATGCACTTTCGAGTGAAGCCCAATAAGTATAATCTTTCTTTTCTCCAATATCCACGATTTTCTATGTCTAAACAATCAGAGAGCAAGCTACGCATGGTTTTTAAAGTTATTCAGACACTGTTGTCAAGTCCATCCACTTTGGCGTTTCTAACAATAATTCACATGCCTCAAAATGGCCAGCACTCTCCAGCACAATGCAAATGTGTCCATCCAAACTGAATGAAAAGACCTTATCAAGGATGAAATCTGAATCTTGAAAGCTAAATAAAGCTCCAACACGGCCACCTTATGCAAATTATGATCCTTCCGCCATACTTAAGAAGGATCCTAACTGCCACATACTCTTTGGTAATTACTCCACCTTGCTATGTAGGTTGGATGCACTAACTATTCTCGAGCTAATGCAGCTATTTCAAGAATGTAGTACCAAAGCACCAGTGCCATACCTAGTTACTGAGGTTCCTGATAGGAAATTCTTTGTCAAAGGTTACATTCTAGACAAGAAAGATTACTGGATTGGTCACTTGGAGCTCTTACTATTCAAATTGTTCATGGAAGATAGATGGCCACTAATGTATTACAAGATGAGATCGGGTCATCTGGAAGGGTATACGAATGTGGAATGTAGATCCAAATGGTTTGACATCAATACCAGCTGGATCACCTAAGGCTGTGAAGCCATATGGAAGTCTGAAGGATATAGGTGCTTTGCGATCGTCCATTCGAAGTACATGATGCGTTGGGCAAATATCTCTCGGGCTAGTATGGATTCGTGATCAAATGCCTACATGAATGAGGTTGTTGATTATTGGTCGAATCTGATGCCCTGCTTGGAGAATTTCCTCTAGCAACAGGACAATTAGAAACTTCTGGCCTCTCATAAGATAGGCCATGCTTGTTGAGCTTGGATCTGTATTGCTTGATGAGTACACTGATCATAAGCCACTTCTTCCTCAACTATAGGGTGCTACATCCAGCATCCTTCTATGTTGAATGGCAATATATATGCCAAATGACAACTGAATTCTCATAAATATTAAGTAGATCTTTCTAGGTCGCTTAAATTCTAGTGATCCAATGGGATCACAGATATCATGATGGCCATTTTCCCCGAGTATGGTACCAAATTACATATACATTCCCAATCATTATTCCAAATGTTCAGAACTTCTACACGATTACTTATGTCTTAATGGGATATTTAATGTTTTGCTTAGTCATCAACCCCTAGAGAAACTTTTTCTAGTCAGCTTGCTATGCGTATGTTGTACTATAGTTTTCGCATACCGACTCCTGCCTCACTGTATCTATATGTAAACCGTTTGTGCATGTCAATATACCTTTCTAGGAGTAGACATATGATTGCCACTGATGATCTACATGGAGCTATTTTACTACCATGTCACTTAATCGGTTAATTTTCTTTGGGCCATGTTTAGTCCAAAATAGCTTGAACCACCAAGGTATTATTGTTTTATATAGTCTACCTTGTTTCCTGCAGTTTCGTAGCTCATCCACTTAAATTATTCTCGCACCTTTATTTTATACGAGTACAAGTCAGCCAATCAATCCAAAATAAATCCTACTCCTATTATATTCAAGAAGGTCGTTACGCAATCCATCTCACTTTCAAAGTATTCGTATACTGGATATATGCCCTGCGACCATTGACCTCATGCCTTTTAATGGTCCATTCCATATTGGTCATACCATCAGATATACATTTCGTATTCGAACATTTCCACGAATCTGTATGTCGCATTTCGCATGATATGAATTCTCTTAGACTTATGAATTGCACATTACACGTCATTTCAAAATTGATCACTTTGAACATGACAACTTCGGTGGCACTTATCTTCTTTTTTATTTTGAGAGGGAGTTGGGGAATGTGCCTGGAATGCCGCATGTAACGCCGCATGCGGCGTTTCCTTCATCTTGGGGCCCCTGCGAGATCAAGTTGCAGCAGCCTTCCCTTTCATCTTGCGGTCCATCCATGTTGCCGGCATTGAATGCCACAAATTTGAAATCGCCATACATTATTCAATGGGAAATTTTAGATTCAAAGAGAAAATTGTCGATGGATGACAAACCTCTTGCTCTACGAATTTTGTTTCTTCTCCGTCCCATTTTGGCGCCTCAAAATTGGAAGCCTCCTCGTCGTCGGATCCTCATAAGTGAGTAGAAAACAGCATTGGGCTCTTCAGCTGGGTCGGATCCTTTTTGCTAAAATTAATGATTCTGGTTTTGTTTTAGGATTCAAACTTCTGGAGTGTTCTTTTCTTGCTTCTGGAGTATACCATTTCATCTGCAAACACCAGGTAGAACACAGCATTGGGCATCTCAGCTTTCTTGCTAAAACTAATGGGAATAGTTTTCTTTCAGGATTTAAGTTTTTGGATTGTTCTTCTCTTGCGTCTGGAGCGTTCTTGGAAGAATGCCATGTCATCTGCAAACACCAGGTGAGATTCATCACTAAGACTTGCATGTCTTGACTACGGTGAGCACACGGCATTGGGCGTCTCATCTTTCTTGCTAAAACTAATGATAATATTTTTCTTTCAGGATTCAAACTTCTGGAGAGTTCTTCTCTTGCTTCTGGAGTGTAAGATTGAAGGATGTCATTTCATCTGCAAACACCAGGTGAGATTTATCTCCAAGACTTGCATGTATTGACCACGGTGAGCACCACGGCATTGGGCGTCTCCGGCTTTCTTGCTAAAACTAATGACAATATTTTTCTTTTAGGATTCAAGCTTACGGGTGTTCTTGGAAGGATACAAACACCAAGTGAGATTCATCATCAAGACTTGCATGTGTTGACCAAGGTGAGCTTGCAGGCCTATTAATTTGGCAAGGTCTATCCATTCACTGCAAAAAGAAGAATAATATAGAAACTTAAACCTACAACCCATCAAAACATTGTCCTTACCCGTGAGATTCAAACTGCAAATGATGTTACATAGTTAACCCCTCATAACAAAAGGAGCTTCTGGTTTCTTTCCTGTATATTGTTCATCTCATTACTCGTATGCGTGTCATTTCGCTACTTGGATATGGAGATGAACTTGGTGTTTGTTTGCAGAATATGGTCCCCAGAGTTTCTATTACTTCATTCCCCAATTGTCTACTACTTCAAAAAACCGTTTTGACATTTGTATTTTTCACGAAATGGTGGTTCAAAATTGCCTTTATTTGTTCACTAGAAACCCTTCAAAATTGCCTGCGAGAAGTTAGCTTCTATGCAACCCAATAAAAAGAAAGGACATCTGAATGGTATGACTGTAAAGGATAGGCATTTTTTGTCCATTGCCAAGAATTTGTGGTCATAACAAGTTACATATTCCGGGCAGATAGTTCTGAGGTATTTAAGACTGCATCCTATTCCAAAAGCAAAAATTTGAAGTGAAGGTTTGTTCTATATTTACCTCTGAACTGTATTATTATGAAAATACCTCTTATACACCACAGAACTTATGAATATTGTACTTATTGCAAGAGGATATTTGCCATTAAATTTAAATTAGGTGATATATTTCTTCTTCTGCATGCTTATGATGAACTTTGCATCAGGATATCTCTTGGTCTTTGGGCATCCATATGCAAATATTCTTCCATTATCGAAATTTTTTACATTTTCTCTGTGCAAACATCCGCCTAAAGTGGAAACAGTTCCAACAAACTGATACTGATATATGTACAGAGCTTTCTGGGTAGAGGATCATTAGCATAATTGTATGCCAACTTGATGCATGAATGTCTTTGCAAGCAACTGGATCAGCAAACCAAGGACCTGTGGAGATGGATGATCCTAGCCAAAGAAATGTGGACAGCTTACTTAAGCTTGCCGACGATGTATTAGGACAAAAGAGTTTGCAGCATCTACCATTTGGTGGAAAGGTATCATTAGATCAAACAAATGCAGAACGCCTAGATTGGTTTGCAGATCAACTTATCGAGGAGCATAAAGCGTGTGCTTTGCGAAGAATTCCAACAATAATTTTAAAGAAAGGTTTGGAAGCATCGCTGCTTTTTACTGCCATCCTTTGTATTGGAAGTTTGAAATTAAAAATGTTCCAATTTGAACAATACACCATTGTATCTCCACAAGTTCTGTTTGTGGGCATTGTTTGGCAATCTACAAATTGGTAGAGCCTTCTTTGGTTAATCAATTACCCTTTGGCAGAAACTTGCACCTTCAAGCAAAGTAGCAGTTTTCCTATTTCAAAGGAGAATTCCTTAAGTTCAGGTGATCTTACAACTCAGTGCGCATCCAACAAAGGCACTTTTATGTGTTTCAGAATACCACCACTTGAAGCACTTCCTTTCTGTCACTTTCGTGTCGTACGATGAGTATTTATGTCTACCAATTGCTCCCCATTTAGCTGAGGATCAGAAGCTATGCTGAGGATGGTCTATGTTATTCTTCATACTGACATGATTGATGTGCTTATGTCTAATGTGAACAGGCTGCCACTACACACCAGGTTAGTTAAGGCATTTGCCTTGACATATATCAGCACAACTGTAGGTCCTCTATATCCATTAGTAAGCGAAGCGCTTGAACAAAAGCAACTTGGAAGGTCTGGAATCTAGGCACTGCATTCATGGAATGTTTTTGAATTTCTAAAGATCATGGATAATACTGCTTTGCGTGTTCTCAGGCTTGCACAACGTAAGTGCTTAGATATGCTGACATTGTTGCATCGAAATGGTCAGTGAACTGTGACTGACCATCATGAATCCAAGTTGTATCTGATCAAAAACACCTAACCAAACAAGATAAGAAAGGTAAGAGAATAGATATCTATTCTTGTTCTGGCCAGAGCAATTGGCTAGTTGCAGATAGAGCCTCCTAGGTAGCTGTTTAGGCTGAACTAGACGTTTGGCTAGAGCCAGGAAATCATGTCCAGTGCCATTCACAGTCAGTCTTCAATGCATCCGAGTTATTGTGGTGCCCATGCACAGTTAAGGCGTTCTGCCTCTCTTAAGTGGCCCCATCTATCTTTTGAAGCATCCTCCATGGTTTTTAATGTATGATTCAAGGAACTAGCATGGAAAATGGAAATTAGAATTATCCTTTTATAGGTCGAGCGAAAAATTCCCCAAGGCACCTATGCTATGGCCATGCATTAGTGCACCAATAATACTAACTTTCAAGCATTCTCCCTTCCATGTGAATTTTGCTAACTTCTCTAATCGAGGTACCATGTTTTTGTCCTAGTGCATATTAACATGTTTGTTTGTTAGGGCATGATCGGCAGCATGATGTTGATAAAGCTCTCCACAACTACTAAAAGCTCCTACAAGATATTTGTGTTGTCATGTGTGCCTTGCTTTCAATTTGCAATCCTCTCCTCGCCCTTGGATCTCTTGTCTTAGCCATTTTCTCTTTTATTATAATACATCTATTACATTTTGAGAATGCAATCCTCGTCGCTATTGCAATTACCAGATGTGCTCCTTCCATCCGCAATCATATTGACACAAACTTTGACACAATCCTTTAAGTTTGCATCACATTTAGGTTCTGACACAAACTTGATGCACCTTAAAAGGTAGTGACGTAGTGTTTGACGCAAAAGGCCTGTCCTCTTGTAGTGAATGAAGATGGGAAAATGTGCTTGCCTGTCATCTCCATCACACTGGCATCAACCTCGTAAAGAATGTCTTTTTTGTTTAAGACAGATGGGAGCCTCTTCACATTCTCCCACGTATCATCACTTGTTATTTTTTACCTATGAGGCATCGTATCTGCATTTTCGTCTATGTACGTAGACAACACAACATTTCCAGCAAGTGTATGCGAGCTTGGTTTCTTTGAACCCGCATTACCGTGTTCAACTACTTTGTGACCAACTAAGAAAAGCTTTTGCCACTTATAAAAGGTTGACATTGGTGTACCATAGGCTCTATGCCATGATTTCAAGAACACTTGCTTGTTATTTAGCATGAGCTTCTAAACCTGGCCATTTTCTGAGCAAACATCTAGCATGTTATAAGCAAATGCAGTCCTACCTACAATGCTCATATTCCAATAGAATGTTTGCGTGCATGATCTCACTTGTCAAGAAGCTAGCACAACATCTTAGCATGCAACAGAGTGAGGATTTGAAATCTAGAATGGCACCTACAACGATCTTCCATTCTTCTTTGCTTGGCACAGCTAGTGTTCCTGGTGTGCAATTCACCATTTATACGATCTTTTTGGTGCCTTTGCAACTTCCACGTTCATGGCATAGGCTTCCACCTCAATGTCCTTCTCTTTCACACCCTTTATAAGCCTCGACACCGGAACATTATCAACTAAGCATTTGACCAAGTCGTGCACCTGTGGCACTTCAACACAAGTTTGGCATCTCATAAATGGCTTTTTTGGCATAGGATATAGCTTCATTATAGTGGCAGCTAAGCAATCTTCTCCCAACCTTATATCAACAACTGCCTAGTTAGGATCAGTGAAGATGATCATGCCCAAGCCGTAAGACATATTGCAGTAGTCATGCAAGAGCATGCAATTCCTCTCCAGGAGCTCATCCCTTGAAATGTCTCTATCATATGTTTCTGCCCGGGATGGACTCTGTTGATTTCTCATGAGCAGCCAATTTATTTCTTTTATCTGTGCTGGCGGAGATGTCAGGTTCGAATGTAAGGCATGCTATATCCTGCACAGGCCAGAAATGAAAGCCTCTTTGGATTCTGAGAGAGTAGCAATTTTGGGTTTCGGATATGGTAACGGAAGGCTTCCATCTAAAATGATTTCTAAAGATATTACTGCACACCCTTCGGGCAAAGGCAAGTTACGGTGGTTGGTGAAGCTATACACTTTTCCTTTGGCAACTTTGATGCCATTGATTGAATAATATGGACTTCAACTCATTCATTCTGCAAGAAGAACAAGTGAGAATGCTATTAGAAATCGCAGTGGCGATGTCGTCAAGCACTCACTGCTCATTTGGATGCGACAATTTACACTGCAGAACGAGAAGAAAATGACAATGAACGTACCTAATATGAAGTGCTGTTCAAGAATGTCATCGAGAGGGCAATGCTGAAAGCAGTTGTGGATATCCGTCCCTCCTTCCTAAAGTTAATAATTAGGTTTCAAGACGAATATTACATCAATTACGTTGTAGAATTACACCTATAAAAGTATCTAACGAACAATTTTTGCTCTAGCAAATTGCTATTGAGTTTTAGATTGGTGGAATACGGATTTTATTATGGAGTACTTGATACATCTTCTCTCATTGGAGTTCTATCAGTTGCGTGGAATTTCGACCTTGTCTTCATGTAAATTTTTCTTTGTAACCAAGAATACTGTGATTTGAAAAGAAAGAGCAATGGCCAATAGGATGAAGCCACATAGAAATGGTTCTATACCTAAGGTTGGCTAAGCTATATACAATGAGTTAGCCATAATCCCTTCTCCACACTAGGTATACAAGGCTATTAAGGTAGGCTTGTATGCTGACGTGGCCTAAAACATACGTATTTATATCGTATATTTTAAAGAAGCGTCACGGGCTACAGGAAACCCGTGCGCTTCTAAAAGAGACGAAAAGAACATCAGCTGAACTTGATACATAGTTCAGAAAGCTTGAAGCCTTGAACAAGCATCTAGAATATGCCATGCCAGCAAGTAGATCACTTAAAATAGGTCCCAATTTTGAGTATTTGGGTGTGTCTGATGCTACATCTAAAAGTGACAAAATAAATTCTGGTTCTAGAAGGAAAAAAAAAATGAAATTGATTGGCCCCTCTGAATTCACCGTGGTCAAAAGTACTGGCCCAACAGTATCAGAGCATTGAAACAGTTAACTGTCGCAATGGAAGTCGACATGCTGGTCGTAACAGGCTATTTGGAAATGGATATGTCCCAGGCCATTGTGATTGGGAAGCAATATGATGAAAACACCTGATTGCATCTAAACTTCTGATAAGAAGTAGTGACATTGTAATATATTTTCAATCATATGTGCATTAATTCTCATGTTATCTACCTATTAATGGCTAAGCACTATTGGTTGTTCACAGATTATTGTAGTTCTTTTCCATTGAATTGTTCCACCCCGCTACGGGTTGTCACGTTCAACTTATCTTGAAGATCGCCAACGCGATCTTCTCTACCAAGTTCTGACATTTCTTGAGGAGCAATTATCTAGTAGGGTACACTATGCATTAACAATTTTAGCTTGTCTGCCTCGTCCGGAAGATCACCATGGCAATCTACTGGATCACTTTCCATAGGTTAATGGTGCTTAACTTACTGTTCTGCTGCAATAAGGATATGCCTATACATACAATTTCTTGTGAATATTAATGTACCTATCAAAAAATACATTTAATACTGCTGCATATTGGTCGTCAAGAACAAGTTTTTTTTTTTTTTTTTTTTTTTTTTTTTTTCGATGATGACGACCTATTTCACATTTAAATTAAAATCCCCCTTAAACACCCTTTGGTTTGGGTGCATATTCACACGGGGGGTGACTCCGGGCAACGAGAGCTGTTGGATAGGCATATTCAACCCTTATTCCTTAATCTACACCATACGTAAAGTTCCTCGTTTGTGGGGTATGCAAGTACAAAATTTGCTATACTGTATAACAAGATTCGCAAAATACTATAAGATTTCAAGCAGAATACTATATGGTGTTGATTTTGTACGTGCAAAATACAATTATGAGGGCTCTCGCTGCCCTACATCACCCCCCGTGTGAATATGCACCCAAACCAAAGGGGGTTTAAGGGGGATTTTAATTTAAATGTGTTGGATCCAATGGTTGTGTTAATTAATGTCAATGGTAGTTATGTGTTGGTTGTTAATGTCAATGGTTGTTATGTGTTGGTTGTTATGTGTTGGGGGATTTAATTTTTATATGTTGGATGTTAATGGTTTGTGTTGCAAAAAAAAATTCGGGGCCTTAGGGACGCCCCCCCCCCCGATGTGACAAAAATTTTAGAATTCAAACCAGAAAAAAACTATAATTCATTTGAGGCTTTCATCACCTGTAGCTTTTGAATTTCATCACAATAAAACAAATAGAACATAAGCAAAAGTTACCATAAAGATAGAGCGGATTGATCCCATTATTCTGAAAGTCATAAGGTTTGCAACACCCATACACAAATATTTTTCAACCTGAATTTAATGAAGAATCTTTGGCCTCCATGGATTCTTTTCTAGCACACAAGGATCTAGAAGCCTTGGAATTTGCTTAATAACTTGCCTCAAAATCTAAAAATGCATGGTAATTTTTTGCAAGCTTCATTCAGAATGAGCCATAAAACAATATCCAATAGCGCAATCCTGTATTAATCAGCTGGTAGGATGTGAAAGCCTACTAAACCCGGCCGAAAAATTGATGTTTTAGCATAGATAACTTAACCAAACATATCCATATCATAACTATCAAAAAGATCTCGGAGAGAGCTTTCCAACGCAATAAAAATCATCTCAAACAGAGCTTTGGATCAAAAGTTATGATAAGAAATGTGTTGCCGGCGGGGAAACTGCACTACATGCGCCCTTCAAGCCCTTCATGTGCCCAAGCCCTTCATGTGCCCATTATGCACCACACACACAAAAAGAGGGCTTTTGTTGTGAGTTGGTTGTTGACCATTATGCACCACACGCACAAAAAAAGGGCTTTTGTTGTGAGCCATTGGTTGTTGACACAAAAAAGGGGCTTTTTGTTGTGAGCCATTGGTTGTTGACCATTGGAAAAAAAATGGCTAAAATCAATGGCTCAGAAATGGTGCACTCTAGATGTACGCATTAGTACATCCATTTGAATACATCACGAAATCAAAGGAAAACCTTAGTGAAAAGCGTACAAAAACACAAAGAAAACCCCCTGTTATTATGCTACATATTTCATTGTCAAATGAGAAAACAAAATTTCTCTAATAACTTAATTCTTGCTTTGAAGGTCCACGTGGGATGGGTTCTGTTGCATAAGAATAAGTTCGTCTTATCTATTAGTATCTCGTAACCCACTAGGACCTTGAAATGACCTTGTTGGCTTATTTTCAAAAATGTTGTTTGTGTTGTCATTGACATGATTTCCAAGATCATGTATTGTAGCCTCAAGTCACCCTTAGGTAGACCCAAATGTATTATATCCTCCTGGGAGTCGAAAGTCACTCGTAGGTAAACCCATGTACGACAATGCCACTCGCGGCTAACGCCGCTCGTAGGTTTACCACAAGTAATCTCCTCCACTTAGGAAGCTACTATGCACAAAAATGTTATAATATTGTGGGATGGGTTTTACCAGGTTTTCACATTAAACTGTGGAAGCCGACATGCTGGTCGTAACATGCTATTTGGAAATGGATATGTCCCGGACCATTGCGATTGGGAAGCAACATGATAAAAACACCTAATTGCATCTAAACTTCTGATAAGAAGTCGTGACATTGTAATATATTTTGAATCATAAACTTCCAAGGTTTGAGTTTTGTATTGTGGGAGGTGCTTGTGGCAATGGTTTGTGCTAAGATTTTAGCTGGTATCGTATTGGAAATCGTATATTTTGAGCAATTTGAGCAGCTTATTTGCATTTAGTGGTCATGTTTCTTTTTATAGGTTTTAGAATGTATGTTGTTTGCAACGGTAAGTGGCCGCTTTCTTAGGGCATAGATAAGAGTGCACGCGCCTTTCTTTTTTCGGCAGGGACGACAACAGCTCCTAGCGGATTTTCGTTGAGGCAGGCCAGCATATGAGGGATTTTCGTGGCAGCAGGTCAGGCTTTTCAGGAAATCCAACTTCCTAAGCATAAGCCCATGTGGGCAGTGCTTCTGTTTTAGAGCTCCGGTGGAGCTATGCTCTTGCGTTTTTAGACCTCCGAGTTACGTGTTTGACCATCTTTTCTGCACACTATAGGTACAAGGAGCTTCATATTTTTTCTTTTGGAGTTGCCTTCGCTCGTTTCTGGAGGTGAAGAGGCCGCTGTGGTTGATTGCGTTTTCAAATTTGTAGCAGAATGCTCTGCCGTGTTGCATGCAGGGTAGAGCTGGAAGGTTTCACTCCGGTGGCAGCAGTTCATGGTGGTAGATGCTACCATTGGCTTTTTATTTGGCACATCTAATGCTGCATGCTTTCTCGCTTCTATCCCCTTTCCCGGTTCTAGGTCCTTTCCGGCCATGCCATGCCATGCCATGCCATGCCATGCCATCTTCCGACCAATTCCCGCCATCTTGCGACCATGCAATAGTAATCCGACAGCATGCCGTTCAGGAATCAGAGCTGCCATAGTTGATTAGAAACTCTTGAACAGTTGAGCGGCAGTTCATTGGGGCGGCTACCATTGGGTTTTTATTTGGCCAAATTTAATCAATGGTGAGATTAAATGTCTCCATGTAGGAAATCGACCTTAGGAAGTGGCGAAGCCTTTTTTTTTTTTTAAAGATGTGAGCCATTGATTTGGTATGATACTGGGGAGATGCTCAAAATCAATGGTTCATATTGAATGTAATATATTTTGAATCATATCTATCTATTATTTAAATTTGGTTTTTCCGATCTAGAGGAAAACTTTTTGATTTTTTTTTTTCCAGGTGGATTTCTAAGGTTGTGGGAGGTTTTATCTCCTGTAAACATCTCCGGTTCTCCAAAATTGAGCATCTGGTTTCACTATGATTTCGAAATGTGATGAAAGAGTTTATCCTTTCAATATCTCGGCATGCAGGTCACGATTCATGCAAGCCACAATTAGGGATACTCCTCTCTTCGTTTGGCCACAAGCAACAGAAAGTCCCGTCTTATTTGAGTCTGCGATAAATCATCATCGCCATGGTTCCATTGTACTAGCCCATTGTATGGGTCCCATGACCTATTGGTCTCCGTGGACGTTAAAAAAACTATTCTATTCTATTCTATTTTCATGGCATGGATGCCACTTTCCATTTACTTGCATGATTTCTGTGGTGCACGATTTCTCTTAGGCATGTCTTGCCGGTTTGCAATTCGCCATCTATCTCTCGAAGCATTGGCAAATCCTTCAGGACCATATCTATCCTTGGAGATACGTCCAGCTATTCAACATTATTTTGAAATGATAATCATCTTCAAAAGATTCTAAAGTAGCTATTCAGAAACTTGGTAAGCTCGGTATGGTTTCTCTTTTGGAGTTAGAGATATAGGAGATATATATCTCATATTTTTAAGATCCATTTGAAAGCCCAAATGTTGCTAAGCATTGGATCGTCCTCAAGAACAGGTTGCAATATTTGTAGTCACGCCAAAAGAATCTACAAGCAGCCAACCAGGTACAGCTGATAATTCCATTCCTCTGTTCTTTATTGTTGCCATGTGATCTCTTTACATTTTCAAATCTTTGCCATTCTTAATGCTTGCTTCTTTCATAATCTGGTTTTCAACAAGGTTTTAAGTTGCTAAATAAAGAACTTAATCAGCAGGTTTAGAGATGCAAACATTGGAAGCCCTAGACTGACCAGACCAGATATGACTGCGTGTTTGAATTTAAATAGTGCATTTGAATGTTTGGTAATCAGTATTACCATGCTTTTAGGTAATTTACCAAGACTTCACATAACAACCAACACATAACAACCATTGACATTAACAACCAACACATAACTACCATTGACATTAATTAACACAACCATTGGATCCAACACATTTAAATTAAAATCCCCCTTAAACCCCCTTTGGTTTGGGTGCATATTCACACGGGGGGTGACTCCGGGCAACGAGAGCTGTTGGATAGGCATATTCAACCCTTATTCCTTAATCTACACCATACGTAAAGTTCCTCGTTTGTGGGGTATGCAAGTATAAAATTTGCTATACTGTATAACAAGATTCGCAAAATACTATAAGATTTCAAGCAGAATACTATATGGTGTTGATTTTGTACGTGCAAAATACAATTATGAGGGCTCTCGCTGCCCTACATCACCCCCCGTGTGAATATGCACCCAAACCAAAGGGGGTTTAAGGGGGATTTTAATTTAAATGTGTTGGATCCAATGGTTGTGTTAATTAATGTCAATGGTAGTTATGTGTTGGTTGTTAATGTCAATGGTTGTTATGTGTTGGTTGTTATGTGTTGGGGGATTTAATTTTTATATGTTGGATGTTAATAGTTTGTGTTGCAAAAAAAAATTCGGGGCCTTAGGGACGCCCGATGTGACAAAAATTTTAGAATTCAAACCAGAAAAAAACTATAATTCATTTGAGGCTTTCATCACACAGCTTTTTGAATTTCATCACAATAAAACAAATAGAACATAAGCAAAAGTTACCATAAAGATAGAGCGGATTGATCCCATTATTCTGAAAGTCATAAGGTTTACAACACCCATACACAAATATTTTTCAACTGGAATTTAACAGCAATCTTTGGCCTCCATGGATTCTTTTCTAGCACACAAGGATCTAGAAGCCTTGGAATTTGCTTAATAACTGCCTCAAAATCTAAAAATGCATGGTAATTTTTTGCAAGCTTCATTCAGAATGAGCCATAAAACAATATCCAATAGCGCAATCCTGTATTAATCAGCTGGTAGGATGTGAAAGCCTACTAAACCCGGCCGAAAAATTGATGTTTTAGCATAGATAACTTAACCAAACATATCCATATCATAACTATCAAAAAGATCTCGGAGAGAGCTTTCCAACGCAATAAAAATCATCTCAAACAGAGCTTTGGATCAAAAGTTATGATAAGAAATGTGTTGCCGGCGGGGAAACTGCACTACATGCGCCCTTCAAGCCCTTCATGTGCCCAAGCCCTTCATGTGCCCATTATGCACCACACACACAAAAAGAGGGCTTTTGTTGTGAGTTGGTTGTTGACCATTATGCACCACACGCACAAAAAAAGGGCTTTTGTTGTGAGCCATTGGTTGTTGACACAAAAAAGGGGCTTTTTGTTGTGAGCCATTGGTTGTTGACCATTGGAAAAAAAATGGCTAAAATCAATGGCTCAGAAATGGTGCACTCTAGATGTACGCATTAGTACATCCATTTGAATACATCACGAAATCATAGGAAAACCTTAGTGAAAAGCGTACAAAAACACAAAGAAAACCCCCTGTTATTATGCTACATATTCAATCAGACTTCTTTATCTTATTGTTCCTACAAGTTGTGGTATGTTCCACACTCATGAAACCATGGAACATTTCTTTGTGAGCTTTGGCAGCATCTTTAAAGCTCTTCTAGAGATTGACATCAACTAAAGGTGATTCCTGTACATTTTGGTTGCTGGATGTCACTAGACATTTTTGAAAACCTGTGGATGCTTCACGTCTATCAACTACTGTTACCAGTCACAGAATATATTTGGTCCAATAGTCATGCTCTTGACTTGATGGATGAATGCACGAAGCTCTAGGATCCACAAAAGGTAGGCATTTGTATTCTTTTTTCTTCATTTATCAGAGAGTAGCTTGCAATTTGATTTGCTTGCAACTTTCAAATGTTTTAAACTTGCAACAACATTTTATTCCATATATGCATTTACCCAGGTAATATTATAGCAGCTTATGCACATGATTATGTGATTCAACTAAGGAGAAGGAGAAGGAGAAGGAGAAGGAGAAGGAGGTTGCATGGTTGAAAATGCATAGTATGTGCTACTTGATTCTGAAGTATATTCCGAGTCTGCAATCTCAAAGACTACAATGAGCACATATGCTAAGTTACTCTCCAAGGATCTGCGCAACAACAGAGATGGAAGAACCAAGTCTTATGTGAACCCCACATGCCCTGGAGTAACAACTTATATGACTAGAGTCGTTGCAGAAATTGGTATAAAGGTCATTATTATTGATCTTCAAGGTAAAATTTTCTTTTACAAATTGCAATATTGTGTTTATAATGCTTCTTACCTGATGTGCTAGATTTGAAATCCTATCGCCATTTCTAGAAGCTCTACATGATGCAATGTCATGTTGTTTTCCTGTGAAGATGTCCATTTACCAAGGATCCCGAATTGCCTGGAAGATGTCGGTTTAAGGTGAGTTAAGGCTTTGGTGTAGATCTCCCAGACAAGCTTTAGAATAGATTAATCATCCGGATGTACATTCATAGGCACTAGCATGATGCAGGAAAATGCATTTTCTATGTTGCCCACTGTAGAAGCAATATTCGTATGATGGTTTCATGTGTTTAGGCCTTTGCCCACAAGAATATCCATATGCCTCCCGAGTCCATAATCTATAACTAGCTGTTAGCTGGGTTAAATGTTGTATCTAGCATAGCAAGACAAGCATTCCATGCAACATATTTTCTTTATCTCTCGGTGGTGTTGGAAACAATCAATCTTTGTTATGACACTTGACAATACTACAGATGCTTGATAGATTAAATTTGGATCCATTCTGCAAATTGAGGGAATGCCTTTTGTTAATGGATTTGTCTTTTATGCATAGATCTCTTAGAGAAGAAGCACTTAAAAGAATGATCTCCTCTTTCTACTAGCTGCATCAAGGCAAATTTTTACTTCTGAGCTGAGGTGTCACAACATTTGATCCCAGATGATCAAACAAGATCTTGCCATACTCTAGATGATTGTAGCTTTGCTTTAGATCCATTGCAAATATTTTGTGATATTTGTGCCATTGAAGTAAAGATCTGAGGGGTGCAAAACATTTGATTCCAGATGATCAAACAAGATTCTATGATCAAACAAGATTTTGACATACTCTGGATTATTGTGGCTTTGCTTTAGATCCATTGCAGATATTTAAAGGAATATAATAGATTTTATTGATTTCTTTTAATGTTTAAAAGGACTTGCTTCTTCTTATTGTTATTCTCTATGTTTGTACTCTTGCAGGAACTATCTGTACTCTTGCAGGAGCTATCAGGATATAAACATTACTTCAAGGTTACGACACTTCTAAATTTAATGATTAAGATACATGACAAGTGAAAAGTTTTGGTAGATGCTTGGAAAGTATTTCAAGCAACGCCCAAAAGAAATATGCGTTGGCCATTGAATCATTCAATGTACCAATACTATAACCATCTACATATTGTTTTTGAGTTCTTGGCTTTTTGCATTTTCAAATATTTATGATTGCGATTTAGTTGATATGCTGGCAGCACTTCTCAATAGCTGGAGTCATGCAATAGATGCTTCGAAAACGAGGCATTTCAATCTAGTGATTAGTGTCAGGGTAATGCAATGGGATAATTCCATTTAATTCCTTGCATAAATAGTAGATTTTATATTTTCTAATCTTTTGCAAGGAGAAATGAAGGCTGGACTTTTGCCAATCTGTTTACATAATCCAATTTGTGTTTGTACATGTGGTAACTCACAAGTAGATCCGGATCCTTGAGTAGTATTTCTTTTTATTCAAGCAGTTATAAAGTGTAATATTGTCATGTTGACCGGGCATCTCAACTTGATTATTTGACAGTTTATAAATTCAAAATTGTCTGCTTTCCTATTTATTTGGCCACTCACTTCAACTTGCTGAGGTTAGTCATTATGTCAATCTTTCATTGGAACATTTCTTAAGTTTGTCCTCATTGAGAAAAGTTTGTTCTCATTGGAAAAACATTGGCATGTTCAACTATTTAGCAAACATATAAAAAAAAGAGGGAGTGAAGCTTGTAGGGTGCCGAAAATGTTTCTTGGCGCAGGTAGCGGCTAGGGCGACGGGAGAAAAGGGAGGCCGCCCTCCTCTTCTCTCAATCCGGCACTGTTGCTGGCTTCTTGAGGGATTTCGAAATCCATAGGGCTAGTAGGAGGCTCTTTCTGCCAATTTAGAGGATCTGCACAAATCAAGGCTGCTGGTTCCTTTTTTCTTGAAGTCTTTTTCAGGGCGGTTCTCTCAAAGGCTTACAGGTAATCCACTAACGTGGATCTTTTTGCTCTAATGCATCAGATGCATTATGTTTCCTTGCAAGCATGGAGGATCTTGGCAGATTTTTGTGATTTTTTTGCAATCCAAAGACTTCCAGGAAGTGGAATAGGCCGTATTTTTCTCATATCTGGATCTTTGTGATTGAGCCGGCCTGGAAAATTGCAGAGACTGCCTATTTTCAACTGATAGGAACACACTGAAAGGATATATGCGTCCATAAGGTGGAGCGAAATCATGTTTAGCTCTTGAGGAAAGAATACTTCTAGTTATTTGGTTACTTGCAGTCTCATCTTATTCCAGGTTCTTTAAATAGCAGTTTGATTTCCTTCTTTTCCTTTTGCTCTTTCTTGCTAGCAGAAAGGTTTAGAGTTGTCTTTCTTGAAAAGAACAGAGTAGTTTGATCCATTCTACAGATCCGTTAAAAGAAATGGACTCAATTGTGATTGCCGAGCTAGGGACATGTTGTGGACATGATGACGCCTTTATATCATAAGCCAGACTTTTGAGGGGAAGTCTGGTGGCTGGGCTTATATGTCTAGCTTGCCTCAGGTTGATTGTTTCACTTCCCGACAATGCGGTGTCTCATTTGGGTTCATATTCTGGCTAACTAATTTGCAGTTCTGATCAAAATCTAGGGGCATTGGCAGCTTCTTTGAGAAATGTGGCAGATTTCTCATGTTACTCTTGTTTCTTTTCTCATCTTCTCTATTCTTGCAAGAGGATTTTGAGCATTCAAGATATATCTGCAGCTTTTGGAAAATATGTTCTTCACTCTTGTAGTATTCTCCCTAGTTTGGAAGATGTTGATTTGGATCCTGTAGTACAAACTAGGTAGAAGAAGAGGTTGAGAGAGACCTATAAGTACGGAAGCTTCAGTCATGGCATCTGATCCATGTGGGATCTTTGTACTTAATTTTTATTTGATCCATGAGGGATCATTATTTGTGATAATATTTCCAATCTTATGAATATAAAATTTTCTTTCTTTCAAAAAAAAAAAAAAACCTTTTAAGTCAATCAGGTCCTAAGACCTTCATAACTTTTAATCATGACATGATCTTTGCAAGAACAAGTCATGATTCAATAAGCAGCCCTAAGATCAACCAGGTGCATTTGAACTTAGGCCAAGGACATGGTTACATGAGAAACTTCCAATTTTTAATTGTAGTCATTAAACACAATCCTTAGACATTTTTACAAGGCTACAATCCTTTAAAGCAAAGATTGCCTTGTGGAGTAAAAAATAGGCCATCATTATTTGCCTTTGTAGCAGTAAAACATAACAAAATACCATGTAAAATTAAGGCATCAGCCAATGCCATTTGAAATGTATTGAAACACTCCTCTTGAGCATCTGCAACTATCTTGAGCAGTTTCAAAATATTCGTAACATGCTAAAGAAACATAGCAAGGAGTAAAAGACCCTGTTACCTACAGTAGAACCAAAGGACAGTTAGCCAAGAACATGGGTAAAAGCCTAAGCTACTAGCAGGTGTCATTGGGTCTTTTAAGTTTATCACCCTTCACCTTGCTTGAATTCTACAAAAAAAACAAGGACAAAAGATTTTCCTACCCCCTAGAAACAAGGCAAGTAAAATAGCATGCCCTTAATTATACCGTTCAAGGGGGGCTGTTTTCCTGATCATATTGTAGATCACACCTAATGCATCATTTAAAGTTTAGCTAAGATGCGTAGGTCATGTTGAGCTTATGAGTGGCCAGCCTTTAATGCGTGTCAGTAAAAGAACCCTGTACAATCTGCAAATTAACTTTCTATGTAAACCGTCTCTGCTCTAATATACTCATAGCTAATAGCCAGATTTCAACTACATTATTAATAGCTCCATATTCTGCATATGCCTTAATCATTGTGTAAACAACTCCCTACATATGCACTGTTTGCTTCAATATCAATCCACTGTCATCATATCCGCAGTTCAAGTCATCATATCCATTGTTCATGCAAAATTCTGTCAGTGCCTCAACCAGCAAGGTCTCTAAGCTATGCAGAAATCATATTACCATTATATAGATGAATAAATAAAGGCAAACGGTAGAGAATTAAGCATGCGAACCATATCCGTTATTAAATAGCAAACAAATGTATCTATCTGCACCAAAAAGCATCTTCAAACGAACATTTGCTACACAAGCCTTGTTAGTATGTTGTATGAACAAATGACAAATGTTAGTATGTTGTTACAGGCCTTGTTTTCCAGCTACAAGAAAAAAGCTCCTATGCTCAGAAAATGCATCCAAACTTGCAGATCTATGGCTTAGAATTAAAAGGCACATCTCCTTATCTTTATGCAGTAACCTGAATCTTTGGCAGACCTACGCAACATGCAAAGCTTCCAATAGCCTATTTCTAAATACATATTTCTAAGTATCTTCAAGATCTATTTAATGCAGCCTGCTAGCCATTATTATATCCATGTTCATATACCCATACATTTTGGACGATACTACTAGAGATAATTGGAAACCTATGCATTCAATTTAATTATCACCTTCCCCTTGGTTAGTGCAACAGCATCATGCAATGTTTAAGTAAATCGGTGCAGTACAACGCATACATCTCATAATAATTATAGATCTGTAGTAAGATAGTAGGACATTAAAAAAAATAGAGCCTCAAACCTGTGGAGGACTTTGAAGTTCGGGACAGCTTCATCACTAGTATTGCACCCAGTAATCTTCACATTTGCATCAGGCTAAGCAACATCATTCTCCATGGAATTGATCACAACAGGGATTTGCCTGACCAGTTTAATTTCAGACGTTACTATGGTAGATCCAATCTCCCAACTGGGATGCCAAGCTTCGCTCAAATCCGGGCAACATGCTCAAATCCGGGCAACATGCATAATCCTCAGCATTGAAATACACTAAAAGAAGGTGATCTGGCAGTTCTTAATAAATAGACTAGCTTCATACCTTGCTTATTAATACATGTCCCAAGCCGTAAGGCTAAATCGGCTGTGGAAAAAACCCTAAGCCACGTATCTACTGATTGGCCAAGCTGTAATCCATATCTAATGACCAAGCGACCATGCATTTTTTGAAGTCTTAAAAGCTTTAAGAAATAAATTACGTATAGAAAGCATGCCCAACATTTTCAAAGACTTGACAAGTCACACAGGTCTACTCATCTTATTTCCTTATATCTCATTGTTTCCCAAGTGCAAGCAACATATAATACTGCATTCTATCATTACTTAAAAAAAAAAAAACCTTTTAAATCTGTTATCCAGACTTTTTACCTCTTTAGACCTTTTCAAGGAACTAATTTGGTACAATATGCAGCCCTAAAAAAAGTCAGGTGTCCAATTTTTAGGCCAAGACTATGTTCCCATTATGATAACATATTTTCGATGCCTATGCTCATTAATCTCATATACTATCAAATACACAAAATATTAATGAAAATCTTCCCCATGGCAATCTTATGGTCAAGCAAATGCAGCCAGCAGTAACCATAGAAACCAATCAATCTTTAAGAAATCATTAAATGCCACTGCAATCAACACAATGCATTTGCCAATACAGTTTTTCTTAAACAATCATCATAATTTATTCATAAAGTGTCATTACATGCTCTATGCTCTAAACGTTTGTCATTAAGCAGCAAAAATAAAATACTAGGAGTTAGCCATATCAAGGCCACATGTCTTGTTGCTGTCTTCATCAATACATCATTATAATTCCATGTTCAAGATCGAGCTTCCAATTTTAAACGAGAACATAGCAGGGAGTAAAAGATCCTGTTACCTGCACCACAAGAACAAAAACAAGCATTAGATGGTTGCCTTGCACTGGGTAGCAGGTGTCATAAGATCTTTTAAGCTTATCACCCCTCACCCTGCTTGTAAACTAACAAACAAGATTAAGGTAAATTAGTCTACTCAAACTGATTTTTCTGAGACAAATGGCAAATGGAAGCAAAACTGCCATATATGGTCAGAAAACAGAAAATCAGATTGAATTTACATGTGCTTATGCATACATTTACAATCTACATACATGTAAGATCCAAATAATTGCAAAAAACAAAGAATAACACCTGCAACCCTATGTACCACATTGGTTGCAACACATAGAATAACAAATATGTGATCGATTTAAACTTAACAAAAAGAAACAAAGCCCCGCGAACTTTGTTATAGTCCTTATCAATTTAGCAAGCCACAAATCGATATTCTTCATCATAATAGCCTGGAGTTAAGTCTGGACTCTTTTTAGACTAGCCCTTATCTACCATGATGGAAAGCTATTCTTGATCCATGCTGGTTCATTATAGCAATTACTGCTAATTTACCCATCATAAATCTGATCTACTAACTTATTACGATTTTGAACAGTATTATCTTCTTGGATCAACCCTACTTCCTTAAATCACTTAAATTACTTAAAATAAGCAAATGCTTGAGTAAAATTCAATCTACTACACTTAAAGACCTGGGTATTTCGCTTGAACTCCATATTTTTTTTGCCAAGTTGTAGATCTGGTTCAGTATGCTGTAGCAATCCCTCTTCTCTGCTAATTGCATCCATAGATCCCACCATTCTGCCAGGGTCTTCTTGTCCTCCAGTAATATGCTCATTAACCCTGTTACAATTTCTGCTATAATCAGGGTCTTTTGCATTGCCATCACCCTTGTGATCCCCTTCATCTTCCCCTTTCTTCTTGCTGCTCTCAGTACAAATTTTCAGTGCATCCTTCACAGAAGTTTTGTGAAACTGAAAGAGTTTTTTGCAGCTGGTAGCTTGGCTTTTTTCCTCTGCAATTCTCTTCCTAGTAGCCAAATTCAAGTCTCCTTTCTTTCTCGTCATGTGATCTTAAAGATCACAGACAATCCAACCAGGAGGAATGCAAGCATACGCAGGGTAATTCTGAAATAGCCCATTCGTTTATATTCATGCAATTAGTTCTTGCTACCGACAGTCCTAGATAGGTTCATACCTTGCTTTACGCTTCTTCCAGTAATCCATGTGTATGTATATCTGTCAATCCGATGTCAGAAGTAACCGTAATCCACCCGGCATAGCAGAGCATCCAGATCCGGCAACCCTAGTTTTTTACTGTTCATCTCGACCATTGCTTAATATTTTAGAACTCAAATAATTTCCAAAGGTCTCCCAATATCCATACTTTTATTTTTCTAGTCACAAACCTATCCCTACTATTGTGCACTATTATTGGGAGGTGCACTAGGTGTAACTTAATTTCTACTGGGTAGATGGGAAACACATACAAACAATGTATGATTTATATACTTCATACAATCTAATGCTAATGGCTACAACAACAAGTTCTTGCAGTTAGCCATAATTCTTTTGCTACTAACTGCACTTGTTCATCTCAGGGTACCTTATTCTGAGTATTCTACTTACATTGTTCTCAGGACCTTTATTTTTGTTCCCAATTCATAAAACCATATACACCCATTATTCATATTTTGGTACATGTCAACCACTGCACTGCATATATGGTATGTAGAGTGGTTCAGCTAATTTCTAAGTACACTATGCCACATTGGATTAGTACTATGTTCTTGATCATTTCATATAAATAAAAAAGCCTACCTCCTGCCGTAGGTTCGGTGGGTGTACCATGGTTTTCTTGCACATTGCAACCATATTTTCATACTTTAGTTTGTAACAACAAGGCTGGTAGGGCCCTGTTGCTACAGGCCCCACCTACACCTATGTTGTTATTCTTCATTCCCTGCCATATATACCAGATTTTTCAATGTCCCCGACCATGTCCTTAATATCATACAATAATCCAGGGAATTTCTCCTTTTGCAGTACATTAAGCACATTCCACACAATATCTCTTTTCCTGAACCCATTCAAACAAAAAGCTTCTATGAGCTCAGCCATATCTTCTGCAGCATTATTACTTTCTGTATGAGCATAAACATAAGGCATAACCTGTGAAATAACTACCTTAGATGCTTGCTTATACGGTCTACAACTATCTGCTCGAATGAATCGGTTAACTTTGAATGGTAATTTTTTCCTTTTGTCAAATCTATTCATTTTGAATAACCCTCTGTCCTGGTCAGTCACTTCAATGGATATGTTCAAGAAGTCACATTTGACCCCCATCTTCTTGCTCGGTTCATCTTGAGTAGTAATGTATGATGTCTCATCTTTAATCCCTAGGTAGTCCAAATTGTAGATACAAATCTCTGCTTGAGGAGATAGAAATTCAAGTACATTTCCCCCATTAATGATATTCAGGTCATCAATGTAACGAGCAGCATGCTGAAACCTATAAATGTCATTGTATCTTCCTTTTGCTGCAAGGTTTAGAATAAACTTAAGTTCATACCAGCCTAGATACAGGTTGCACCATGCTGGGCTACAAGCAAATCCCATGGGGATTCCTTTTTGCTGTATCCATATTTCATTTCCCATTTGTAGATAACAGAATGACAGTAACCATTGATTCATGTGTTTAAATTCAGCTCTTGTAACATGTGTCCAACTAACCCATTCTTTGTCCTTATGGTTCCTGGTCCATTTCACAATAATCTTACTGTGTTTTTCTTTAATGACCATTTCCAGTAGGTGCTCCTCATCCATCATAAATTCCCAAATCAGGTCAGTAATCTCGTCCATGATTTCAATAATTCCTTCTGATCCGAAGATCGGAATATTCTCATAACATTTCATAATATCTGCTGCAAATACGTTATGTATTTTGTATGGGAGATTTATTACTACATCATACATAGAGTTAATCATCCAACTGGCATTTATGGGTTTTTTTGCCCAGAGTCTACATCTGGCTGTATGTCGATGACACATGAGAGGCCATTTTTCCATAAAGTTGTTGAGAATACCTGTGATGATTTTGGCAGTGCCTGAATAGATTGTGTCAAAAGCATTGGTTAACCACCTATATTCTCCTTTGTGGGCCTTAAACGTGGCCATTAGGTAAGGAAGTTTTTGCTTACAGGTTAACCCCAGATTTGGAAATTGTGCCATATCTCCACAACATTTCTCAATGCATTTTTCAGGTGGGATGTCACATTTTCTGAAGTCATTACTATTCAGCCTATTTTTGGGCCATCGTGAAATATGTTTTTGGCAAATGAACACCACATTATTGGCTGCCTTATCTAGTCCTGCCACATACAGATTATTATTGAGCCATTCAATATTTCTTTTTACCTCTTTATCGTTCCAAAGATATCTCTTGCTTGGTATATCCTTTTTGAATTCAACTATCTCCATATGAGCATACTGAATTAGCAAGTCCGAAATATTCTGTACATCACTTTCTGTCAGGTCTAGCAGCTCATACTTATGAGCTGTAAAGAATTGTTGGCATACTTTATTGAAATCTTCCATGAACTCTTGTACATTAAAGCTGCTGTCAGGAATATGGTTCAATCCATATGAAAAGGCTTTCCTGAGTTTTCCAGACTTTATGATATTCAAATCAATGGTTCTAACATGCCCTATGGCCGGATCAATAAATTTGGCCAAGTTTGGGTTACTGCAAGGACAGCCATTCTTGGTTCCATCAGCAAATACCTTAAACGGTTTATAGACTTTGTCCTTGATCTGCTCAATATATCTCCATGAGAATGTTGTTTTTTCAATAAGTTCTAGTCCTCTTTCATGTAGTATCTCACTGAGAACAACTTCAAAAATCCTCTTAATATTGAATTTTTCTAATGCTTTGGAAAAGAATGTTGCATGGATAATTTTTGTATCCTCTTTTTCTTCTGTACAGATCAGATGTCTCCTTAGGTTTTTGTCTTTGATAATTTCTCTTGATTTGATCTTGTGTACCTACAATATTTACTAAATCAGTACTTCAGTAAATGCAACATAACTTTAAAGATAAAGGATGCAAGATCTTTATTCATATCGATATGTAGGCCAAATGGCAATGGGAAAAAATCCCTATCATATTTTCAAGAGATATAATGGAAAATTCTCTTGTATATCAAAAAAAAAGGAAGAACTCTGATTGAGTTTATTCTTGTGATTCTTCCACAATGTTTATCTCAGCATGGTAGTCATCAACCAGTGATGTAACATCTTCTTTCTTCTTTTCAGCCGTGGCATTTTCTGTTTTCCTAGGATCTTTAGTGATCCTTGGTGCTAGTACAGGGGTCATCATCTTTTCATTTTTGGTTGTCTTGTTGGCATTATACCTTCTGTCCACAAAGACTGGCTTTTTGGCAGATCCCTGAAACTTGAGGAATGAAACCGGTTTGATCATCTTCTCCACAATGTCAGCCATTTTATTATCCCCATATTGCTGTTTGAGACTTTTCTCAGGGGTGTTTGCAAAGCTCAAGGTCATTTCCAGCATATTCTTTCTTACCTCTAAGTAAGAAATATACGCTATAACAGCTGGTTTTAGCATGTTACTGAGCAATTTGGTCAATGTAACCATTCTCATCATAGGTGAAGCTTGTGGTAAAATAGCTTCCATTTGGTTTAATATAAACCACACTCCTTGGTCAAACCAAATGACTCCACACTTGCAATCTTCATTTTTGTTACCTTTGTTTTTGAGACTCTTGTTCTTTTCACAAGTGCAAGTGAAATATGGACAGTGTGACCTCCAAATTCGCTTGAGGTAATAGTCATTGCGCTCAATATTAGGGAAGGCCATGTGGCCTTTTTGGCATATTTGTATCTTTCCACTTCTGATGCATGTCTGATCAAAGAATTCCATTTTGAAGTCCAAGTCCACATACAAAATGTTAAACATTCTGTCAAGTTTAGTAGCAGCCAGTTTGGCATTACTGACTTCCTCTTTGGAGATACCAGCCAAAGCTATCCATGTTTCAGTGTCAATTGGAGCCAGAGCCCCAAAGTTACCACTCTTCCAAATGGCATGTTCATACATAGCAGCATAACCTTCTACAGCCTGCTCTGTGATTAATGGGAAGCAAGCAGAATTAGCCAAGGTAAGATTGGGGACATCATCTTCTGCTTCAATGCTATTATCCCCTTGCATATTCGAACTATCCTTTTGTTGCACTTCATCATCAAACAGATCCAATTCAGAAAATAAGCAATCCTGTGCATCTTGCTTATCACAGTAAATTGTTTGGTCATTATTATCAAAAGTAAGAGGTTTTATCCCATTTGCTTTTTCCAATGCTGTAAGGCCTAACATGAATTTTTTAGCTTGAATATCTTCAAGGCATGTTCTGTCATATAGAACAGTGCTGAAATTCTGATATACACTGGCCAGAAGGTCTCTACATTTAGTGTATTCAAAGTTTACCTTTTTCATAGCTTGGTACATCTTGAACCATCCGTCAAAACCCAGCCAAGCAACAGGTGACATCTTCTTGTCACTTGTATTTATCTCCATGAAAGTAATATATGAATGGATCTCCTTATTCTTCACGCATCCCAGAATGGTCTGAACTGCAAAGTTTGGGCAAACAATGCCACACTTATCATAATTCAATGCCATAAGTTCCTTAATCCACTGCATGTTGCTGTCTTCTGCACCATCTTCTTCTTTTGTAACTTCCTATAATAATTTCAGTAAACCATTAGTTCATTCATCACCTGGAATTATAGTAAACATAGTCAAGGTAGTTGGTAAAACCAACTAACTGGGTAAGAATACAAAAAAACCTTTTAAATCTGTTATCCAGACTTTTTACCTCTTTAGACCTTTTCAAGGAACTAATTTGGTACAATATGCAGCCCTAAAAAAAGTCAGGTGTCCAATTTTTAGGCCAAGACTATGTTCCCATTATGATAACATATTTTCGATGCCTATGCTCATTAATCTCATATACTATCAAATACACAAAATATTAATGAAAATCTTCCCCATGGCAATCTTATGGTCAAGCAAATGCAGCCAGCAGTAACCATAGAAACCAATCAATCTTTAAGAAATCATTAAATGCCACTGCAATCAACACAATGCATTTGCCAATACAGTTTTTCTTAAACAATCATCATAATTTATTCATAAAGTGTCATTACATGCTCTATGCTCTAAACGTTTGTCATTAAGCAGCAAAAATAAAATACTAGGAGTTAGCCATATCAAGGCCACATGTCTTGTTCTTTGTCTTCATCAATACATCATTATAATTCCATGTTCAAGATCGAGCTTCAATTTTAAACGAGAACATAGCGGGAGTAAAAGATCCTTGGCACCGCACCACAAGAACAAAAACAAGCATTAGATGGTTGCCTTGCCTTTGGGTAGCGGTGTCATAAGATCTTTTAAACTTATCACCCTCACCCCAGCTTTGTAAACTAACAAACAAGATTAAGGTAAATTAGTCTACTCAAACTGATTTTTCTGAGACAAATGGCAAATGGAAGCAAAACTGCCATATATGGTCAGAAAACAGAAAATCAGATTGAATTTACATGTGCTTATGCATACATTTACAATCTACAGCTGTGTAAGATCCAAATAATTGCAAAAACACAGCAATAACCTGCAACCCTATGTACCACATTGGTTGCAACACATAGAATAACAAATATGTGATCAGATTTAAACTTAACAAAAAAGAAACAAAGCCCTGCAACCTGTTATAGTCCTTATCAATTTAGCAAGCCACAAATCGATATTCTTCATCATAATAGCCTGGAGTTAAGTCTGGACTCTTTTTAGACTAGCCCTTATCTACCATGATGGAAAGCTATTCTTGATCCATGCTGGTTCATTATAGCAATTACTGCTAATTTACCCATCATAAATCTGATCTACTAACTTATTACGATTTTGAACAGTATTATCTTCTTGGATCAACCCTACTTCCTTAAATCACTTAAATTACTTAAAATAAGCAAATGCTTGAGTAAAATTCAATCTACTACACTTAAAGACCTGGGTATTTCGCTTGAACTCCATATTTTTTTTGCCAAGTTGTAGATCTGGTTCAGTATGCTGTAGCAATCCCTCTTCTCTGCTAATTGCATCCATAGATCCCACCATTCTGCCAGGGTCTTCTTGTCCTCCAGTAATCTGCTCATTAACCCTGTTACAATTTCTGCTATAATCAGGGTCTTTTGCATTGCCATCACCCTTGTGATCCCCTTCATCTTCCCTTTCTTCTTGTTTGCTCTCGGATACAAATTTTCGGTGCATCCTTCACAGAAGTTTTGTGAAACTGAAAGAGTTTTTTGCAGCTGGTAGCTTGGCTTTTTTCCTCTGCAATTCTCTTCCTAGTAGCCAAATTCAAGTCTCCTTTCTTTCTCGTCATGTGATCTTAAAGATCACAGACAATCCAACCAGGAGGAATGCAAGCATACGCAGGGTAATTCTGAAATAGCCCATTCGTTTATATTCATGCAATTAGTTCTTGCTACCGAGCGGTCCTAGATAGGTTCATACCTTTGCTTTTACGCTTCTTCCAGTAATCCATGTGTATGTATATCTGTCAATCCGATGTCAGAAGTAACCGTAATCCACCCGGCATAGCAGAGCATCCAGATCCGGCAACCCTAGTTTTTTACTGTTCATCTCGACCATTGCTTAATATTTTAGAACTCAAATAATTTCCAAAGGTCTCCCAATATCCATACTTTTATTTTTCTAGTCACAAACCTATCCCTACTATTGTGCACTATTATTGGGAGGTGCACTAGGTGTAACTTAATTTCTACTGGGTAGATGGGAAACACATACAAACAATGTATGATTTATATACTTCATACAATCTAATGCTAATGGCTACAACAACAAGTTCTTGCAGTTAGCCATAATTCTTTTGCTACTAACTGCACTTGTTCATCTCAGGGTACCTTATTCTGAGTATTCTATTTACATTGTTCTCAGGACCTTTATTTTTGTTCCCAATTCATAAAACCATATACACCCATTATTCATATTTTGGTACATGTCAACCACTGCACTGCATATATGGTATGTAGAGTGGTTCAGCTAATTTCTAAGTACACTATGCCACATTGGATTAGTACTATGTTCTTGATCATTTCATATAAATAAAAAAGCCTACCTCCTGCCGTAGGTTCGGTGGGTGTACCATGGTTTTCTTGCACATTGCAACCATATTTTCATACTTTAGTTTGTAACAACAAGGCTGGTAGGGCCCTGTTGCTACAGGCCCCACCTACACCTATGTTGTTATTCTTCATTCCCTGCCATATATACCAGATTTTTCAATGTCCTGACCATGTCCTTAATATCATACAATAATCCAGGGAATTTCTCCTTTTGCAGTACATTAAGCACATTCCACACAATATCTCTTTTCCTGAACCCATTCAAACAAAAAGCTTCTATGAGCTCAGCCATATCTTCTGCAGCATTATTACTTTCTGTATGAGCATAAACATAAGGCATAACCTGTGAAATAACTACCTTAGATGCTTGCTTATACGGTCTACAACTATCTGCTCGAATGAATCGGTTAACTTTGAATGGTAATTTTTTCCTTTTGTCAAATCTATTCATTTTGAATAACCCTCTGTCCTGGTCAGTCACTTCAATGGATATGTTCAAGAAGTCACATTTGACCCCCATCTTCTTGCTCGGTTCATCTTGAGTAGTAATGTATGATGTCTCATCTTTAATCCCTAGGTAGTCCAAATTGTAGATACAAATCTCTGCTTGAGGAGATAGAAATTCAAGTAAATTTCACCGATTAATGATATTCAGGTCATCAATGTAACGAAAAACATCTTTGAAACCTATAAATGTCATTGTATCTTCCTTTTAACAAGGTTTAGAATAAACTTAAGTTCATACCGGCCCTAGATACAGTTGCACCATGTCTTTGGGCTACAAGCAAATCCCATGGGGATTCCTTTTTTTTGTATCCATATTTCATTTCCCATTTGTAGATATATGGAATGATGGTAACCATTGATTCATGTGTTTAAATTCAGCTCTTGTAACATGTGTCCAACTAACCCATTCTTTGTCCTTATGGTTCCTGGTCCATTTCACAATAATCTTACTGTGTTTTTCTTTAATGACCATTTCCAGTAGGTGCTCCTCATCCATCATAAATTCCCAAATCAGGTCAGTAATCTCGTCCATGATTTCAATAATTCCTTCTGATCCGAAGATCGGAATATTCTCATAACATTTCATAATATCTGCTGCAAATACGTTATGTATTTTGTATGGGAGATTTATTACTACATCATACATAGAGTTAATCATCCAACTGGCATTTATGGGTTTTTTTGCCCAGAGTCTACATCTGGCTGTATGTCGATGACACATGAGAGGCCATTTTTCCATAAAGTTGTTGAGAATACCTGTGATGATTTTGGCAGTGCCTGAATAGATTGTGTCAAAAGCATTGGTTAACCACCTATATTCTCCTTTGTGGGCCTTAAACGTGGCCATTAGGTAAGGAAGTTTTTGCTTACAGGTTAACCCCAGATTTGGAAATTGTGCCATATCTCCACAACATTTCTCAATGCATTTTTCAGGTGGGATGTCACATTTTCTGAAGTCATTACTATTCAGCCTATTTTTGGCCATCTGTGAAATATGTTTTTGGCAAATGAACACCACATTATTGGCTGCCTTATCTAGTCCTGCCACATACAGATTATTATTGAGCCATTCAATATTTCTTTTTACCTCTTTATCGTTCCAAAGATATCTCTTGCTTGGTATATCCTTTTTGAATTCAACTATCTCCATATGAGCATACTGAATTAGCAAGTCCGAAATATTCTGTACATCACTTTCTGTCAGGTCTAGCAGCTCATACTTATGAGCTGTAAAGAATTGTTGGCATACACTAACAATTTCTAAAGATGCTTGAAAGCAGTGTATTTTCCCATTTCGAATGATTTGAATTAAGCTTTCATTCAACTGCAGTGGATGGTCAGAAACATCTAGAGGATTTCAAAAGCTTCTTTGGACGTCTATATAATGGTGTTTCAGCAAGAATATGCATCTTCTATTGGCACAGGTAGAAGAACCATTCTATGTTATCTAATATTGCTATGAATTGATGTTGTTGCGATGTGTATTATGTGGTAGACATATCTTAGGTATTATTATCTGAATGGTTTTTGAGGATGTCTGAATTGTCACTAAGGGTAGAGATTAAATTTGGCAAACAAATCAAATTAATAAGGTTGAGGTCCTCCTGTTGAAGCCACTAGAGCAAGCTTCAAGCATTGTGATAGTTAGTTATGCCTCATGTCATCATATAAGATAAATATAATATTAAAATCTTTCTTTTCACTCCATATGTTTTTTACCGACTGATAGTTATGCATTTATAGTAATATATCCACATGGAAAACGCTTTTTACAAAGTGATATGGATTATAGTAGAAGTATCCAAACATAGGCAATGTATCAGGAGAAATCCTAATGCGTTTGCACAAGATTATAAAACAAGGCAGGGTTACTACACAATGAAGCAATTTTTTTTTTAATCTATTTATGGCAGTATCAACCTTTTATGTGACATTGATTAGAACTTGCTTTAGAAGACAATATAAAGATCATCCTTTTGTTGCCCAATGGTCTTCTAGGATAAAACTTCATTTGCATTTTCACAAATTCAACCTGGAACATGAACAATATGTTAAAGCTATTCCTCAAAGTTTAATGATTTGCCAATTTTTTTATAACAATCCTTATCATCATACATTATTTCTCTTCTATAAGCATTGATTTCAAACTTCTATTCGACATAAAGAATGAAATGAACCTACAATATAGCTTTCAATTTCTCAATGCCACTAATACCAAGAATTTTGATTGTAGAAAGAATTCAACACGAAATCTTCAAATACTAATGAATCGCGATCTTTCATTCTTCACAATTGAACAAGTTAGACCCCTCATGCAGGACTTATATCTTCTTTGTAATGAATCATCAAAAAAACCTAATTAAAGAAGCATTAACATAACTAACTAACGAAGCACCTAATGCGGAGAGACTATAGGCCAAAGGGCATTGACCTGGTAATGGAATTCACTAACATCACCCTCTTTATCAAAGGTTTTAGTCTATTGATAGCAACATAAATTCTTAATTACATTTGTCTTTATTTTGGATCTGGAGGCATGCAACCGATGGGGGTGTTAAAGTTATTTCTATGATCATTATGTATAGGTGTGAGGTAATTGAGACCCCATTCTTCAATCGAGGGAGGGTCCCAACAGAGGGTGGGGCTCGACGACCAGTAGTAATCGTAGATTATATTCTCTCTGTATATTCATCCAATAACTGAGAGCTATAAACCTATAGCTCTACTTTCCTTTGCAACTTGCTTGGACTTTGGTTTTGGCTTTCCATTTGACTAGACTTGCTAACTTATAAAAATGTACAATTTTCATATTGCATATGTCCAACTTAGAGCAAGTCAACACAAAACATACATTAATGCCCCTTTTTTAGTATCATGTCCAATGTCCAACGCCAAAATTGGGTAACACAAAACAATGACACTATCCCAAACTTAATGCATCGCCTCCTATTTGTAAGTTTAGACAATATCATTCTATTATCTACCGCTACATTTATGCAACTCAATGTAAAAGTAATAGAAATCCATATAGGACACCTACAAGAAGAAAATAACTATAAGCTCAATTCCTAAAATAGAACCGTATTTATGCCCGGCAACGCCACCCGTTACTAGTGTACATTAATTCTCATGTTATCTACCTATTAATGGCTAAGCATTGTTGGTTGTTCATAGATTAGTGTAGTTCTTTTCCATTGAATTGTTCCACCTGTCTATGGGTTGTCACGTTAAACTTATCTTGAAGATTGCCAACGCGATCTTCTCTACCAAGTTTTGACGTTTCTTGAGAAGAAATTATCTAGTAGAGTACACTATGCCTTAACAATTTTAGCTTGTCCGCCTCGTCCGGAAGATCGCCATGGCGATCTACTGGATCACTTTCCATAGTTTAATGGCGCTTAAGTTACTGTTCTGCCGCCATAAGGATATGCATGTACATACAATTTCTCGTGAATATTAATTTACCTACCAGAAAGTACGTTTAATACTGGTGCATATTGGTCGACAAGGACAAGGTTCTTTTTCTTTCCAGGCAATGACCACAACCTATGTCGTTGTCAAATGAGAAAACAAAATTTCTCTAACAACTTAATTCTTGCTTTGAAGGTCCATGCCACGTGTACAAAGGCAATACTTGTATTGAGCTATTGCAAGCCATTTTTTTTAATCCAAAGGTTCATGATGTTTTAGAGTATTTTAGAACCCGGGTTCTCTCATAAGTAAGGTTAAACATGTTTGTTGTGATGTTTAGATAACCATTTGTGATGCCTAGATAGTGTTACGGCACAAGCTCGGGGGAGCGGCTCAGAGGATTTGCAGAGATGAACACAGAGGCAAAGGTGTTAGTCATCATTTTGAAATCTAGATGTGTCGCGGAGTTAAAGGAAGAAGCTATTGTAATATAAAAGGCCATGCCTGCTAAAAAAGGCTAAAGTCGCAGAGAGATCTATAAATAGAATCTAAACTTCAGTTGGACATATCTCGGCAACCAGAGATCTGATTGCAGCAATTTTTACTTCATTAGAACCGCCTCGGAGTCTAGTTTCAGAATTGGGGTGACATATTCTGTAGTTCATCCGGACGAGAGAGTAATGTCTGAAAATGTGACGAGGGGTCACAAAATTACTGCGGCAGCGACTTCACAGTTTTGTAACCAAGTCTTTATGATCCACAGTTGATCCCAGAGAAGTTATTTAGTTGAATAACAGAATTCTCAATTTCTGGAAGAGCAACAGAGATCCTTTGCAATGTTAGCAAATCTGAGCCCGGTTGGGTGGTGAATTTGTGCCAGAAGATCTTGTTCTTGGGTCTTAAAGTTGTTTGGATTAACTGTGACTGCTAGTTTTGCAGGTAGAAAAGACGGTTCGTATCAGATAGTTGTTTTTTATATGCATCAAATAAGACCTCTGACATGCATAATGAGGAAGATCTAGTCTCTAAAGATGATCTTTTGGCCGGGTGGATTCATGATATGGTGTCTCAATTCCGCTCATTTTTGCACCAAAAAAATAGCCCAAAACATAGTTCAAGATTGTGGTTTGTACACACAAAAATTCAAATCATTTAGCATTTATGATAGTGCGAAAATAAAATTCCCTCTCTTTGGCATGATATCTTTCTCGAGAATAGGACCTTTGAATTTTCCACACAAGCCAAATGCCACGGAGACCAAAATAACGTGAACCGCCAAAAAATAACCAAAAACACTGAAAAGACCTAAATAGAGACTGCAGAAGAATAGCCAGATCTTGTGGATCGTAGCTTGTGGATCATAGCCAAACAAATCTTGTGGATCATAGCCACCAAACAGAGATTGGCAGATCATAGCTTGCCAAATCATCAGGGAAAAGTTTTTGGGAAAAGCTTTTGCCATATGCAGTGCCGATTTTGTTTCCATTGATTTTTGACCTTGTGAAAAGACCTAAACAGAGATTGTGGAAGCATAGCTAGATCTTGTGGATCATAGCTTGTGGATCATAGCACAAAGATTGTCGGATCATAGCTAGAGCTTGTGGCAAAGCTTTTGCTGTATGTAGTGCCGATTTTGTTTCGATTGATTTTTGACCTTGTGGAGTTGGTTCAATCATTGGTCTCTTAAATTTCATGGTTGTAGAAATGGAAAAAATTGTCTTGAATGATAGTGGATTATTATACAGGGATTTGTTAAAGCATGAGAAAAAGTTTGTGGATCCATTAGAGATGCGCAAGTATTGGGGACCAAAAGTGGAGAATAAAAAATCCTATAGATTGAGGGCTCTGATAAAAGAAAAGAAAGAGGCTTTTCTGAGCATTTACAGGGCAATAAAATGGGCAGGTTAGTCAAGTTATGGTTGTAGCATGGTTTTTGCGTGATGTTAAAGGTAAGGATATAGATCGGTTGCTTCAAAAAAGAGGTCTTCAATGCTAGAAGAAGATAATATACACATCAAAGAAGATAGTGGGACTAGAAAAACACTAAAACCTATACAAGATTCAGGCATCACTGAATATTCTAAGACCGTGGAGTCCAAGAGACAGAAATATGGTAATACAAATTTTCCAAGAGACAGAAATATGGTAATACAAATTGTAGTTTTTATTTTGTTTAATTTGCATTTTGTCTGTAAATGAGCTTATGCAACACAATGTGGTTTCAGCAAAGTTGGAGATGCAAAAAGGAGATTTCACGTTTGGACATTCTGATAGTAAGTACTTTTGATAAACATTGTTCTCTTTTAATTTTTGGACTAGAATGTGGATTATATGATTTCTTAAAGGACTGTAGAGTCTTGATAATCATTGGTTCGTTCATAGCCTAATCTTTATGGTTATTGTGGTCATAGTTTTTGTGGTTTTAGTCAGCAGATCTTAAATTGTGGTTCTTTGGTAGAGTTGTGGTTTGGAGTTGTGAATTTGTATTGTAGATTTGAAATTGTGGTATAGAATTGTGATTTAGAGTTTGTGAATTTAGATTGTAGTTTATATATTTGGATTTATTGTTTGTGGTTTATGATTTGTGATTTGGGGTTAATGGATTTGGTTTATGAGTTAGGTGTCTTGGTTTGTGAATTGAGTGACTTTTATATTGTGTTTTGTGTTCTGTAGTTTGTGGTTTGTGGTTGCATGTTTTGGTTTATGGATTGGGGGAATTTTATATTGTGTTCTGTGGTTTGTGGTTTTGCATTTGTGCTGGTTTGTGGTTTTGCATTTGTGACGGTTAAATTGTGGTTAAGGATTTATATTTTGTGCTTTGTGGATTATATTTTATAGATTGGACCTGAATTATAGTGAGTGGAATATATATTGTGGATTGAGCCTTTAATAAAGTTTCTTTAGATTGTGGAATATACTTTGTATGCCTGTAACTAATTTACTGAATTGTTTCATTATAGATTCCTTACGGGTGATGACAAAATGGAAGGAGTCCACTGAATTGAAGGTGAAAGAGGTTGATTGCAGGCTACAACAGTCATATAACAAATGGAAAGAGTTGAAGAAAACCTTTAAATCATTGAGGGAGAAGGAGCATTATATGCAAGAAATTGTAGACATCAAATGCTTGATGCAAGGAATGACAAAAGAAGCAGCTGCAGGTGTGTAACAGGTGGTAGATATGAAGGAAGCCAAGGTAGTTAAAGTTGTGGCATCATTGGTTGTTGTAGAGGAAGATCTTGATGCTATTGAGAAGAGGATGCAAGGGAACAATGATGAGATTGCAAAACTCAGACCATGTCTTGAAAGGCTTATTGAAGGCTGCAATGTCCTTAAGAACGGGATTAAGTTAGATCCTTATCTACCTGAGTCTATAGAAGCAAATTTTCTATTAGACTCACCTGAACGTGTATGTCCCTATTGTAGAAGATTCTTGGAATATGATGGGAAGCCACTGCCCTTTGTTACTACAGAGTGTAACCATGTTTGGCCTCATTATTAAGGTATGAGCAATAGTAAATTTTGATCTTAACAATAATTATATTTTGATCATTAAGCAGGGATAAGTGTTGTAGCCCAGATTGTGACCAGACCATATCTGCCACTTGGATTGCTGCATTTGACTCATATGGTATGTATAAGTGGTTAAGCAATCAACTTCTTAACATCATTAAATGTTGATGGTTTTGTTGGTTGTCATTTTAGATGTCCAATATGCAAGCACAAGTAGAGATAAGGGATATCTATTCTCACAGATAGAAGAGCAAAAGATCAAAGTGGAGAATGCAGTGCAACCTGAAATTGAGAAAGAAGAGCACACTGGACAATCAGAAAGTGAGAAACAAGGCAATGTAAAAGTTAATAGTTTGTATTAGAATAACTTATGTTATTTTTCATTCTTCTTGTATCTTGTTGCATGCAGGCTTCAAATTGCAGTCAAATCTAAATGAAGAATCAAGTGCAGCATATGCTGATGCCTCCAAATTTACATCAAGTGCAGTAGATGCCTTCAAAAGCTACAGTGAACCTTCTCTATTTGGAGCTCCTAGCCCTTCTAGCTTTCAAGCAGGAAATTTCCACCGCATCTGAAGACCCACTTTCTAGCTTCAACAACGAGGATAAGCTCAATAGACCTTCTAGCTCTACCAAGCAAGCGGAATCCACCACATCTGAAAAACCGCTTTCTAGCTTCGACCATGAGGAGAAGTTCGTTGCATTAAAAAAACCACTTTTTATAGTAGAAGTCAAAGGTTTCATATTTGGTTGGTTTAAGATACTAATTTTATTATTCCTTTGATAGTTCTAATATTATTCATACTGACGCTATAGTTTCTATTGGTATAGATACAAGTAGCAAATTCAAAACCGAAAATGTCGAAGAGATATCTACTAGAAAAATCAAAGGTATTCTTCCTTCATTTTTGCTGAAGTGGGGGAAGGACCCACTTCAGCAATGTAAAGTGATGGGGGCAGGACCCATCTGGGTGTGTTGTAAAGTGTCACATGTCCGATAGGATGCTGCCTTGTGGCGTGACGTTAAAATCTCTTCTTCTTCTTCTTCTTCTTCTATTACAGTTAGTAAATTAGTGTACTAATTCTCTAAATATGTAGCAACTCTCTTGGCTCAAGAAATACAATTTGATGATGATAATGTAATGTCAAATAGCATTTTACCTCAATCACCATCCACAATACAACCAAGTAAGATACCTGCATTGATTGAGTTAAAAGGTTTCATTTTTTTTCTAGCTTCTTTTTTGTCTCGTTCTTCCTCAATATTTGGCCGTTGTATCTTGTTGTTTTTACTAGTACCTGACAATTCTGGTGGAGACTTGTTGTTCAAAGAGAAGAAAACGGACCTTATTATACCTGGAAGTGATTCTTCATCATCTCCACCCATTAAGAGAATCAGGTTATCTAAAAAACTATTGATCTTTGATTTCAATGGTGTGCTTGGAAAATTCTACGAGCAAACTAGTAGGAATGTCATACCAAGGGTGGATCCACCACTAAAACTTTTGATGCTTTCCAAAACAAAGATGGTGGTATTCAGGAAAGGTTTATTCGAGTTTCTTGGCTGGTGCATAAACCAGTTTGACATTGCAATATGGGCTGATTTCGATGGTACCATCTTGAACCTGATAATTAAAAAGTTCTTTCCAGAAGATATAAGGAGTGCATTAATATTCCAGTGGGGTCTAAAGGAACTCACTAGAGCATGCACTAAGTTAATAAAATCAATATTAACTTCAAGATTCTGGAGAAAGTGTCCAAGATCACAAACCTCTTGCAGGAAAGTGGTCAATACACTCTTGGTTGATGGTTTATTTGCAAGAATGTTGTTTGTGGATCACGTATTGTAGCCTCAAGTCACCCGTAGGTAGACCCACACGTATTGTACCCTCCTCGGACGTCATCCGTGGGTAAACCCACGTATGACAATGCCATTCGCGGCTAACGCCATTCGGGATGGGTTTTACCAGCTTTTCATTGCTCGCATCCATGGTGTGTGATACATGTATTGAGGTGTGTTAGATTGTTTTAGAACATGGGGTCCTCCCATTGAAGGTTAATTATGTTTGTGATGTTCAAACCTACATTTAGATAGTTGTTATTTATCTGTTTAACGCATAAATAATGTATAATTAAATAATTCGGATAAAATTATTCATTAGGAGGTTAACGAGAGAGCCTGGTAGCTCAACGGTAGAGCTCTGCTTGCAGGAGATCTGAGATTCAAGTCCCCAGCCCCCCCATCCTAACAACAAACAGCCTACACTTTTTTAATACTATACAATACGTATAAGACATAGGCGTTCCTGGCTTCCGGAAGAAAGAAAAAAGCAAAGCTTTGGATTAACGCAAATGAAATACCTTTGTATCGATGGGGCAGATGGGAAGCAAAAGAGTAGGCCAACAGGCTCTCTGTAGTTCAATCTGGCACCGGCGCTGTTTATGGTCTGTTCCAAAGGCCTTTTAGGGTTCACAACTAGAGTTTTGGCTGGAGCTTTATAGCGTGTTTTGGCAGAATATTCGCAGGTAAATAGAATCGCAGTTCATGCCAATACTAGCAGATCAGAAATCCATATTCCTACAAGGAGTTTCTGTTTTGGCAAAACAACTAGCACCTTCGATTCGATTTGAAAAGGATGCAACGCCTCTTTGAAAGCCTTTGGGATTCATTCTTCAGTACAATTGCTAGAACAAAGAGCAAATATTCGATTTGGGGTGCCTTCGCACCCACCTTTAAGTTAGAATTGAGTTAAAATTTTTAACTGTCCAGTTAAACTAATAAAAGATCTTTATGTTCGCACCAAGATTAATTTAACTTTCCGTTAAGACATTAACTTAACGGAAACTAGTTAAATCCGTTCGCACCAAAAAAAGTTAAGTTATTTTTCTTAACTTAATGAATAGAATAGAATGGTAAACAAAAGAAGGGGTTCGCACATGCCTTAGTTAAGTTAGTACTAACCTAAAGCTAACGGCAATTCTTTCACATATGTTTCGTTAAGTTAGCGCTAACTTAATGCTAACGGTGAGTACTTCACACATCCTTCATTAAGTTAATTTTTTTTTCATTCAGTTTTAAAACTTCTATTAGCCACAAGAGACTTCTATTAACTACAAGAGACTTAAGGCAGTTTATCCAAAAGCTTCCTAGAATCAATGCCTATATAATCTAATGATGTCTCAGGCCTCGACAAGCCCTCTAGGTCCATGAATCTTGAATGTCTTATTGACAAAGCTTGCGTAATCGGCATTGTCCATTATAGCCAAGACTTTCAGCAGGGCCAGGTTTACCAGCAAGCTCCAATTCAGCAATATATATTTCTCTGTTCAAATTCAATAGATCACGCTGCAAACAAAAGACAACATCAGTAGATGGCCAGTTTTGACACAAGCACAAAGAAATCGTCCAAGAACTAAGTTCCAATACACACAAAAAAAAGACATAACAAAATATAGACTAAAGACTCTATACCTTCATTTTTTTTCTCGCCGAAAGTTATCTTTCGCCAAATGAGACGAACTTCGCTCAAACTCCACCTAAAGAAAATGGCGGCATCACCTAATCAGTATACAACATAAACCGCAATGGCGAGCATTCTTGGGATTTCAACTCACTCGAATTTGCCTTAGAAGTCGTAACTCATCTGTTGGGCCTTGATGCTTTACCCTCATCCCGTAGGGCAGCAAAAACGTAAACATCGTCACCAACCCACAATTTTTGCATAAAAGGTACTAAAATTCACAAAATTGGATGATACTTGCTTCAATCATAGGAGCGCTATAGATAAACACATTGATCCATGGTACTTCCCTAAGGAAAAATGACAACATAAATTTCAACCAAAGACGAGATCGGTCATGTAGCTGGTGACCAACATGATTTGTCGTGCAATTACATGTGTGGTTGAGGACTCAATCGCCTATCCCTTTTTGCAGTGGTGCACAGGAAGGTTATATAAAGTTTCTTACATGAAAATGTCTAAACATTTCGGGCCAAAGACCATCATTGAAGTGGGTTAGTGGAACATTCAAAAAAATAGCTCAAAACCGCTGGGCGGCATACAACCCAAAACAGGGAAAGGTAATCGCAATTTCGTTGCAAGCAACCAAGTAAGCAATGCCCAAAATGCATTGCAAGCCTACAAGTAAGAACAAGCAAAAATTCACTTTGAAGAAAATGCTCGCATTTAAATTGCTTGTGGAACTTCGGTGATTTTCCCAACAAAATCCACAACCTTTAACATGACCCGGGACATAAAACATATGAGAACCGACCTTTGCTCTCTGTTGGGGACCGTGGCGCTCACAATATGCTCAGATCTTTGAACGCATTCCACCGACGGGCTTACAAATCATATAAAGACCATGGTCTCTTGCACAAGTTGCATGAAATGCACCATAGCAGTGACCAAAATTGCACTGCAAATAGCATTAAATAAGACATCAGCAAAACAGCAGTAGTTATGGTGACTATATCAAAACGTACCTTCAAACATGCTCCCTACTGACGTTGGCAGACACTACACACCAAGGTAAAGCGATCACCTGGCACATTTTCCTGCAAATGAATGCAACATCTATCTGTTAATTAAAGCAACTATATTGCAAGAAACTTGAACAAAGACTGAAGTTAACCCACCAAGCCTTCAATCGGCGCAACCTGATCTTGTCCTACTGAAGTTTCAGGGATCCACTAACACCAACATAACCCAAATCAGCAATTTAATTTGCAAATCATTATTGCCTAAAGCAAACCAAGAGAATAAGGTAACACCTTTCAAACAATCATGTGAAATTCGAAAACGACACGAGCACAAAATACATGTACCCAAATGACCATCCATAGCCTTCTTAAATGCTCCCAAATACTCGACACTATGCACATTGGACACCGTGAGTCGTCCAACAACTTAATGGGTTGCTTGGTTGATATTGGTGCGGAACTTCAACACGGGGTTGGCAATACCATGGACCTAATGGCATCCTCACAACCCCATAACATTCTTGATGCACGGCTACACGCATTACGCAACAAAATCCAAAATGCAGCTGACCTCATCGAATGTCGCGACCGGGCGCCCTCTGCGACCAGCACCCTCTGCGACCAAAGATGGGCGTCCTCTCGACCTCTGCGACCACCATCGCCGTCCTCAAGCTCCTCGGTAATGGGGATAACCAGCGTTAAAGTGACCTCTGAAAGGTCACTTTAATTTTCAGTGCAATTTTAATTTTGGGTTATCATTCTGTTAAATTTGGTAACCTAATATAAAGTGGTGTGAAGATGGTTTGGGTTAAGGATTTTAAGTTAAAAAATTTAACGGAATGCTAAATATTAACTTAACGGAACACTAACCTAACTTGTAGTGTGAACCTGAAAACTGTTAAAACCTTAACCCAATCCTAACTTAACGGCTGGTGCGAAGGTACCCTTGTTCTAATATTGTGTTGAGATGAAGAATAACAACTGAGAAAATGGTGTCCAAGGAATGCTAGAGGATGCCACGGGCTAAAGCAAGGTAAGCTACTCATTTTGAGGTTTTTAATGTTGGTGCTGTAGTATTGCGTCAATCAATCTGCATATGTTCAATCAATACTTCAATGATATCTGTTCTAGCTTCTGCTTATCGGGTTGTCCATGTTCAAATTGGTTGGCTTAAAACACAGGAATTGCAGTGGTTCCCGTATGCATGCAGATGACTTCTTGCATTCATACTTGTCTCCTGGCATATGGTTTATAGCTCTTCTCAATCACCACATGTTAATGCTTGGGTGCAAGTGGCTTAGGTGGCCTTTGCAGCATCTTAACTTATATGAGAAGAAGCATTTGGAGGATCCCTAGAGCAAAGACAAACAATGCTAGCCGACTCTTGCAAATTATGCATTTATTATTGCATATTCTGTTTTTGTATGCTGCATCTCTAGACATGTACTTTCGTATGTTCTTCCATTGATGGTCTAGATTAGAATGTACAAGTTCTTAATCGACAGGATGAAGCTTGACGAGGATGGCCTCTTCCTTGATGAACTCTTAGGGTACTAGGGTGCAATGCCCTCTTCATTCGGTTGAAGGCGTTTGTTAGGAAGTTTATCATTCATTTTGATCATTATTTCTTGAAGATGTTTCATAAGACTATACCCCTGGCAGTCCAACTTCCAAATCTGCTTGTTTTACTGTACCTTGCTTTCTTGGTTTTTTAAATCCTAAGCATGTCAGTGCTGGCGTGTTTATTCAACATTTAGTCTCTTTGAATGCGCTAGCTTCTATGAAAGTTTTCATACAATTGGGTTAAAAATTTTCATGTGTACATGACATTACTAACTGAACAAGATTTATTAAGCAAGGAAGTCCAAGTTGCTATATCAGGTAAAGGTAAAATAATCTTCAGCAAGACCTCTACTACAACTGTCTGTCCAGCTTGTCCAATGTCAGCTGTGGAGTTGTAATATTCCAAGGTTCTCGTAATTTGGTACTCTGGACTCATAAAGACAAGCGACGGGCTTTATTGAGCATGGTAGAATGACAGCAAAATGAAATTATGGATATTACAAGGCATAACACCCTCTAGCATCATAGAAGACAGAGTTTGAAATGCTTCTTATCCACAGCGATGTTGTGCTATGCCAATGAGAGAGTTCGAAGAGAGCAGAGAGAATGCTGTGGCATTTTGTTGAACACTTCTACAGCAGCATCTGGAATACATCGACACCTTTCAAAGTACAGCAGTGTGTGTATCCTGGTTGCATACTTTCCCACGTATTGAAAAAGGAAGCTAAATCGGAAAGGAAAGGCTATATGACACAAAATAGCTGGTATGATGAGGATTTGCAGCTAGAAAGCAGGCTTTGGTTTCTAGCTGCTTTATAAAAATACATTGTAAAAAAATGGTTAAATGAAAGACAGTTATGCATCTATTACTAATTTTATCACACAATGACAATTAAGATAACAAATGTACCTAATAAGCCCCATACAAAAAAGGCTATATTAGTTCAGACATGTTGCCATCCAATACAACAAAATTCTTGTTTTCATTAGTTCTTACCCCAGTAGGGCGACAAACTAATGCCGCAGTATTTGCACCAACTCACCTTCGAGGCTCAATTATTAATGTCAGACAACCCAAGTCTCGTACCTAAACTACAAGATAAGAGCATTTCTAATTAGGTTATTTTATTCGAGGGTAAAAGAAATTTCCAAAAGCCACCAATCAAATCCTCTGGCTCTGAAAGGATAACAACTTCATGATAATAATCAGTTCCCAAATTTCCATGTGTTTAGATACTTGATATCAATCCTTGAGATCTCATTATATCAATATATTGCACTATCAGGACTGCTGCATCTATAAAAATATTGACCTTCATCGAGAGCAACCTCATTATTATGCTCGAAGATCAACATGGTAACAAAAGAGCCCCACAATAGTGTTCCACGAGAAAACAGAAGCAAAAAGGATTTCTGTAGATGGTAATCTATATTAACAATAAACGTACAAACCTGTTTGCTGTCCCCGAGGCTATCCCTAATCAAGAGAGAGTGGTTAGTCATTCTTAAAATAATTAATGCTTTCAATTACACCATGGGGTCATACAAGGACTTATCTACAGAATTCAAACAATGAAGAATTTCTCTTTTCCAATATTCCATTTTGCTTTGCATTCCAGTTCGTGAAGAGAAGCTTTCTCTTCTTTGTAACACTTATTTGTCTTCTTCTTTACAATTTGCTGAAATGAATGCCCCATGAATTGCCTTCTTGATAATTGTACAGTTTCCTAGATAATCATCAGTTAGAAAATACCATTGACTCTCTTTAGCTCTGTCATGTCCAGAAAATTTATCGTGGGAATTAACTGCCAAGTAAGGTTTTCCATTTCTTCTAGCATGCTTCAACATCTTTATCAAAGTCTGGATATATTTGAGATTAATGTTGTCTACAATGTAGTCCATATATATTTGGGTGGAGTCAAAACTTGCATTGCATCGTCCGAGGAATGTGCATCACAGAAACTACCTATTTGTCTTTAGAATGTGCATACTTTCCATCGCTATCTTTGTGTTCTACCACTTCTCTAATTCTTTTAAACTACTAATGTTCAACTTCACAGAAGCTCGTTGTCTCTTGACAGATACATTTGCACATAGGAATTCCATAGAAATTTGCATTGCCGCATCTTCACATGACAGAGGCAACCCAGTTTATATCTGTCATTAGTAATTACCATCCATTGACTCCTTCCTAATGCAATTAACTTTAATCAAGATCTTTCAACATACATTTGCATTTCTGCGATGATTATGCCATGCTGCCAGTCTTGTACAACTTGTGACTCATTAAGACTGTCAAATAACATGAAAACATATGCCTAAGCATGTCAGCCATTCCTTCTATGCTCAGTGTCACAGGATGTAAAAATTCATGCCAGCATGCACTGCGGTCATTAATCCTTCCTCAATGCCAAACTCATCATTCACAAGCTATAACAATCGAATCCAATCAATCCAAAATCACAAATTTATATCTGCCATTAACTTATAGAGGACTAGTATCACACCTTAGCAAGTAGAGCAAACAATTTGTCGTTTATGTCCATCTCTACTTTGTATGTACGGAAGAAGTGCCCTTGGCGCTTCAATCTCGATGGTCAGAGCTTAGCCCTTACGAGTGTTCCTGTAGCTAAGCACACATATGGAAAAATAGTGGAAGTTCGGAGCTTACTTTCCAGAAGTTTCTCTTTTACCTGCCCGTTAGATCTAAAGACCTACTCGCAATCTATCAATTTAATTGACGTGGACAATAGAAATGTCCAGATGGGTTTTGTGAAAATGAAACCGGAAAAGGGGAGAAACTAGATGGAGGGACGTAGTAACGATATGCCAATTTAGCCTAGTTTCTCATGAAGATCCAAACTTGGATCTTTTGTGGTTATATAGTGGAACTCGGCACATAACACTTCTAAGGATGGAGTGTTCAATAGGAGGATTAAATGATGTTTTGCAGAATTCCTTTTGTTTTCATCATAATTTAAAATATGTACATGTCAAATATGAAGCGGCATATAACAAAGAACAAGGGAATGAACATAGAAATATGACTACCTAATCAAATGTCTTTCTTTTATACTTGGAAAGGAACTGTTGAAATTAATAGTGGGGTCCCACTGCACAGTTTTGAACACCAAAAAAAAAAAATTCTTGGCCATAGCCTTGGCCACGTACATTGTGCAGTTAAACATTCAATAGCCAATGAAATAAATAATTTGAAGATATGAGGAGTGATAGGAATACTTGAAAAGGTTCTAAAGGAATTTTAGATGTTTCTTTGATGTTTGCAAATCTTAACCACATTTATTGCAAAATTTCTTATTGAGAACCCTTGTATATAAAAACATTATTTGTAGACAGTTGATTGGTCGTCACATGGTTAAGACAAATCAAAACCTTCAAAACTCAAGGCTTATTGTCCACGTCAATGATCCAATCCTGTTCTCTCATCCACTTGGCAATATACTTTTGTCAAACATGCGAAATAGACGACACATTCAAACTATAAACCTTGGCGATCATAAAGCAGCTCATCTCTTGAGAGAGCAATTGCTTTAAGTTCTTGAATAGCCGTAAGCAAAATAAAAAGCCATGGAAAACTAAGCAGCACATACAATGTGCCCCAAAGACAACCTTCGCATACTAGCATCTTGTTTTATGTTTGTTGGTTGCATCTATATAACAGTTTAGAAGCTAGGCTACAACATGTACCATGGCCCATGGCAGGCATCCTCTGCGGCTGTGGAGAATGTTCATTGAAATATAAAATTTCATAAATTGGAGAGAATAACACAATTTTGAGAATTTTGAGCTTCTTTAATAGTTCTTAAGCTCAAGTGTGTTGCCTCTTTAGCCAATAACTCCTGTAGCTGGATACCTATACTCATAGAGATCATTATTATCAATGGCTTGTTCTTAACAGACCAACCATAGTCTATGGTTTTGAGATGCTGGCAATATGGTCTGTCATTAGGATTCGGCCTCCAATTTTTATGCCAGCAATCCCGATATTCTTGAGCGTAAGCAGTACCTTTCCTTGCTAGATGCTCCTACCAAGACATAAGCACCTCTTCATAATGGGAAAGAATAGGATCTTGTTGTATAGGGTCCTCTTCTGCACAGGCTACCCATGTAGGAAAGCATCTGCCGGCTTGATCAGCAGGAACATACCTTTTTTACATCTTGGTATATATCGAATATTTCAACTGGATTGCATGGTTTATCCTTTGTAGGTCCCATTTAGTGTGGGGGTGCAGTGTACTCATCAAGCAATACGGATTCAGGCTCAACAAGCATGGCCTGTCTCATGAGAGCCAGATTCTCTAATTTCCCTGCTGTTAGAGGAAACCTCTCCAAGTACAGGCACTAGATTCGACCAATAGTCAACAAACCTCATCCATGTAGGCACTGGACTTACGAATTCATATTGGCCCGAGAGATATTTGCCCAATGCATCATGTACTTCGCAATGGACGATCGCAAAGCACCTATATCCTTCAGGATGGCTTTACGGCCTTAGGTGATCCAACTGGTATTGATGGCAAATCATTTGGATCTGCTTTCCGTATTCGTATACTCTTACCATGCAACCATTCCAGATGACCTGACCTTTGTAATACATTAGTGGTCGTCCATCTTCCATGCAAAATTTGAATAGTAAGAGCTCCAGGTGACCAATCAAGTTGCCTGAAATGTATTTGACAAAGGACTTCCAGTCAGAAACCTCAGTAACTAGATATGGCACTGGTGATTTGGTATTACATTCTTGAAATAGCTGCATTAGCTTGGAATAGTTAGTGCATCTGACCTGCATAGCAAGGTGGAGTACTTACCAAAGAGTGCATCAATGTCATCATGGGTGTGACCGACCATCATGAATCCAAGATGTATCTGATCAAAAACACCTAACCAAACAAGATAGGAAAGATAAGAGAAGAGATATCTATTCTTGTTCTGGCCATAGCAATTGTCTAGTTGCTGATAGAGCCTCCTAGGTAGCTATTTAGGCTGAACTGGACATTTGATTGGAGCCAGGAAATCATGTCCAGTGCCATTGACCTTCTTAGTCTTCAATGCATCCGAGTTATTGTGGCTCCCCATGCACAGTCAGGCATTTTGTCTCTCTTAAATGGCCCCAGCTTTCTTCTTAAGCATCCTCCAGGGTTTTTAATGCGTGATTCAATGAACCAACGTGGAAATCAGAATTATCCTTCCATATGTTGAGTGAAAAGTGCCCCAAGGCCCCTATGCCATGGCCATGCATCAATGCACCAGTCATACTAACTTTTTAAGGATTCTCCACTCCATACTATTTTTTCTAACTTCTCTAATCAAGGTACTATGATTTTGTCCTAGTCCATCTTATCGTGTTTGATTGTTAGGGCATGATCGCGAGCATGATGTTGATAAAGCTCTCCACAACTAGTAAAAGCTCCTATTGTGTGCCTTGATTTCGATTTGCAATTCTCTCATCTCCCTTGGATCTCTTGTCTTAGCCTCTTTTATTACAATACAGCTATTACATTATGAGAATGCAATCCTCTTCCCTATTGCAATCTCTGGATATGCTCCTTCCACTCGCTTAAGAAAGAAGGTGGGAAAACGTGCTTGCCTGTCATCTCCATCACACTGGCATCAACCTCATGAAGAATGTCCTTTTTGGTTAAGACAGATGGGAGCCTCTTCACATTCTCCCACACATCATCACTTGTTATTTTCGACCTATGAGACGTCGTCTCTGCATTCTCGTCTAGTACGCGACCTTGGTTTCTTTTAACCCATATTACCATGTTCAGCTACTTTGTGACCAGCTAGGAAAGGCTTTCGCCACTTATAAAAGCTTGACATTGGTATACCATAGGCTCTATGCCATGTTTTGAAGCACAATTGCTTGTTATTTAGCATGAGCTTCTAAAACTGGCCATTTTTTGAGCAAACATCTAGCATTTTCTAAGCAAATGCGGTCCTGTCTGCAATGCTCATATTCCAATAGAATATTCGCATGCGCATGATCTTACTTGTCAAGAAGCTAGCACAACATCGTCGTACGCAACAAAGTGAGGATCTGAAATCTAGAATGGCAGCTACAATGATCTTTCTTTTTACTTTGTTTGGCACAACTGGCATTCTTGGTGTGCAATTCACCATTTTATACGATCTTTTTGGTGCCTTAGCAACTTCCACGTTCATGGTGTAGGTTTCCATCTCAATGCCCTTCTCTTTCACAGGCTTTATAAGCCTTGACACCAGAATATTATCAACTAACACCGAAGCATTTGACCACTTTACCAAGTCGTGCACATGTGGCACTTCAACACAAGTTTGGCATCTCATAGATGGCTTTTCTGGCATTGGATATAGCTTCATTATAGTGGCGGCTAAGCAATCTTCTCCCAGCTTCATATCAGCAACTGCCTAGTTAGGATTAGTGAAGATGATCACGCCCAAGCCATAATGCATGTAGCAACAGTCATGCAAGAGTGTGCAATTCCTCTATAGGAGCTCATCCCTTGAAATGTCTCTGTCGTGCGTTTTTGCCTGGGGTGGACTCTGCTAATTTCCCACGACCAACCTTTTTTTTGTTTTTATTATCTGTGCTGGCGGAGTGGAGACGTCAGGTTCGGATGTAAGGTAGGCTATATCCTGCGCATGCCATAAAATGAAAGCCCCTTTAGACTCTGAGAGAGTAGCAATTTCGGGTTCCGGATAAGGTAACAAAAGGCTTCCATCTAAAATGATTTCCACTGCACACCCTTCGGGCAAAGGCAATTTACGGTGCTTGGTGAAGCTATACACTTTCCCTTCGGCAACTTTGATACCATTGAATAATATGGACCTCACTCATTCATGCTGCAAGAAGAACAAGAGAGAATGCTATTAGAAGTCGTAGTGGCGATGTCTTCTAGCACTCACTGCTCATTTGGACGTGACAATATGCAGGACAATAAGAAAATGACAAAGAACTTACCTATGAAGTGCTGTTCAAGAATGCCATCGTGATCCTGATGGGGATTGAGAGGGCAGTACTGAAAGCATTTGTGGATATCCGTCCCTCCTTCCTAAAGGTGAAAATTAGGTTTCAAGATAAATATTACATCAACTACATTGTGGAAAATTACACCTATAAAAATATCTAATGAACAATTTTTAATCCAGCAAATTGCTATTGCGTTTTGGATTGGTGGAATAGGGATTTTATTATGGAGTATTTGCTACATCTGCTTTCATTGGAGTTTTATCAATTACGTGGAATTTCGACCTTGTCTTCATTTAAATTTTTCTCATAAAACATTTCTTGCAACCAAGAATACTGTGATTTGAAAAAGAGCAATGGCCAATAGGATGAAGCCGCGTAGAAATGGTTTCATACCTAAGGTTGATTAAGCTATATACAATTACTTAGCCATGCTCCCTTCTCGACACTAGGTATACAAGGCTACTGAGGTAGGCTTGTATGGTGACATGGCCTAAAATATACGTATTTATATCGTATATTTTAAGGGAACGTCATAGGCTACAGGAAAGCCGAGCATTTCTAAAAAAAATGAAAAGAGCATCACTGAACTTGATCCACAGTTCAGAAAGCTTGAAGCCTTGAACAAGCATCTAGACAATGCCATGCTCCTGCTCACAAGTAGGCCACTTAAAATAGGTCCCAATTTTGAGTATCTGGGTGTGTCTGATGCGACATCTGGAACAAAATAGATTCTAGTTCTGGAAGGAAAACAAAATGAAGCTTTTACCAGCTTTTCATTGCTTGCGCCCATGGTGGTGTGATACATGTATTGAGGTGTGTTAGAATTTTTTAGAACACGGAGTCCTCCCATTGGAGGTTAATTATGTTTGTGAAGTCCAAACCGCGTCTAGATAGTTCTGACCAGAACAATTATCTAGTTGCAGATAGAGCCTCCTAGGTAGTTGTTTAGCCTCCTAGGTAGTTGTTTAGGCTAAACTGTCCAGTGCCATTGACCTTCTTAGTCTTCAATGCATCTGGGAAAGAGTCCAAGAGAAACAATGCTATATGTTTTTGACCCACTTGCGAGCAGAAATTATCTATATATAATATTAAAGCCGAAATTAGAGGATAATTTGTGCAACTTTTCGGCCGTTAGGATCGCACAAATGATCTAGATGCATTTTAATTTTTTTCCAAGGGCGGTTGGGGCTCCGGATGTCTGGATGAAATAAGGAAGAAAAGTAATGAGATGAATTTTTGAGAGCTTGATTACAACATAGGTATTTTGGCTTCTTATGACCTGGAATTATTTTGCAGAAGGTTATCATTTCGCAAATGAAGCAGATCAAGCCCGTTTTTCCTACCATTGCTCTAGAGTTCTTAGGTTTCAACATACTAATGAAAACTTGAGACAATAGGTACGAACTGAAGAGAGTGAAATGGAGACGCGCACAAGAGTTAGATTATAGGTAGGAGGCTTGGGCCCATCTGTCGAGGATGCTGATCTGCATCATATATTGGGTTTGATGGAGCAAACGCTCTTCGTGGAGATGGTGTGCAGCAAGGAATGGGATTTCTCCTATGTGGACATCGAACCCAATTCAACTACATCATTGGCCAAGGTCTTCAGCACGGTACACTCTGGCTCAAAACCCAATTAGGCAAAAACCCAAGTCTCGTACCTAAACTACAAGATAAGAGCATTTCTAATTAGGCAAAACCCAAGTCTCGTACCTAAACTACAAGATAAGAGCATTTCTAATTAGGTTATTTTATTCGAGGGTAAAAGAAATTTCCAAAAGCCACCAATCAAATCCTCTGGCTTTGGAAGGATAACAACTTCATGATAATAATCAGTTCCCAAATTTCCATCTGTGTTTAGATACTTGATATCAATCCTTGAGATCTCATTATATCAATATATTGCATTATCAGGACTGCTGCATCTATACAAATATTGACCTTCATCAAGAGCAACCTCGTTATTATGCTCGAAGATCAACATGGTAACAAAAGAGCCCCACAATAGTGTTCCACGAGAAAGCAGAAGCAAAAAGGATTTCTGTAGATGGTAATCTATCTTAACAATAAACGTACAAACCTGCTTGCTGCCCGAGGCTATCCCCAATCTGTTAATGGAATAGACTCCGAGAGGTTATCCGCTGCCTCTCATTCGACGCACACCTTCGCCACGTCATCCCCTAAGCCACATAATCCTATCCACCTCATTGATCCATGACCAATAGTCATACCCTTTCCAATAACCATGTCCTTTCCCAAAAGACATGTCCTCATGCCCTTTCACCTGCTTACATAAACTGTCATATTTCCCATATTCACAACACATTCAACTCAAGCATTCCACAATTACGGGGGAGCCCTTCCAGTCTGCAACTGTCTCAAGACAGATATGTATTCTCATATTCATACATGAATATATGATTCCATAATCTATTCAATTATGTGTGAATGTATAAGGTTCTTGTTTTTCTGCCATATGCGTCATATTTAATTTCATGGTATCAGAGCTTGGTTTCTCACGATCCAAGCAATGGCCAAGAAATCAAGAATCCAAATGATGCTATTTCTAGATCAATAAGCGAATCGCATCGCGGCGAAGAGAATCAAGAATACTAAGGCAATATTCAAAGTAAATCAGAGATTAGCAGCACGAAGAAATGGCGTTTTCCGCAGAAGAAGCGCATTTTTGAGGCTGACAGAAATTCTCTGAAATTTTTTACCCCCCTTGATTGATTTTTTTATAATCAAATCATAATCATGGTTGCTACTTTAACCGGTGACACATCGCCTCATAGAGAGATTTGATTTGGCGCCGGGTTTTCCATCATCGAAACTTAAAATGAAGATGCTACTTCTAGAAAAAGATTTATGGAAGATGGTTGATGGTTCTGAAGCGCGACCAACTGGCCAAGAAGAGAAGGCCAAATGGGAGGCCCGAGATGGTAGAGCACTCGCTGCTATCATACTCAATCTGAAGGACAATGTGGTGACTCATGTCAGCAGCGCCAAAACGTCCAAAGAAGCTTGGGAACATCTAGTTGGTATGTATGAACCTCAAGATGCATGCACCAAACTTTTTCTAAGAAAACGATTTTATAAATCTCTCCAAATGGTGGAAAATCAAAGCATGGCCGAATTCATCAATGAATTCAAGACACTTTTGGAGCAACTCGCCGCAGTTGGCTCTCCAATTCAAGATTCTGATGCAGTGATGACTCTTCTAGGAAGTTTGCCTCCTTCCTATGATACTTTCATACAATCTATAGGCGCTCAAGCAATGGGAGGCGCCAGATCAGCAGCAGCCAATATCATGTCACTGCAATCCACCATAGCCATGCTTCTTCAAGAAGAAACTAGAAGAAAGTCCTTGAACACTTCTAGTGATGGGGTTGTTGCTTTATACTCAAGCAACAAGCGGTCAAACTCTGGAGGCAAACCCAAGTTTCAACCCAATTCACGATCCGGTTCGTCCTTCAATCAACAATCCTTCAACAAGGATGATACAAGCAAAGGTTTCAACAAGAAGCCCATGAATCGCAAATTAATATGCAATTATTGTGGCAAACCAAACCATTATGCCAAAGATTGTCACACTCGACTTGCAAAAGAGCGTAACAAGGCAAACGCGGATCATCAATGATCATCAAGAAAGGTTATGTGTCTCACAAGTTTCATGTTCTTCTCGTGACTAACCATTCTAGTGGCTGGTTTTAGATTCAAATGATGTGCCCATATGACTCCACAACGTGATTCTTTCATCACATATCAAAAGGTGCCACACAGGCGCATCGTCTTAGGAGATGATAGTCCCCTCAAAGATCGAAGGACAAGGCAAAGTTTCGTTACAACCGCCTCGATGGATCGATCAAAACAATACATGATGTATTACATGTACCCCGCTTGACCAAGAACTTGCTCTCGCTTAGCAAGATTTATGATGTTGGCTTAAAAGTCCAATTTGGCATCAATGAGTGCCAACTTCAAGATTCTCATGGACGAAACTTGCTCAAAGCGCACGCCAAGGAAGTCTCTATAGATTCCCCGCTTTCTAATGTGCCTCAACACTCTGCAATGGACCACCACTCCCAACAATGTTTATCAATGGCACTTTTACGATTGGGACATGCCGGATGCATGCCTTGAAGCAACTCCACTCCAAGAAGATGGTTCGAGATTTCAATATTCAGCCAAATACAAAGTTGCCAAGATGTGAAGCATGTTTAATTGGCAAGCATCATCGGTTACCTTTTCCCAAGGTCAGGTCATTCAAGAGCCGAGCATCCACTTGACTTGGTACACACCGACATTGGTGAGTCCAAATACTTTCGATAATGGTCGTAAATATTTCATCACATTTATTGATGATTATTCTAGATACACCAACTAACTGTATTTTCTTAAAAAGAAATCTGCAGCTTTAGAAGCTTTTAAAGAATACAAAGCTCTAGCTGAGAACCAACTTGGAAGAACCATCAAATGTCTCAGATCTGACAATGGTGGTGAATATATCTCCAAAGCATTCACAAGTTTAGGCACAACATGGAATTGACAAAATTTGATGACCCCATACTCTCCTCAACAAAATGGTGTAGCCGAGAGAAAGAATCGCACTCTTGCTGAAAGTGCACGAAGTATGTTGCATTTGAGTCAACTTCCTCATTATTTTTGGGCTGAAGCTCTAGCAACAGCTACCTATATTCAAAATCGATTGCCCACACAAGCATTGCAAGATCAAACTCCATATGAAGCTTGGATTGGTAAGCAACCAACATTATCCCATCTAAAAGTGTTTGGTTGTATTGGATATGTGCATGTACCTAAACAAAAACGAAGAAAATGGGAGGACCATAGTATCAAGTGTATCTTTGTTGGCTACAGTATGTCTGCAAAGGCATATCGTATGTACAACCCCCTAACCAAGAAGGTTTTCATCTCTCGAGATGTTACATTTGTTGAAGATACCTTCTGGAACCTGAAAGATGTATCTCCTACATCTTGGTATACCAAGGCCCTTGGCAAGTCCTCTATCCTCCAATATCTCCTCTCACTCAGGATGATAACATGCCACTCAATCCTCCAATCCTTCAAGAAGAGCAACAAGCTCCTGCTATAGTTCAAGAGGAAGCCCCAGCAACTACAAATATTGAAGATCTTGCTCCTGACATTATGCAAGATGAAGATGTTCAAGATGACCAACCGATCACCTCGAGTGACGAAGCCCCTGATCATGTGCAACAATTTATGGAAAGCCCACTTCCTCTAGTGGCATCCCCAAGTACAAGTCGATATGGTCGAAAACGTACTCCATCTTTGAAGGCTTTAGAGTCTTCCATGCAAACACTAAAGAAGCATTTTGCTATGCCCATAGTTGGTGATCCATTGACTCTTAAAGATGCTTTATCAGATCCAAATTCCAAAGAATGGCATGATGCTATGACTTCTGAATATGACTCTCTCATGAAGAATCAAACATGGACCTTGCAACCACTCCCACCAGGGCGTAAGGCAATTGGTTGTAAGTGGCTCTTTAAACGCAAATACAAACCTGATGGATCTATTGATCGTTATAAAGCAAGATTAGTAGCAAAAGGATATTCTCAAATTGAAGGGATCGATTACCTTGATACCTTCTCTCCTGTTGTCAAAATGACATCCATCAGAACTCTCCTCACACTTGCTGCTGCTCAAGATATGCACATCCATCAATTGGATGTTAAGACTGCATTTCTCAATGGTAACTTGGAAGAAGATATCTTCATGAAACAACCCGAAGGTTATGTTCAACCTGGACAAGAGACTTTGGTATGCAAGTTACATAAGTCTTTATATGGCCTCAAGCAGTCTCCACGAGCATGGTATCAACGGATTGACACCTTTCTCAAGTCACATAGCTATGAGCAAGGGGGAGCAGACAGTAATATCTATATCAAGAAGAGAAACTGTCATATTTTGCTCCTAGCTCTGTATGTGGATGATGCCATATTAATAAGCAACAACTTGAATTTTCTGAGCGAGTGTAAACAAATACTTGCGAAAGAATTTCAAATGACTGATTATGGTGAAATTGCTTACTGCTTAGGAATCCAAGTCCTATGAAATCGAAAAAAGAAGACAATTCATCTCAGTCAACAAAAATATATTGAAGACCTCTTGAAGAAATTTGAGATGGATAAGAGTAAGCCAATAAGTACTCCAATGGATATGAATATAAAATTGTCCAAAGATATGTGTCCTCAAAACCCTCAAGAAGAAGAGATCATGAAGAATACACCCTATGCAAGTGCAGTAGGCAGTCTCATGTATGCTGCTATATGTACAAGACCTGACATTGCTCACGCAGTCAGTTTTGTAAGTCAATTCTTGAGTAATCCAGGACCTATGCACTGGGCTGCAGTGAAGAGAATTCTTCGCTATCTTTCTGGAACCCCTAACTTTGGACTTACATTACAAGGAGGTTCGCTCATACTCACAGGATATAGTGATGCTTCTTATGCAAGTGATGTTGAAATTCGCAAGTCCACAACTGGATATTGTTTTCAACTTGGAAAAAGCACCATCTCCTGGTGTAGTAAAAAGCAACCTACAATTTCCTTATCAAGTCTTTGAAGAATATATAGCTATTTGCCAAGCAACAAAAGAAGCTATATGGCTCTACGATTACTTGAAGACATCATGATACCTTCACAAGGACCGGTGTTAATCAAGACCCGATAGCACAAAGTTGCATCAAGATGGCAACACAACCAAGAATCAATGCTAGATCAAAACATATTGAGATCCAAAGACCACTTTGTACGAGAAAAGATTCTTGAGAAGAAGATTCAACTTCAATATTGCCCCACTGAAGACATGGTAGCAGATTTTCTTACAAAACCTCTACCAACAGATAAATTTATTCTATGCAGACAAAGCCTCAACATAAAAGACAGTCCGACAGGCATCGGCTAAGGGGGAGTGTTAACGGAATAGACTCCGAGAGGTTATCCGCTGCCTCTCATTCGACGCACACCTTCGCCACGTCATCCCCTAAGCCACATAATCCTATCCACCTCATTGATCCATGACCAATAGTCATACCCTTTCCAATAACCATGTCCTTTCCCAAAAGACATGTCCTCATGCCCTTTCACCTGCTTACATAAACTGTCATATTTCCCATATTCACAACACATTCAACTCAAGCATTCCACAATTACGGGGGAGCCCTTCCAGTCTGCAACTGTCTCAAGACAGATATGTATTCTCATATTCATACATGAATATATGATTCCATAATCTATTCAATTATGTGTGAATGTATAAGGTTCTTGTTTTTCTGCCATATGCGTCATATTTAATTTCACAATCAAGAGAGAGTGGTTATCCATTCTTAAAATAATGCTTTCAATTACACCATGGGGTCATACAAGGACTTATCTACAGAATTCAAACAATGAAGAATTTCTCTTTTCCAATATTCCATCTTGCTTTGCATTCCAGTTCGTGAAGAGAAGCTTTCTCTTCTTTGTAACACTTATTTGTCTTCTTCTTTACAATTTGATGAAATGAATGCCCCATGAATTGCTTTCTTGATAATTGTACAGTTTTCTAGATAATCATCAGTTAGAAAATACCATTGACTCTCTTTAGCTCTGTCATGTCCAGAAAATTTATCGTGGGAATTAACTGCCAAGCAAGGTTTTCCATTTCTTCTAGCATGCTTCAACATCTTTATCAAAGTCTGGATATATTGAGATTAATGTTGTCTCCAATGTAGTCCATATATATTTGGGTGGAGTCAACTAATGTTCAACTTCACAGAAGCTCGTTGTCTCTTGACAGAAATTGCCGTACATTTGCACATAGAAACTCCATAGAAATTTGCATTGCCGCATCTTCACATGACAGAGGCAACCCGGTTTATATCTGTCATTACCATCCATTGACTCCTTCCTAATGCAATTAACTTTAATCAAGATCTTTCAACATAAATTTGCATTTCTGCGATGATTGTGCCATGCTGCCAGTCTTGTACAACTTGTGACTCATTAAGACTGTCAAATAACATGAAAACATATGCCTAAGCATGTTAGCCATTCCTTCTATGCTCAGTGTCACAGGATGTAAAAATTCATGCCAGCATGCACTGCGGTCATTAATCCTTCCTCAATGCCAAATTCATCATTGACAAGTTGGAAAGGAACTGTTGAAATTTTATACTTGAAAGGAACTGTTGAAATTAATAGTGGGGTCCCACTGCACAGTTTCGAACACCAAAACAAAATTCTTGGCCATAGCCTTGGCCACGTACATTGTGCAGTTAAACATTCAATAGCCAATGAAATAAATAGTTTGAAGATATGAGGAGTGATAGGAGTACTTGAAAAGGTTCTAAAGGAATTTTAGATGTTTCTTTGATGTTTGCAAATCTTAACCACATTTATTGCAAATTTTCTTATTGAGAGCCCTTGTATATAAAAACATTATTTGTAGACAGTTGATTGGTCGTCACATGGTTAAGACAAATCAAAACCTTAAAAACTCAAGGCTTATTGTCCACGTCAATGATCCAATCATGTTCTCTCGTCCACTTGGCAATATACTTTAAATTGTCAAACATGCGAAATAGACGACACATTCAAACTATAAACCTTGGCAGTCATAAAGCAGCTCATCTCTTGAGAGAGCAATTGCTTTAAGTTCTTGAATAGCCATAAGCAAAACAAAAAACCATGGAAAACTAAGCAAAGACATACCAGGCTAGTTTTTACTTTATGCCCCCGGCCCCAAAGGCGACGACTTTACTTTGCTGCTGTAAATAAGACAAAACAGCATAAATGCGATGGCGAAACAAGACAAAATGGATTTAAAAAAACACAGTTATATTGTCGCGACATCAAATACATCAAGATTGACAATTTTTTCATTCTGGTTCGGAACCCGATGGATCTAACGCGGTTACGCGATTTGCATAATGCTGAAAAGCATCGCCATGCTTGCAAAATTTCCACATGTATTCTCGCAAAGTAACTTGTGTACATACCTTTGGTGGTACCGTATCGGGAGAGATCGCTTCACCGCCCCGCGCTGATTCGATGGTATTTGTGTGTGTACCATCGACGATTTTACGTAAATTCCGTGAATGGTTGGCGGTGTAATGATTATAGTGCAACCGCCTCAACCATTCTCAGATCGTATGCTGCCCAACAATCACTATGGATTATAGTGCGGGCTCTATGTTATTGTAAATAATATCGGTGAGGGTCTCCTTATCTCTAGTAGGAACACAAGCTAAAAAAATATTGTCGATTACCTCTTTTCGATTCCCCAAAACCCACTGGACCTTCCGCCTACCCTTATTGTATTTATGTTTCCGAACTTGCTCTCATCGATCTCAACGATCTTCACCGGACCACCAATTTTTTATTCCCTTCCTCCAAAGTTAGAACGCATATCACGCATTTAAATTGAACCAATCAACAATTGTTCTTGATGATACGCCAACCTCTCTCTGAGTGTCTTGCTCTGACAATTTGAGGGACCAGAGATACATAATGTCAATCATTTGCTTCAGAGTCAAATGACTCCTCGCAAACCAACTCTCTGATCTCAAGCTTCGAGTGGTGTCGCATTTTCCACACTTCCATTTGACACCATCTCTTAAATTGCTAGCACCTCTCAATTTCATCTTCTTCTGACAATGTTCACACTCTCTACCACTTGGGATCAATCCATGGTCCATCATAAATTGGACGCACTTCTCCGTGCTATCTGTAAGATCATGCAGCTGCCGAATTGTGAGCACACCCACCTCCCCATCTGTCCATTCCCAATTCCACTCAGGATCCATTGCAAGTCTTTTTTACGTTCAAGTCTCAGGATTTATAATAAGAGAAGGGAGGAGTTGGGGTTGTTGGGGTTGAGTGGGTTGTTGGTGGTTTTTTGTTCAAAAATAACGACCCGGCGTGCTTCCCGTGTTTGTATTTGTCTTATTAACCATGTCGCGACAGAAGAACCTGGTGCACGCGACAAAAGAACCTGGTGCAGGCCGTCGCCTTCACCGGGACAGGGGGGAGGGCCGCAAAGTAAAAGTCTCCCCACATACCATGTGCCCCAAAGACAACCTTCGCATACTAGCATCTTGTTTTATGTTTGTTGGTTGCATCTATATAACAGTTTAGAAGCTAGGCTACAACATGTACCATGGCCCATGGCAGGCATCCTCTGCGACTGTGGAGAATGTTCGTTGAAATGTAAAATTTCATAAATTGGAAAGAATAACATAATTTTGAGAATTTTGAGCTAAGCTAACCTCCTTAAGTTCGAGTGTGCTTTAATAGTTCTTAAGCTCAAGTGTCTTTGCCACCTTATGTTGCCTCTTTAGCCAATAACTCCTGTAGCTGGATACCTATACTCATAGAGATCATTATTATCAATGGCATGTTCTTAACAGACCAACCATAGTCTATGGTTTTGAGATGCTGGTAATATGGTCTGTCATTAGGATTCGACCTCCATTTTTTATGCCAGCAATCCCGATATTGTTGAGCGTAAGCCGTACCTTTCCTTGCTAGATGCTCCTATCAACACAGAAGCACCTCTTCATAATGGGAAAGAGTAGGATCTTGTTGTATAGGGTCCTCTTCTGCACAGGCTACCCATGTAGGACAAGCATCTGCCAGCTTGATCAGCAAGAACATACCTTTTTTACATCTTGGTATATATCGAATATTTCAACTGGGTTGCATGGTTTATCCTTTGTAGGTGCGGTGTACTCATCAAGCAATATGGATTCAGGCTCAACAAGCATGGCTTGTCTCATGAGAGGTCAGAAGTCTTTAATCTCCCTGCTGTTAGAGGAAACCTCTCCAAGTACATGCACCAGATTCGACCAATAGTCAACAAACCTCATCCATGTAGGCACTGGACTACGAATTCATATTGGCCCGAGAGATATTTGCCCAATGCATCATGTACTTTGCAATGGACGATCGCAAAGCACCTATATCCTTCAGGCTTCTATATGGCTTTATGGCCTTAGGTGATCCAACTAGTATTGATGGCAAATCATTTGGATCTGTTTTTCACATTCGTATACTCTTACCATGCAACCATTCCAGATGACCTGACCTCATCTTGTAATACATTAGTGGTCGTCCATCTTCTATGCACAATTTGAATAGTAAGAGCTCCAGGTGACCAATCAAGTTGCTTGAAACGTATTTGACAAATGACTTCAAGTCAGAAACCTCAGTAACTAAATATGGCACTGGCTTGAAATAGCTGCATTAGTTGGGAATAGTTAGTGCATTTGACCTGCATCGTGGAGTAATTACCAAAATGTGCATCAATGTCATCATGGGTGTGACCGAACATCATGACTCCAAGTTGTATCTGATCAAAAACACCTAACCAAACAAGATAGGAAAGATAAGAGAAGAGATATCTATTCTTGTTCTGACCATAGCAATTGTCTAGTTGCAGATAGAGCCTCCTAGGTAGCTGTTTTGGCTGAACTGGACGTTTGATTGGAGCCAGGAAATCATGTCCAGTGCCATTGATCTTCTTAGTCTTCAATGCATCCGAGTTATTGTGGCTCCCCATGCACAATCAGGGCATTTTGCCTCATGGCCCCAGCTTTCTTCTTAAGCATCTTCCAGGGTTTTTAATGTGTGATTTAAGGAACCAACGTGGAAATCAGAATTATCCTTCCATAGGTTGAGCAAAAAGTGCCCCAAGGCCCCTATGCCATGGCCATGCATCAATGCACCAGTCATACTAACTATTTAAGCATTCTCCACTCCATACTAATTTTTCTAACTTCTCTAATCAAGGTTCTATGGTTTTGTCCTAGTCCATCTTATCATGTTTGAATGTTAGGGCATGATCGCAAACATGATGTTGATAAAGCTCTCCACAACTAGTAAAAGCTCCTATGTGTGCCTTGATTTCGATTTGCAATTCTCTCATCTCCCTTGGATCTCTTGTCTTAGCCATTCTCTCTTTTAATACGATACAGCTATTACATTATGAGAATGCAATCCTCTTCCCAATTGCAATCTCTGGATTCCTTCCACTCGCTTAAGAAAGAAGATGGGAAAACATGCTTGCCTGTCATCTCCATCACACTGGCATCAACCTCATGAAGAATGTCTTTTTTGGTTAAGACAGATGGGAGCCTCTTCACATTCTCCCACAAATCATCACTTGTTATTTTCGACCTATGAGACATCGTCTCTGCATTCTCATCTATATACATAGACAACACAACATTTCCAACAAGAATATGCGACCTTGGTTTCTTTTAACCCATATTACCATGTTCAGCTACTTTGTAACCAGCTAGGAAAGGCTTTTTGCCACTTATAAAAGCTTGACATTGGTATAGATAGGCTCTATGCCATGTTTTGAAGCACAATTGCTTGTTATTTAGCATGAGCTTCTAAACCTGGCCATTTTTTGAGCAAACATCTAGCATTTTCTAAGCAAATGCGGTCCTGTCAGCAATGCTCATATTCCAATAGAATATTCGCATGCGCATGATCTCACTTGTCAAGAAGTTAGCACAACATCATCGTATGCAACAAAGTGAGGATCTGAAATCTAGAATGGCAGCTACAATGATCTTTCTTTCTACTTTGCTTGGCATAGCTGGCATTCTTGGTGTGCAATTCACCATTTTATATGATCTTTTTGGTGCCTTAGCAACTTCCACGTTCATATATGACATAGGTTTCCACCTCAATGCCCTTCTCTTTCGCAGGCTTTATAAGCCTCGACACCAGAACATTATCAACTAACACCGAAGCATTTGACCACTTTACCAAGTCGTGCACATGTGGCACTTCAACACAAGTTTGGCATCTCATAGATGGCTTTTCTGGCATAGGATATAGCTTCATTATAGTGGCAGCTAAGCAATCTTCTTCCAACTTCATATCAGCGACTGCCTAGTTAGGATTAGTGAAGATGATCACGCCCAAGCCATAATGCATATAGCAATAGTCATGAAAGAATGTGCAATTCCTCTATAGGAGCTCATCCCTTGAAATGTCCATGTCGTGCGTTTTTGCCCCGGGTGGACTCTGCTGATTTCCCACGACCAACCTTTTTTTTGTTTTTTATTACTTTAGGGTTTTTTTGAGATAAAAAAAAAGCCTTCAAAACATGCCAACTAAGCCAAATGAAGATAAATGAACTACCAATCAGAAATCAGAGCCTGGCAGGTCCAGTCAGCAAAACTATTATAACTAACTCACTGGATCACATATTTTCCTACATGAGATAGGGAAAATGATACGAAAAACCACATGTCAATCCGAAGTTTGTGAAGAAAGATAAAGCCATTCAAACATGACTGGGTCAAACCTGCTTTCTGCCTCCTCAGAACCAATTATGGTTCCCAGAAGGTAGTTGTAGTTTAAATACAACAACTTTTACAGGGAAATGCATTTTGAGCTAATATTTGATACATTTGCAATTGACAAGTTCCTCCATCCCATAAAAATATTGGCTGGCCTTGAATTTGATGTTTGGATTTTCACTTTTGATCTCAATTTTAGGTAACTTGTAATAATGATTATTATTTCCCCATATAGAGCAAAACTTACTCTATGATGTCCTCCAAAAAATCATAATATGAAAGTTCAAAATGATATGAAACCAATGCAAAAACAAGTTCATAAAAAATGCAAAAGACATGGTCACAAAAAATCAAGAAAGGTTTCTGTACCTGAGCCCATTACTGGTCCATAGGTGCATTTAAAATCAATAACTTCCTTACGTTAATTGATCTCAAGTTGAGTTTTGGGATATAAATAGCTACTGATTTACTTTAGTAATGAAAATATTTGTCGATCATAACCTTGAGATTTGGATTAAACTTTATAGCATCAAATTCAAATATGTCTTCTATGTTTATTCTGGATTTATGCTTCGAGACGTGAGTTTGAAAAATCACATTCTCAAAATGTCCCACGTCATGAAACCAATGCAAAAAAAAATCAAAGAAAAATATGGAAGTTTATGACTATAAAAAGTCAAGTTAGACTGCTATGTGCAGTTCCACTTGCAGACCATTATTGGTCCATAGGACTGAAAGTTTAAAAATTAATAGAGGCAACATCTCAATCAATTTTGATCTCAACTTTAGAATATAGTTTATGCGTACAATTCTTCATAGCATAAAATTAATTGGTTAGACGAGCTTGCATAATTTGAGGGCAATGTTTAAGCACAAACAACTGTGAATTTATGCGGTACTTATTCGCCAATTGAATCTACATGGACTTCCACTCGCACCTTTCAAAAATTAAGGTAAGAAACCACGATATCATTATGGGGATAAAATGGATAGGGCTAGTGAGAGATATATGCTCTACACAATTGGTCTAGTTATGGACCATAAATGATTCATGCTTAATTATATTCGTATCTTTCAAATAATACGTTATTTCAATATGAAAATAGAGAGCTATATTGCAAAGAAAGGCCCGCATTCATGAAAAATATAGTGTACATGAAAGATGACCTACTTGTAATATTATCCTACTAAAACTCTAATGCTTTGTTGCAGCAATGGATATACCAGCTTTATACTAGTAAAACTATATTTCTTCGTATGTTTTTGCAAGAAAGCCACATAACCTACATAGGGGACCTATATATATGTCCCGTGTCATAGGGGACCTATATATATGTCCCTTGTATCCAAGAAAATGAGTTTTGGGGAGTGCCTCCCATCAAGTTTTGAAGCCTGCTAAATGACTCTTTGTGGTAACAATAGCAGAATGTTCAACAAGTGGAGCTGGGAATAGCACAATCAATTATGATGCATGCCTTCAAAAACTCGAAGATGAGGACGTTCATCTAATCAGGTTTAGGGCCCTAGGGCACAAGGGACAATAATTCTATTCTATTCTATTTTAAACCATTTGGAAGGCTTATTTGGAAAAATGTAGCGTGTTCTCTACAAAACTGAGAAAGACGCATCAAAGGTCAATGGTTTAATTCTTTATTCTTATACTTAAACTTCATGATCTTCACTTTCATTCATTAATAAACATCATTAACTAGTAAATGATGAGTTTTTAGCCTATCATTTTGAAATTAACTCAAAATTTTAACCTCTAATGTGTTAATCCTATGGCTGCACATCATCTTTAAATCTAGTTAATTGCATGGTTAAACCCTAATTACACTATATGCAAGTTTGATAAAGTAATTTTCTATGTGGATATAAGAAGATTGCATCATTCATTACCCTTATGATACTTACAAGTGGTGATTTTGGAGCATTTTAACATATAATTTTGTCCTAAATTCTGTATAGGAAATTCTCTATTAGATTTTGAAGTTGATATACCTTATGAACACTCTGAAAAAACATAAAATTGTACTCCATATAGTTAAGAACCTATGGCCACAAGAACTAAGCCAAAACTTGTAATAATAAGAGAGAAATAATTCCTAGACTGCAAGGAGCATTTTTGAATAAAATAGGATTTGCCGGCTTCCACGGATGTTAAATGATAGCAACCAAAGCTGAAAAGATACAAATCAATGTGTTCTATCATAAATAGACAAATACTTCCAATTTTGGCAAGGTTTAGACTTGTTTATACTAAGAAAACCTAAGAATGCAGTTCTGGACTGTTGCAGAAACTGTCAAATTCTCCAATATTTGAACAATCACTACAATATATAAGTGATTTCATTGGTCTTGAAATGCTCGAAGGTCATTAAGAATCAAGTAAGGACTGATATGGTGGCGATATATCGCGAAATTGATATTTCAGTTCTCAGATATAGGGTAGAAGCATGAAAGGGTGTCTTGTATTTCTTGCAAATTGATGTAAAAAAATACACTAGCTTAAAGTGAATTTAAGGTAAAATTTGAATTTTACATGGGCTGCCTATCATTAATGCTTGTGGTCCACGTGAGATTCTTTGCAATTATTTTTGGCAACCCACGAATTTGGGGGCACGTTTTGAGTTTTGAACTCCCTCCACAGGATTGAAGCTACCGGATTGAAACCCCTTTCTCATTGGAACCAAGAATAGGATCCCCATTTCTATGCCCGTTTGATCGATCTTGGAATGTATGAAGCTATGGCGTAATCAAATTCACCAAAGAACAACAGATTCGGATCTTGTTCTTGAGGAGGACTTACCATCGATTCGAATTTTGCTATTGAGGAGGACTCTACATGCATTTCTTAAGGGACAACTAATCTTCATCAAAAAGATGCAAGAGAGAGGCGGATATGGGACAAAACAGATTAGAAGAAGGGTGAATGATTACTGAATCACATACTAAATCAAGTTTCTAGATTGAATCCAAAATGAAAAAAAACTTTTGCTTGGAAAATTGCTCCGGATAGTAGATTGGACTTTTTATTTGGCCCTGTTGTTGGAAGGCCTAAAGAGGCTATTGTGAAAAGAGATTTATTTGAAAACCTTAAGGATGGCCTCCAAGAAGTGAAACGTGCTAATAGCAATGACAAGCTTGCTGCCAAACACAGTGTTCTTTCCATGGTAGTTGGAAAGGAAGGAGTATTACAGCAGACCACACTGGCAGCCAAAATCCTCAAATTGCATCCTAGAAATATGAAGCTAGCAGCAGAAAGGAGGAAAAAAATGTCACTGTGTGGAGCAAATCTGTGGGCATTAGCAGGACGAAAGCCAAGAAAAAATGCCATAGATCAGGCTATGAAGGACAGAGTTGTTCAGTTCTGGTTAGATAATACAAAAGTATCACCAAAGGTAAGAGATGTCATGAAGAAGAGGACTGAACCAATTCAGTACATCGACATTACACAGGTACATGCTAGTATTTTAGGGTCATGGAGGAGTCACATAGTTTTTTGAATTTTCGATCTGAACATCAAATGTACTTTAGCTAGGAATGTATGTAGATGTTTTCTACATTTTTTGCAGGTGACAGTAGTCTTTTCTGTACAAGCATGTTCCACATCATGCATCAAGAAATGTTATTCAGTTTTTCTTGTAGAAGTTATATTGACATGCTTTACATTGAATCCAACTTGAAGGTATACTTGAAGCTAACTGTAGATATGTGCTATAGATGTAAGAAAATAAAACTGAAGGAAGCTACTGTAGGAATGTAGTAGATGTCAAGAAAATATGTGAATGCTTTTCATAAAGTAGCTATTATGTAAGGATGTGGGGTTTTGAGGAAGAAAGTACTTAGATGTAAGAATGTGGAAGATACATTAAAAACATATAGAATGTACATTCTAATATTTTGTAAGATTCTGACAGTGTACTTTTGCAGGCTGAATTATACCAAATCTTTGTTGATCAGCATCCAAAAGTCAATATTGGCATCAGGCAATTCGAATACTTAAAACCTCCTTGCATACGAAAGCTAAAGGAGAGGAATACCTGCTGTTGTGTGAAGCATGAGCAGGCAGATTTATATAAGAAGGCTTTCAATATGATGAGGTCAAAATTCCACGAGAATTGTACTTGCAATTACAATGTGTGTGCTTCGGTTAATGCCGGATTTGCCAAGCTAAGAAGCAGAATTATGATAATGTGAGCACGCTTTGGAGAGCCATGGTATGCCCGAGGGCGATGAGGAGTGGCACAAGCTAGCTGCATGGAAACAAAATGTGACAGTTGTGGGAAACTTGATTAATTGAGTTGTGTCCCGAGAGAAGGATGGAAGCATCGAGGATTGGTCGATTGGCAAGTCTATAACTATGTTAATGAACCTTCAAAGAAGGGAACTTCCGAAGGCTAAAGTTAGTTGACAAGAAGGGCAAAGGCAAAGGAGATGTTGGACAAACATGTTCGACCATATGTCTAAGTTTATATATCACAATTTTGTGGCACATTGGCAAAGCAAGCGCAGTTCAAAGAATGCATCACGAACACTTCGCGACGATTCAGTGCTATCAGTTGTTGATTTTTCTGAAAATTATACTTTGAAGCCATTCAACGAGATTCAAGCTCAGCATTGGTACAATGAACAAATTAGTATTCTGGTTCATATCACCATGTTCAAGGTAAATGGCAGATTGAGAAAATGTGTGCACTCATTTATTTCAGACGACAAAACTCATGATACCCACTTCGTACAAGATGCATTCAAGATGCACCTCAAATGGTTGCAAGAGAATGGTGGTGGCCATTTGAAATACCATTTGGTTTGGTCCGATGGTTGTGCAGCCCAGTTTAAATCTAGAAGAGCATTCTATCATGTGACAAGATACCATGTTCAAAGATAAGATAAGAATGCAATTGGAATTTCTTTGGTTCGGGGACATGGGAAGGGAACACACGATGGGGAAGGGGCAATCTCTAAATTGTGGCTTGAAGCAGAACAAAGGAAAAAGGATGGGAAGATAGTAAAAGATGCAGCAACTGCGTGTCAAGTATTGAGGGAGAAAAAATCAGATGTGGAGAGGGTATTCTGGGAGGTGACTGACATTGATCGGTCCCAAGCACATGATGTACTTCCAGTAAAAGGCGTGCAATCACTTCATTGTGTGTCTTCAATAGACTCAAACGATGCTACAAAATTATTGTGCAGACCTCTTTCATGTTTTTGCAAAGCATGCATCAATTTTAATTGGCCTGCTTGTGAGAATGCTGACCATTGTGGTAGGTGGGAGTTAAAAACTAGAGCCAATTAGTAAGATCAATCCTGGAGATGTTGATGAGGCTGAGGATTTATGGGCAAATGACGAGGATAATATTGACGAGGCCATTTGCGGGTTGGTGATTATTTTGGATGCTTCACGACTCCGCACAATCATGAAAGGGTCCCTTATTATATCCTTCAATGCAATCGTAAAACATGTACTTTCGAGGTAGATACCATGGATGACTATGGAAACTTATTTTTCAGAGGTGATGAGGTTATTACAGGCAACTACTTCGAAATGATCCCTAGCTGCCATCGGCAAGTAAAGTTACTAAAAGAGAAGAAGGTTTTGTCCCTCCCGAAGTCAGTAATAGGGGTTCGCTGCATTGGAGCCAGGTCAAGCACAAGATAAAAAGGTGTTGCTTATGCATATGAACTGCCTCGGTATTGGCACGAGATGCTATTAGGAAATCTGCCCGAGATTGTAGATGTACTTGTGAATTTACTCGTTTTGTATCAGGTTTACCTTTTGTACATCGGGCTACATAATTATTGTCATGTGTTTGGCCAGTGAAACAATTGATCACTTGTTTTCAATATTAAAGTGAATACATTGGCAGCGAGATAGGTTCAAGACACTTGTACATGTACTTGAGACACTTGTACTTGTACTTGAAAACTCAAGGTTAATGGCTACCTTAGGTTAATGGTTCAAATTTCGTGAGTGTATATATGGTAAGAGCCATTTTGGAAGTGCCTAGTGTTGTGGTTTTGAATTTGCTTGTTTGATCCATTGGCTACAAGACAACTTATCTTGACATAGCTCAATATGCCTCTTTCAAAACAATGGGGACACTTATATTGTATCCTTTAGAATGGGGGACTTATATGGGGACACTTGTGCAAGGTTTGACATCTTGACAACAAGTGCAAGGTTTGACATCTTGACACAAGTTGCACAAAGGTCTTGAACCTTGGCAAGACATTATTGACCTTGTAAAATAAAAAAAGGGGACCGCGAGTTTTTTTTTTTCTTGCCAGTTATACAAGTTATTTAACACTTGTGCACAAAGTGTTAACACCTTGTGCACAAAGTGCTAGTACTTTTGTGCAATGTTTGACATCTTGACCACTTATACAACTTATTAACATCTCCTCCTAATTGTGCTCACAATACAACAAAGCGCAATTTATGCTTTGGATGCTAGGCTTGATAGTTCTATGAAGTGTCCGACAATAAGAAGGAGATAGAGATTTTATATATTTAGATAGGGGGTGGTTACAATGTCAAAATAGTGTACATGTTCACAATGTCAAAATATTGACATGGTCGACTTCAAAATTTACAACCAGTATCTCATGTACATGTCAAAATTTACAACTATATCTCATGTACATGGTCGAGAGATTACAAAATTGTCAATGCACTTGTCCATCTCAATCCCATGGGCTCGCGATCATGAAGTCACAAAGATGGGATGGAAGCAAAAAGTGTGCACTTATCAAAAACTGAAATACCTTGCACTAACATTTCGAGGGGATGAAAGTGTATCCATCAAGTCAATTTGTACCTTCACCTCCTCGTCATGGACCCCATGAAAAGTTGGAGTCCGAAAGTCTTTGAGGTTGCCGCAGAAAGAATGTGAAGGTACATAGTCCGAGTCCGAAGTCACCGCACTCTGTAAGTCAAGTGTTGGGGACTTAGTGAGTCGGAAAAAGAAATGGGATGTATCAAGCATACACTATCATCAAACCCATCTCAAATGATCAAGTCATGTAAGATCATGACCTCACATTCATCATCTTGGAGCATTCATCCAACCCATCTCAAATGATCAAGTCATGTAAGATCATGACCTCACATTCATCATCTTGAAGCACTCATCTAATATGAGCTTAAGTTGTCAATAAGTGGTAGAACTTTTATGAGGATAATTTAAGAACAGGGAGAAATGAAAGACATACAAAACACTTGGGATAAATTGACACCGGGGCGTAAAACGGATACATGCTTTAGAATAATGCCATATGGGACAACTTATGTCATTTTTTTCAAAATTAATTGGTTGAGGCACTCACGCCAAGTACATCCGAAATTTTGAAGGCAACTAGGCCAAAACAAAGTCTGATTTTTTATGCAGAGTGATTCCATTAGGCGCGATTCGAAGGTATTACCAATATCCGAATTTTATACGGGGTTATGATATCGAGCATAAACCAAGTGTTGATCAAATCTGAAAACGCAATTTGTTCATCCACAAAACTCATAAACAAATGGTTAGATTCATCTACCAATCGACACATCAATGGCTTCTCCATCTTCACACTTTGTTTAAGCGGGGGGCTTCTTGCGCACATGCTCATGGAAGCGCATAATCGTGTGAAAACCCAACCGCCTGTAACACATGCATAGTGCATTAAAGCAAACAAATGTAAAAATGGTGTTAACTAAAAGCTTGCAAGAGAATTGGACACTTACCTTCAACTCCTTATTTCCGACAACTGCGTTCACAAATTTGTGCATGAGGCCATCACATACAAGCCGCAATTCGGCGGTCGGGCTGCTGAGGTACTTCAAGATGTTCAAGCCCCTTCACATTATTTCTGCCGAATAAAATCAACACCGCTTGAGGTTTGACTCATTGATTGAGTCAATATCATGTATGAAGCCCCGCACATGCACATTTAAAAGTAGAAATGTAAATATTTAAGTAGACGGGAATGGGAGAAAGTAGATAGAAATGCATACCCTCTAATTGCCTTCTCATTTTGTCGCAAAAGCTTTCGGACTATTCAATATATGAATCGATGGTGCACTTAAGAAGCTGCAGGATTCCCTTACGCAAAGGCAAATATAGCCAACACAAAGTGCTCATTCTCAAGCACGGTAGAAGAACATACTCGGCATTTTGACATAACCAGCCCTTTCATTCCCTCGTTTCCACGATATCTACAATGTTTCTTGAGGCCTCGGTTTTTCTTACTTGTTTGTAGCTTCCTTGAACAAGTGAAAGTTAAAAGATGGATAAAAAAAAAATCTTGTTCTTCCACTCAGATGGCAAATTATGATCAGGTACCTACAAGAAGATAAGGTCATAATTATACGTCATTATAAATACACAAAGAATAGGAGATGAAATCAAATTACATCTACAACACCTTGTGCATACACCGCCATCTGAGTTCAATAAGGCGGCTTGTCATTCTTGATCACGGGTGCCTGAGAGTTCTTCAAGGTCAATATCGACCACCTTCATGGGAGGATCGGGGGCTATCCTTGAAAGGCACGAAAAGGCGTGTAAGAACACAAGTTTCTCCGCGCATGCTCCTACAAGGATCAAATTGAAGTGTCAAATATCATGCGGGTGCATAAAAACAAATGTTTCATAATATTACCTTGCATCAACATCAGATTCTTCACCGGATTTAGAATCTTCAAGAGATGTTGTGTCTTCAACAGATTTTTGCCTACAAGAAATGGTGTGAGTTGAAGAAATGGTGTGAGTTAAGATGAAGTGCATACCTTTTCTTAGCTGCACTCTTAGCTGGTGCATCCTTTAAAACTCGAGTTTTCCGCTTGTTATTTGGGGAGCATCCTCCTCCTTCACGATAATCGTTTCTATAGCTGCTGGTGCTTTCTTACCTTCATCTGCCATAACCAGTTAGAGAATATGCACCTCATGAACAAATGTTACTGTTTGATGAGCTTTAAAATGGCTCACCTTTGATAGGAACACATTCTTTGAGTCAAGGAAGCCAACTTCGGCATCCAAATTTGGGATCTCCTCTTGAAGACTAATTCCACCTGCAATCACACATCTTACAAATTAGCAACCTGAAATAATATTGAAGCTTATATCAACTCAATTAAATTTGAACTTACTGATTCTGGCCATTGCCATCTCCACAAACTTTCCTGATTCTGTCTTTCCCGAGCTGTGAGAGAATGCCTTAATAGGTGATCTTTGATGTAGAAGGAGTCGCGGGACATGGCATCATCCTTGGTTGGTTTAGGTTACGAAACATCACGAGAATTCAGGGTAGCAAGGTTCTTCCTTCAAGGAATGGCTTCACACCTGCATATGACAATGGCTAGTTAGCTAGACTCAGATCTAAAAAAATTCTACATGTTTACAAATCATCTACATGTTTACATTACACATTACAAAGAAAGGTTCGAGGTTTCTTGATGCTCCACATTTACGCAAAACAAAAAGTAAATGTAATCAAAACTAACAAACAAGGAATCAAGAATGTAAAGTGTCAATAAATGTATGTCATGCAAGAAAGCATCTACATGAGACAGTGCAGTAAGATGTACATGACAGAAATTTAAATGAAGCAAGAAAGCATGTACATGAAAGAAATGTAAATGAGAAAGAATGTACGATCCAAATCCAAGCACCTTGAACTACATTCATTCTCCGAACAACAAAACTTAAGTCTATGTAGAAGGTAAATGTCGATTCAAGTACTCTACCAAACAAATACATATCTAAAGATAATCACTTGCATATCAAAAGTATTCCTACACTTGTAAAAATGAAATCAAGTGAAACGAGAATTACCTTTGAGTAGAAATTCCCATATTTGCACGAAGTTCTTGAGGCCAAAGACAATGAAAAACACACTGGTTCAAGTAGAGACACACGGTATGAGAGACAAAGAAGGCATAGGGATGTCCACATGATGGCAACACCAAAATCTGTCAAGGCATGCATTGCAAAGAGCGAGATGTGTTCTTCACCGCACGAGGATTTGATGCCTTACTATCTGGCCGCAAGAACGGGGATGGGATGCAAGGTAATTACATCTGATGTTTCAAGATGTAATATCATGTCCTTTATCCTACTCTCACTAATTTCATTCATCTCCAAATCCTTCTTTGATTTCATGGATGTCGATTGGCTAATGTCTCAGCAACTTTCGAAGTCATGTCTTCGATTGGCTTTGTTAAATTTTTCATCTCCTCCATAAAACTTGATTTTTCCTCTTCAAAGTGACTTGCCAATGCCATTTGCAAATCTATTGGCTGTCCTGCTGCCTTTAGTGTCAGAATTTTGGCAAGCTGAGTGTTTATCTGTGCATCAGATTTTTGGACAACCCTACTTAATGTGCTTCTCTCACTCTCTAGCCTCACAAATCTCGGATTCAAGTAGCTTCCTCTTGTCCTTCAACTCCTTCAATCGCTAATCAAGATAGTAGCATCCACAAGTCTACTCTCAACCAATTTCTTCAACCCATCCATCCGTACTAAAACCGACTGTGGCCGCATTTACCTTGCATATTTTTTACATTGGACGATTTTACTGGTCCCCTGCATGTGTAACATCAGACTCCTTTTGCTCTTTTTTAGCAGAAATAGCATGCTCCTTTACCTCATTCCAGTCAATTTGTATGCCTTTGTAATGAAGTGCAAAGGCCCTTGCAAAGTACAATGGAATGTGATGGTTATTGATCTCCGTCTTGCCGAATACATGCTCATATTTCTTAAGAAAATCTGCCATCCAAACCCCTTGGATCCTGGCATCTTGGTAACCCCTAACAGCTGGTGGTTCAGAGCCCCAAACATCACGAACCACTTGCAACAGACCTGGAAAAACCGAATCAAAATTGTAGGTCCTAAGCTGTCTAATGCTAACCTTGAGCAACTCTGGCTGCAATGAAGATTTTCCAGAAGTTGTCTTTAGTTTCCTGCTGCTGCTCGATGGCTTAGGCTCTGGGGTTGCCATGGGCTTCAAACCCTTGGTTCTTGGCGACTTCCTGGGACTGATCCGACCTTGCTGCTTCATTGCTTCTTGCTGCTACTAATAGGGCTTGATCAATCACTGATGAATGCACAAAATCACACCCTCCTGCAGCCTAAACCCTAGCGCCCTGGTCTAGGTGATAATGGGAGAGTATCAGGGCTTAGGGTCTATGATCGACCTTGCAAAGGTCTGGCTATGGCGGGAGCAGCAGGGTTGGGAATGGGCGGGATCAAAGAATCGAAGGAGGTCTTTTTTTTTTTTTTTTTTTTTTTTAATTTTTGAAAATTAGTGCATTAAAGTTTCCCAACCCGTTTGAAAATTAGGTACCCCCTAATAAATGAGACCTCAAGGGGAATTTTTTTACATTTTGCCAAATGTAAATGTATAAAAGTGTCCCTTTTTTTGCCCACCCTTTCATGCTTCTACCCTATATTGGTTTAAGTGGCAGTAGCTCAACTGGACCAATTCTGGTCCATGGACTAGGAATGGTCCCCAGGACCACTCTAGTGTTAAAGGAACTGTGGTTTTTACTTTTGAGGTGGTGATGTTTCTAATGAGGTGTAGCTTTTGGAGGTGGGGTTTATAAGTAAGTGTAGTTTTTAAAGAGGTTTTTTTTAAAGGATGTATGGTTCTCTAAAGTGGTGTGGTATTTTAAGGTTCTTTATAGCCAATTTTGTAAGCACCATTATACAATCATTGCACTACTCCCATCCATATAACACCCCATAAAGTATTCATGTTGTCATTGCCATGTGTAAAAATGCAATATCTCATCTATTGTTCTTCTACCCCTCATGCTTATAGAAAACTAGAATGCAAAGGCATTATGAAGATCCCAAAATTGAGTTGAACTGAATTTAACTTTAACATCCATGGGGACCAACAAGTCTACCAGATCCAGTGAGTATATGTGTGTGTGTGTATATGTGCTTGCGCGTTGGGGGAGGAAGGGAGAGGGAGAGGGAGGGAGGGAGGGGGGAGGGAGGAAGGGAGGGAGGGAGAGAGAGGGGAGTTTTGCTCTTTTATGCCTCAAATCCATTTTTTGAGCATATGCACATGATCTCATGTCCCATTCCGACTTGCAGGAGTTGAAAGCACACAACAAAAACCTTATAGAAATCGGGACTCAAAAATTTGTTTGTTGGTTTTTTCTTATAGTTCATTGAGAGAAATATTTTTCATCCTGGCCGAAAGGATCCCAAGTCGATCAACTCCTACAAGCTTCTTGAGCTCCGCTAGCTCGGAAGTGCTCATTCTATAAAGAGCTTTGCTGGTCGGCTCTGCATCTGGTGCAAGAGTGATTTCAGACTCTACGCCTCTATAGAGCAAAAGCTCTCAAATTTCGTCTGGAGGTATATCATGGAACTTCTTGATTAACTTCGAAATTGGCTGAGGCAACTGTTCCGAAGTAGCATCTTCCTTCTTACTGTTGTGGTCGGGGTCGACGACTTGTAGCTTAAGTATGTATGACCTCGTTCCTCGTGACGCACTTAGTAATTGCTTCACTGACATGCGTTACACGATTGAAATTACTTCCTTAACTTTTATAAGGTAATTGTCCTTTGGTGCTAGGATAAACATCTCTTGTTTATGATAATCAATTATTGCCTTAACCGGCTTTGATATTCCATGCCTATTATGAGGTCATACCTGCCAATGTACATAAGTTGGTGCCGATGCTCTACTTTGCTCCGCTTAAGGTTGATGTCGAACTTGACTCTTGTTCCTTTGGTGCTGCTAATTACTCGGCCTTGCCATAATTACTGGCCTAGATTTAGACTTAAGAGTCTTGCTCTTAAAGATGTCCGCCATCTAGGAGGTGCAAAGAACTACTTACATAAATCCTATGGCCACAAGTTTAGTAAGCATGACCTTACTTTTGGGCACACATAAAAAACTATGTGATTAAATAATTATTCTTGTTTCAGATCTAATCTATACTCTAGGATCTCCCCTTTTTCTTAAATATTGCCCATTTGAAATAGTCCCACCTTTGAGTTGATGCCATCTAAGAAGTTAGCCGGACTTATTAGATTGCTTCCCTTCATTTGGTCGGATTATTCCTTATGCTGTGGAAGTACTCGTCATATACATGGTCGACGGTTATCCTATTATTGAATCCTTCTTAGCGAGGTGATCAAGCTCACGAAGAGGTTCCAATATGTTGGATATCTGTCATCAATGTATACAATTATTGTACTCCATACGTTTTTCTTCCCAATCCTTGAAGCTCTGCTCCATTATTAGGTCCATCCCTTCTAAAAGAAATGACAAAAATCTACTCAAAATTTTGTCCCCATCCCATCATGGATGTTATCATTCATAATTCTAAAATATTCAACTATATGATAGGTCCTCTAGCTTGTTTAAAGCTGGTGTAGTCGTTAGTCATTGGGGTAGCAAGGCGATGATCCATACTTTGTTGAAAAATCTGGTCTCCTTGGAGTTGTTGTATAATCATTCGTGTGCCGTACTTTCTTTTGTCGAACATATTCTGACTTTTGACTCTTCTCGTCCTTAATGTTGATGTTGACTATCTTCATTAAAGTTACCCATCTTAGTGGACTTGGTGATGTAGTGGCAACAGAAGGCTCGGTGTCGCATCCCAAAGGCTTGAAGGTAATGTTCACCACTGTGTAGAATCTTTCATGTCGGCTCATCTGCCTTGAAGGTTACGAGATTTGAGGATGATTCTTCTAACTCCTGAATATTGTTGTGTTGACCTTATTGATTTGATTCTTCATCTTGGCGGCCACATGCTGCTGTTATAAGGCTGAAGACAATGTCGAGTACTTTACCACTTCTAACTGTGCAACTTCTTTTTCTAAGAGAAGCTTATTTGCATCCATGTACAGGGATTGTAATTTTGACTGATCAGTTAGTAATGCTGGTATTTGGTCCCCCATGGTGCCTCTTCTTGATGGTGTTTGACCTCCAATCTCTAAGGTAGAAGATCGTCATGATCTTGAGATGGTACTTGTCGAGGTTGATGTAGCTGATCTGAAGTATCGGGGCTGATGAGGGAAAGTTTTTTGCGGTGTTGCCATATTCCTATTTCTGAGCAGCCCACCCTTGCTGGCTTGTAATACCTCCTTAGACAAAGTATGTTTGCTTGAAGTCTAAATCTGATAGTACTATGGCCTGTATATCTGCGATAGTTGCCCTTCCTAGGAGGTATGTCCAGTCTCATCCTTTAGGACTCTTGATATTATAAGTCGATGAAGTCGTCTACTTGTTGGTGGCGTAGCTGTGACATTAGTCATCGATGTGGGGTCGTTCCTCGAGACAATATAGCACTTGGAGAATATCCTTGACTAGGAGATGTTCCTCTCCTAATGTGATCAATTTGTAAGTGCCATGATGCCCATTGGCTGTTGGATAGCCCTCTTGGCAAGTCTTGTGTCTATTCTTGATGTCGCAATCGTCCTTCCTGTAGGCTCCCTTTTATTATTTGTGTTCGGGCTTCCCCGTGCACCATCTTGGCCTTTGATTTGCTGAAGTTTCCTCTATAAGGTTGCCCTCTTCCTTCAATTCGTTGATGTTTGTCGAGTGGCTCCACTGTCGAGGCTTGAGGATCTGCAACGAAGGTTCTCCTGACCTATTTTACTGCCCTAAGTGCACAAGGCAACTAATACTACCACAACAACAATTATTTACGTCTATTTACTCTACAAACCCTATTTTTATACCTTTATCCACTCTACTTCAATTGACCCACTTGGCAATTGGCACTTTACTAGGCACTGAGAAAGGTACTTATTTACTATCATGGGGTGGTATAAGGAGACTTATTCACTGGGTGTACTTGATGTGTTAGACTAAATTACCTAGATAGAATGAATTCCTAGATAATTATCTATGGTACAAAGGCATGACGGAAGACACTTGATGGTAGCGCACCTGTAACGTGTGTTGGTGTATCATACCAACGTGTGACAACAATTTCTAAGGCCTTGGCAACTAGCTGGGTTTCCAAGAAAAATGTTTGATTTTACTACCTGTATGTAGACAAGAAGACACTTAGCAAGATAAGAGAGACAACTAAGCTAGGATAAATGCAGATGCTGTCTCTATCTAGCTTAAGGGTCTTGGTTCTAACTCTAAGGCTTGGCCATTAATATTATCTAACGTGTTAAAGCTTAAATTAATTAAGGATTATAATTCAAACACAAATGATGCCCGCCCGATGGTTGGTTGGCACGGGGGTTGGGGGTTCATCCTTGTGGGTGGGAGGTTCGATTTATGCTATTGTGGAATTTTTTTAAGATGAGGTTCAAATAGATTGAAAAGCTAGAATGGGGGAGATGGCTACAATGTGCACCAAGGACCTTTTCTAAGCAAAATTGACAAACTTTTTTCTAAGCAAAATTGGCAAACTTTTTGCTCGAAATCATGTGACTCGGGGCGTTCGCGCCAATGATGTATGCGTTCTCAATGCAGGAGCGGGTGCGTTCGTGCCAATGATGTCTGCGTTCTCAATGCACGAGCCTTTGGTGAAATGATGTCTGCGTTCTCAACGCATGAGCCTTTGGCGCGGACTCACCCTGGTGCCTTGATTTCTGCCAAAAGTCAACAATTTTAACAATTACAAGATCCTAAAATGCTTATTTGGGTCATTTCTAAACTAACTAGCAACTTATTTCATACTAAAAAGACATCTAAAGGTGCAAATATGGGTAAGCCGAGTGGGTTCCTGCGGAAGGGGTCTGCGTCACGAACGCAGAGGCGTTTGGCGCAGACTCACCCGGGTTGGCCGATTTTAGCTATTTTTGGATATTTTTAACAAATTTAAAGTGCTACACTGTATTTCTAGACAATTTCTAATCATTCTAACATCTTTTAGTACAAAATTTGGATCAATTTTGCCCTAAATCAAGTGACTCGGGTGGGTTCGGCTGAACCAAGGTCCTCAAACGCTTGACCCAGAGGCGTTTAAGCGGACTTCGCCGAGTTGGCGATTCGAGCCAATTTTTTATTTCTAGGTCAGAATTTTATGCTACTTAGCTAATTAAGAGCATTCTAAGTAAGATGCAAAGGATTCTACTATCATTTAATTTATACAAGAATATGCATTTTTTATTTCTAGGTCAGAATTTTATGCTGCTAAGCTAATTAAGAGCATTCTAAGTAAGATGCAAAGGATTCTACTATCATTTAATTTATACAAGAATACTTTCATATCAAAGAGGAGATGAATCTACAGAGAAAATTACTTTTATAGATAACGAATAAAATGTACAGGAAAAACTTATATTTATATAATTTACTAAACTGGAGCTCTTCACGGCTTCTCCTTGCGAATCCTCCTCGCCAGGTGGAGGTCTTTGGGCATGACTGTCACCCGCTTGGCATGGATCGTGCAGAGGTTGCCTTCTTCAAAAAGTTGTGTAATCCAGTTGCACTCGATTCAACACGGCGGCCTTACCTCTTGCATCGGATCCATCAAGCTAAGGATTAGAAGTCATCTCCGTTGAGCGGCCAAAAAGTAGGCAACTTGTTGTCCTTGTAATTTTCAAATTTTATGAAGTCACTTTCCTGATTTTTTCCCCGAGACAGACTAGAAATGTGTCACTCAAATAAGAAGGAATATAAACGTATATTCTCAAGGCATCTTGCCTATAGCAATTATATAGTTTAGATAAGGAAGGCCCCTATTTATCTCAACCCAAGTTTTGACAAAGTATTATGCACCCATTCTATCACATATCTTATGGCTATACCTAAACTATATGTAAATTGCTTTGCGGTCTTTATTGCTTAAATTTATCAATACAAGAAATTTACCGCCGCCAGCCGCCGCAAATATTTCTCTTTAACAACTTGGTTGTGACTACATAGTAAACTTTGTGTAAGGGATTATATTTTTAGAAGTGAATTCTGGAAGTTAGTTTCATGTTATTGGATTTTCTTATCATCAATCTTCACATGTACCAACCTGAGATGAGATAAGTGAAAACAACATTGAGGAAGAACCAAATTTGTTTAAAACTGCATAATGTTATGACAAGCCATACCTATTTTGAAACTGGATAGCCATAAAACCGCAAGATGGGCCATATAAGGTAGGCCATATAACCTCAAGATGGGCTTATGAAAAAATGCGTGCAAGAATTTAGCTACTCGTAACATATTATCAGATCGTGATTGTGGTTAAAGGATAAAAAAGCCAGCATTGTGACCTGTATTTCTAGAATGGGGCATCTTGAATGGGTTGAATTATTGGAATCGTGCAGAATCACCTTTCAGCTCAGGCTGCCCACTGAAATGTCACGTAAAAGAATCACATCAATATGTGTCCTTGTCCACCACCGAAATGAAAAAGTTGGCCAAGGCACCATGAAGGGGCTACCAAGGCTCGAATTTAGTAGCCCATCCAACGGGAAAAAATGCTGCCTTTCATTTCATGTTACCAGAAAAAAGATTGCCTATTTTCCAATTTTTTTGCAAAAAATTGTCGAGAATTTTTTAACTCGTCGGAAAAGTTTAAGAATGTGGGGATTTTTCGGGGCCAAACCCCCCTATTTTTGAAGTATGAGAGCTACGTGTTCTTCCAACACAACAAGCTTTAAGCCACATCAATACTCAAGTAACTTAGGGTCCGTTCACATGTAGCAGTCAACAGGACGCGTTTCTTGTTAACATGAACCTAATTTTAGTGCAGGGGTTATATGAAGCCGTCAACCACTTTAGGCCTTCTTCCTTCTTTCTTGCAAGAGCAGTTCAAAAGTTCTGGTTGTGATGAAGAACTTTGAGCCACGTGTTGAGAACGAACGGATTCCTGTCAATAGGAATTCATTCAACCGAGGGAAGGAACCGGCTGAAACAATCCCTGTGAATTGAACTGGACTCCATTGCTATCATTCTGATGCATGTGACCCTTCACTTTTCCATGATTGATAGGGAAGTATTGCTATCAACGGCTACATGTGACCAGACCATTAGATTACCAACCACACCTAAGCAAAATACACATATCTAAATTTCCTTCGAAAAACCACAAATCAATGGTCTAACACTTAACCAAAAAAATAGAGACCAAAGCTACGAAGGTGAAACATGGCCAAGGCTGCTATCTCCGGCATTGCTGTCGCTAGTTCTGGGGCTGCCATAGCCAAGAGGGCTCAGCCCAAGAACTGCAAGACCCGTATGATCCGCCAACTAACTGAGCAATCATTTGCTCCCTTGTCATTGATAGATTCTGATACTGGTCTCGGCAAAACAAACAGATCTGAATGCATACAAATTGGATGAACGAAAAACGAACCTGAAGCAGTAAAGAGGGTCCATTCAGAAAAATCTGAAGCATCAAAAACAGAAGAGCATTTAGAAGAGAAAGAGAGAGAGAGCATTAGGCTAAATCCAAAATCATGCACGAGATGAGAGGCATCGGATTCAAAGGGGAAAAACTAGAAACAGGTTAAGTTAATACAATAGTTATTTCCATGTAGCAAAAGACATCGCCGAGTCCCCGCTTTGTCGCCGCCACTTGCTTGTTTGCGTTTCGCAATGCTCGCTCTGCCGCCGCTTTTTCGCTGCCAATTTGCTTTGTATGCGCTCGCCGCTCGCCGCTTTTATGCACTTTTGTCAGCCTGCGCTCATGCTCGCATGCGCATGTCGCTCGCTCGCTCGCTCGCCCGTGCATGCTCGCTGCATGCGTAACTGCATGCCTGTAAATACTGCGCAATCGCCTGTCTCGCTCGATCCGGTCATGCAACCATTGATGGACAATCCAATGCAAATTTAAGGCCTGGATTGATGGGCGCACATGGGGATGCACATGGAAATTATGGGGAGGAAGCCCCCCAATTTGGGCGCACATGGGGAGGCTCCACCCACCCAAATATGCAATTCAATGATCAAGATTGAATGTCAATATAGCATGTTTTCGAGTTATTTAAGAGGCATGTGCACAGTCGTGATAAAATCACCGGCATATCTCTGCCATATTCCTGCCCCTTGCATATTATCACAAATGGTCTACAAAACACCCAGTATTTTTGGGGATTTTCTTGATTTTAACATGACCATGTCCACTATTGAGAGCGCTTTCATTTAAGGGCACCCACCCACTCTCAAGTTGAGGCATGACCCTAATAAGTATTGAGAGCAATGTGTAAATTTGACGGCTGTCACGCCCATTTTTAGCTATTTTGCCCGTCAAAATAGGTAGAAATTTTTTTTGCCCTGCAAATGAAGGGCACCAAATTGTGAAATGCCCGTCATAAGAAAGACTAGAAAAAAATTTATATGGCATTTGAAGGGCTGGAAATGTAGGATTGCCTATCATTTTTTATCTATGGTATATCAATATAATACATTATTATATATTTTATACAATACTTTGTATAATACTTTGTATAATCTTAGTCTTTTTATAAATTGTTGCAAGGATGGTAAGATGACATTTGTGGATGCTGATGGCACTATTCATGAACACCATTTGAGGTATGTTCCTATTCCAGAACAGAAGGAGAATCTGCAAGCTCTTGACTAGAATGAGTTTCCCGAAGATCCTTTATTGATGCTGTATTGCAAGCACTTGCCAAGAGGTTTGCAGATGTAAGTGACGTGCTCATTGCTATATATGTTTTTAATCCATCTGCATATCCTTTGAATGATTTGGATAGAGATAAGCAGATTTGGTAGTTTCAATTACTGTTATGAAGCTATGGAGCTTTAGATGTTTAAGGCCCATGCAACCATTGATGGACAACCCAACGGAAATTTAAGGCATGGATTGATGGGCGCACATGGGGATGCACATGGAAATTCTGGGTTGGGCGCACATGGGGAGGCTCCACCCAAATGTGCAATTCAATGGTCAAGATTGAATGTCAATATAGCATGTTTTCGAGTTATTTAAGAGGCATGTGCACAGTCATGATAAAATCACCAGCATATCTCTGCCATATTTCTGCCCCTTGCATGTTATAACAAATGGTCTACTAAACACACAGTATTTTTGGGAATTTTCGTGATTTTAACATGACCATGTCCAGTATTGAGAGCGCTTTCATTTAAGGGCACCCACCCACTCTCAAGTTGAGGCATGACCCTAATAGACAATGATATAATCATAATGGACCATGTAAGGAATCAATTATGATATAATCATAATTGACCATGTAAGGAATCAATTATTATGATATAATCATAATTGACCATGTAAGGACATTGACATGGACTGTTTAATTGAAAACATGACATGACAATGAGAATAGCTATAATGGACCATGTACGGAATTGACAACTATTGTAAAGAGGCTTATAGGAGCTTTAAAGATTTGATTATAATATCGATTATAATGTAATATAGCACAAAAACTATTACTCGTAACTCTCTAATGCAAGAACACTCTTAAGCATATATATGTTTGCTTTACATAGAAAAGCTTGGAAAACAAGCGCAATGGAATCCCAAGTATTTGATTCTCTGTTGAGAGATGGCAGCAAAATTGAGGACTTTGTTGTGCCTCAAGACTTGCGACCCAATCTAGCATATGATGAATATGAAGAAGAAGATAAATCACCTGTGGTGGATATGGGTGCCATAGCTGAGGGAGAATCTGATGAGGCTGCAATGCAAAAATTGGTGGAGGAAATAGATTCTGCCTTTGTCAAGTATGGATTTGTTCAGGTTAAAAACCACGGCGTGCCTCCAGAGGTGATCAAACAAATGGAAAACACTGCTATGCAGCTGTTCGCCCTGCCTGCTGGATCCAAAGAAAAAGGCCTCCGTTTATCTGACTCCTACATGGGCTATTCTCGTGGTGGTTACAACAAGGGCGTGGTAAAGGGCCAAATGATATGGCATGAGGGCTTCCAAGTGCTTCGAGACCCTGAGTTCTACCAACATTATGCTCATGCTATTATGGAAGAACATGCTCAAGAATTTTGGTACCCTCTTGTGTTTGGTCATGTTGTCTTTTGGTCTCATACTTAAAGAATGCTCTTTTTCTTCTTCTCATTCATTTGATTACGATGTTTTTAACTTGTTGACGATTCTTTGCAGCACCATTATTGAGAACTATCTATCCTCCATGGAGAAGGTATCCAATCTTCTTATCGGGCTTGTAGAGCGTGCGTTGGGTCTAGAACACACTTACCTTACTCGACTTTACAACCCAAAGAGTGCGTCACTTCGTTTTAACTACTACCCACCTTCACCAGACCCCAGCAGTAATATTGGCTTGCCAGCTCATAGCGATACACATTTATTAACCATTTCCTATCAAGACCTTGTGGGAGGACGCCAGCATTTCATGGATGGTAAGTGGCGTAATTGTAAACCGCGTTCAGATTGCCTCATTATTGATGTTGGAGATACTTTACAGGTGAAGCACTGCACCTATTTCTCCTTCTCACTTTTGATGCTTTCTTACAAGAGTTGTTGTTGTGACAATAGGCAATAAGCAATGGGCGATACTTTGCTATGATACATAGAGCTGTTGTTAATCCATCTAAGCCTAGGTTGTCCATGGCATACTTTGTCACTCCAATCGCAGACGCTATAATCCAACCAGCACTGCCTTTGATAGATGACAAGCATGTACCCAAGTATAAACCATTTACGTGGAAAGAATATCGATCCAAAATAGAGGAGATGAGGCATAACAATATGGCTGGAACTACTGTCCTCAATGAATATCTCATAGTAACATGAAAGGATCTTATTAGATTTATGACAATTACTACTATTATTATATCATATATTATTGCGAAGTTGGTCATTACTTCTAAGCACTTTATCTCCTTTTCCATAATGCTATGCAAAACTTGCACTAATGAGGTAATATGATCATGATAAATAATATAATTTTCGGATTGAGTTCTACATTCAAGGCCAATATCAAATCCATATATATGTAACATATGATTAAACATTTGCACATTCATGGATATTTGCTAATAATATCCTCGAAGATTATATTGTTTGCTAATGATGGGCACTCACATCTCCAGCAAGGCATCTTCATTTTAGAAATGTATTATCTTGGGAGATGGAGATGGAGAATGGTAAAAGAAACATTAGATGCCAAGTAGATTTTTAATTGTTATTTTCAAGGAAGACCACTCAATAGTTAGGACGCGATTGATACACATTTGACATAATTGAATAATGCTCAAGTTGCAAGCCAACCAATAAAACCATTGATACATTTATTAGAAAAGACAAAGAGTCGTCCCAACCAGTGATGTGCGCAACCTTAACAATAGCAGTATATCACAGTAGTATCTTTCTTAATCTTTCAAACAAAACATACAATATCACTTATTTTCAAAAAGACCATGTTCAATGAACATACCTATTGGTGAAGTGAAATGAATAAAAGGCCAATAACTTTTTATAGTAGTCATGGTAAATTGGAATCGTGAAATCAAAGTAGATATTGTCAAGCAAAAAAAATTCCAATGTTCTCCATCCAAAAGGGTGACATTTGTTCAATTGATACTGGAGGAGAATAGAAAGAGGAAACATAATTATCTTATGAGCAGCTTTGTTATAGAAATATTTAGTTGTTAATGCTAGCCCTTGCTTTTGAATGTTGATAATTTCAAGAACCCTTACTTTCCTAGCATTCCACCACGAATACTAGGCTAGCTTTTCCTATTATCTCCATAGAAGATAAATCTTCCTAAAATCATTTGACATGCTCCCAAGATACTCTGGGAATAATGATGCTTTTGATCAGATTAACTAATGCAATATTGATTGTGTTGAACAAAGATACATTTTTTGGACGGACATAATCATTTAAACCCCGATAATGCAAGGTGCATTTATAATGCACCACGAGAATCGAGTCCAATGAAGGAAATTTGGATGTAAAATGGCACGTCATTATGTGAAGCATCAAAGCTTCACTAAGCATCCATATTATATTCACGAACATTACGCTTTCGAGATCACCGACTAGTTTGCATCAAATTATGTTCAACGCTTCATTAGCATAGCTTTGCCCAAGGTAAGATTGGTTGTTTTGATGACTTTCCAACCCACCAAGACTTCAAACTCTTTAATCCATTTTTGTGCCACTTGTCCTGAAACTTCATTTAGCATCCTTATGCGACCAGTTGTTTGATATACTCAATCCATATTACTCCTTGAAAAATACTGTTCAAGGCATCTGGCTCTCAGATATTGTTGTTGATGGTATAAATCTTGTATGGTTTCTCCTTTGCTTGCCAACAGAATACAAGATAAAATACAAAAGATCCATGTCTAAGTGCAAGTTGTTTTAGTTGCTATTATGTGGGGCACATCTAACATTAAGTTTTTGCGGATTGGACATACCGAGTCATACTCCTGGAAATCATAGTATGCTGGGTGAAGGTGCTAATGTCAAAATTGTGTCATGTGGAAGATGGCCTGTGAAGGGTGGGACTTATGTCAAAGAAAAACATTACAAAATGATATGCCTGGCAAAAGTGTGAAAGCAAAGTATTACCAACGACAAATCACACAATAATCTTGGTCCTTGCTACTCCTTGAATGATGTTTTCATGTCCCCTTTGCCCTGAAACTACTGGTTTGCGGGTGTGGTAACATCTGCTTCGGGGTGTAGGATCGATGGCTTTCCCTTTGTTGTAAAAAGATTGTTTCTGCAACGGTACTGGGGTGCCTCCTCTAAGCTCAATGCTTTGTCCTCTGCTTTCCCTATTATCCTTGAATTAATAGCTCGAACAAGACTTTTGATATTGATGCAGGCCTTCAATGTACCCATCTACTACCTGCCTCTCTGTAATCCTCGGCACATTCAGGTTTTTTTTTAATTAGCAATTTGTTATCTTATGATTACTCCAACCAATATATAAAATGTGCTTAGAAACTCATCATTTGGTGCCATTTCTTTCAATTTTTGCATTATTGAATGTGAAACACCTTTCACCCTAAGTTTTGACAAAGTACTATGCGCCCATTCTATCACATATTGATGGCTAGGGTATGGTCGCCTTCCTTCCCACATGGACCCGTCATCGCTCACCTCCCCTCCCTTTGAACATATGTTGCAGGCCGTTAAAATAAAAAATTCAATGGCTAAGATTTGATGTCATGATAACAGGACCCATCCACAACGGTTTATGGGCCCATCCCCCACGATTTATGGGCTCCTCACTAAAAGTGTCATAACTTCTCTTTCCCATCTCTGTTTAGCACATGGACACGTGCATTTGAAAGCTATTAATATGTAGACATCTGCCACGTTTGCCTCATAAATCTCTTGAAAAGCTTCAAAGAAGTTAATGGAAATTCCATGCATGCTAGAAAGGGGACATTATACCCCCTCCTCTTCTGCCTACTCTAACTTTTTGTAGATATATCAGAATCAGGCGATTTTTTGTTCATATGAAATGTAAACATGTTAGGTATCCAAAAAACATGTTTTCAACCAATTTTGACTTTGACCATGCCTCCATTTTTAAGTTTGTCTCTTAAATGCGTGAAACATGGCGACCATACCCTATACCTAAACGATATGTAAAGTGCTTTATGGTCCTTATTGCTTAAATTTATCAATAAAGTGATAAAATACAACATAAACAGTATTATACTTCATGAAAACACAAAAAAACAATGAAGCAAAATGTGTTATATGGAGTAGAATATGGACACTAATTTTCGTACTCCATAGCTTCGACTTTCTGCTTTTGCTTTTGCATCTACATAACACTAATGCTTATAGATTGTAACGAACCTGAGTCTGATACCATGTTAGAAAAAACACAGAGTGGAGAGGAGCTAAGGAATGGGCCACTTTACCCACAAAACAAATGAATCTTCATTCGATGTGGGATCTGTGACGCTCCCTACAAAATATACGACGCCGCGCCGTACACTCTATAGGAAATCCCCCATCCAGTCCAGCGACCGCACGGGCCCTCCGTCTATCCCGCACTCCGGGGTGACCCTAGAGCGGGAAGGAGACACGAAGGTGTCTTGTGCGCCCTTCCCCTATGGGCTGCTATATTAGCGAAAGCAAAAACATCGTTAGAACTAGCAATAACAATGCATCAAGCTACCACGAAGGGTAGTACATCCCATCATCCAGAGATACAACAGAGATAAACATATGGCGTAAAACATGAGAGCTCCTACCCCAGGCTCAGACTCGTGGGAGGTAGACTGACGGCTAGGCCGCAAGATAGATCAGACTGAAGCATAACAATGGCACAATGGCTAGGGTAGTCCACTCCATCCGCCCCTCTCGTGCACACTATGCAAACTGGCTAGATCAGACTCTGGCATGGCTGTAGCCTACCGAATACGCAACCTCGAGGTATCACCATTCAAGGCTACTCCGGGTTGCATCTCCCCAGTCCTTTGAGGCAGGAAAGGTTCCATCTCCCTTCCTGGGGTCTAGCAGTTCCAAGGGCAGCTAGAGAATCGTGACGACATACGATTCTTCTGTGACGTTCCAGGGAAATATACGCTATAAATACGTATATTTCTGGGTCCGCCACTATACAAGTCTACTTCGTAGCCTTGTATACCTTAGGAAGTGGCATGGATGCATATCTAAGTTAAGTATATAACTTAGATAACCTTAGGATAAGGCCCATTTTCCACATGGCCTTATCCTATTGGGCAACCGCCACATGGCCATGTCCCATTGGAGCACGTGGAGCCACGTGTCATCCCATGTGGACCCTAACCTATATTAACCTAAACCCTAACCCTAGACCTCTTTTCCTGGCCCAACACCCTGGGAATCTTCTTCGCACTCGAAACTCCGTTTCGAGCGTCGTTTGCTGTGGCATAGCCTAGCGCAGTAGCCCCCAAAGTGCGTGCACGATCTTGGAGTGAGCACTACTTCGACCACTTCGAGGATCATGGAGACGCCAGGAATAGGAGGGGGAGCACTTTGGGAGCAGGTATTTGGAGTAGTGTTCTTAGTAGTTCATCTGGAAGTTAGCACTCTAGATGAGTTAGTATTTCGTATCTAGAGTAGAGCCATCCTAGAACCCTTATTCAACATCTTGGACCCTAATCAAGGAACCCTAACTGTAAGTTAGATATGTATGATTAGGTTAGATGTTATTCTGATGATTAGCATGATGGGAAGTTGTGTGATGTTGGTTGATCATGTTTGCTCCTCTTGTATTGGAAAGGGGGGTAGAGACCTAGTAGCCATTACGTAGTGATGCTCCTAGTTTAGACCTGAGCAGGACTATGAGCAACTCGAAGAAGAAGACCCAGATTAGAGCAGGAAGGCAGCGAGAATGGAGAGACGCATAGCAAGACATGATGAAGACATTAGGCGGGCCACCGAACCACCAATCGGCATCACAGCACTATCACCAATAGTAATCGAAGGGGAGGAATACATTTTGGCAAATGACATCCTCAACCTTCCATACTGCCAAGAAGAAGGGCTCAGAATCGACGAGCTCTTAGGCTTGATTGCAAAAGAGCAGCCGAGTGACTTTGAAACGCTCCTAGAACGTTAAACACTTGAAATCAAATAAGAGAGAATTATGGAACTCAAATAATATCTTTCTTTATAAAAATTCAGTAAGAAGGATTTGTAATTCATCAACTCAGGTTACAACTCAAACTACGTAGGAATCTACGCATGGCAACATCTCTACTATCACTCGTGCTCCCCTTACTCGACAGTCACGAAGCTACCAAATTAATCTGTAAGAAATAAGAAAGAAGTGGTGGGGGTCAGTCCAGGGAAGGACTAAGTGGGTAAACCATTACCTTAACCTGAGGTGAATCGTTAGTCACACAGACAATAGGCACACAAATGTTAGTCACACATAGAACATCTTCTAATAACTTATTGTGATTCAGGGATGATCAATCCCTCACCCGGGTTCACATGTATATCGTTTTAGACACGACTATACGTCCACATACCAATCACCTGGTATGCACGTTGCTCATCCGCTCCAACCCTCCGGCAACGACGAAGGGGCAGGTTCATTCTTTAATGTTATATTATATTTGTAAACACAAACACAAAGAATCAATAACAAAATAAAACATGTAAGCTTTTCGACAAACTACTAAACAAAAGAAAAGATAACTCCAAACCAACGGAAACTCCAAAGATCCGGCTCCGGCTACCCACCAAAAAATCTTCTACGTGTAGTCTTGTCTGACCCCTGTCCACCTTTTCTGCGATATCTCTGTTGTTAGATCAATAGTACAATCAATTTCTATATGACAATAATCTTCTTAGATCAACAAGATCTAGTTAAACATTCACCATACAAATACTTATTCACCAAAATGCAATTTAACCATATGAACCATTAACAATAGTTACTTTAGCTGGGGCATTGACCCGAATACTGTTCATCCATTGACCATTACTTCTTTCAATTTATTCATGCAGATCTGGCTCACTCAAAGCCAGATCACAGCTCAGATTTAAATAACAAGGTTGATCCGGCGGTTAGGCAATCGAGATCCAAGTGGTCCGTCGGTTTTGCCATCACCGAGATCAAATAATAACTTGGCTCAATGCCATTTGACAACTCAAATAGAAAGGTTATTTCCCTCCATTATTCGAACCATTTAACTTAACCATTGACATATGGTTAAGGCCATTTATCCTTTAATCATGCACTTATGAATAGGTTAGCAAACACTAGACATAGCTTAACTAGTCATAGGTTTACCATCATTATCAGAGAATATTATTCTGACTTAGCAACATCAATCTCTCTAACCGTAAGGAGTTACGAAAGGTGCCACCCAATTCTGAAATTAGACTCCGAGGGCTTTCCAATTTGCTTAAGAACGCTCCATTCTGATAATCGCTCGCTGAGTTATGACGTTTTAAAGTTTGCCTTTTTTTCAAATTAGAACAATATCCTCTCCTTTCCAATAATAGAGAATATCTTTCTATTCTTACAAATTCTTATCTTGTTTATCTCCTCTAATCATAGCTTCACTATTTTAGTTCAGATATTACCTCTATTTTCCTCAGATACCTACCGTACCTTAGTATAGACACCCGTAATTTGTTTCCAACCGTTGCAATTCTTTTAAATATTCCTGACTTGAGGTTAAGAATAAAAAGTATTTACTTATCCCTCAACTGCCTAGGTGTGTTACAGACTTCATTGACTACTCCTATCAGGAAGTCCCAAGAGAAGTAGTGGAAAGACACTTCTACGCCGGCGAGACGATATCAGACATCGCCGCCTATGAACACATAAGGGAGATGTATCGTCAATAGCAGCCAGTCATCCAAGAAGAGGAATTTCAAGAAATCCAAAGCAGATTGTACAAACCAGGGAGGGGCCCGAGCTTTAGCCAAATAGTTCGATCGAGGAGCATGCGAGAAGCATCCAGCTGCATCAACTTGGAAAGCGCAACCACCATGTGGAGAGACCATGAAGACCTCTTAACACTGGACGTCTATGGTGGAGCGGCTCAAAGGAAGGGCACAGGCACGCAGACCATAGGAAGGGTTAAGGCACTCCGGTACTACCTCCCAGTCCTCAGCCAAGGGCAGATGATAGTTTTTTATAAGGTTTTCAGCCCCCGAGGGGAGGAGGTCATGGCGCTCCTTACAACGCTCTCCGGCTTCGGGCAGCACGCTAAGCTGAACAGCCACACAGATCACATCACTCTCTTCAAGAGATCCGTGGTACTCCACAGCCTTGACTTCGCTAGGGGCCATTTGAGAGACGCACCATTGATGGTTGTTGCGGCAACAGCACCCCCACTCCCCGCACCTCAAATGGCTCGAGCCCTCGAAGGTGGATCTTCTAGGAACATCTTGCGCAACGTCGGCAAGGGCCTTCGACTTAGGGACGTGAAGAACTTCTTCAAATCAATGAAGGGTGCTTGAAGATGAACACTCTTGCTTTCATATGTTATTAAAATGTATAAAAATGTCCTTAGTTCCATGTACTAATATATAATTCTCTATAATGTATAAGTTTCGTATATTAATTGCCATAACTTGTCTTTGACTTATAATTTGAAATTTTAACATGATTTCTTTTATGCCTAACAATAATTGGCTTGTAAATAAGGTTGGATAACGTATAATCTAAGTAACAATATTGATGACCAATACTTGCAGCTAGGAACATTGGTTCAGAGTCTCAAGGCCAAGGCCGACAGCATCAGTGGCAACCTAGGAACTTGTTCGGCCGGGAATACGACGACGAACAAGACATGACAGTTGAAACAGTAAATGCAAGGTTGGCTCACATGAGGAATCAGATGCAACAGTTACTACAGTGGGCAACACCACTAATGCATGCTCAAGAGTATGGACCTCCACCACCACCTCCACCACCTCTAGGGGGTATAGACGAAGCCCCTCAGTCGGAAAGGGAAGAAAATAGGCTACTGAGAAGGATAGAAAGAGGAAAAGAAGAGGCAGGAGGAGTCCATCTCCTTCTAGCTCTAGCAGATCGAAGACCTCAGACAGGGGATCCGGCAGTAGCTCCGACAGTGAGTCAGACTAGCTTGTTAGACTACTCATGTTAGACAGATAAGGAAAGGGAGACTTTCAAGCATTATAAGAAGGAAGGTAACCTACTATATAATAAGAATAAGTTGTGTGTACCAGGATCTTCGGGAGTAAGGAACTTTGATACTCCACGATACACACAACAGTCCCATAGCCGGGCATGCAAGGTTCATGAAGACATATTTCAAAATCAGAAGTAGTTATTTCTGACCAGGCATGAAGAAGCAAATAGCCAAGTACCTTGGGAGTGTCAGCTATCTCAACAGACTAAAGCGGTGCAACTCCGAATTCCAGGAGCTTTAGAGCCGTTGCCCGTGCCGAATGCAAAATGGGAAGGCATTCAAGTAATTATTAGATCCTAGCAATGTCTCTAGCAATGTCAATTTCAACTTATGGAATAATATCTAGTATTATTTAACCATCGAAAGAATCACTGTTCATATGGTATTGACTGTATTACTGTAGCATCTTTGACTTCAATTTCGATAGCACAAACCCGATCCTTTCAACCTTGAAACCACTGTAATCACACCGGATCATCTCAATCACAGGATAATACTTCTTGTTTTAATAATTTCAGGTCCGGCCGATTAGCCTAACCGATCTCCATTGCCGAGCCTTGGCTTCAACCTTAGGCATAAATAACCTAGGATTAACATTAACTTGGACATTAACATTTTAGATAACTTTCAGCCTGTTTCTCCCTTTGATCCCATTGTACAACACATGGATCCAACCTGTGTGAATTCACCTCATGCACAAGCAGAATATCAAGTTTAACTATGAAAATATTACATGATCAACTTCTTTCATTCTCCCCTTCATGTAATATTTCTTGATTGCAGCATTTAAGCATGCTTCTCAACTCTTCAAATCTACTCACAGGTAATGCCTTAGTTAATAAATCTGCTACCTGCTCCTTTGTTCTGATATAAGTCAGATGTATGAGATTTTTTTCAACTACATCTCTAATAAAATGAACCTCCATTTCTATGTGTTTTGATCTCTCATGCATAACAGGGTTTTTTGACATAGCTATGCAACTGGTACTATTATAGTACATAACAGTTGGATTTGGCTGAATGAATCCAAGCTCACTTATAAGTCTTCTTTCCCATAATATTTCCTTTACTGCCAATGAGGCAGAATTATATTCTGCTTCTGCACTTGAAAGTGCTATATTGGCTTGTTTTTTGCACTCTCATGCAACTGGTGCACCTTCTAATATTGTCACATAACCAGATGTGGATCTTCTTTGATCAAGATCCCCTCCCCAATCAGCATCATAATATGCTTTCAAACTTAAATCACACGAGTTATACATGATGCCATAGTACATTGTACCTTTTAGATATCTGAGAATTCTCTTTGCTGCAACCCAGTGAGCTCGTCTAGGATTATGATTGTATTTGCTAAGGAGATTTACTGCAAAATCAATATCAGGCCTTGTACAATTAGCTACATATGACAAGCATCCAATGAGTGATCTATATGGCACTTCCTCCATTTGTATTTGCTCTTCTAGAGTTTGTGGACTTGATAACATTGAGATTTTGTGACCTGGCACTATAGGAGTAGCTACATATTACAGTTCTTCATTCCAAACCTCTCCAGCATATTTTGAATATGTGTTTGTTGGCTCAATGCCAAAAGTTTTCTTTCCCTGTCTTTGAAAACTTCTATGCATCTCTTAAGTTCATCAAGGTCAGTCATCTGAAACCTTTGGTTGAGAATTTCTTTGCACTGAATTAGTGTTTTAGCTCCCTTCGCCACCATAATGTTGTCTTCAACATATAATACAATAATACACCACTCATCTCTATTTTTGAACCTGTACAAGTTCCCATCATGATTTAATTTTTCAAAATCTTGTTTTTTTGGAAAATTATTCATACACTTGTACCATTCCCTAGGAGATTGCTTCAACCCATACACTGCCCTCTTTAATTTTTAAACTTTTCCTTCTCCTTTCTCAAAACCTGGAGCTTGTCTCAAATAGAAGACTTCTTCTAACTTTGCATTCAAAAAAGCAGTACTGACATCCATATGATGAACTTCTAGATCACATGAGTTTGCTATAGCAAGTAATATTCTCAAACTATTTATTTTAACCAGAGGAGAGAAAGTTTCATCAAAGTCCTTTCCCTTTTTCTGAGAAAAACCCTGTGCTACCAATCTTGCTTTGTATTTTGTTGGTTTCCCATTTTCTTCTTCATTTGCTGTTATCAAACCTTTTTTGACCAGAATATCTATATTTGCTAAGTTTGTGTGACACATTCTGTTATGCCAGGTTCTAAAAGATGGAGTTTCAATAATATTCAAACTGGGAATGTGCTTGCAATCAAGACCAAACAGATTTTCCACTCTTTTGCCAATGAACTTGATATTATTTCCCAAAAATACTTTACATTCTATTTTTTCAAACAAGACTTTATATCCCAAATCAACAAGTTGATAAACTGATATTAGATTCCTCACTAGCCCTGGAACACACAACACATCTTTGAGTTCTACAGCCTTTCCTTCCAAATCAAATATTTCCAATACTCCAGTGTCTTCAATCTTCTGTATGGCTCCATCTCCTAGTTGAACATGACCAGCTTCCTTCTTCTTGCATTTTTTCAATAGAGTTTGATCATAGGTCACGGTTTTCTCAGCTCCTGAATCTATGATTAGCATTTTGTTATCCTTACTTTGCAAATCATTTGAAATATTCAAAGCAATTTCATTTCTTACCTCAACGGTGTCATCCACCTCTTCCTCTTCATTTGCATTTGATTCTTTGACCACATTAACAAATGGATTGCCCCTGTATGCAGTTCTTCCTCTAGTGAAATTTCCCTTTGAGTTTGCAGATCTTCCTCTGCCTCTACCTCTTCCTACAGTCCCTCTTGGACTTGGACAATTAGCTACATGTCCCTTCCCATCACAATTAAAGCATTTCAGCATTTTATAATTTTACCTTCATTAGGACAGTCATACTTAAGATGTCCATATTGGTTGCAATTATAGCATGGCCCGAATTTGTCCTTGCTTGGCACTCCACCTTTCTTTGCCTTCCCTGCATACAAAACTTCAACAGTGTCATCTTCATAACTAGCACTCTTTTGTTCAAATTCTGTCCTTATCGTCTGAATAGCATGCTCTTTGGACCTTGCCACATTTCTGATCAGTGTGGCCAGTTGATTATTATGGGATACAGATCTTGGAAGTGACAAGATTTGATATTGATCATTAAGAATTATCCCAGCTCCCTCCAAATCTGCAATTATAGAGTCAAACCTTTCCAAAAATTCAGTCATATTATCCTTTTCAAATAATTTCAACTTCCTAAGTTGTTTTTCCAACATGTCAATTTGGGATGAGGTTTTAATCTTATACTGACTCACCATATAGTCCCACATTTCCTTTGGATTCATACCCCTTAGTTTCAGTTTGATAGCAGTACCAACGTTGCTTGTTATAATGGCTTGTGCTTCCATCACTTTGAATTCATCATCGTGTTCTGTACTTACAGCAACTCTTGAGTTTACAGGAACATTATTGCCTCCTCCTTCAACTGATGCTTCACTAGTCTCCCCTGCAACAGAATTCCTGGATCTTAGCATTGTTGAGGTTCTCCTGGTATTTTCTCCATCTATAAGATACCATAGGTTCTCAAACTCAAGAACCTGTCTGATTCTCTGTTTCTATATCCGAAATCCACTATCTCCTTTGAACACTTCAATAGATGTTAGTAAATTTGCTCCAAATCTAGTAGACATTATTGCAATGCTGGCTCTGATACCAATGAAGTAATTTAGCTAGACAAAATGTTAGACAAAATTAGATTCCAAACATTCAAGTAATTATTAGATCCTAGCAATATCTCTAGCAATTTAAATTTCAACTTATGCAATAATATCTAGTATTATTTAACCATCGAAAGAATCACTGTTCATATGGTATTGATTGTATTACTGTGGCATCTTTGACTTCAATTTCGATAGCACAAGCCCGATCCTTTCAACCTTGAAACCACTGTAATCACATCGGATCCTCTCAATCACATGATACTATTTCTTGTTTTAATAATTTCAGGTCCAGCCGATTAGCCTGACCGATCTCTTCTCAGCTATTTTGTCTTCTCACTATTTGACCGTTTTCATCATACCTTTTATGGTTATTTCTTTCTAATATTAACTCCAACCTTTAACCTTAGCTTCAAATAACCTCGGCTTCAACCTTAGGCATAAATAACCTAGGTCATTAACATTAACCTAGGTCATTAACATTTTAGATAACTTTCAGCCTGTTTCTCCCTTTGATCCCATTGTACAACACATGGATCCAACCTGTGTGATTCACCTCATGCACAAGCAGAATGTCAAGTTTAACTATGAAAATATTACATGATCAACTTCTTTCAATAAGGGGATATCTATTAGCAGCAAGAAGTCGGCAAAAGAGTGTAGCCGACAGGCACATGCCCGTAAGGGAATTCAAGGTAGGCGACAGTGTGTGGCTGAAGATTAAGGTGAAGCAAGCCAAGCTTCGCATAGGGAAATGCAAGAAGCTTGCTCCTAGATGGCCAGGCCCCTTTAGGATCTTGGAGCGGGTGGGCACCCAGGCCTACAAGCTAGATCTCTCGGCGCACCTCAAAGTCCATAGGTCTTCCATGTGAGCCTCTTAAAAAGGCACAATCCAAATCCCGATGAGGTTTTGGAAACTCCAATCTTGTTGGAAATGATGGAGGAACAAGTTGAAATAGTGCCTGAATTGCTTCTTGATAAGGCATTCAAGAAGACCAGGAGGTCTCAGTTCCTCCAATATTTGATCAAGTGGAAGCACTTGCCCGTGGAAGATGCAACGTGGGTATTGAAGCAGGACCTAGAGAAGCAATACCCGGACTTCACGAGGGAGTTCGATGGCCGAGTCGTCTCCGAGCTCGTCGATGCCGACTTGCCAGGTGCTTAGCTAAGTGTGCTTCTTAGTTAGCTTGAGTGGGGCATATGCATTCTAGCCAGTAGAGTGCATGCCCCAGGATCTTGGACGTGTAGGCGATGATGGGATACGCCCCAAAGGCATTCTCTAGGCCAACACACATCAAGGGTGCGCATGACCAGGAGGGTCATGTGAAAGAGGAAGAAAGGCATGGCGGGCGATGATGGGACATCTGTCGGATGATCTCTATACCACGATGCGGGGCACGCGCACCTGACCATGGGGGGGTCATGGTGAGGTTTGAGTGATCATGCGCGATGATGGGATCGTGAGACGTTCCCTAGCTTAAAACCCTCATGGGCATGAGGCACTGAGGTGTACTCGATCTAGGGGATCGTGTACAAGGTAGCACTTGATTATGGGCAATGATAGGATCATCTTAAATGGTCCTTAAGCTCAAATCCTTATGGGGCCATGATCGAGTGCAAGTTAGTAGGATAACCTTGAGCTAGTAGTTCGGCTCAAGGAGGTAATTAGGGGGGTGGTCCCCTAAAACCACAAACTTATTAATTAAACTAACGTAATGTGCTACTCGTGCAAGCTAGTGATAGGGGAGCATCAAGAAGGAGCGCATTACGTGGAGATGGGGAGCCTAGTGCAGCAGCCCCCAAAGTGCGTGCACGATCTTGGAGTGAGCACTACTTCGACCACTTCGAGGATCATGGAGACGCCAGGAATAGGAGGGAGCACTTTGGGAGCAGGTATTTGGAGTAGTGTTGTTAGTAGTTCATCTGGAAGTTAGCACTCCAGATGAGTTAGTATTTCGTATCTAGAGTAGAGCCATCCTAGAACCCTTATTCAACATCTTGAACCCTAATCAAGGAACCCTAACTGTAAGTTAGATATTTATGATTAGGTTAGATGTTAATCTGATGATTATCATGATAGGAAGTTGTGTGATGTTGGTTGATCATGTTTGCTCCTCTTGTATTGGGAAGGGGGGTAGAGACCTAGTAGCCATTACGTAGTGATGCTCCTAGTTTAGACCCTTTAGTTCCTATTATTATGCGGCCTGTGCATAGGAACCCATCGTGCTACGGGGGTTATGATATGACTCAGTACTACATAACGGGGCTAGAGGAGATACAGAGGGAGGGTCCCTACTGAGTGTGGCTACTGGGGACCCCATAGCGGGCTAGGCTTCTGGCCGGTCACTTCGTGTGGGCCGGGCATAGGTCCGACACCTCCTGAGGCAATGGTGTTGCCCTGCCTCTCAAGAGCTGCTGGTGTTGGCCTGGCTCTTGTTTCGGGGGGCCGCCCGTGGAACCTCTAGACCCCGGGAAAGAGGAGATGCAACCCTTCCTGCCTCGATGGACCGGGGAGATGCAACCCGGAGAGTCTTGATGGGTGATGCCTTAGCCCATCTGCAAAGTATACACAGGAGGGGCGGATGGAGTGGTCAACCCTAGCCATTGTCTATAGCCAGCCCCGCCATTGTTATGACTCGGTCTGCTCTATCATGAGGCCTAGCCGTCAGTTTACCTCCCCAAGAGTCTGAGCCTTGGGTAGGAGCTCTCACGTTTTATGGCATATATATATCTCTGTTGTGGCTACGGATATGTTGATGTGCTACCCTTTGAGGTAGTATGATGTATTGTTATTGCTAGTTCTGACGTTGTTTATGCTTCCGCTATGATAGGAGCCCATAGGGGAAGGGCGCGCAAGACACCTTCGTGTCCCCCTCCCGCACTATGGATACCCTGGAGTGCGGGATAGACGGAGGGCCCGTGCGGTCGGAGGACCGGATGGGGGATTTCCTACGGAGTGTACGGCCAGGCGTTGTATATTTTATAGGGAGCGTCACATCTTCCCCGACTTAACCCCCCAAAACTGGAGTCAGGCCGACACCTGCAACTCTTGAGGATCAGGGCGGCACCTTTGATCCAGAGGGTGTCGGATCCATGCCCGGCCCACACGAAGTGACCGGCCATGAGCCTAGCTTGCTATGGGCCCCCAGTAGCCACGCTCAGCAGGGGCCCTCATCCTTTTAGCCGCTAGCCCCGTTGTGTGGTGCTCAGCCGTTCCATAGTCCCCATATAGCCGGGTGGGCTCTTGTGCACGGACCGCATATAATAGGTACTAAGGATCTAAATAGAAGCATCATTTACTAGTGGCTTCTAGGTCTCTACCCCCTTCCCCAAACAAGAGGAGCAAACATGATCAACCAAAATCACATATAACGTAACATCATCATAATGAGAGTAATATCTAAACCTAAGCATACATATCTAACTTTTAACTTATAGTTAGGGTTCGTTGATTAGAGTTCAAGATTTAAACTTAGGGTGCTAGAACGGCTCTACTAGAGACATGAGATATTAACTCATCTAGAATCCTAACTTCTAGATGATCTATCAAGAACTATATGCCAAAATACCTGTTCCCGAAGAACTCCCTCCTGCTCCTGGTGTCTCCATGATCTTCGAGGTGTTCGAAGTAGCTCCCTCTCTCACTGATGCGCTCACACTCTAGGGGCTACTAAGCTATGCTGTGCTACAGCAAACGGTTCTCGAAATGGAGTTTAGAGTGCGAAGATGATGTCCAGACTGTTGGAGCCAGAAAAGAGGCCTAGGTTCAGGGTTTAGGCCTTTATAAGTTAGGGTTTACATGTTATGCCACGTGGCTCCAATAGGATGGTTCCGTGTGGTGGGTGCCCAATGGGTTAAGGCTATGTGGAAAATGGTCTTAATCTAAGGTAGCTAAGTTATATAAATAACTTAGCCTTGCATCTTATGCCACTAATCTATGGTATACAAGGCTATGAAGATAGACTTGTATAGTGACGGAGCCGGAAATATACATATTGATCGCGTATATTTCCCTGGAACGTCACATTCTTCCCCGCTTAGAGATAATGCTGTCCTCAGCATTATGCTAAGGTGATGAACCTACACCGAACCTGCAAAAGCACACATGAACATATAACTTTTTAGCTTCAATTAAATGATCAACTTCCTATTAAGTAAAATACGTATCATAGGCTATATTTGTACTTATACAAAATTATATAGCCTTTACAAACAAGGTAATGCTATCATTGACATTACCGACCCAACAGGCAAAGCAGAAAGGGATTGAAGCAGAATGGATATGGAAGTTTGAAAAGCGATTATGTGCATTTATAGATCCGGCCATGACGATATGCAGATCTGCAAAACTTGTGGGCGCCTGTGTTGTCTTCTATATACAGATTTGCTGGACATTTTGAAATGGTATAAACAGGTAGAAATGATTCATGTTGTCCATACTATCAAAAACTCCATACGTAGAACATTTATGCTGTCCATACTATCAAAAGTCCATAGACTTCTTTAGTGCCAGCATCTGATGCAACTCATTTCATGTGTAAGTTCATTGACCTTTTGAAATCAGAATTCTTTCTGCAGTTAGATCTGCACGGCATTTTACGAGGAAGATTTAGGAAAAAACATTTAGCTGCATGGTAAAGAAAATTGCCCAGCAACAAATTAAAAAGCAAAGCTTACCCCAATTTGCCATGTCTTTAAACTCATTGGCTGCAAAATAAAAGCTCAATTTATGGTCAATGCATTGTACAACAACAACCAGACATGGAGAGAATGTAAGCACTTTCAAAATTGCAAGTACAGAGGATCAAGCTCACCCAATATGCAAGAAAAGATGCAACATGTATGCTCAATCAAGATCATATGAATTAAAAGTCTGTAGCTTATATGGAAACCTATAAATGCTTGCAAACACATGGGACTCCTATATTAAGGAGAAAAGAATCTTATAAGCAAATATTCTTTTGCAAAAGAAAAAATATTGAGATTCAAGTAAAGCCAAATCTTGATGTACCTCCAGCAACATCCACTTCCTTTGTGCTTTTGCTGCTTGAGATTTAGCATTTTGGAAGCTGTTAAAATCGCTTTGCAAGCTTGAAGAAGCATAATATTAACCAGAACCTTGAAACAGAGGTTGCTTCCATGAGAAATTTGAAGGTAAACATTCTAAAGCAACAACTCTGGTCTTACAACACAGAGCTTTTGTTCTGTGTCTACCGAAAGCAAAGGCAAGCAGATCCGAGATTCAGCGCCCAAACAACATCCAATAACCTATTTTTTTGTAGGAAGACTGTCGTTGCCTTAATCTGCCATGAGCTTGAACGAAAAATCGACTGGGCTAGGGGCCTGGCAGAATGGAAGTTATGCGCCATTTTGCAAGAGCTCTAAGAAAGCCCTCTGTTTTCTATAAACATTATAAGACCTACTCTATTCAGGCATAAGCACCAGAGACCACAACAAACCAGAGCAAACCCTGTTCATCACAGCACGCTTCACATCATGATGGAAAGTCACTCCGCTACCGAATCAAACTGCCCATTTCAGCGTTTCCTTCCCTCTATGTCGTATATTCGCCTATGACATCGTTTGAATAGTGCCGCACCTTTAAAAAAAAAAACACACTTGGTATGTTACGTGGCACAATCCGAGCCGCCCATATTTGATGCATGACATACTTACAGGATAATTTTATTATATAATAAGATAGGTTGCCTTCCTTCTTAAAATGTTTGAAGTTTTCCCTTTCCTTATCCGTTCTTGCCTCCTTAGAGAGGCTTGCCCATACTTCTTTAAAGTCGCGGTCCGATGGCAAAATCTCTTCTATCTTCTTGCCATACTCACTATGAGTGTTGATATGGCATTACAATGTACTCTCGTCTCTAATGGCCTTCGAGAGAGAGCGTCGGCAACTACATTCAACTTCCTTGGCTTGTACACTATCTCGAAGTCGTACTCCTCAAGAAATTCCATTCACCTCCCTTGTCTAAAGTTTAAGAGTAGTTACATAAAGATGTACTGGAGGCTTTAGTGGTCCGTGTCCAATTGGAACTTCCTACCCAACAATTGGAACAGATCAAAAATATCTTAGAATCTAATGACATAAATCATGACAAATAAGAGAGCATAACCAATATATTGCATTGTCTTCATTTCCAACATGGTGTATGCCATTAGGCAACGATAGGAAGCAGCCAAGCCACTGCTAACTCCACTATTTCCAGAGGTAAGCTCCATAATTTGAGGCGAAGAATCCATATGCAAATGGATACATACTTGCCCTATTTTTTACAAACAGAGGAATCCAAAAAGCAGACGTGAATCTACATCATGGATATTGGATAGATAAACTGAACACAGCAGCAACGGCTAGCAGCAGCGGCTGCATACATCATGACGTTCAAGCCTAAAATGTAACCGGATCAGTCTGAAGATAACCCTGAAGCTACTGCTTGTAGCATGTTGTTCCCGCCGAAAAGCTATTCCAGCCGAAAGTGAGGCCGGATTAGCAAAATAGGAAAAAGCCCCTTATGAAAAATAATCAAGGCAAAATTCGGTTCGGAATCAAATATGCTCTGCAAGATATTCTTACACATAAAGCCGGTGGAATATTCCCTTAGCCTCCCATCATAATTATGAAGGCTACTTAGGTATAACCATAATGCACAGTAAATGTAAATGAATGCCTGCGAAATTACCTATACGTATTGCCATGGAAGTATTTCTCTAAAAAAACGCCATGGTTTCTCTATGCATATATTATGCCAAGGTTTACTCCCTTACGGGTGCTATTCAGTTACATTCATGTGACATTAGTAAGAGAAGCTAACAAGTATTTCACACTTATTTAAAACCATTATGTTCAATAGTTCCTGTATTTTGGCCAAGTAAACACATACATTATTATCTTATATTTTTCCTCGGGTATTTTTATGCCTTTTACTGCATACCAGACCTCATCTACCATGGTTAAACTACGAATATAATCATGTAGCTATCGCATTCCTCGGGATGTTCTCCTCACATCAAACTGTTGACCTTTTCAGCACTATTAGCCCAAATATTATTTATCTCTCATGTACATAACAATGAAGACTGTCATTTTACTATGTAATAATCTGAGAGTATGAAAGTTTCAGCAACAATTCAATATTTTCAGAGCCATAATCATACTATAATTATCATTAAAGTTTATGGTTATACAAAATCCAAATATATGTCTTTATGTAGTCTTCTTATGAAACCTTCATGTTTCCAAAACTGTAGATGATATCTACACATCCAATATAATTCCTGTTTTTGCACTTATAGCATGTTTGCAATACACTTAGAAGTACTAGAAAATAGTATTTGTACCTTTCTCATATTTAAACACTTAAATTCAGAACCTGTTTTTTGTCAAATGACTGATACATTAGCACAAGATCATTTGCTGCTACATCCTCTTTGGTATTTCCTGTCACTACTCTTGATCTCATGACATAAAAAGCACAAATGGAGAAGAAACACCGTACCTGCAGCCAAACATGCAAACATTAGCAAAAATATGGTAATGATGCAAGGGCCAAAAGGTACATTGGTGTTTCTTGGCTTATCGCCTTTCACCATTTGTACCTTTTATGCCCTTGATCAAGACTAGTTATTACATAGACAGATAGAGAGTATACATAATCACAAACCTAATTCTATCATAGTCATATATTGAGCAGATACATAATCTCAAACAAAATCCTATGGTTTAAACAATGTCCACCTGTAATTTACAACAGAGTTCGAATTTTACTCTTAAAACCAATGTTAGTGTAAGCCTCAAAATCCTATTTGCTTTAATGACTACACCATTTGCTCACTATTATCTTTCCCTCAATTCTTGTAGATCAGAGATCCATATGTTGGTACAATCAGTTAATGCTGCAGACCCATCTCCACCTTATCCTGCCTCATATTCAAGTTATTTTGGCATACAATCGTGCTATCAAACAGCCATCCTATCTATTTAGCCTTGAAGATTCAGTAGCTAATGCTTCATTTACCACATCCAAATGGCATACGAATTTGTTAACCTGCTGTTCATCAGAGTATTCATCTTACTCACATGTGTCATTTTATTCTGAGTCCCACTTTATTAAATAAAATCAACTGTTCATTTTTATAATACATCAGATTCATCTTTGCTTGTAAATCCGAGAAATTGTTGCTCTCTTTAAGCTTTATGAGCAGGTCATTAATCATATTCTATATCTTCATATTTCTGTCATCATTATCAGGGTAATATCTAAGACTCAAATGCAAATATTTCTGCCTTCAATTCCGCAGCTTATTTCTCTTAAGCCCGTTTCGTATAATATCTCATTTGTATCATACCTATCTTCCATTTGAAGCCATGCATCCGAAAATAAATTCATTTACCTGGTTATCTCCACGCTCCTGATTAAAGCTATCATCATCTTGTGTTTCCGGAACCCAATCTTCTGATTGTTGCCCGCCATGCCTAAAGTTGGGCTGCTTATTTCTGTTATAGGCCACATTCCTTCTGTTGAAATACTCCCCACTGCCATCACCAAAGTTCCTTTTATTCCCAAAGCCGCGGCCTCTTCCAGCTCTCTCCATTGCAGAAGCCCTAGTATCAGAGTTAAGATAACACCACTGGAGCTCCCTATTCAGTTGGAGCGCATCCACTTCTTCTCCCACAGATAAAACAGAGTGTTCATGGTCTACGAAATGATCCATGCTCAACAAATCTTAACCTATGCATACCATTCCCGCCCTTTACCCGTCGCATTGATTTTAGGCGTCTAACTGCATCTTGGGAATTGTCCCACGCTTGTGTAACATTATTGGCTCACCCACATTAGATTTACCAAATCTATTACCTATCTTGACCAGCTTTCCTTAATATCTAGAATACTATCAGTCATAAAGTTTGATCATGCATTGAATATGTGCCAGTATGGCCTACCACTGCCCCACGGTTTTCAATAGACTAGTGACTATTAGTTATGCCCATTTATTTAGTGATACATCTTAGAAAATTTGTTTTCACATTATCATACTACTATCCCAACTTCCATAGTCCGAGGTAGCAACTACCTTATTTAATGAAGCTCAAACTTAGAATAATAGTTATTCACTAAAAAGTTAACACTTGTATATTGCTTATCTACACGTTGCATTATGCTAGCTATTTTACATTTATATAAAAAAAAAAAAAAAACACTTGGCATGCCACGTGGCACAATCCGAGCCGCCCATATTTGATGCATGACATACTTACAGGATAATTTTATTATATAATAAGATAGGTTGCCTTCCTTCTTAAAATGTTTGAAGTTTTCCCTTTCCTTATCCGTTCTTGCCTCCTTAGAGAGGCTTGCCCATACTTCTTTAAAGTCGCGGTCCGATGGCAAAATCTCTTCTATCTTCTTGCCATACTCACTATGAGTGTTGATATGGCATTACAATGTACTCTCGTCTCTAATGGCCTTCGAGAGAGAGCGTCGGCAACTACATTCAACTTCCTTGGCTTGTACACTATCTCGAAGTCGTACTCCTCAAGAAATTCCATTCACCTCCCTTGTCTAAAGTTTAAGAGTAGTTGCATAAAGATGTACTGGAGGCTTTAGTGGTCCGTGTCCAATTGGAACTTCCTACCCAACAAATAATGCCTCCAGATCCTCAAAGCTCTCACAATGGCCAAAAGCTCATGGTCGTGAGTCGGGTAGCGCTGTTCAACATCGTTCATCTTCTTTGAATCGTACGTGACTACCCTTCCCTCCTGCAAGAGGACTCCTCACGTCGTTAGCTTGCTAGCATCTATTGCCACTAGCTTATCCTTGCTTGGATCTGGAAGGGTGAGGACGGGTGTTGTGGTTAGTGCCTCTTTGAGCTTCTCAAAAGAGGTTTGGACATTCTCGAGCCAATGCTGTGTCCAATCTTTCACCTTTCTATACTTAGTGAGGTCTGACAAGGGGGACGCCCACTTCGCGAAGTCCTTTACGAACTTGCAATAGTACCTTGCCAAGCCAAGGAAGCTTCTTACTTCTCCCACATTCTTCGGTGCTGGCCAATCCACTATGGCTTCTATCTTCATCGGATCTGTTGAGATTCCTTTAGCTAAGACTACATGTCCTAAGTATTCTACCCTGCCTGTTGCAAAGTGGCACTTTGAGAGTTTTCCATATAACCGATGACGTCTTAGCTTCTCTAACACTCTACTCAAGTGCAGGACATGCTCCTCTATAGACTTACTATAGATTAGGATGTCATTAAAGAAAACGATGAAAAATTCGTCTAGAAATTCCCAGAAGATGCCGTTTATCAAGTGCATACATGTTGCTGGCGCATTCGATAAGCCAAAAGGCATCAACGTGAACGCATAATGGCCATACCGCGTTCTGAAAGCGGTTTTATGGATATCTTCCTCCTTTATCCTTATTTGATGATAACCCGTCAATTTTGAAGACGACCTTTGCTCCCTGGAGCTGGTCCATTAGATCATCCGCTCTTGGCAGTGCATACTTGTTCTTTATCGTTTGCTTATTGACTGACGATAGTCAATGCACATGCGTAGACTTCCGTCTTTCTTCTTGACGAAGAGGATGGGTGTTCCAAAAGGAGAGACGCTTGCTCTTATGAACCCGAGCTCAAGCAGTTCTTGTAATTGCTTCTTGAGCTCTACCAACTCTGGAGTACTCATCCTATAGGGTGCCTTGCTGGTAGGCTTAGCATCCTGTGCTAGTGTGATTTCACACTCCACGCCCCTATAGGGTGGTAGCTGACGGATTTCATCGGAAAACACGTCATGAAACTCCTTTATGATCCTTGCTACCGGCCTAGGCAATTGATTTAAGCTTGGCTCTCAACTGCTTCTAGCCTTAGGATGTAATCCACCCTATTGTTATTATATTTTTCCTCAATTGCTTCATAGAGATATACTGCATAGCTGAAGTTACTTTCTTACCTTTTACTATGTATTGATTCCCGTCTGGCGCCGTCATAGAGATCCCATTTTTGTTGCAGTCTATCATAGCTTTGGCTAGTCTCAAGAACTCCATTCCTACTATCAGGTCATATTTCCCAATGTCCATGACTTCTGCCCCATAGGCCATTTGCTTCCACTAAGGTCTATGTCGAAACTAATTCTCCTCCCCTTAGTGTGGCGGATAGCACCGCTTGCCATGCTGACTGGCCTAGGCTTGGACTTCAAGATCTTGTTTTTCATGAGAGCAGCTAATCTTGGAGAGGCAAAATTATGCGAACTACTTGTGTCTATCAGAATGACATATGGCTTGCTATCTATAACTCCCTCTGCTGAAATGACTGTAGGCTGATTCCTAACCTCTCCTGCCTCAATGGCAGCACAGATTGTACACTCACCTTCAATGCAATCCTGGGGTTCTTACTGGTCATCTTCCTCGTCATCCCCTTCCGTCGGTGACTCCCAGTCGATAAGCTCTGCTAATGCTGACTGCATGATAAAGGGGTAGTTGTGTGTGCGATGCCCCGGCTGGAAGCACCTGAAGCACAATTTCTTCTCTATACATTCTTGTCTTTTCTCTTTCAGGATGCTGTCTAGAAGGAATCTAACTGACTTGCCTCCTAAGCCTTCCTGTGGCTTGCGCTCCCCATAAGATTTTCCTTGACCCTTCCCTTGGTACTGGCCTCCTGCTGACATAGAGAAAGCTTGTGTGGGTTGATATTGTCCCACTGCCTTCCCTTTGTACGGTAGCTGCTTCTGCCCTGGAGTAACTGGCGCTTCTTCCACGCTCAAATCCTTATCTTCGGCTTCCCCAATTGTCTTTAGGTTAATTGCCCGCACTAACCTTTTGATGTTGCTATTGAGCCCTTCTATGTATCCATCCACCGCTTGTCTTTCTGTTATCCTTGGAACATTTAATCTCAACCTCATAAACTCCTCTAATAAGATTGCATTTGAAACGGGAGCAAATCATTGAAATGGGAGCAAAAGGAATATTCCTTGAAGATTCCCTATTTTTCTGCAAAAAGGGGATAGAATTATCTTTTTAGAGCAAACCTCTAATTTAAGAGAACATAAATTTTAACCAAAAATCGAAGTGAAGCTTACAACTGAAATAGTAGTATTTTCAAAATTGAAGATAAAATCTTCATATTCACATTCAAAATTTACTTCTTTTTTCCTAAGACTCAGTTATGTGCAAAAGTGTGAGGAGTGATAAGAGAGGGATCCAAGACATCTTCATGCTCGTTTATGCCATCTTCGTCAGCTTTCACTTCTTTCACTGTCACTTGAGGAAGTGCTTGAGTTATCTTCCTCATCACTATCAACAGACGGTGAAGCATTCCCAACCTCTTCTTCATCTTCTTCTTCGTAGTTACAAGCCTTCTTAAGCAAGTTAATTGTTCTCTGGCGTAAACGATTGTCTGATTTCAATTTGAAATCATAACACAGAATACTCACTTGCCGTAAGTCTAGCTCATCCCTACATCCAACTTTCTTGGCCTTTTTGCCCTTTCCTTGACTTCTCATTTCTAGCTCATACCTACCTTCAAAAGCATTTTCTGAACATGTAGCAAGCCAATGAATCTTGAGTTTAGTCAACAGACCTTCCTCTTTGATTGTGTCAAGTACTTTGGCTATCCAAAAAGGTCTCCCCTTTTCATCCTCCTCAGTCGGAAGAGCAATCAACATACCTTTGGTAATTTCTGTAACATTACCTGCAAGCTCATTCTTGCGTCTTGGTCCGAGGTACATGACCCGGTCCTCATCATCTTCTCAGACTTTAGCGAACTGCCTCGCAGCAATGCTTTGACCTACCTGGTCCTGTGTTGGGTGGAAAGCATTAGGCCACTCAAAAGGTTCTTGCAACTGCCTCAGAGCTAGGTTCTGAATCACAGTCTTTTGTTCTAGAAAGAAGCCTCTCCACCACATTTGGTCTTCTTCAGTGAAGTACTTAAAACCCGTGGAAATTCCATTTCCAATGGATTTCAAGGAAGTAACGGGTACTTTTCTGCTGCTTTGACACTTTTGGATTTTTTAGAGGAAATTGCTCAGCACATTCCATGGAACTAGTGTCTGTAACAGATTTAAGGAAGCGCAATCCCTCTACCGGACTCCACTCTTTAGTTGTAGTGTACTTCTTTCCCTGCAAAAGGCTCTCTCCATTCTTCAAGTAGAACTTGATGTGATGTTGAAACGTAATATCATTTAGCTTGTTCACATCTTGTTCTCTGTTTGCACGTTGAGAGAAAACAAATTCCCTGAAGTCGGCAGTCTCCTTTAGAAGCTCAACCACTGGCATGGGAGTGTAAGAGTCTTCAATGATTCGAACCAAAGTGGGAAGACAAAAAGTTTTTTTTCCTTCTGAGACGCACCGAAAACCTGCTGAACATCTGGTCTATTTGATCGTGTGTGTGCCCTACCAGTAAGAAGCTGAGCTTTATTTTTCTGAGAATCTCTAGCTCCACTAGCATGGCACAGTAAGCAAAGAGTGTTTGATTTTTGTTCTCCCTGGTAGTGTTGTCAAGTTGCAAGAGCACTGGTGGTAACTGCTGTTGCTCACAAAGAACTTGTTAAGAATTGTAATTGTGAGATTCGGATCACCATGCAAATTAGGATATGTTAAGAAGTCTTTGCAACTTAGACTCCCATTGAAGACCATGGCCCCTACAAGGTGGACCTTGACAAAGCATTCTTCTGACACATCTTTTGGAATATTCAAGAAATGAGGTAGAGTTGTCTTTTTTTTATCCATTCCATCAATCACAACGGACATGTACTCTAGTGGACGCTCAAGAGCTTTTTTTCTATGCTTAGCAAGCTTCCTTATCTCAGCTGCTTGTTGGTCACGGTGTTTAGCAAGCTTCTGCTGCACAACGTCTGTTGAAGGAAGCAGGTCAAAACAATTACATGATGCAAGTACGAGAATGAAGAACTTGAACTTACTTTTTTCGACCTCTGTCCTTGCAAATTCTTTTTGACTTTTCAATTCTGCACACGTTGAACACACAGACATTCTATGTCTTCGAGGAATTTTCACAAGACCAAATTCAGTAGTATACGGTCCCAAGACGTATACTGTACAACATCGTCACGCGTACACGCCATCGCGATTGACGTGTACGCCAAAGTGTAGCTAAGCAAGTAGCACCCTAGGGGGCAACTTGCAAGTGTGTGCACATTTATTCATGTGTACACTTTAGCCCACTTAATTAATATAGGCAAGTGGGCTACATCCATTTATTCCACAAGCTCAAGGGTTGATGGAAACCCTATAGCCCTAACTTATAGCCTATATAAGGCATCCGAAACCCTAACTTTTCATTTTCGTCCACAGCCTTCTAGAGCTCCGTTTCGCTTACTCCAAGAGCCAATCTCGACTCTCGAAGTCTGTCTGAGCAGCCTAGCTCATCAGCTTTCCTTTCCGGCTTCATCTTCAAGCAGTTCTGCAGCATGGACGCGTTCAGAGCAGGAGGAGCAAGCCAGGGATCAGGTATTTTGCCAATTAGTCTAATCCGCCTCCCAGGCATAGCATAAGTAGGTTTAGCCTATTGCATTGCCCATAGCAGCCATCTAGACCTCTAGATATCAAGCCATAACTAAAGAACCTAACTCTGTGATTTAGATTAAATCTTATCCTTTAGTTCTTCTATGATATGTATGTGATGATGATCTCTGTGGAATCATTGTATTGGGAAGGGGGGTAGAGGCCCTAAAAGCCTAGTAGTTGATGCTCCAAGATAGTCCTCTTTAATGCACTATTAAATTCGGCCTGTGTACAAGAGCCACACCTGGTTGTGGGTGGAGGGGCCAGACTGGCTTATAAGGAGGTTCATGTCCTGACTCATGATCACGTCCCTCTGGTAGTAAAGCCTATCGGGGACTACAGTGCACTAGACCTAATTAATGCTCTGCCACTGCATGCAGGCTTTGCATGGGTTCAACACTCTTGGGGTGGTGTACACCTTCCATGGAGTTTAGTCGAGTACGGGCAGTGGCCCTCTAGTCACCTTGAGTCAGCATGCCAACCTCTGGTGGGAGTAATCCCTACCTGCCCCATCGGAACTGGGGAGATGCAACCCAGGAGTAGCCCCTCTGGCTACGCATCCGGCGGGCTACAGTCAGGTCCCAAGACTTTTCAACCTACTTTGCAAAGTGTGCACATGAGGGGCGGATGAAGTGGATTACCCTTAAGCCATGTTCTTATGCCAGCCAAATCCATTTGCCATGAATTCTGTCTGCAATGACTCCTGGAGGCCCAAGCCGTCAGTCATCCCCCTTGAGTCTGAGCCTTGGGTAGGATCTCCATATGTGATGTACTGATCTCTATCTATGCAGATATGTGGTGAGCCATCCTTCGTGATGGTCATGTGATATTGATGTATGTATACTTACATGTGTGTTACGCTTCCACAGCTAGGTAGGCCCTGAGGGAGACAGGGTAAAATGACCCCTTCATTCTTCCCACTGGAACTCGTCAAGGTTGCAGTGATACGTGGAGGGCCTTGTATCAGCATGGAGCTGGTATGGGGGATGAACTCCTGTTTGTATACGGTGAGTGCACCGTATATGAGTAGGGGACGTCACAGTGGTATCAGAGCCATGTTCTTGGAGACCAAGAGCAAAGCACTGGCCATGCTCCCAGTAGTACTAACTTAGTAGAATTCTCAAACCTCGAAAAAGTGGGAAATTTTTTTTTCTCATTTTTTGTAGTTATGCTAAGCTAGTAATAGTTAGAAGAATTGAAAACCAAACTAAAAAGTTGAACTAAACTTTGACCAAGTGTGGAAATTGCTCACGATATGCGCCAAGCATCGACCTAAGATTTAGGTCAGGCCCCAGGCGCACATCATACCAAATTCACCTTGAAACTTGAAGAATTTGAACAAGATAATATGCTAGATCGAGTTTTAAGGAAAGGTTTAACGAGATTTGTATATCACACCCCTAGGAATATGTCAAGTTATATAATTTTAGTCTAAAATGCAAAAATGCTCAAGGTATGCGCCTGAGCCTTGATCTAAATATTAGATCAGTCCTCTAGCGCACACCATAAGTAATTTTACTTAGAAAACTCTAAAGTAAGTACATGTTTTAAGTTAATATGTGCCTTGACTCATGAAAATGAGTAACTTAGAATTTGACCTAAAATTTACCCAAACTATAAATAGACCCAAACCCTTCTCATTTGTAGACTTTCTGCTTAGAAGATAGCTCCCACACTTTGAGGCGATTTTTAGGTGCCAGAGCTCCATTTGACTTGAAGTAAAGCATGGCGCGCACCAAACAGACAGCACGCAAGCATCGATCAGGTGAAAGGGCTAGCGCCTAAGACAAGAGGAGGATGCAGCAGCTACTTCGGGAGCAGCTTCTCGCAGGAGGAGACCCATCTTCGTCAGCAGAAGAGAGTATGTCTGACGACCACTGAAGGAGGAGTCCAGGCAGGAATCCTTGGAGGAACTAGTCGACATCATCAACCAGCGCTTAGACGAAGAAGCAGACATTGACTCTGAGGGTTCAATGGATGAAGAAACCCGCAGGGTATCCGAGCAAATTGAAGAGGAGATACGACAGCAGGAGAGGGCAGAACGGGAGCAGGCTGCCAATGAGCAGGAAGAACAAAAGGAGCCCACTCCCGAACCCACCTTAGAAGAAGAGATCGAGGCATGGATTCAAATGCAGGAGACGAAGTCACAATGCAAGAAGAGGAGAAGGGCCGAGAAGAAAAGGAAGTGAGAAGAACAGGAGGCAGAAGCAAAGAAAAAGCTCAAAGGGAAGGGCAAGGAGGAGCCCAAGAAGAAGCTAAAGAAGACACCCACGGTCAAGCTCGTCATCAAGGAACAGCAGCCGACCAGCCCCCATCCTCTGACGACTCTAATGACGAGGATTACCAGCCCTTCCCCAGAGGAGACCAAGAAGTAGGGAGCTCCTCGAAACCGGCGGCCGAGGATCAGCAGGTATAGGTACCCCCCACCCTACCCCACCCGACCTGCCGGGAGTCGTACGTGGTAGACCATCTCAGGGTTTACCAGAAGAAATTGAAGGCCTATAAGGAATATATGAAGAAGTGGGAGGCCTACAACTCCTACTACCAGGCCAATAAGGAAACTTATGTCGAAGGAGGACGGCCATCAAAGAAGAAGACCCTCAAGCCACCTCCAGAGAAACCCATCCCGCCCAAGAAGCCAGTAGCAAAGAAGCCCGGATCGAGACTGTCGCAAGCAGTCCGAGAGATCCGGCATTTTCAGAGAAGTTCTGGCCTTCTCATTCCCCGAGCACCATTCGCCAGACTCGTCAAGGAGGTCGTACAAGAGTTCGACACGAGCATGAGAGTCACAGGCGAAACGCTGCTAGCCTTATAGGAAGCAGAAGAGCAGAAGTTGGTGCAGCATTTTGAGGACTCGAGGGCGTGCACTTTACACGCCAAGAGAGTAACATTAATGACCAAGGACATGCACTTGGCAAGTTCTATTAAAGGAGAACGCTAAATATTGTAAATAATAAATTTTGTAAATAAAAAGTTTTGTAGAACAAGTTTTAAGTTCATAAATGTTGTTAATGAGGTTGAATTAGCAGTAATTGCTTTTTGTTTTAGTTAAAATGGACTTCATATGGTCAAGGAGTGAGAACTTACTCACGGTATGTGCCAGAGCATCGACCCAAAATTTAGGTCAGGCCCCAGGCGCACACCGTGAGTATTTCACATCAGAAAGGGTCCTAACCATCTCTAAATCGGCCGACTAAGGGGTCAATCTTGTATATCTCGGTGAGACCATCATGTTTTGACCCTTAGTTCATCCTGTTTAGATAAGTTTTGACCAAATAGGGCCGAATTACTCACGGTATGTGCCAGGACCTCGACCTAAATTTTAGGTCAGCCCTCTAGCGCAAGTATTTTCAGCATTATCTCTTCCATAATACCTCCAATTGACCTCAAATTTGTTGCACTAGGTTCATTAGATAGTCTTATTGATGCTCAAACCCTCAAACTAGCCTTCAAATCCTCATTTTGACCTCAAAATAGGTGAGATTTGCCCAACCCAAAAATTTTCCAAGTTTTCCAAAAATTAGGGTTTTTTCCTTTTTCCTATAAATAGGCCCCCATATCTCACTTAACATCTTACAGGTTTGCTCCCAGCTTTTAGGCAATTTTCCAAACCCCTTAGGCACTTCAGGAGCTATTTGCTAGCCTCATTCAGTCAAGATCAATGGCACTTGCAGATTTCAGGCACTGGTACAGCGCCAGTGCTCATGTGGCTGAGGCTGATATCAATACCATTTTCCAAGTTTTCCAGAAGGAGATAGACATCCAAGCCACTTTGCAGGCAACCCCATCCTATATGGAAGTCATGACTGAGTTCCAAGCTAGGGTAAAGACCATTCTTAGTACAGCTTCCCCCTTGTACAGGATATTTTGTTCCTAAGAAATCCCTCCAAGCAGCCTTGGGTGATGTCCCGAACATTGCCAAGTACCTGAACAACAAAGTTGCTAGGTTGCCAGATTACATGGTCATGACAACTAATAGGGCCAAATATTTCTCCTATACTGCTGCCATAGCCATCTTCGTCTCTCACCGTGCCCAGAACCCAATCGGGAAACCCTCCATCTTGGCCATGGATGTGGATCCCTTAGCCTCTCCAGCAGAAGGTCAGCTCCTCTTGCAATATCAAGCGGAGCAAAGAGGAAGAGCTGAAGACGAAGAGCTCGATTCAGACGATGAAGACTACGTCGAGTTCAACCCCGACCAGGAGCGGCAACAAGCGGAGCAGGAGATACATTCTTTCGACCAGGACCTGCAGACTCACGGGATCGCTCCCCCGCTCGGGCTAGGTATCACAAACCTAGCCCCCATCATCATCAACGGCTAGGAGTACCTGCTCCTCAGTGACATCCAGAACCTTCCTCAATGCAGAGACATGGAGTATAGACTCGATGAGTTGCTGTACCTTATGTGGCAACAACCAGATCTGGATGATTTTATCGATCGGGAGGCTTTCGACTTCCCAATCAATGTAAGAGAAGCCGACACTTACACCGGGGAGTCGACTTCAGATATTGAGGCATATAGCAGCATCAGGCAATTGATGACAGCCCGGGACCTGCCTTCAGAAGAAGAATTCTACGCCATCCAAGAACGAATGGGGATCCATGGCAAGACCACAAATATTTTGATGCCAAGTCCTTCGACACCAGCTCCCACAGGTGTTCAGAGAAGAGGCGAGATTGACCTCACAAGAATCGCATCAACAATAAGGGACCACAGAGACCTGACGGAGATTCACCCCCTAGCACGGACTCCTCCGATACAAGCTCACAATCGGACTCCGACTCCGAGGAAGAGGTAGAAGAGGTGCAACACGTAGAGATGGCAGACTCAGGAACACAAGGACCTCAGACTACCAGAAGAAAGTATATTCCGCACTGAGCAATATGTGGAAGGCAAGAAAGCTCGAACAATTCTCAGGTGACAGTCGGTCAGGCATGGAGGCAGAGGCCTGGCTGGACGAGATGAGGGAATACGGGAATGCATACGGAATGAAGGACAAAGACAAAGGCAGGGTGGCTACAGCCAACCTTAAAGGAGCAGCCAGGATATGGTGGAAGGGCTATGCCAAGGCCCATGGCTTGAGCATGGATAGCTGCAGATTCAAGAAATTTTCAAAGGCATTCAAGCGCCACTATGTGCCAAGGGAGCACAAATGCCACATGATGCAACAATTCTATCGGCTACAGCAGGGCAACAAGTCCGTGCAGAAATACACGGAAGAGTTCATGAAACTGAGGCTTTATGTGCCAAAGCTGAGTGAATGCCATGCAGTGGAAGGGTATATCGAAGGATTAAACGATGAGATAAGGAAGCTGGTAAGAGCAATTAATCCTCGAATATCAGAGGCGAAATCGAAAGCAGTCAGCCTGCAAGGATCCGGCCCTCAGAACAGTGGGCAGAAACAACACTACTACCAGGATAAGGGCAAAGCAACAGGAAGTTATAGCCCTAGAGCAGCTAGTCCAGGACCAGCAAAGGCTCCATACAATGGCAGTTATGGGAAGCAGCAGGAAAAGAAACAGGTATCCTTCAAGGATAAGCCGCAGCAAGAAGGGTCAAACTATTCGAAAGCGGTGCGATCCTTTTTGCAAGCAATGCCTAAGGAAAGAGGCATGAGTGCATTGAGAAACAGCTCTGCTTCAGGTGCTTCCAGCCAGGCCACAGAACAGCAAACTGCCCTTTTGTCATGAATGCGGCATTAGCAGAGTTGGGTGGATGGGAGACTCCCTCTGACGACGACGGCGGGGAAGCACGCGACTTCATTCAGGGTGAATGTCACATCTTCGCTGCCATAGATTCAGACCAAGCAGAAAATCAGTATCAGGTAATCTCCACAGTAGGGAAGGCCAAGGCCAAATCTTTCATAGTCCTGATAGATACAGGGAGCACCCACAACTTTGCGTCTCCAAGAATGGTTGAGATGTTGAAGCTCAGCCATTGAAGTCAAAGCCGAGACCCGTGGTGTTAGCAAGCGGGGCAGTGAGACACACGGCAGGCAAGAGGATAAATTTTGACATCGATTTGCCAGGGATCAACATCCAAATGGGAGCAGAAGTGATGAACATAGGGAAGTATGATTTGATCATCGGCATGGAGTACCTCGCTCCAGCAAAGGCCATCATCGACTGTGGGAACCGTAAAGTGACCTTGACGGCGCCCAACGACAAAATCATAGAAATTGCAGGTAAGGAAGTTGTTCCTATCATGCAGTGTATGTCTAGTAAGCGGCTGCTCAAGTGCATAAAGAGCAGGCAGGTAGCCTATGTCTTCAAGCTTCAGATCGAAGAGCCCGAGTCAGAAGAAAACAACGAAGAGAAGGTGCTCAGCAAATTACCAAAACAGGTGCAGTACTCATGCAGGAAGAGAGGGTAGTAGCTTATGACTCTCGGAAGATGAACGACGCCGAAACGCGCTACCCGACTCATGAGTTGCTTGCAGTTGTCAGAGCACTAAGAATTTGGAGGCACTACCTGTTGGGAAGGAAGTTCCATCTGGATACGGACCATCAGAGCCTCTAATACGTGTTCACGCAACCACATATCAACCTGAGGCAGCAAAGGTGGATGGAGTTCCTCGAAGAATACGACTTTATTATAGTTTATAAGCCGGGAAAGCTCAATGTGGTAGCAGATGCGCTTTCAAGGCATCCTCTGACAACAAGAGTTACCTTTAACGCCAATCTCGGCACTCACCGGCGACCCGGAAGAAGATCAAAGAAACCTTGCCGACAGATGCAGACTTCAAGGAAGTGTGGGCGAGCTTGTGCAAGGAGGCAAGAACAGATAAGGACACAACAGTCCAATAGCTGGCCACGCAGGATTTATGAAGACATATTTCAAAGTGCGCAGCAGTTATTATTGGCCAGGGATGAAGAAGCAGATAGCTTCGCTACATCAAAGAGTGTCCGTTGTGTCAGATAAAAAGCGAGCAACCGAATTCAGAACATCCGGAACCATTAAGCGGTGCGAGCGCTAAGTGGGAAGTCATCGATATGGACTTCATAACAGGGCTCCGAGGGGCGGCAAGAGGAAAAAGATGCCACGATGGTTGTGGTGGAACAAGGCTGTCGAAGATGGCACACTTTGTGCCTTGCGGGACCAACGACCGCGGCCTTGGATCTGGCGAGTGGCTCTCTTCACAAAGGAAATCTTGAGGCTCCATGGTATCTTTGAGAGATCATCTTCGACCGAGACCGAAGTTCATGAGTGCCTTTTGGCGGGGATCTTTTTCGACGATCCGGACAAAGGCGTCCATGAAACCACGCCTATCATCCTCGAGACGGATGGGCAAACGAACGGACCAACGAGAATCTTGGAAGATATGCTAAGAAACTATGTCCGGAACAAGCATAGTAAGTGGGAAGATTACATTCACTTGGTTGAGTTAAACATAATAGCACCAAGCGAGGAATCATCCCGGATATGGCCGTTCATAATCAACTCTGACTACCAATGTATAATTCGGACACTTGGCACAATCCTGTGTCAAAGGTAGAGGTTTTGCGGCAAATGTTGGCCGACATCACGGCGGCTGGTAGAAGAGGTCAGGATATCTTCTTGCGGCAAAAAGTCGACAAAAAGAAGCGTCGCCGATAAGCACCGAGCGGTCGAGGAGAGTTCGGGTTGGCGACAACATCGGCTCAAGATCAAAGTGAAGCGGGCAAAGCTCATCCCGGAAATATAAAGCTTGCTCCAAGGTGGGCTGGCCCCGCCGAATAGCCAAGAGTAGGTAACCAATCCTACAAGTTAGAGCTGCCGGCACACACGAAAATTCATAAAGTCTTCCACGTGAGTTTGCTAAAGAAGCATACTCCAAACCGGAAGAAGTCTTGGACCGCCAACGTTGTTGGAAATGACGAAAAGAAGCGACTAGAGATAGTCCCGGACTTGATCCTTGATAAGGTGATCAAGAAGATAAGGAGATCGAGTTTCTCAATATTTGGTCAAGTGGAAACACTTGCGGTGGAAAACGCGACATGGGTACTTAAGAAGGACCTGATAAAGCATGCCAGCAGTTCATGGAGCAATGGAACAGCAAGGTCATCTCAAAATGTCGGCTCAGGCATGTCCATTTATGTTTAGATTAATTTCATGTGTAGTTAATATTAATCTACGCATGCAGCCTATGCTAGGTATGGGTTGCATGTGTAATTACCGATGATGGGACCACTACGGTGATCTCTAGGACGTGGTGTAATGTCATTGTAGATATGACCGCGGTGTTCCTTGAATTAGTTAGACAAATGGTGAACATGAGCAATGTTGCACCGTAATGTAAGCATGTCCATAGGGGAAGGACATGCGATTAAAGGTAGAAGTGAACATGGGCGAGGATGAGATCATCAGGGATGTTTTCTAGCTTAAACCCTTTGGGCCATGATGCACTGGGGTATGCAGGATCAGGGAGGTCATGCATAAGGTAGCACCCAATCATGGGCTATGATAGGATCGTCTTAAACGACCCTTACGCTTAAACCCTCATGGGCCATGATCGAGTGCGTGGTATAGGCATTATAGGGCGCTGTCTCCACGGCCACGATAGAAGAAGCATCCTCTTCCTACGCCGCGAGATTAGTCATGCATTCATTTAGTTAATTAGATGGGTGGTTACCTTATAACCATAATTTTATTAATAATTAAAATGGTACTAACGTGAGTACCGACTGCGGAGCCAATAGAGCTCGGGAGGGCAAGGAGGTCGAGCTACGAAGACTTGCAACACAATTTTTGTTGAAATGTGTTGCAAGGAATGAAGAGTACCTCGAAGGATAATTGTATATGAAATTGCTAAATCTGGATAAACCTCAATGTTGTATTAAGTGAAGCTAGTAAGTACCTTACTTTAATGGAGTATGAATTGATGAGTTATTGGTATAATGTGATGTCGTAGTAATGTTTTAAAAATATTGCCTTAGGGTAATTTTAATAATTCTGTGAGTATAATAATAATAAATTGTATGCATCAAGTTGGTTGTAGGACAAGAAGATCCCAAGGTGGGGAGACCCACGATGCTGTGGACAGCGTCACTTTCAAGGTGGAGAGAATGTGACGTTCCGGCCGCGATATCACGGTCCCAAGGCGCATTATCTTGTCTTTGCATCGTCCATGTACACCGCCATCCCGATTGACATGTACGCCGACGTGTAGCTAAGCAAGTAGCACCCTAGGGGGCAACTTGAAAGTGTGCACATTTATTCATGTGTGCACTTTAGCCCACTTAATTAATATAGGCAAGTGGGCTACATTCATTTATCCCACAAGCTCAATGGTTGATGGAAACCCTAGCCCTAACTTATAGCCTATATAAGGCATCCGAAACCCTAACTTTCCATTTTCGTCCACAACCTTCTAGAGCTCCGTTTTGCTTACTCCAATAGCCAATCTCGACTCCCGAAGTCTGTCTGAGTAGCCTAGCTCATCAGCTTTCCTTTCCGGCTTCATCTTCAAGCAGTTCTGCAGCATGGACGCGTTCAGAGCAGGAGGAGCAAGCCAGGGATCAGGTATTTTGCCAATTCAATAGTCTAATCCGCCTCCCAGACATAGCCCTAAGTAGGTTTAGCCTATTGAATTGCCCATAGCAGCCATCTAGACCTCTAGATATCAAGCCATAACTAAAGAACCTAACTCTGTGATTTAGATTAAATCTTATCCTTTAGTTCTTCTATGATATGTATGTGATGACGATCTCCGTGGAATCATTGTATTGGGAAGGGGGGTAGAGGCCCTAAAAGCCTAGTAGTTGATGCTCCTAGCTAGTCCTCTTTAATGCACTATTAAATTCGGCCTGTGTACAAGAGCCACACCTGGTTGTGGGTGGAGGGGCCAGACTGGCTTATAAGGAAGTTCATGTCCTGACTCATGATCACGTCCCTCTGGTAGTAAAGCCTATCGGGGACTACAGTGCACTAGACCTAATTAATGCTCTACCACTGCGTGCAGGCTTTGCATGGGTTCGACACTCTTGGGGTGGTGTACACCTTCCATGGAGTTCAATCGAGTACGGGCAGTGGCCCTCTAGTCACCTTGAGTCAGCATGCCAACCTCTGGTGGGAGTAATCCCTACCTGCCCCATCAGAACTGGGACCCAGGAGTAGCCCCTCTGGCTACGCATCCGGCGGGCTACAGTCAGGTCCCAAGACTTTTCAACCTACTCTGCAAAGTGTGCACAGGAGGGGCGAATGGAGTGGACTACCCTAAGCCATGTTCTTATGCCAGCCAAATCCATTTGCCATGAATTCTGTCTGCAATGACTCCTGGAGGCCCAAGCCGTCAGTCATCCCCCTTGAGTCTGAGCCTTGGGTAGGATCTCCATATGTGATGTACTGATCTCTGTCTATGCAGATATGTGGTGAGCCATCCTTCGTGATGGTCATGTGGTATTGATGTATGTATACTTACATGTGAGTTACGCTTCCGCAACTAGATAGGCCCTGAGGGAGACAGGGTAAAATGACCCCTTCATTCTTCCCACTGGAACTCGTCAAGGTTGCACTGATACGTGGAGGGCCTTGTATCAGCATGGAGCTAGTATGGGGGATGAACTCCTGTTTGTATACGGTGAGTGCACCATATATGAGTAGGGGACGTCACAAGTGAAATGTGGGTAAGAGATATGCTGAGACTGACTGCATGTCTCTTTGTATTCTTTGAAGACATCTTTTTTTGTGATGTTATCTGTCAAATGATACATATTGCTGTTTGGCAATTTTTCACACGTTTCTCTAAAGTATTTCTCCATCCAAGCCACAGCAGCCAGGGCATGCATTGTTACAACTCTTCCTGGCCCGCAGTAGTCATCAATGCTAGGGTTTTTGTCTAATCTTTTATGTATTCGAGACATTCTGGAGGAACCCAAGCGGTGTACGACCATGAAGCATTTTTGACACACTTCTTGACGATTGATATAGTGCAAGAAGATGTGCCTGTCTGGTCTTACATGAATAGCCAAGTAGTCATTCTGATCTGATATTGTCATGGAACTATAATTGTCTCTAATTACACGAAGTTTAGCCATGCATGTTGAATTTGCTAATGCAACCCAATGAACAGCATGGAGTCCTTAGAATTTTTCTCATTTTCTGCTCGTCCATCAGATTTCTTCTTCTTATAGAAGAACATGCTCTCAAGCTGAAATCCACTTTAAATTTCTTTGAAGATTGGTTAGAGAACATGTAATCTCGTTGTTCCTTGTCAGGGTCTTCATCCTCTGATGAGAGTTCCACTCTAGGAGTGACCTCCTCTACCCTTAGTGGTGTGTTTCTAGAGGAAAATAAACCACGTGACACAGTACCCAGAAAATTCAGAGGAACAATGTTAAATGTAGGTGATGGGCCGTAGGATGTTGTGGGATTATATTGACTAGGTTTCCTATCAAACATTTCTCTTATTGTTGTTTGAAATTCTGCAAACCCATGTGTCACAACAGTTGTGGGAAGAGGTGGGGACCTTACATGTGACGTCCCCTACTCGTGTACGGTGCCCTCACCGTATACAAACAGGAGTTCATCCCCCATACCAGCTCCATGCTAATACAGGGCCCTCCACATGACACTTTAAACAACGTGGCGGGTTCGATGGGAAGAGTGGAAGGGTCATTGCACCCCGTCTCCCTCAGGGCCTACCTAGCTGCGGAAGCGTAAACATACATGTCAGTAGCACATACATCAACATCATATGCCCATCACGAAGGATGGTCCTCCTCATATCTGCATAGACAAGGATCAGCACATCACATAGGGAATCCTACCCAAGGCTCGGACTCAAAGGGATGGTGGCGGCTTGGGTCTCGAGTTCATTGCAAAGCGTAATTCATGGCAATGGATTTGGCTGGCATATGAACATGGCTTAGGGTTGTCCACTCCATCCGCCCCTCACATTGCACACTTTGCGAGTGGTGCGAAAAGTGTCGGGACCCGGCCTTAGCCCGCCGGGATGCATAGCCAAAGGGCTACTCACGGGCTCATCTTCCCGGTTCCGATGGGGCAGGTAGGGATCCTCCCCTCCGAGAGATCTACATCTTGACTCAAGGTGACTAGAGGGCCCCTTGCCCGTGTTCGGACCGAACCCATTGGAAAGTGAACACCACTTCACGGTGTCGAGCCCATGCCTTGCCCGCACGCAGTGGCAAGCCATTGGACCTAGTCACAATGATTCCCGGTAGGCCTTACACACCAGAGGAACCGTTCAAGAGTCAGGACATGAACCTCTTTCTCAGCCAGTCCGGCCCCTTCACCCACATCCCGGTGGGGCTCTTGTGCCTGGGCCGAATCTATTGTGTGCTAGAGAGGCTAATCTAGGAGCATCATCTACAAAGCTTTGGGTCTCTACCCCCTTCCCAATACAAGGAGTTCGTAGAGATACATCATCCATATACATCATAGAGAACTAAAGAACAAGATTTAATCTATATCATAGAGTTAGGTTCTTTAATTAGAGGCTGGCATCTAGAGATCTAGGAGGCTGCTATGGGCAATTTAATAGGCTAAACCTACTGATTCAATGACTAAAATAGGGTTTAGACTATCTAATTGCCCAAATACTGATCCTTGAGGGGCTCCTCGACTGAGCTCGACCATCCCCCAAGGCAAGCTCGAATCAATGAAAACTAAGGATGCAATTCTCCCAAAGCGGTCACGGGAGGCGGTTTTGGCTGTTAAGGCAGCCAAAACAGAGTTCTAAAGCCCTAAAATCGAAAATTGGGCTAGTTAGGGTTTCCCACCCTATATAGACAAGGGGGTTGGTTAGGGTTTCCAATTATCCCCTTTTGGCATGTGGGATAATTTGGAAATGGGCCCACTTGCCTTTAAGGGCTAGGTGGCCAAATGTGCACACATGGAAATGTGTGCCCACATTAATGTGTACATTGGAAAATGTGCACATTAATTGCACCTATGGGTGTGGCCCACTTGGCATGAAGTGTCCACTTGGAAATGTGTGCCCACATTAGTGTGTACATTGGAAAATGTGCACATTAATAGTTGCACATATTTCTGGCAAGTTGCCCCCTAGGGCTACTCACTGGCTATCACGCTAAGCGTACCGCGTCACCGGAGTGGCGTGTGCGCGTGTGGCGGCGATGCGGTGTATGCGTCGGGCGATCTTTGTCTTTGAACGTCACATTCTCCCCACCTTGAAATGATCTTTGTCCAGCTGACATCGTGGGTCTCCACCTTGGGATCATCGTAACACCGCAAATCAACACGATACATCGATAACTACCATAGTCCCTACACATTTATTAAGATTACCTTAAGGTAATATTTTTAGGACATTATTCAACGTTATATTATGAAATAACTTATCAATTCATAACATCATTAAAACAGGTTTCCCAATAATTCACTTATCATGACAATTTAAGTTTATCAAACTTAAGATTAGCGTTCGAGGTACTCTTCATTCCTTGCAACACATTCCAACAAAATTTGTGTTGCAAGTCTTCGTAGCTCGACCTCCTTGCCCTCCGGCGCGCTCTATTGGCCTGCAGGTCGACACTACGTTAGTACCATTTAATTATTAATAAAATTTTGGTTATAAGGTGACCACTCCACCTATCTACATGGATGCATGGCTAATCTCCCGGCGTAGGAAGAGGGTGAATCTTCCATTATGGCCGTGGAGACAGCGCCTATGTGCCTATATGCGCTCATGCCTACACCCTAGTTGCCCAGCGTGGAGGATAGGTCCTTCCGTATATGGGCGTGAAGGCCTGATTCCTCCTATCAAAGCATATATGGGGCTAGAGGTGCTTTTCTGTCGGTGCATTCCTCAATGACCTCCTTTCTCTCGAGGCCGTCTACTTCCGTGGGGCCAGTAGACTTTCTAATCTACCTTCCACTTTCGCCCAAAAACGCAGGGTCATGCCTACATTGACATTACACCACGCCCTAGGGATCACCGTAGTGGTCCCATCATTAGTAACAACGCATGCGACCCATACCAAGCATAGGTGGCATCGTGGATTAATCTTAATTACACAGAATTAACCTACACAAATCGACATGCACGAGCCGATTTCTTGAGGAGATGACCTTGCCGTCCCCATTGCTCCATAAAGCTGTGGATCTTTGCTTTACTAAATCTTTCTTAAGTACCCATGTCGCGTCTTCCACTGGTAAGTGTTTCCACTTGACCAAATACTGGAGGAATTCTGATCTCCTCGTTTTCTTGAAAGCTTTATCAAGAATCAATTCCGGAACTATTTCCAGCTGCTCCTCCGTCATTTCCAACAACGTTGGAGAATCCAAGACTTCGTCTGGATTGGGAGTATGCTTCTTCAACAAACTTACGTGGAAGACTTTATGAATCTTTAGGTGTGCTGGCAAGTCTAGCTTGTAGGATTGATTGCCTACTCTCTTGACTATTCTGAAGGGTCCAGCCCACCTTGGAGCAAGTTTCTTGCAATTCCCGATCCTGAGCTTTGCCTGCTTTACCTTGATCTTGAGCCAAACATCATCTCCAACTTTGAACTCTCTGACTGTTCGATGCTTGTCGGCGATGCTCTTGGCGACTTCTTCTTTGCCAGTGAGATACCCTCGAACTTCTTCCACAAGGCTGCTGCATATCCGCCAACATCTGGCTGCGAAACTTCCACTTTTGACACGGGGGTTGTGCCAAGTGTGCGGGTTAAACAGCGATAGCCGTAATTGATCATAAACGGCGACATTTGGGATGATTCTGCTTGGTGCTATTGTATGCAAACTCCACCAAGTGAATAAATTCTTCCCACATACTTTGCTTATTCGGACATAGTTTAAGTAGCATGTCCTCTAGAATCTGTTGGTCCGCTCGATGCGGCCATCCGTCGAGGATGATATGCGTGCTCATGGATAGCCGTCGGATTGTCGCCAAAGAGGTCTTGCCAAAAGGCGCTCATGAACTTCGGATCCACATGGGAGATGATCTCCCTTGGCATGCCATGAAGCACGAAGATCTCTTTGGTGAAGAGCTTTCTTTGTATCCATAGCTGTATCTCGTGGTCACAAAGGCACAAAATGTGCCATCTTAGACAACTTGTCGACCACTACCATCAAGGCATCCTTCCCTCTTCTTTCGCCTTGGGAGTCCCGTGATGAAGTCCATGCTGATTACCTCCCACTTAGCGTTTGGCACCGCTAATGGCTCTAATGCCCCTGGAATTCGAAGCTGCTCCGCCTTCGTCTGCTGGCATAGCTGACATTCCTTGATGTAGCGAGCTATTTGCTTCTTCATTCCTGGCCAATAATAGGCTGCTGCGCTTTGAAATATGTTTTCATGAATCCGCATGGCCAGCTATTGGGCTGTTGTGCGTGTCATGGAGGATCAACTTCCTTACACCGATGATTCGGTGCGCACAACTTGTTCTTATGGTATAACAGGTTGCCTTCCTTCTTATAATGCTTGAAGGCCTCCCGCTCTTTATCTGTTCTAGCCTCCTTAGAAAGGCTTGCCCATACTTCTTTGAAATCCGCATCCGTTGGCAAGGACTCTTCAATCCTCTTACCAAAGTCATTTGGAGGCGTCGAAATTGCATTGCAATGCACTCTAGTTGTCGGGGGATGCCTTGAAAGCGCATCTGCTACCACATTGAGCTTCCCGGCTTGTAGACTATATCAAAGTCATATTCTTGAGGAACTCCATCCATCTCCTCACCTCTCAGTTAAGGTGTGGTTGCGTGAATACATATTGGAGGCTCGATGGTGGGTATCAATTGGAACTTCCTTCCCAAGAGATAATGCCTCCATATTCTTAATGCCACGACAACCGCAAGCAACTCCTGATGCGTCGTTGGGTAAGCGCGTCTCGGCGTCGTTCATCTTCACGGAATCATATGCTACCACATGCTCTTCTTGCATAAGCCTTTTTGTAGCTATCTTACTGCATCTGTTGCTACAAGCTTATCTTTCTCGGGTCCGGCAAGGTCAAGGCAGTAAATCGTCGAGCTTCTTTCAACAATTCAAACCCCTTTTGGGCTTTCTTGTGCCAATGCTCTACCCAATCTTTCACCTTCTCTGCCCTCGTCAGGTCTGCAGTTAAAGGGGCTGCTATCTTAGCAAAGTTCTTCACGAACTTCTGTAGTACCACTGCTAGGCCAGAAAACTTCGACCTCGTGCACATTCTTGGTGGCGCCCTTTGAATAGCGGCTTCAATCTTTGCAGGATCCGTCGAGATGCCTTCTGCTGAGATCACATGACCTAGATACTCCACTTTCTCTGTTGCGAAGTGGCACTTTGACAACTTGGCGTACAACTGGTGCCTCATCAACTTCTCCAGCACTCTTCTCAAGTGTTGAACGTGCTCTTCAAGGGATCTGCTATACACCAAAATGTCATCAAAGAAAACAATCACAAAGGTGTCTAAAAACTCCCTGAAGATGTCGTTCATGAGCCTCATGAACGTTGCGGGGGCATTCGATAAGCCGAAAGGCATTACCGTGAACTCATAGTGCCCGTCTGCGCGTTACGGCGGTCTTATGGATATCTTCTTCCTTTATCCTGATCTGATGATAACCTGACCTTAAGTCGATTTTGGAGAAGATCTTTGCCCCTTGGAGCTGATCCATCAAGTCATCTGATCTAGGGAGCGCGTACTTGTTCTTAATGGTGTGCTTATTCAACTGCCTATAGTCTATGCACATCCTTAAACTGCCATCCTTCTTCTTAACGAAGAGGATGGGCGCTCCAAATGGCGAGACACTAGGTCTAATAAAACCTAGGTCAAGCAGCTCCTGCAACTGCTTCTTCAGCTCCGACAATTCCTGCGTTGTCATTCTATATGGAGCCTTGCTCGTTGGCTTTGTTCCTGGTTCGAGTGCAATCTCGCACTCAACTCCCCTATAAGGAGGGAGCTGCTTGATCTCATCTGGAAAGAGATCATGGAACTCCGTGATCAGCTTAGCTATTTGCTTCGGCAACTTGCTGAGCACCTTGTCTTCTTTGCTTCCTTCCGATTCCGGCTCACTAATCTCAAGCTTGAAGATATATGCCACTTGCTCACTCTTGATGCACTTGAACAGCCGTTTAGAAGACATACACTGCATGATGGAAACGACTTCCTTACCTGTTATCTCAATAATCCTGCCGTCGGGTGTTGGGAAGGTCACCTTCCGCTTTCCACAATCGATAATGGCCCCTGCTGGCCCAAGGTACTCCATCCCTATGATCAAGTCGTACTTGCCAATGCCCATTACTTCTGCCCCCATCTGGATACCAATCCCTGGCAAGTCGATGTCGAAGTTAATTCTCTTTCCTGCCGTCTGCCTTACTGCACCACTTGCTAAGACAACGGGCCTTGGCTTTGACTTTAATGGTTTCAACTTCAACATTTGAACCATTCTGGGGGATGCAAAGTTATGGCTACTTCCTGAGTCTATTAAGACTATGAATGACTTGGTCTTAGCTTTCCCTACTGTGGAAATTACTTTATACTGGCTCTCTGCTTGCTCTGTATCTATTGCGGCAAAGATATGACACTCACCCTGAATGTAGTCACGGGCTTCCTCGCCGTCGTTGTCAGACAGAGTGTCCCAATCTCCCAACTCCGCTAGAGCTGCACTCATGACGTAGGGGCAGTTTGCTGTCCTATGGCCTGGCTGGAAGCACACGAAACCTTTGCTTTTCTATGCACTCCTGCCTCTTTTCCTTGGGCATGGCACAAAAAGGATCGCCCGCTTTGGAGTAGTTTGACCCCTCCCCGCTTGTCCTTGAAGGACACACGCTTCTTCTCCTGCTTTGTTTCCCGGTTTGCCCCCCATATGGGCTCTAGCTGGACTGGATTTGCTGCCCTAGGGCTATAGCTCCTGTCGCCTTGCCTTTGTCACCGAAATGTTCTTTGCCCTCCCGCTATTCTCGAGGTCCCGACCCACTGCAAAGCTTATAGCCTTGGACTCTGCCGATACTATCCTAGGGTTTATTGCTCTCACAAGCTTGCGGATCTCCTCATTCACCCTTCGATATAGCTTTCCCTTTGCATGCTTCTCTCCCAACCCCGGCTTTTCTGACCTTAGCCTCATGAATTCTTACGTATATTTACGGACTGATTTGTTTCCACTGTTGGAGCCTATAGAACTGGCTTTGCATCATCTTTGGACTTATGTTCCCTTGGGGCGTAATGGCTTGAAGGCTTTAGCAAACTTCTGAACTTACAAGCATCCTGCTTAAGCCATGTGCCTTTGCATAACCCTTCCACCAAATCCAGCGGCTCCTTTCAAGTTGGCTGTTGCAACTCTGCCTTTGTCTTTATCTTTCATGCCATAAAGCGTTGCGTACTCACTCATTTCGTCCCAGCCATGCCTCTGCTTCTAATCGACTGTTCTCCCCGAGAAGCTGTTCGATTCAGAGCCTTCCATACATTGCCCGGTCACGGAATCTACCTTCTTCGGTGTCGAGGCCACAGGTGTCTCTTTGTCGTCCATCACGGGGTGTTCCTCTGCCTTCCCTCTTCAGTGTTCCTTTGCCTTCCATCAGTTCAGTCCTGGTTCTGTTCTTCCTCTTCCTCGGAGTCGGATTCTGAGTCTGAGCTTGAGTCGGAGGAATCCGAGCTCGGGGATCTCCTTCTCTTGCTCCTCTTCTTGTCTCTTCCCGTTTTCCGGGCTGATGCTTGTGGCAATTGAGCATTGCCCACCGAACCTGCTCCTGCTTGTGCGGCTAAAAGAGCCTTTATCTGCTCCAGGTCCGTCCTCATCTGGGATATCTCTTCCTCTGGGGTCATGGGTTCTATATCTGCAAATAGGTTCCTTGCCGGGGGTGGTCTGGGCGGGGTTTGCTCTTCTATAAGGTCTCGCAGTTGTCGTTCCCCTGCGTTTAGGCCTCTAGCTGCATACACAAGCAATTCATGGCTATATGATTAGTTTCATTTGTTCTCTTGCATTATTTATGTTTGTTGGTATAGTTGTGGGGCAAAAATACATCAACAAAGCATTTAAAGTGCAATAGGATTTATATTCATATATCATATAATATTTCAGATACAAAAGTTTCCGGGATCAAGAGTCTAACTAGTCTTGAAATCGCCGGTAAGACGGGTTGTCTTCAAGAAACTTCTTAACTTGGGCGTCCCTACCGAAGGTGACCCAAGTTCTGATGATGCTGGCGGCGAGCCTCCTGGATGGCTCTCACCAGGTCTTCTACTCTGCGGGTCGGATGTAGGGCCGCGATCATAATAATCTCGCTGGCGTCGGTGGGGTATGGCGGTCGAAGGTCGAGTGCCATTGCCCTCTTGACTAAAACGGCATAGTCGACATTTGTTGCTATTGAGCATGCACGCCGCGCCCGCGGCGATTCTGTCGGCATGAACACTCCTTCTTCACCTCGGGGACTGAACTTGCGGTGTATTACCGCTATTCTCCCCATCCGTCGGCAGCGGCAAGTAGTACTGGCGACTTTGTCGTTATTTGTGTGTCGCGAAGCTTCTCGCTTGTTTGGCCTCCGGCTCATGTCGCCCAGTACTCGTCGACTTCAATTTCAGTTAGCTCCACCGTAGTCTTCCATTGTGCGGTCGAGCCTCCACGAGTCGATTCCTTCTCCTTTTAGGCGGGGGTGATGTTGGAGGATTGGCATTAGGATGCTTCGTGGTCTTCCCACGGATCCCCATCTGTTCTTGGAGGGCGAGGAACTCCTCCTCTGTTGGCGACTCCAGCTCGTCCATCAATTGCCTGATCTTCTTTGTAGGCACGGATATGGGAGGTCGTCTCCCACAGTGTAGGTGTCGGCCTCCCTTACTTGAAGCGGGAAGTCTGAGGCTCCCCGGACGATGAAGTCGTCCATGTCGGTCTGCCGCAGTTGGTGGAGCAGTTCGTCCAACCTGAGCTCCCTCTCCCTGCATTCGGGAAGGTTCTGGATGTCGCTGAGGAGTAGATACTCCTCTCCGTTGATGATGATAGGGGCTAGGCTTGTGATGCCTAGCCCGAGTGGGGGAGCAACTCTGATGCCCTGCCGGCTCTGCTTTCGAAGCCCGATCGGCTCCCTGCTCTCCTTGGCGCCGTTCTTAGATGCGAGTCGAGCTCGTGTATCCTTCGTTGTCTGACTCCTCTTCATCCTCTCTTGCTTCCTGTTCCTGTTGATACTGTAACAGCATCTGCTCTTCTTCTTGCACTGCTATGGGGTCTACCTCCATCGGAGGGATAGAGGTTGCCCCCATCGGGTTCTCGGCGCGGTGGGATAAGAAGATGGCTAGGGCTGCGGTGTAAGAGAAGTACTTCGTCCTATTGGCTGTCAAGACCATGTAGTCAGGCAGCCTCTGCGCCTTGTTAGTCAAATACTTGGCGATGTTGGGGACATCGCCCAAGGCTGCTTGAAGGGATGGGCGGGGAACGAAGTATCCTATGCAAGGGGGGACTTGGACAAGGGAAGGTCCTACCCTAGCTTGAAATTCTGCTAGCACCTGCCTATATGCTGGGGTTGCATTTAGCGTAGCTTGAATGTCAATTTCCTTGCCAAAGACTTGGAAGATGTCATTGACATCTGCCTCAGCAGCGTGAGCACTGGCGCTGTACCATCGGCTGAAGTCAGCAGTGGCCATTGATCTAGCAAAGAAGGGGGTATCAAACGGATGCAGAAGCGCCTCAGGGAGCTGAAAGATCGCCTAAGCGGTGTAGAGCAAATTTGCAGGGTGCCAATTGAGAAATGGGGGACTTATTTATAGAAAAGGGGGAAACCCTAATTTTTGGATGACCTAGAATTTACTAAGATTAGGCAATTCTGACCTATTAAGGGATGCAATTGCAAGTTTGAAGACTATTTCTAGGGTTTGAGCATGCTAAGGATAGCTACTGAACCTTTTGTACAATTTGGAGATCATTTGGTGAAGAGATAGTACGAGGTCTCACACGTTGCGCCCAGCCCGATTTCTAAAATCTAGAAATCTGTCCTGGCGCGACGTGTGAGACATGGGTCCTAATTGGGCTAGGCTTACTCAATTTAAGTGATCTAAGGCTGTAATTCCACTAAACTCATCGAGTTAGGCAGAATTGACCCCTTACTTAGTCGATTTGGAGCTGTTTTGGGCATTTTTGGGCATGGTCTCACACGTTGCGCCCAGCCCGATTCCTAAAATGTAGAAATCTGTCCTGGCGCGACGTGTGAGACATCGTCTCAATTTTGCTCAAAGCTCCAATTTAATCAAAACAAAAGTTAGGGATCGATATCTTAACCTATTTAAACAGGGTTTGACACTTTATTTACACAAAATTTTCTTTATATTAACAAAATTTCCAGTTATTTACAAAATTCAAGGGCGTTCTCCCTTGATGTGCCTGGCAAGATACATGTCCTGCCTCATGAGGGTAACCCTCTTCGCGTGCGCCGTGCAGGCCGTTGAGTCTTCAAAATGCTTTACTATAAACGCTTCGGCCGCCTCTTGTAAACACAACAGCATCTCGTCGGTCACGCGCATGTCTGTGTTATATTCTTGCATAACTTCGCGGACCAAACGTTGGAACGGTGCCCTGGGGATCAAGAGTCCGTAACTCCTCTGGAAGTGCCGGATTTCCTTCAGGGCTCTGTTCTCCAGTTTCTTCTTGCCGGCCCGCTTCTTCCCTGGTGCTCTGGGAGGCTTGGGCTTCGGTGGGGGTGGCTTCAGATTCTGCTTCGGGGGTACTCCACCTTCGACTGCCCTCACCCTGTGCTCCTGGTAATAGGTATTGTAGGCCTCCCACTTCGCCATATAGGAGTTGTGCTCTCTAATCCTCTTCTGATAGACCTTTACGGGGTCTATCACATAGGCCTCTCGCTGGGGTCGCGGGGCTTTAACCCTATCCCACGTCGGAAAAGGTGGGGGCTTCGCTAGCTGCCCGGTCTCCTCCTGTTCTTGGGGCTGCTGCTCGGGACCTCTTCCTCTGACCGGGGCTTTGAAGAGCTTGCCCGTCTGCGCCCGGCACGTAGTCTTATCAGAAGTCGTCGGTGGTGGGCGGGGTCTCCTCTCCCGACGGCTCGTTGATGACGAGATCCACTGCCCGCTTCCCAACCTTCACCACCTTCTTCTTGCCTGCCTTTATGGCTTTGGCCTTCCTTTTCTTGGACCCGCTGGCTGCGGTCGGGTCGTCTTCTCGACTCTTTGTTCTCCGCTCCCGGCGGCGCTCTTTGGCTTCATACTTGTGGACGAAGCGTGCGAGGTCGGCCTCTTCCTCTTGGGTGAGCCGGTGACTCTTTGCTCTTCTCTACCTTGCTCCTCCCGGTGTGGGTCTCTTCACGGTGTTGCTCCTCGCCTATCGATTGGTCCTTTGTTCCCTCTGCTCCCTCGTGGGTTGGCGTCCTCGAGGTTGCTCCTGCTTGCTGTCCGCTTCTTCCCTCCTCACAGTGCAATTTAAATTTAGGATCACGGTTCATGGCGTCCAGGCCGGTCGTCCTCCAAGAGCTTCTGTCGGCGATCGCTCTGTCAGAACTGCATCCCTCTCGCTCGAAGAAGATTAGCCTTCATGGAGGCGTTCTCGAAAGATTCTCGAAGAGGGCCTAGGAGCGGCTGAGGATCCGGGCCGGCTAGGCTTCGGCGATGCTGTTTTTATGCGATGCCATCATCTTACGGTTTGTCGATCGGAGCTAAAGCGCCCGAAGATCGCCTTTGACAATCCGCGGCGAAGTTCTAGGGAAGAACAGGAAAAATGGAAGGGGTCTGGTTCTATTTATAGGCCAATTTTAGGTCAACTTTTAAACTACCTTTTTGGGTTGTCTAGAGCACCTAAAAACACCTAATTAAGCAAGGTCTCACCGCTAAGCCCGGCCCGATTCCTAGAATCTAGAAACCCGTCTGGGCGCGACGTGTGAGACATGGTGGGGCCCACTATTAAATTAACATGTAACATGCTAAATCTACTAATTCTTAGCTTAAATCTAGAATTATCAAGGTGTTTTACTGTAATTTACAACTTTTTGGTGTCAAAATTTGAATGTCTCACCGTTATGCCCGGCCGATTTAAGATTCTAGAAATCGCATCTGGCGCGGCGTGTGAGACCACCCCTACTTTTGGATGTTGGCTCATTAATTTTTAATCTTTTTACATTTTTATTCATTTTAATCATTATTAGCTTAGCATACTACAAAAAATGAGAAAAAAATTTCTCATTTTTCGAGGTTTGAGGATCCTATCAAGTTAGTGCTACTGGGAACATGGCGATTTTGCTCTTGGTCTCCAAGAACATTGCTCGATACCACCGTGGACGTCCCCTACTCGTGTAATGCGGTGCCCTCACCGTATACAAGCGAGTTCATCCCCATACCAGCTCCATGCTAATCTGGGGCCCTCCACATGACACCGCAACCGTGGCGGGTTCCAAAGTGGGAAGAGTGGAAGGGTCATTGCACCCCGCCTCCCTCGGGGCCTACCTAGGCTGCGAAGCGTAAACATACATGTCGGTAGCACATACATCAACATCATATGACCATCACGAAGGATGGTCCTCCTCATATCTCTGCATAGACAAGGATCAGCACATCACATAGGGAATCCTACCCAAGGCTCGGACTCAAAGGGATGACCGACGGCTTGGGTCTCCGTGAGTTCATTGCAAAGCGAAATTCATGGCAATGGATTTGGGCATATGAACATGGCTTAGGGTTGTCCACTCCATCCGCCCCTCCCATGCACACTTTGCGAGTGGTGCGAAAAGTGTCGGGACCCACCAGAGCTCCGCCCGATGCATAGCCAAAGGGGCTACTCACGGGCTCATCTTCCCGATTCCGATGGGGCGGGTAGGGATCACTCCTCCGAGATCTACATCTTGACTCAAGGTGACTAGAGGGCCCCGCCTTTGCCCGTGTTATTGAACCCATCGGAAAGTGAACACCACTTCACGGGTGTCGAGCCCATGCCTTGCCCGCACGCAGTGGCAAGCCATTGGACCTAGTCACAATGATTCCCGGTAGGCCTTACACACCAGAGGAACCGTTCAAGAGTCAGGACATGAACCTCTTTCTCAGCCAGTCTGGCCCCTTCACCCACATCCCGGTGGGGCTCTTGTGCACAGGCCGAATCTATTGTGTGCTAGAGAGGCTAATCTAGGAGCATCATCTACAAAGCTTTAGGTCTCTACCCCCCTTCCCAATACAAGGAGTTCGTAGAGATACATCATCCATATACATCATAGAGAACTAAAGAACAAGATTTAATCTATATCATAGAGTTAGGTTCTTTAGTTAGAGGCTGGCATCTAGAGATCTAGGAGGCTGCTATGGGCAATTTAATAGGCTAAACCTACTGATTCAATGACTAAAATAGGGTTTAGACTATCTAATTGCCCAAATACCTGATCCTTGAGGGGCTCCTCCTGACCTGAGCTCGACCATCCTGCCAAGACGCTCGAATCAATGAAAACTAAGGATGCAATTCTCCCAAGCGTAGTTTTGAGGCGGTTTTGGTAAAGCATGCCCAAAACAGATCTAAAAGCCCTAAAATCGAAAATTGGGCTAGTTAGGGTTTCCCACCCTATATAGACAAGGGGGTTGGTTAGGGTTTCCAATTATCCCCTTTTGGCATGTGGGATAATTTGGAAATGGGCCCACTTGCCTTTAAGGGCTAGGTGGCCAAATGTGCACACATGGAAATGTGTGCCCACATTAATGTGTACATTGGAAAATGTGCACATTAATTGCACCTATGGGTGTGGCCCACTTGGCATGAAGTGTCCACTTGGAAATGTGTGCCCACATTAGTGTGTACATTGGAAAATGTGCACATTAATAGTTGCACATATTTCTGGCAAGTTGCCCCCTAGGGCTACTCACCTGGCTATACGCTAGCGTACACGTCAGCTGGAGTGGCGTATACGCTGCGACGGCAAAGCAAGACGGTGTACGCCCCGGGCGATATCGCGGCTTTGGAACGTCACATTACAACATCGTCTTCATTTGTAGACAAGTCATGGTGAGAAAAGTGATGGAAAACTTCACATTCTTGTGGGCGTGTTGCAGATCTTGTACTTCTTCCTGTTGGAAGAGAAGCTACAAATGGTGGGGGCAGTCTCTTTTGAAACACCTGTTGTGGTGCAGCATCTGCAGCTTCTCGTGATGGTACAAAAGGAGGTGGTAGCCTACTATGTACAAGTGGAGATGGAACGAAGGGAGAAGGCAACCTACTCCTTAAAGGGCTCGGTGACGGTTGGAAAGGTGGTGGCAGTCTGTTGTGTGTTGGACTTGGAGAATCGTCAGAATCGTCTAGGAGTAACAAGGATGTTGCTGAGGCAGGAGATGAGGAAGCCTGGGCACCAGGCAAAAACACATGCTCATCGGGCATTTCCTCTGAAGTAGAGGAACTAGGTGCAACAAAAGGTGGTGGAAGTCTGTTCTGGATGCGGTTAACCATCTTCAATAACTGGAACTAGTAGAGAGACGGACGCAACTTCTGCAAGTTTGCTATTCGAGAATACAAAGTGTCAACCCAAGGAGAAGTCTGCTATTCCGTAATATGTGTTAGCACAAATTTTGAATCACACGTATTCCGATTTACATAGAATTAAGGATGTGTCCGAAGGTGACCTTTAAAAGGAAATTTTTTGGCGCTCAGTCGTGTATTCTGCATTCACAGCTCCAGCCACTCCGATCTAGTGCCTTCGAATTCTTCTGCAAAAGCTTATTTCGGTTTGCATAGCATGAAGCATGGAGAGGTAAGCGGTAAAAGTACAATGTACGGGCATTTTTCAAAAGTGTTGTTTAGGTAGAGGCCAAAGTGTATTCCGGAATACATTTTGGCCTTCAGGGCCAGACCGAAGGCCAAAGTGTATTCCGGAATACACTTCCGGCCATTTCTGTCAGGCCAAAGTGTATTCCGGAATATACTTTGGCCTTCAGCTTGCTTTAATTTCCCTATAAAAACCTTAAATTTAGTGCAAATTTAGCCTTTTTTTAGCGCTTTAGTACTAGATTTTAGTCACTGTTATTCCGGAATATAATTTTCTGTTTTCATTGCTAGTACTAAAGCAGTCAGCCACTGTGATGTTGCAGGCAAGAACAAGGTGTCTCTAAGAGGAAAAGAACCATCAAGATCTCTAGCAGGAAACACACGTCTGAAAAGGATCAGGAGACTGCTGCGCCACAAGTCTACGAGAACTTTCAGACGCCATGGTTTGTCACTAGAGGTTTCGCAGGAAAATACAGCAATGTCACTTTCTTGTATGTTTGTCGCAGCCCTGGACAAAAAAGATACGATGACTCTGAGCTCGAGTGCATGGGCTCAATACAGCACGTGGAGTCTGTTGCTGGGCAGTTCAAGCAACAGGCAAGACTGTCCTTCAAGACCTCGACTACATCGTTCTATCCAAATGCACATGTTGCTCCAATAGTTGTGCTTGTTGACAGGAGCCAGTGCATGGACCTGGCAGGTTATGACAGAGAGTGTGCTGATCAGTACACACACTATGTGCTGGAGGGAAACCACAGCTTCAAGGGCGCAGGCAACTGTTCAAAGCGAAACAGAATCCTAGAAACCTCTCCGTTCTCTGTGCGGTGTATTGCGGCCTGACTGACGAAGAGGCGAAGATAGTGGCCAATACATATAACGCTAATAATGAGTACAGACTCAAAATGAGTTTTGTTGATAAAATCAGATTTATGCATAGAGAGTATTTAATTTTCAAGAAAAAGTATGGTGAAGAGCTCAAGAAACCTGGGCCATCTCTGGAGCTAAAGGAGGCGTGTGCAATAGAGTGCCGCCTTAAATATGATGAGGCAAATAAGAGGCACTTCTCGATCAGCCACGATAATTGGTTTCAACTGGCCTTCAAGGATGGCAGGGTAAGCACATCTGTATTCTGGAATAGCCCTTGCTCTTTAGTATTTTATTTATCTTCATGGTAACTTAATATTTTGTATTCCGGAATACACTGAGCTGACAATAAGTTGTTGTGTTGTTGCAAAACGAAATTTTTACTGCTTTTGGAAGGGGAGAATTAAAAAGCAAAGGTAAAGCATCAGAAAAGAAAAAAGGTTTAGACGTGCCAAAAAAAGAAATGACAATTACAGTTTGGAGGGAGCTGCAAGGCTTCACCGACACCACCATAGTTGAAAGATTACTCCAGAAGGTGGTGGATAAAGAGTTCACCTTGGAAGAGATGTCCAAGGAATTGCACAAGTAAGCTTAGTGTATTCCAGAATACGTTAATGTCTTGTGCTTAATACTTTTGAATTTTTTAACTATATAGTGTATTCCAGAATACGTAATGTGTCTACCTATTTTTTTTTAACCAGTCAAAAGAACATCATTGCATGCCAGATATGCTTGATGGAACAACTGAATGTGCAATCGTGGGAAAGGTGTAAGGAGCTCTACCCTATGGCCACTTCAGACGAACGCATTATACAATATGCTCCTAATTTTGAAGGCTGGGTATAATGTTCTACCTTGTGGACCTTCTTTTTTTCTTCAGCTAATTGTCCAATACTTAACTTCAATTGCATGTGTAGAACAAGAAGAAAAACAAAGACCTTCCTGAAGGTTTCATGCACCTTCTGAAGCTTGCTCGTGAAGAATGGACCTTGGCTGACAGAAGGCAGTTATCGGTTGAACCTTCCGACTTTGAAAAGTTTACCTTGTTCGATCAGGACCCCGTTTCAATATGTAGCATAATAACAGGGGGTTTTCTTTGTGTGTTTGTACGCTTTTCACAAAGGTTTTCCTAAGATTTCACGGTGTATTCGAATGGATGTACTAATGCGTACATCTAGAGTGCACCATTTCTTAATCGTTGATTTAGGTTTTTTTTTTCAATGGTCCAATATCAAGGGCTCACAACAAAAGCCCTCTTTTTATTTTAGGGGCTGAACATGCAAGCCTTGTGGATAGCATTTTAGAGCACCAAACAGGCCTTGCAAATCTGCAACAACAGGGATTAGCAAGATAAGATTACAGGCTGTGAATATATAGCCGTTCAGTCTTTTGAAAGAAGCTTCCTGATGACCTTCTAGCCTTAGCCATGGCGATCACGATGTAGATTGCTTTGAGATCTAAGGTATTAACATTCAGCGACAATTGCAGAATTAGGGTTTCAAACAGGGCAGAGAATGTGCATGCATAATCAGAAACCGCTAGTGGATTTCTATGATAGCAAAAACCTGAGAATTAGCAGCAATTTTATATTGAATAGACGCCTTTCTACACTTGTTTTACCAAATCGACGATTCTGTCCGATTCTGCTCTGCTTAACTTGGGAATACAGTTAGGTTTTCTGGTTTTTCATATCGTCTTCACTCTTTCCCTTTGGCTTTGATCCACGCTTGTTTCCCACATTTTCTTACTTTTCTTGTTGAAACATTCAAGCTTTGCTTTAGTTCGGCAGCCCCCTTTTCTGAAGAATGAATGGTTGCAAGAAACAGAGGGTCCAATCCCAAGAATGGCGGCCTTTTTTGTCAAGCTAACGGAAGCCCCATTTCCAAGCTTTGGTTTGGAAGCCTCTTTCTTCAAGAATAGGGGTTTTGTTTGCTCTGTTTTGGCAACCCCCTTCCTTTGGTGCCCATTGATCAGGCAGTTTTGGATATGGGCTCTGTAATTTTTTCATTCCTGTTGAGGTTGCAGGACTGTCATAAAAAAATTCGACCTGTGAAGATGGGTTAGAGAGCAAAATGATGATGTCTACATGGCCATAGCTTTTGTGACTAAAGGTACCGTAGGTCTACTCAGCATGGCAGGATTTTTATGTCAAAGACACTTCTTGATGGAAAACCAGTTTTACTGGATCAGACAGGTTCTGGACTATTAAGGTTTATGGAGGCTCTAATAACAGTCTTATGCATGCTATTGGAGGAAGCAACAATGAAACGAAGGAAAGAAGGTTGAACATATTTCAGGATATTCTAGTTTCCTGTTTACTTGTTGCAACATTGGGACTAGTATTGGCCATTCTGATCCAGGTTGGTGCTAAAGCTCCTTATCCCAGTATATTTGAACTGGTGAGTTGCCTGGTATGGCTTGGTGTTCTTTTGGGTTCTATGGTTTTTTCTGCTTCGATGATAAGATCAACAATAGTGCATGTCATGTCAGGAATCTCTGGAAACCAGTTTCTTGCTCCTTTTCTAAGGATTTTATTGGCAATGCTGCATGCCCAAATAACGCCTTCAGATGCTTTAGAATTGATGGGTTGAATCTCAAAAGTCTTGCATTGGTTGGATTCGTGGTGTCTTTCATTTTTCTTCCTGCTTCTTGGAATCCAAGCAGCAAGATCTGCAGCCAGTTGGCCATCGAATATCAAACAACAATACATGCTTACCACATGGTTTTGGATATGGGCTCTGTAATTTTTTCATTCCTGTTGAGGTTGCAGGACTGTCATAAAAAACTTCGACCTGTGAAGATGGGTTAGAGAGCAAAATGATGATGTCTACATGGCCATAGCTTTTGTGACTAAAGGTACCGTAGGTCTACTCAGCATGGCAGGATTTCTATGTTAAAACACTTCTTGATGGAAAACCAGTTTTACTGGATCAGACAGGTTCTGGACTATTAGGGGTTTATGGAGGCTCTAATAACAGTCTTATGCATGCTATTGGAGGAAGCAACAATGAAACGAAGGAAAGAAGGTTGAATAGTTTTTATGATATTCTAGTTTCATGTTTACTTGTTGCAACATTGGGACCAGTATTGGCCACCAGTATTGCTAAAGCTCCTTATCCCAGAACTGGTGAGTTGCCTGGTATGGCTTGGTGTTCTTTTGGGTTCTATGGTTTTTTCTGCTTCGATGATAAGATCAACAATAATGCATGTCAGGAATCTCTGGAAAGCAATTTCTTGCTCCTTTTCTAAGGATTTTATTGGCAATGCTGCATGCCCAAATAAGGCCTTCAGATGCTTTAGAATTGATGGGGTGAATCTCAAAAGTCTTGCATTGGTTGGATTCATGGTGTCTTTCATTTTTCTTCCTGCTTCTTGGAATCCAAGCAGCAAGATCTGCAGCTAGTTGGGCATCGAATATCAAACAACAATACATGCTTACCACATGGTATCATTGTCTCTAGTCGATGTCTAAATGGTATGAATTGTTTTCTGTTTTTAGCATGATTGACCATGAAGGACCATGTACATATATGTCTCAAATTACCTTTTGGAGTACTTTGGATTCGATGCTGCATGTACATGTAAATATAACACATAAATGTAAATATAACGAGATATATATGCTATTTGTTCATCTAATGGTATCGTTAGCATTCGCAATGGCTCACCATCCGCTATCATTCACCATGTGTTATGGTTAGGGCCCGAAGGGCCCAAATTTTTTTTTTAATATAACAATCAACACACAACTACTATTAACATTAGTGTTGAAAGAAAGAGAAGACATAATTGGCTTGTTCAATCTTATGGAAGAATATGAATTTAATAATGCTCTAGAATGAGCGCTTACTAGTACTAGTTTTGTAAAACTTTGCCATAGAGGCCTGGGGGCCTAAATGGCTTGATTAATACAATTACAATTACAATTATTAACACAAACCATTGCATTTAACACATTTAAATTCAAATCCCCCTTAAACCCCCTTTGGTTTGGATGCATATTCACACGGGGGGTTACTTCGGGCAACGAGAGCTGTCGGATGGGCATATTTGCCCTTTATTCCAAGATCTGGACCGTACATAGCGATCCTCGTTTGTGGGGTATGCATGTATGCAATCTTGTTCTCTGTATAGCCACAGAAAAGTTACCCTGATCCAACCTATAGAACTGTTGTATTTGTCTGCTAGTATGGGATCTCGGAACATAATGCTTACGGAATGCTTTGCTGAATGTCCTGAACCTGTAGTTGTTTCTCCTTAACTTGTTTGATTTTTCGTAATCTTTCCACCATATTCTGGCTGGCCCAATCAAGTTCGTTGTTGCCACCTTGCCTATATCTTTATCCTTCATTCCATAAGAGTTTCTGAATTCTTCCATTTTCATCAAGCCCTGCTTCTGCTTCCATGCCTGACCTGCCCTTGCCCGAGAACTAACCTAATTTTCTTGTCTTTCACACATTGCTCATTGCGTTGTCTACCTTCTTTTTTGTAGTCGCCCTGCATTCTCTTGTTCCTATCCCCGCCCGAAGTTTCGACCCACTCTCAGAGCTACTTCCCATTCACTTCCCGAAGTGCATCGATTTGCTAGGAGGTGGAAGGAGATGGACTCATTCTACCTCTTCTTTTTCTCTTCTTGTTCTTCTTGGGAGCCAGGGCTTCCTCCCTCTCTGGCTAAGGAGCTTCATCGAGACCTCTTGGTGGTGGAGGTGGTGGAGGTCCATATTCCTGGGCATGCATCAATGATGTAGCTCACTCCAAGAGTCAAGTGCATTTGGTTTCTCGTCAGGTCGAAGATTGTATTTTGACTTCGACCGACATGTCTTGTTCTTCATCCCGCTCTCTCACGAACAAGTTCCCGGCCGACATTAATGTTGCCGCCTAGACCTTGGAGCCCCTGAGCGGTGTTCCCCGGGTCGCAAGTATTAGTACCAAAGATTGTTATTTAAGTTACTAGAAATGGAGCTCAGCGTTGCTGGGCATAGCTAGGAACAATAAATGATATATTGGAGCAATTGTTAAATGAACTCACATTTTTAAGGTTGCACAATTAAGAGCATTCAACAGCATTTTCCAGTTCTCCCAAGATTCCCCAAGCTTTTTCCCTTTCCCCTTTGCCTTTTTCTGCTTTCCATTTTTTTTCCACCTCTATCCTTCCTTTCTTTTTCTATTTTCTCGTTTACCTTTTTCCACTATCCCATTTCTTCCGTTGCCTTTTTCCCGTTTTTGCCCCTTTCCTGTTTTTCCTTTTCTATTTTTCCCTTTCCTTTTCTCCCATTTCTTTTTGCCCTTTACTTTTTCCTTTTTTCCCTTTTCCCTTTTCCCCTTTTTTGTTATTACATTCGTCATGTTTTCTTTTTCCTTTTTTTCTCTTTTTTTTTCCCCTCCCATTTTTATTTTCTTGTTTTACTCTCTTTTTTTTTTTCTCTTTTTCCTTTTCTTGTTTGCCCATCCCCACGCTTCCCTTTTTTCCATTCTCCTTTTCTTTTTCCCTTCTCAAATGTTTCATTTCACTCCCCATTTTTCCCTTTTTTCTTTTCCTATTTCCCCCCCTTCTTTTCACCTTCCTTTTTTCCTTTTCCTCCTTCTCTTTCCCTTCCCTTTGCTTCCCTTTTCTCTTTTCCTTTTCCCAATGGCCCTTTTCCTCCTCTCCCAATCCTTTCTCTCTTCCCCTTTTTCCCTTCCATTTCCCCCTCCCTTGGCCCTTTCTCTTTTCCTAAGCCCTTTTTCCCAACCCCTTTCTCCACTTTTTTTTTCTCTTCTCTTTTTTTTCCTTCCCTTTTCCTTCGGCCCTTTTGTCTTCCCTTTTCCTTCGGCCATTTTACCTTTCCTTTTTTCTTCCCTTTTCTCCACTTTTTCTCATTTCTCCCTTTTCCTTCGGCCCTTTTGTCTTCCCTTTTCCTTTGACCCTTTTGCCTTCCCTTTATCATTTTCTCCTTCCCTTTCCCTTTTTTCCTACTCCATTTTTTTGTTCTTTTCTCCTTTTCCCCTTTCCTTTTTCTATTTTCGTCTTTTTCCTTTTTTTATTTTTATTTTCCTATTTCTTCTTTTTCCTTTCTCCCTTTCCTTTTGTCCTTTTCCCCTCCCTTTTCCTTTTTTCTCCATTTTTCTTTTTTTTTTTCCCTTTTCCCTTTCCCATTTCATCCCTTGACTATCGGATTGAGTTTATCATATTGAAGGAACAGTCAAGATGAAATCTTGGTTGAAGTCGCGCACATGTCATCTTCACCGTTGGTTGATCAAATCCTCAACCGTTCGATCTAGGTCTCCATGGAAGACACACGCTATATTTTTATAATATAAAGAAGATACATCATATAACATCATTTACAGGTCAATTGTTGTTAACCATAAAAGAAATCAAGTTGAAATTCAACTTCCAAGTTAACAATGAGTTATGATAATTGATACATCAGAAGTTTTACATTATAGCAGGGATAGGTTCTGTACGCGTACAAAATTCAGAAAAAAAATTTACGGCGTCGCTGAAACCTTTTCGGAAAGTCACGTCTGAAGTTTTTTAGCGTCTGTGAAAGTGAAACCAGCGTCTGCGAATGCAAATTTTTTTTTTTTTCAAGTCTGTGAAGCCTTACATCTGCGTGCCACGAAAGTATTTTCGCGACGCTGAGATCTGGAAAAATTCACAGACGTGAAAAAAATTCAAATCGTAATTTTTTTTATTATTTTTTATTTTTTACGGTTTGAATTTTTTTCGTCTGTAATTCTTAAATCTTGTCTGTGAAAGTATTTTCGCTGCCATTACGCAGAAGGTTTAGCGTCTGTAAAAAAAATGCGCATACAGCGGTTTTCGCCGGTTTTCACGTCTTCGAAAACGCCAAAAAATTTTCGCGACGCTTTCACGTTGTTTTCAGCGTCGCCGAAAATCTTCCGGACAGCCGGAATTTTTTTTTTTCGTATTTTTTCGTTTTATCACGGCAAATATGTGCCGTATCATACAATTCATACGTATTCCGTATAAAACGTACAGCGTATTGAACCTATCCCTGCATTATAGAGGGATAGGTAATAGTACATGGAAATCTTAAAACATTTTTATACATTTAATATTACACATGGACAAGAAGTGTTCATCGACAAGAGCCCTTCATGGATTTGAAAAAATTCTTTATGTCTTTGAGTCGGAGGCCTTTAATGACGTTCAACAGGATGTTCCTGGCTGATCCACCCTCGAGGTGCTGTGACGACGACGACCGTCACTGGCGCATCTTTCAAGTGACCCCTGGCGAAGTCGAGGCTATAAAGCACTACGGATCTCTTGAAAAGAATGATATGATCCGTGGTCCTGCTGCCCTGCTGCCCAAAGCTTGAGACTGCTATTAGGACTGTCACGGCCTCCTCCCCTTGTGGGCTGAACTCCTTGTGAAAAACTATCATCTGTCCTTGACTGAGGACTAGAAGATAGTATCGAAGCGCCTTTCCCCTTCCTATTGCTTGCGTGCCTGTTCCCTTCCTTTGAGCCGCTCCACTGTAGACGTCTAGTGCTAAGAGGTCTTCATGGTCCCTCCAGATGGTGGTTCCACTGTCCAGATTGATGCTGTTGGATGCCTCCCGCATGCTTTGCGATCGAACGGTTCGGTTAGAGCTCGAGCCTTTCCCTGATTTGTACATTCTGCTTTGGGTGGCTTGGAATTATTCTTCTGGGATGACTGGCTACTGCCGATGATATATCTCCCTTATGTATTCGTATGCGGCGACGTGGACATCGTCTCACCAGTGTAAGAGTGCCGCTCGGCTACTTCTCTTGGAATTTCCTGATATGAGTGGTCGATGAAGTCGCTCTGCTGCTCCTTTGCAATGAGACCTAAGAGCTTGTCGATTCTGAACCCTTCTTCTAGGTAGTATGGGAGGTAGAGGATGTCATTTGCCAAGATATACTCCTCCCCTTTGATTACTATCGGCGATAGAGCTTTGATGCCGATTGGTGGTTCATTGGCCCGCCTAATGTCATCATCATGCCTTGCTATCTGCCTCTCCATTCTTGCTGCATCCATGCTCTCCCAATCTGGGTTTTCCTCCCCTTCCTGCTCATAGTCTTGCTCGATTTGTAGTGCCCCTGATGCCGTGCCATGGTAACATACTCCGAAGATTGAATCTCCTGGATCTGGCCGTGATCTATCCTTGTGTTGAGTGGTACCAAGTCCAGGGGCTGGATCGAAGGCTCCCCCACCCTGTTGACTGCTCTGTAATGCATGAATAAGGAGAGAGCCGCATGCGTCGAGATATACCTATGCCTGTGAGCCTTACAACTCATGTAATCAGGCATGTTCTTTGTCCTATCCCACAGCTGACTTTTGACTTTGAAACCCCCGCCTATGACTTGGCTCAACGACTCCAAGGATATCCACTTCCATCCTCTTGGGAGAAGGCTGACTTCTCAGGGTAAGATTTGCTGGTCATACTGGTAGACTATGTCAGTGTAGTACGAGGTTCTAGTCAGAGTTGCATGGAGGTCGAACTGATGGTCAAACACATGAAAGGCCTCTTCTGCAGGGAAATCCTGGATGTGGTTCGTACCATTGAACAAAGTTCGTGGGCGCCATGGAGCATAGATGAGTGCAGAAAATGGTTTGGAAGGATTGACAAGGAGCTAGATAATCGCCTAAGAGGATAAGAGCAAGTTTGGTGAAGAGAAAATGGCAAATGAGGTCCCCTTATATAGACTAAGGCTGCCTAGGTTTTCGTGCACAAGGGTTCTTGATCAGGTAGACCTATGTTCTAAGGCTATGGATCTCCAAACAAGGTAATATGAAGTGCAAATCTAAGCAAAACAAATCAAGAAACACTACATGGCAGTTTGTTGGGTCAAATTTGGGCAATTCATGGTCAAACTTGGTTGATTCGAGTCACTTCGCACTAAAGGGATCTGCGTTCGCGACACAGAGGCTATTGGCGCGGAGTGACCGGAGTGGCCTAATTTCTACCACAAGTGAACATTTCTAAGAGTGATAAGATACAAAAATACCTATCTGGATCAATTCTAGACTAACTAGCAACTTATTGCATGCTAAAAGGACATCTAAAAGTGCAAATATGGGTGACTCGAATCACTTCACGCGAAAGGGGTCTGCGTTCGCGACGCAGAGGCCATTGGTGCAGAGTGACCGGAGTGGCCTGATCTTGGCTACTCTTTGATATTTTTAACAAAAATTAAGTGCTATACTACATTCCTAGACAAATTCTAAGTATTCTAACATCTTTTAATACAAAAATTGGATCAAATTTGCTCTAAATCGAGTGACTCGGATCACTTCGCATGGAAGAGGCCTGCGTTTGCGACGCAGAGGCCTTTGGCATGGAGTGACCGGAGAGGCCTGACTTCGAGCCCAATTTTGATTTTTAAGTCAATATTTTTCCTAATTTAGCAATTAAAGAGTATTCTAAATTCTAAATACGATGGAAAAGATTTCACAGCATTTTAATTTATACAAGAATACTTTTATGCCAATAAACTTCCAACGTTTGAGTTTGGTATTTGTGATCGCAAGGTTGGGCTAAGATTTCTGTGGCGTATTGTATAAAAAATCGTATATCTTGCTATGTTTAAGGAGCTTAATATCATTTAGAGGTGATGTTGCTTTTTTTGGGTTTTTATATGACTTTTATTTTGAAATGTTAGGAAGAATAATTTTTTTTTGGAGGCCGTTTTTCTGGGGCGTGGATAGAAACGGATGCTCCCTTCCTTTTTTGGCTGGGGTAGCGGAGTAGAGGCGGAAGCACAGAGGTGGGGAGGTATGGCGATGAAGAGAGGTAGAGAGCAAAGAGCTATGGCGATGAAGCCCACAGATGCTTTGGCGGTTGAAGCCATCGGCTATGGCGGCGCTAATTTGTGGCATGCTTTGCTACTGTTTGCTGTTTGCTGCTTGTAGCTTTGCTGCTGTTTGTTGTTTGCATGTCGGCTTTGTTTGCTGTTTGACTTGCATTTATGCAGGATAGGTAAGATGGCAGTAGAGTAGAAGGGTTCTGGTGAGGCCGACATGGCCCGGAGGTTTGAATCCTCCGTACCCGTGTAAACAGGCATGTCTCAGACGCTATGCCGTGCATCCATTATGAAGATGATTGATTCCGAGGTTGATTCCGAGATTGTGCAAGATTGATTTCGGCAGCAGGATTCATTCAAGCATTTCAAATTTTTGGATTGACTACAGGATTAATTGGGGAGCGGTCAAGTGAGGGTCGATTAAGGGCGGTTTGGCTTAGCAATGTGCAACCTGGTTTAGCAGAGAGACCATGGTTTTGTAGAAATTGTTAATGCTATGGTTTATTCTCTATTTTCAAGTATATGGATTTTTTATTCAACGTTGATTGGGAGCCATTGATTGGCGGCATATTCTTAGTATTGTGCCAGATCCATGGCTATTAATAATTTCCCAAAAATTCACCATGCCATTCCCTATGGTCTCGAAGAATACTTTTATGCCAATAAGAAATTAATTTACGAGAAAAAGATATTTTCAAGATATCAAGTTGGAATATACAAAGATAGTTTATATATTTCCGACTTATATATATTTTTTAAAGGGTGCACGGATGCCGATAATTAGGGCCATCTGGGCCCTCTAAATATACACGGGCATATTGGGCGGCTCGATCGGTTGGGCGTGGGTCGGTTGGGCGTGGTGGATTAGACGCTTGCTTTCATTTTTTTCCTCTTCGATTGGATTTTTCGAACCCGGATCGCTGAGATCAACCGTGATCAACCCGATTAGGTTGAGCCGGCCACATCAGCCGAGCTCAAGTCTGTCATCCCTAAGGGGTTATGATTTAGCACCGAGTTTGAATGTCGGAGTCCTGCGCCTTGAGTGCTTCTGTAATAGGTCGGATATCTGTTGCTGGCCGGATCGATCTTTCAAAATCCAAGTATTTAATCTGGCAGCTACTGGATTGAAGTATGAGGCCCAACCTCTGCATGAAATCATCAGTTAAGTCATTACCACTAAGTTCTAATCTTGTGATGTTGCAGGGAGTATGTTGGAGCGCCTGAAGTGATAAATATATAGAATGCTGGAATAGATTGGACTAGATTGGGAATAGCCCCCAACGTAGCATATACAAATATGTTGGATGGGACACGTCTATTCATCTAAAGTCATGACTCTCTTCATGACTAGGACTGCCATATTGGCGTGTACACATGGCACTCGCCATGTCATCTATCTTGATGTATATGATCATATAACCTATATTCTAACACTCCCCCTTGATCAATAGATCAAGAATGATTAGAACTTCTAGTTTATGAACTCTCTCCCCCTTAATAAAAAGAACTGAAATTTTTTCCTCTAGACTATACTATTATGAGGATGCCTTGATCACATATATTAGGCATATTTCTCCCCCTTGATCAAGCATCCATTAGGCTTAACCATTACACGGGACCTCAATTATAGGATGTTTAAATGACTCTAGAATACTTCACATATTTTGTTTAGAGTATTTTTCCCAACAAACATGGGCCTTCGTCATGAATAGAATTTCCTAAGGGTAACACTAAAATTTTCTCCTCATAGTATTCGAGTGGAAATTTATATGTTTGTGTTATCCCTTGTGTTATTATTTATTGCTACTACAAACCTTTTAAGTGATAGGCGGGTTGCTTTTCTTCTCCAACCCTGCTTTTCTGTGTCGGTGACTCTCACTAGAATATTTTCTCTCTTAGAAATCTTCACGCCCTTTTTCTAAGATTGGTGAAGCTTGTGTAATATTGGCCTTCTCGCGATTTCTGCGCAAGTAGGGTTTTGCAACAGCTCCAAGAACGACTTTTTCTGCGTCTTTTCTATTAATAACAACGGGCAGAAAGGGCATAAATTTCTCTCTTGTTATCAACCCTATTTCGGTTCGTGCTTTTCTTGGAGTATCATTACTTGCCGTTGGACACACAAATTCCTCTGCTCCTAGCTTCATCTTCGGAGCTATACACAGGGCATCCCTATCCGTGAGGTCTGCTGTCAGAATGGTTGGCTCTGTGAATAGGATTTCGTCCATTAGTGCTGCTGCTCCATTATCTTGAATTAAGGCATGCAGTATCTCTGGATCATCTCCAAATAGATCCACGACGTCTCGAATATCCTCTTTTTGTCTCTATTTTGCCAGTGGGCTTAGTTCTATCGGCTCCATCTTCGTTTTCCATCTGCTTGATCTTTTTCTGGCAGCCATGCTTCTTTTCGGAATAAAATTTGATTTGGGCATCTTCCGCGAAGTGCCTGCGGGTTTCCCGAAGCTTCTGCGGTAGCGGCATCCTCTCAAAACAAAATTCCCTTAGCTCTTCATTTATATTTTCTATTTGTTCATGTTGCACATGAATCATGTACATGCTCGCTTCTTCCAAATCCATGATGCTTTGTCCGAAGTAGTAATTTTCTCGTCCAACAGTTGGGTAATTTAGCGAAGAAATTTTTCTCAAGGCCGCCACCGAAATGACATTATAAAATAATTCTTTGGAGTAATGGGCGGCGCCGCCAAGTGAGTTTTGCGGGGTCGTACCTGGGTCTGCACGAAGCCCTTTCCTCAGAAAATTTTATGTTGATCTAAAAATTTTTCGATGAAAAAAGGGGCTTGAAATTTGCCCCAATTTTCTATCACCGTTGTTTTCCTGGGGACTCTGCCGGGGGGCGAATCGATTAACCTCACAAATTTACAGATCAATCTCGCAGCCTTACATCCGGGCCAAGATTCGGGAGCGACCAGAGCTGCAATCGGGTGAAGAAAGGATTCTCGTTTTTCATTCTCTCCTGATAATCCGGGTCCGCTTTAGGGGCGAAATTTCAAGCCCCTCATTTTTTCCTGATTCTTGGATCATTCACTTTCGATGGCCAAACGTTCTGCCATTCTTTGTTATTTATGCTCCTCATTTTGACCCATTGAAGGAAGGCCCTCTAGCAAATATGTAGGGTTTTTGTTAATAGGTTCAGATGCCTTCAGCTCGTTATCACCCCAAGTTCTTAGCCCTTAGGGAACCCAATACGGTGGCAGAATCTTTGGTGAGGGAGCTTGATTCATTTCCTGTCATTCCAAACCCGCAGCATCTTCTTGCAATATCAGGTTTTGCATTTACAGGTTCAAGCTGCTTGAACAATGGCTATTTCAAAGATTTTTCCATTGACAATCTCTTGCTTGGTATTCGCGATGCAACATCTTGAATGCCCTTCCCACAGGTTTTGACTGATCTTTATCAGAGACAATGAGATGTCTTCTAACGGCATCTTCTTTTCTTTTTAAAAATTTTGGGCATCTTCACCGATTCTTTAGTTCCATCTGTTCTTGACTTCAGATCCATCTGCATCATATATGAGGCCTTTCCTTTCACATTCTCCTTGGCTGCTTCAGTATTCTCCTTGGCTGCAATTTCTCTACTTTCTGGGCCTTTTTGTCTAGCAGCATCTGCAGCTTCACCTGTTCTGTGCTTCGCACCTTCAGCCTTATGCTCTGCACTTTCTTTTGCTTGGCCAGCCTTATCCTTTGCACTCTCTGAGAATTGAGCAGTTTTATCTCTTGCACCTTCTCCCATTGCTTTTGCACCCTGAGTTAAATCTCCAGCTTTTCTTTGGCCTTGTGCTTGGTCTTCAACAGCCTTCTGTAATCCATCAACGGCACTTCCAGCAGCCCCAATAACATCGGCTTGGGTTTTAAAATCGGATACATCTCCTTTAATTTCTGCTCTGACATAAATTTTGACATCAATTGTGTCTTCTAGAGTATTCTTCAGGCCTTCATCTGCAATTTGCAAAGAACCAACTCCTTCCAAGCCAGATTTGGCTTCCACTTCTTCTACAACCTCTTCCATGGCATCTGCATAATGGAGTGAGGCATCTGCAGCAACGTGCCTCCCTGGGTCTTCAGAGTCTTGCCATAATTTATAAGAGCCCTGACAATCCCTAATGTCTCCAACGAATTAGTTTCTTGATAGGGTGGGTACTTGACGGCATCATAATCTTCAACAAATTTTCGTGCCAGTACCTGTTCTTCTTGAAGAAAAGATGCCGTAATAGAGAAACAGGCGGTTATTACAGTTTTAGCTTTTGAGGTGAATACCTTAAAGCTTTTCCTTAATCGCATCTTCAATAGAAACCGTTTATTCTTTCTGGAACTCTTCATTTCGGGAGGAGGCTCCCCTACTTGGTCCTTCATAGCTTTCTTCTCCCAGGATTCAAATTAAGAGCACGGTGGCTCTGATACCATGATAAATATATAGAATGCTGGAATAGATTGGACTAGATTGGGAATAGCCCCCAACGTAGCATATACAAATATGTTGGATGGGACACGTCTATTCATCTAAAGTCGTGACTCTCTTCATGACTAGGACTGCCACATTGGCGTGTACACATGGCACTTGCCATGTCATCTATCTTGATCTATATGATCATATAACCTATATTCTAACATGAAGCGATGCTCAGAGTTTGGAGCTCACAATGCATATATTTAATAAGGTCGACTAAACTTTCCAATACAGGTTTGCTTGTTGCTTGAATATAATCACCGAGATTAGGGCTCATTCCCATTAACGTCCGAACTCATTTTCCTAACTCAACCACGTCAGCAAATTAAGGGCGGCAATTTTTTTTCGACCGCCTACTATTCTCATTGAACTTAAATTTAATTTCGCCACATGGCGGAAAGAAACGGTCTGGGTTCGCAAAACGACAAAACGGATTCGCAAAACGACAATCTGCCCTTCACAAAACGATAAACCGGGTTCGCAAATGGGGAACTCAGAAGTGTTCGATCACTTCTGGAAAAAGGGAAGGTAACCCGGCCACGTCAACCAAGTTCAGAAAAAAAAAAGCAATAGGAACGTAAATTGAAGAACCGGGTTCGCCACATGGCAAAGGTGCCTCGAATTTTTGGGCTAATGGGGATGGGGCCTTAACTGCTTTATGTTATGGCAAGCATGGACAAGGCTAAGAACACCCACCGGCTTCATCAATAGGGTTTCCTCGGATTCCCATAGTAGTCAATAAACAAGTGGAGCTATTTAGAGCCCTGGCCAAGTGAGAAGCCCCATTGGTGCCAATCTTATTTTCAAGTCAGTGTTACTGTTATTTACATCTTTGCTTTGTGTTTATAGTACAGCAAAATCGCGATCAGAATTCTGTAATCAAAGACCTAAAAGAAGGAACGACCAGCTGCAAGTACAATGAACGACAGGCCATATCCAGATCAAAGAATCAAGGCATACTGGAATCCCCAAAATGACCACACTCAACTTTGATATAACAAGCCTGTCCCATGTTGAATATTGGAAGTTCTCCACTCAGTTTTGGAATTCCACAAACATACGGTATTAAAATGGTGAAATCAGTAGTTATCATTACCTTCACTCATTCTAAGAGGTAGTTTTAGAGACATATGATCATAATCCCTACCAAATCATGCCCCATTGTTTAAATGGTGGTGAATGCAGTTTGGCTCCCTGATTACAGTCTTCGTCTTCTCCATTTTAGACATAATCTTACCAGCATTGTGGCAGTCACTGAATACCCAAGATTCCTCCTCTTGATTACTGTGCCTTGAGGTGAAACGGCTATGGCATTGATAAATCCTTCATTACTGTGTCTTGAGGTGAACTAAGAAGTCCAAAAGCCTTGAGGTAGACATTGATCAAGAAAGATGTCCACACTCAAATGTAATCCCCATAGGAACATGCTCCATTATTGAAATGGTGAATGCGATAGACATCTCTGATTACAATCTCCCTCTTCTTCATCTTAGACACAATTTTACCAGCATTGTGGCAATCAGTGCATACACGAAGATTCTTTGTGATCCTGATTACTGCGCCTTGAGGTGAACTGAGAAGTCCAAAAGCTATGGCCAATTTTTCACAATGTCCACACAAGACATCTTCTTTGCCTTCTTCAGACATTGTCTGAAACACTAAACCAAGCTCTGGCACGTAACCTTCATCCTTCATATGCTTATGCAATCTCTTCAACAAGGTATGAATTTCATCACTTTGGGGGTGGCTTTTATCTCCAACAATAAACTCATGCACCTTCCCATTGATCTCAATCCATGCTTTTGCTGCCTTCTTCCATGCACCAATACATTTTCTCTGCTCTTCTATTCTTGAAACCTCATTCCACATCTGGGCATCAGAATAGATGTTTGACATGAGTACATAGGCAGCAGCATCATGGGCATCCAACTGGACAACTTTATCAAAAGATCGCTTCCCTATAGTTACATTACCATATGTTCTGCATGCGGTGAGTAAGGTTTTCCATCCAATGATGTCAGCTTTCATACTTTGAAGTAATTGTTCTGCTTCAACCAGCAGCCCTGCACGACCAAAAAAATCAATCATGCAGGTATACTGAGTTATATCTGCAGTAATATTATGAGCTTCTTTCATAGATTTGAAATATTAATGGCCGTCATCCACCCGGCCTGCATGACTACAGGCAGCCAACATGCTTGAAAAAATAACATCATCTGGCTTGATCCCTTCTCTTTGCATCTCATCAAAGCACTGCCCAGCTAGATCACTATCACCCTGATTGGCATACCCTGCAATCATTGCAGCCCATGATACCACATTTCTATTCAGCAAAGATGAAACACCTTGCGAGCTTCTTCCAAATTTACACATTTGACGTACATGTCCACAAGTGCACTCCCAATCAGCACGTCTTCTATGAGGCCATACTCGATAATTTGATGATGTATCTGCTTAGCTTAATCCATAGCTCCAAGATTTGCACATGCTTTTAAGGCATTCAGATATGCAACTCTCTCTGGCTTTATGCCCTCTTCTTGCATTTTCTCAAAAAGCTCCAAAGCAAGAACTAAATATCCATGCTGGGCATATCCTCCAATCATTGCCACCCAGGAAACTAAACTTCGATTTTGCAAATCATCAAATACTTTTCGTGCCTCACCTAAGCTCTTGCATTTTGCGTACGTATCAAGAAGAGTATTGCCAACAAAAACATCATCCTCAAGTGCCCTTCTTATAATCTGGTAATGGAGCAACCTGCCTTGCTCAATAGCTTCTCTCATGGCACATGCTTTAAGAAGAGCAATGTAAACATGTTTATTGCAGTTCATAAATGATGGCTGCATTCTGTCAAATAATTCAAGGGCTCCCCTGCCATCTCCAAGGTTTGCATTTGCTGAGATAATAGTCCACGTAATACTCGATTTGCTTCCCAAAGGCTCCCGCAGTAGGCAAACAGACGTATAAGATGGCCACCTAAAATGGCAATTGAATCAAGGCCACCACGAAGTACAAGTGACTCTACCTGCCTACCAGCTCCAGGATCCTTCTTTTCAAAGCACTTCTTTAGAAGGCAATATGCTATGTCCCTAGATATTGATGTCCCTTGCTTTTCCATGATTTCAACAGCTTGAAGTCCTTCTCCATTCTCAATGAATTCCCCAGTATTTTCTACACATGCTAAGGATCCTACCATCCTGGCAGATAGGAGAAGTGTTAAGAATTAATTCGTCTCAAAATCATGGAGAATGAGGCAAGAATAACACCTCGCATACACAGATTGCCAGTATCCAGGATCGCCTTTCGACAGTAAAGGAGCCCATATGGTCAGCTAGAAGTATGACAATAGATTGTTAAACAATAAGTTGCAGAACTAAAAACAGAAGACCTCATTTGAAAGTGCTTAGAAATGCCTATATACATGTAAAAGGCAGCAGAGACAGACAAATAATGTTGGATCTACCAAAACATTTTGTTTCAATAGAAGACAAAAGTAACCATGTGGAGGTAATTTGTTGTTGATGCTAGCTCCAGCAAAATTCTACTGTAAATCAAGTTCAATAATCAACCACCCTGGTCAGATTGAACACTTACATCAAATCTTTGCCTCCCTCTGCACAATTGTCATGGTTGTAAATGAACTCTAGCGATTTTATCTTGTCACAGATCCAAATGATAATACCATTATAGCAAATCTGCATGCATTGTGTGCCTTTCACTGCAGTTAATTTAGCAAAAGAAGTAATTTAGAGACTTCGCCAACATCATCAGGCTTCAATCTGAAAAGAGGGTCTGCAACATGCTCTCCTCGTTTCACGTCTGCATAGGTTTTGCATGCAACAGGCAATGCTATTTATAAAGCTGCATCAGGTTGAAATGGCATGCTGTTAATCAGGTCTTCTGCATTATCCAGCTGTTCTAAGTTTCCAGGCTGGTCTATTACACAGGTATAATGCTCTGAAGTATAGTTGTGGAAATCTAAGAGATTCAATTTGAATGATGGTAGAGACAACTATGCATACAAGTCCATGTTAGAAATGAAGAACCCACTGAGATTATTTGTCAACATGGCTTTAGGCTCATTTTAAAGTAGTGGAAATATTGCAGTTCAGTTTTATGACATTGTTGGCTGTCAAATGATGCTGGCATTTTCATTTACAGGTGATGCCCACTTTTGGTGAGCCAATACAACCTTATTCCTGTTATTCTAGAATATTTGCATAGTCTGTTCACAAAGTATTCCTTCAAATGTATACCAGACTCTCAAGAATTTGTAGCCTGTTGAAGTACTTGCTAATTGTTGTGTGTTCTTCAAACTGATTGAGGCAATGAAAGAACAATGCACCGTACGATGGTATATTATGGTGGCAAGTATGACATGAATTGCTCATAGTTCGTTGATAGCGCGTAGTAGTAGTATATACGTGTATCTGTTTTAATGACCCCAATATATGTGAGGAATTTATTTGTTTAAAAATAAGATGCCACAAAATTTAACATGCACCATCTTAGAACAAGCAACACATGAACTTGAAATGCATCCTATGCAAGTTCACCTACCTAGTTCAAAATCCATGCATACCCTCCATTTGATGTATCTAAGAAAGCACACTCTAAGATTCTAAAATACATTGTTGCCGCTACAAATGCTATGAATGCCAAAATCCATAGGCTACTTTTGAGGGACTACTCAATTTCGCATATTAACCCTTCCTAAATCCACCCTGTTGCCATACTTTGATCTGCCGTCAAAGATTCGAGTACTAAAACCTTGCCAGTCTCCAATGCTCCTCTTTGACCTACACACAATAGAATAAGAAGAACAAAAAAACTTGAAACCTTGCCATTTTAGACATATTTTCTAACTAGTAACATAGCCCGGCGTTGCCGGGCTTTAGTAACAATTTAAAGAGCTTGTTGTTTCATCTTCAGCTAGAATAAACAATATGCCCCCCAAGGGCAAGGGGCTTGAGAATTTATTGATAAAGATACAAAACCACTATCTCTAAAATTATGAATTGAATCTTTGAGATCATGGCATAGAATGTACACTGCATTGTCTTTTGTTCTTAGATTTTTGCTAGCCTATTGTTTTATTGATTTGTCAAGCTTGCCATCTCCAATTGATTATGGATAGGAAGTTGCATATTTGATAGCTGTTCCATTATGGACGTTCAAGTATGGATATTCCCATTGTATTGGTACTTCTATCTTGACGATTTTATGGTAAGTTTAGCCGCAACATTCGGTACAATGCTCTCTCTAGCTAAGACCTTAGATTGAACATTATAATGAAGCCTTTCATTCTTGCAGTTTATATCTTCATAGATGTCTTTAAAGAAAGTATTGTCTCTCATCATTGAATGTAGCGTACTATGGCGACATTGTTTATTGCAATATATCGTGACACCGCTTATTTTGGTAATTGTAGACATGGAGGAACATGGTGGGATCTTTTATCGCAATCATGTGTCTTTAAAACAACTTGATACTCGTAGACATGGAGCAACATGGGTGGGAGCAATTATGTATCTTCAAAACAACATGAATGACATAGATTTGAATAAATATAAATGCAACGATTTTTGTCCAAGAATAGAAAAGATATAATGTAGTGGATTATGTAGTAACTTTTGCATTACCACAAAAGTTATAAAATTGCTACACAATTGTTATGCACTTTGAGCAATGTGCAAAACAGGCATGCAAATCCTCACTCTCATAGGAATAGCAATCTCTATTGCATTCGTTGATGCATTCTCTCTTGTAGCATTGGAATAGGAAGAGATATTGCAAGCACATCTAGTCTTTAAAAAAGTACACAACTAAAATTCCAAGTTTATATGCATCAAAAAGAAGATGACTGCAGAGATCATATATTCAAGTCATATAGCAAGGCAAATCTAGTCTAAAGCTAAATAATTAAAATTCCAATCCTATATGCATCATGTTAGATGTTGTAAGAATTGTTAGTCAGTTTCAATATACTCAATAGGATAGCTGCATGTTGTAAGAACTGCTCAATAAGATTGACTTAATACTAAGCCTCAAATGGCTGTTACAAACAAACGATTACCATAGCAACATGAGATTATCAAGTTCCATATGAGCCACTTGAAGCACGTGGCGTCGCATGCGACGTGTCGCAGACGTGACCCAGACGTCCCACAGACGTGACTCAGACGTGACTCAGACGTCGCATGCGACGTGACGTCGCGTGCGACGTGGTGTACGAAAAAAAAAAAAAATGGAAAGAATTTTAATAGTTAATTACAATATCATATACAAGAGGCAAGAGGCGAGTAGTGGCTATCTTTACGTGTTCCCTATTAGGGGAAACCCATATAGCCAATTCTATAACAATACAACCAATATTAGACAATGACATTGAAAGTTAATGTGAACTAAGAGTTTATAGCACTTACGAATCTATGTAAAAAGCCTTTTCGGCCGCCGGAACCCAAGTGAGACGGAATTCGTTTGCTTGAAGTTGCCTTGGCAGTCCGTGAGGCAGATGTTTTTTCTTGGAATCCTTTGCACGTTCGAAAGTGATCTGATTGCAAGGAATACAACATGACAAGTTAAATGTCTTATTTCGAATTGAACGAATGGCAACAAATAACAAATACCTTGATATCTTCCTTATGGACAGATTAAGTGGTTTAGGGACCTTTGACTAATCGCCTCCCAATTTTTTGGCATTCGACTTCAATTTTGCAATCACTCTTTGCCTTTTCTATAAATCGATAGATTAACACAAAACAAAAGAATAAAAATAAGACTATGACTAGGTCATGTACCTTCTTTTTCGGGCTCCCCCATCATCTAAATGAGCCCCTTCCAAACTGATTAGTCGGATTAAAAGCCAGAGTTGGCTAACATAGGCTTTAGGGTTATAAGCTAGATTTGGCCACCTCTACCTAAGAATTACAAGAAAAGTTGACATGGACCCAACACCGGTCCTCTCCACTGTCGAGGTGGAGCCTACTGCGTCCTTGAACAAGCCACTACAATTTTATTTTAAACCTAACAAATAACAAGTGGTCAGGGATTTGAACCCTGCACGCGGGGCCCTCTCCACTCTCGGTGGAGCCGTACCGCCCTTGAACAAGCCACTCCTTAACCTAGGAAAATATATGATCGTAGTGAAGTGGACTTGAACCCTGTACATGGTCCTCCCCACTCTAGGTGGAGCCGACCCGTGCCCTTGAACAAGCCACTCCCGGTCCATCAATTTTTTTAACCTACTTAAAATTATAAAAATAAAATGCAAGTGTGATCAACTTACCAAAAGAAGGACGTGTGTAACAAGATCCCCGACGGGTCCAAATCGAAATAGAAAGCAACAAAGAGTTAGAAGAATAAGAACAACGAAAAAAGATCAAGAAGAAAAAAAAAAAAAAAAAAAAAAAAAGATGAAGAAATAGTAAAACAAGAAAAAAAAAAAAATGAATGAATCAAAGAAGAAGAGAAGGGTGGAGAAAGAAGAGAAGGGGAAAGAAAAAAAAAAAAATTAGGGGAAGAAAGAGAAGAATGGAAGAAATAAGAGAATGAAATGGAAGAAGATAGAAGAATGGAAGAATCAAGAGTGAAATGAGGGAAGAATCAAGAAAGAAATGAGAAAAGAAGGAAAAAGAAGAAGAATGAAGAAACAAGAAGAAGAAAAAGAAGGAAAGAGATAGAAAAAAAAAAATTGAAATCTACACTAAATCATTCAATCCAAAAACCATTCAATCCAAAACCATGATCTACTAACCTTAAAAGAGTGCTTTTTTAAGTCGCTTCAAGGTCGAATGGAAGATCGCCCAAAATAGTCGATAGAAGGAAGCCTAGGAATGGTCCCGAAAAGATGGCCAGCGGACCGTAGTACAACGACGTCAATCGCTTAACGTATTTTGAAAATCGTGATATACGATTTCAAAATCGTATATACGGTTTAACGTCGCATGCGACGTGTCTGCGACGTATTTTGTTATAGCGACGTCTAACACTTTTTTAATTTTTTGGTGCTTTTTTTTTCATCTGATGGTCATGAAAGTTTGTCCTTATGCTAATTTGGACATTCCCGAGCCATATATGCAGTAAAATCACATTCCGGATTTAACCAATCTTCTATTGCTACTACTTACGAATGTAAGCGGGATATGTTTGAGCCTGGGGTGGCGGTTTGATAAGTTCTCCCGGACGGATGTTGGATTTTTTTGGCCCTTATCGAACGAGGGCCCTTGAACGAAGGATTCAACGGTCGGATAGGGGAACCGAGATCCGTGAGTGTGGCCTTTAGCGTATGGCCCCCCGGGGAAGCGCTGCCAGGAAAGGCTGCCTCGGGAAACTTTTTGGGGCTCGCCTCCCCGGGTTCGGACTCTCCTCTAATGAGGCGGCCTTGCAAGGTCCTCGCCTTGTTTGACTTGGGCAAGTGTGCCCATTTCTCACCGCTGCCCAACAACAGTCCGCCCGGACCGCTCTAATGCAAACACTTTGATCTAAACCTTGTCCTAAAAATTTTGAAAACTCGGCCTCGTATGTTGGCGATGACTTAGGAAGCTCACGACAAAAAATCGATTTAATTCCGCATCATGCATTAATTACAAATTTATGAATGTCTTGCTACCGCAAAAGTCGCCTTTACTTAACCGCCACAATCTGGAGGAGTACGATCCAAACTCCATTCCGCCGCCTTCCCGCGCTTGAGTTCGCGTTCTCAATCGCATCTTATCGCCAAGTCCTAAGTGCAAAAGACTGTAACTTCGGCACCCAAAACGCAAAACCCCGCTGGAACCCTCGCAACTCATAGGGTTTACGTTTGGAGGCTCTATCCTTGTCGATTCGACTAGGATCTTGCGCCGCGTCTTGACGTAGAGGGGGTGTTGACGCCGAGCACGCGGACCCTAAAACCACCGGAAGCGGCTTGCCCCAAAAAGTCCTATCCCGGCGTCCCCGGCGACGGACGGCAACTTCCCTCTCGAATCGTGATTCAGCTCGCCAATGGATTGAACGCCGACATTGCCCCGGGGACCAAGTTTCGTGGGCTTTAAGACCACCCCTTCTCGAGGAAGCGTCAAACTATCTCATGTCCAACACACCTTCGTAGTCAATTGGCCTAGGAGGTGGTCATCGAATACCGCAACGTAGGGCGTAAGTGTTTCTTTCTTTTGCAAAATTGACCGTGCAACTTGGTCTCTTGGGTAATTTCAGTCTCCCGGACGATGTGGCGAAGTCGAATCGCCATTCCCGAGCCTCCGCAATGTCCGAATGACAAAACACTTTGGTTTCTACACGGCCGACGCAGACGCCAGCTGGTTTGAAAAGTTCTCCCACGGATGTTGGATTTTTTGGACCTTATCGGTGCCGTGGCCCTTGAACGGCTGGATTCAACTGGCCGGATAGGGGAACCGAGATCCGGAGTGTGGTCTTTAGCGCATCGCCCCCTGGGAGCTACCAGAAAAGGTCACTGAAACTTTTTTGGGGCTCGCCTTGGGGTTCGGACTCTCCCCTCTAACGAGGTGGCCTTTGCAAGGTCCCTCGCCTTGTTTGACTTGGGCAGTAAAGCTACCGCCGCCCAACAACAGTCGCCCTGACCGCACTAATGCAAACACTTTGATCTAAACCTTGTCCGAAAATTTGAAAATCGCCTCAGACAATGGCGACCGAGGAAGCCTCACGACAAAAAATCAGAATTTAATTTTACTATGCATTAATTACTTAATTTATGAATGTCTTGCTAATGTAAAAGCCGCCTTTACATCAAACCGCCACAACGGGGAGTACAGATCCAAACTCCATTCTCGCCGGGCCTCTTGCCGACATGAGAAAACATTTCACTAGGATATATGCAAAGGTTGGTGCACGATGAAATAGCCCGAAGTCTTCCGTGAGCTCACATGCCGCCACAAAAGTTCTTCTTAAAGGCCCGGCGATGGACGAAGCAATTTCCCTCTCCAAAACCATGATTTGGCTCTTCCAATGGACTCGTAATATCGACATTACCCGGGGACCAACTTTTCGGGCCGAAGACCACCCTTGTTCTCCAAAAGAACAAAGTACACTAGACGCCCAGCCAGACGCCAAGTCGCAAAAAGTGACGCCGCGACGCGACGTGGTCGTGAGACGCCGCTGCGTGTCACGCCCAACGCCGGTTGGACGTCGATATGATGTCCCGCGACGCTGACGTCGCAAAGACGGACTGGTCACGTCAATTGCGCGCCACGTCGCGGGACGCCGCCGGCCCACGTCGCTAAAAGCCCATTCTCTTGTTGTGACCACCACCACTAAAGAAGCAAAGGCAGACTGTGGCTGCTAAGGAGCCCAAAAAACGAAAGACCGTGCCACCGGCAATAGAAGATGCACCCCAGGAAACTAGCAAAAAGACAAAGGGGAAGGGCAAGGCCCCGGGTTGCAAATGAAAGAAAAAGATTGACAAACCAAGCAGAGCGATGGAAGAAATAAACAAGCATAAATAAGTCCAAGGTGTCATTTACCTTCTAGTCATCTGCATGCTGCCACCTAAGGATGAGACAGGAGAGAGGCCACTTCAAGTGAGAAAGATCTACGCTGACCACGTTAGAAACTTGAAGGATCGGATAAGGAGCAATCCAAATGCACATGTCGCCCAATAGTTGTGCTTTGTTGACAAAGCCGCTGCATGGACCCGCAGAAGTTATGACAGAGAGTGTGCCGACAAGACACACACTATGTGCCGGGGAAACCACAAATTTCAAGGGCGCAGTAAACTGCTCAAAGTGAAACAATCCTAGAAACCTCTCCGTTTCTCACGGCGTGTATTGCGGCCTCGACCGACGAAGAGGCTTAAGATAGTGGCCAATACACATAACGCCTCTACAGGTTATGACAGAGAGTGTGTCGATTAACACACACACTATGTGCCGGGGGAAACCACGCCTTCAAGGGCGCAGTAACCGCTCAAAGTGAAATGTATCCTAGATACCTCTCCGCTCGTATTGTATTGCGGCCCGACCGATTAAGAGGCGTAAGATAGTGGCCAATACACATAACGCTAATAACGAAAGTACGCACTAAAAAGAGTTTTGTTGATAAAATCAGATTTATGCACAGAGAGTATTTAATTTTCAAGAAAAAGTATGGTGAAGAGCTCAAGAAACCTGGGCCATCTCTGGAGCTAAAGGAGGCGTGTGCAATAGAGTGCCGCCTTAAATATGATGAGGCAAATAAGAGGCACTTCTCGATCAGCCACTTATAATTGTTTCAACCGGCCTTCAAGGATGGCGCGGTGGTAAGCACATCCCATTCGAATAGTCCTTGCTCTTTAGTATTTTGTTTATCTTCATGGTGACTTAATATTTTGTATTCCGGAATACACTGAGCTGACAATAAGTTGTTGTGTTGTAGATTTGGGACTTGCAAAACGAAATTTTTACTGCTTTTGAAAGGGGAGAATTAAAAAGCAAAGGTAAAAGCATCGAAAAGAAAAAGGCAATGACGTGCCAAAAAAAATGACAATTCTGAGTTTGGAGGGAGGGGGCTTCAATCGACACCACCATAGTTGAAAGATTACTCCGGTGGTGGATAAAGAGTTCACCTTGGAAGAGATGTCCAAGGAATTGCACAAAGTAAGCTTAGTGTATTCCGAGAATCACGTTAATGTCTTGTGCTTAATACTTTTGAATTTTTAACTATAGTGTATTCCGTATCAATGTAATGTGTCTACCTATTTTTTTTAACTAAAAGAACATCATTGCATGCCGGATATGCTTGATGGAACAACCGAATGTGCAATCGTGGGAAAGGTGTAAGGAGCTCTACCCTATGGCCACTTCAGACGAACGCATTATACAATATGCTCCTAATTTTGAAGGCTGGGTATAATGTTCTACCTTGTGGACCTTCTTTTTTTCTTCAGCTAATTGTCCAATACTTAACTTCAATTGCATGTGTAGAGAACAAGAAAAAAAACAAAGACCTTCCTGAAGGTTTCATGCACCTTCTGAAGCTTGCTCGAAAAGAATGGACCTTGGTGATGTGGAAGGCGCTTATCGGTTGAACCTTCCGACTTTGAAAAGTTTACCTTGTTCGATCAGGACCCCGTTTCAAATGCAATCTTGTTCTCTGTATACTTAGCCACAGAAAAGTTACCCTGATCCAACCTATAGAACTGTTGTATTTGTCTGCTAGTATGGGATCTCGGAACATAATGCTTACGGAATGCTTTGCTGAATGTCCTGAACCTGTAGTTGTTTCTCCTTAACTTGTTTGATTTTTCGTAATCTTTCCACCATATTCTGGCTGGCCCAATCAAGTTCGTTGTTGCCACCTTGCCTATATCTTTATCCTTCATTCTATAAGAGTTTCTGAATTCTTCCATTTTCATCAAGCCCTGCTTCTGCTTCCATGCCTGACCTGCCCTTGCCCGAGAACTAACCTAATTTTCTTGTCTTTCACACATTGCTCTTTGCGTTTTGTCTACCTTCTTTTTTTTTTTTTGTAGTAAATCTGTTCTCTTGTTCCTATTCCTGCCCTGAGAAGTTTCTGACCCACTCTCCGAGCTACTTCCCGATTCACTTCCTGAAGTATCTGATTTGCTAGAGGTGGAAGGAGATGGACTCATTCTACCTCTTCTTTTTCTCTTCTTGTTCTTCTTGGGAGCCAGGGCTTCCTCCCTCTCTGGCTAAGGAGCTTCATCGAGACCTCTTGGTGGTGGAGGTGGTGGAGGTCCATATTCCTGGGCATGCATCAATGATGTAGCTCACTCCAAGAGCTGTTGCATTTGGTTTCTCGTCTGTGTCAGCATTGTATTCACAGCTTCGACTGACATGTCTTGTTCTTCATCCTGCTCTCTGCCGAACAAGTTCCTGGGCTGACATTAATGTTGCCGGCCTAGACCTTGGAGCCCTGAGTCGGTGTTCCTGGCTGCAAGTATTAGTACCAGCATTGTTATTTAAGTTACTAGAAATGGAGCCTAGCGTTGCTGGGCATAGCTAGGAACAATAAATGATACATTGGAGCAATTGTTAAATGAACTCACATTTTTTAGATTGCACAATTAAGAGCATTCAACAGCATTTTCCAGTTCTCCCAAGATTCCCCAAGCTTTTTCCCTTTCCCCTTTGCCTTTTTCTGCTTTCCATTTTTTTTCCACCTCTATCCTTCCTTTCTTTTTCTATTTTCTCGTTTACCTTTTTCCACTATCCCATTTCTTCCGTTGCCCTTTTCCCATTTTTGCCCCTTTCCTGTTTTTCCTTTTTCTATTTTTCCCTTTCCTTTTCTCCCATTTCTTTTTGCCCTTTACTTTTTCCTTTTTTCCCTTTTCCCTTTTCCCTTTTCCCCTTTTTCCCTTTTCCCTTTTTTGTTATTACATTCGTCGTGTTTTCTTTTTCCCCTTTTTCTCTCTTTTTTTTCCCCTCCCATTTTTATTTTCTTGTTTTTACTCTCTTTTTTTTTCTCTTTTTCCTTTTCTTGTTTGCCCATCCCCAATCTTCCCTTTTTTCCATTCTCCTTTTCTTTTTCCCCAATGTTTCATTTTCTCACTCCCCATTTTTCCCTTTTTTCTTTTCCTATTTTCCCCCCTTCTTTTCACCTTCCTTTTTTCCTTTTCCTCCTTCTCTTTCCCTTCCCTTTGCTTCCCTTTTCTCTTTTCCTTTTCCCAATGGCCCTTTTCCTCCTCTCCCAATCCTTTCTCTCTTCCCCTTTTTCCCTTCCATTTCCCCCTCCCTTGGCCCTTTCTTTTTCTCTTTCTCTTTCTCTTTTCCTAAGCCCTTTTTCCCAACCCCTTTCTCCACTTTTTTTTTTCTCTTCTCTTTTTTTTCCTTCCCTTTTCCTTCGGCCCTTTTGTCTTCCCTTTTCCTTCGGCCATTTTACCTTTCCTTTTTTCTTCCCTTTTCTCCACTTTTTCTCATTTCTCCCTTTTCCTTCGGCCCTTTTGTCTTCCCTTTTCCTTTGACCCTTTTGCCTTCCCTTTATCATTTTCTCCTTCCCTTTCCCTTTTTTCCTACTCCATTTTTTTGTTCTTTTCTCCTTTTCCCCTTTCCTTTTCTTTCTATTTTCGCTTTTTCCTTTTTTTTATTTTTATTTTCCTATTTCTTCTTTTTTCCTTTCTCCCTTTCCTTTTGTCCTTTTCCCTCCCTTTTCCTTTTTCTCCATTTTTTCCTTTTTTTTCCTTTTCCCTTTCCCTTTCCCATTTCATCCCTTGACTATCGGATTGAGTTTATCATATTGAAGGAACAGTCAAGATGAAATCTTGGTTGAAGTCGCGCACATGTCATCTTCACCGTTGGTTGATCAAATCCTCAACCGTTCGATCTAGGTCTCCATGGAAGACACACGCTATATTTTTATAATATAAAGATACATCATATAACATCATTTACAGGTCAATTGTTGTTAACCATAAAAGAAATCAAGTTGAAATTCAACTTCCAAGTTAACAATGAGTTATGATAATTGATACATCAGAAGTTTTACATTATAGAGGGATAGGTAATAGTACATGGAAATCTTAAAACATTTTTATACATTTAATATTACATATGGACAAGAAGTGTTCATCGACAAGAGCCCTTCATGGATTTGAAAAAATTCTTCATGTCTTTGAGTCGGAGGCCTTTAATGACGTTCAACAGGATGTTCCTGGCTGATCCACCCTCGAGGTGTTGTGACGACGATGACCGTCACTGGCGCATCTTTCAAGTGACCCCTGGCGAAGTCGAGGCTGTAAAGCACTATGGATCTCTTGAAAAGAATGATATGATCCGCAGGTGCTTGTTTCCACCGCCCAAAGCTTGAGATCGCTATTAGGACCCCACGCCTCCTCCCCTTGTGGGCTAAACTCCTTGTGAAAAACTATCATCTGTCCTTGACTGAGGACTAGAAGATAGTATCGAAGCGCCTTTCTCCTTCCTATTGCTTGTGTGCCTGTTCCCTTCCTTTGAGCCGCTCCGCTGTAGACGTCTAGTGCTAAGAGGTCTTCATGGTCCCTCCAGATGGTGGTTCCACTGTCCAGATTGATGCTGTTGGATGCCTCCCGCATGCTTTGCGATCGAACGGTTCGGTTAGAGCTCGGGCCTTTCCCTGATTTGTACATTCTGCTTTGGGTGGCTTGGAATTATTCTTCTGGGATGACTGGCTACTGTCGATGATATATCTCCCTTATGTATTTCATTATCGCGCGGCGTGGACATCGCCTCACCAAAGGTAAGAGTGCCGCCGGGCTACTTCTCTTGGAATTTCCCGATATGAGTGGTCGATGAAGTCGGCTGGCTTGCTCCTTTGCAATGAGACCTAAGAGCTTGTCGATTCTGAACCCTTCTTCTAGGTAGTATGGGAGGTAGAGGATGTCATTTGCCAAGATATACTCCTCCCCTTTGATTACTATCGGCGATAGAGCTGTGATGCCGATTGGTGGTTCATTGGCCCGCCTAATGTCATCATCATGCCTTGCTATCGCCTCTCCATTCTTGCCGCATCCCCTGCTCTCCCAATGCTGGGTTTCCTCCCCTTCCGCTCATAGTCTTGCTTTCGATTTGTAGTGCCCCCGATGCCGTCGCCATGGTAACATACTCCGGCATTGAATCTCCCCGGATCCGCCGCGTGATCTATCCTTGTGTTGAGTGGTACCAAGTCCGTGGCCGGATCGAAGGCTCCCCCCCCGCTGGACTTACTGTAATGCATGAATAAGGAGAGAGCCGCATCGTGAGACATACCTATGCTGTGAACCTTACAACTCATGTAATCGCATGTTCTTTTGTCCTATCCCACGCCTGACTTTTTTTTGACTTTGAAACCCCCCTATGACTTGGCTCAACGACTCCAAGGATATCCACTTCCATCCTCTTGGGAGAAGGCTGACTTCTCAGGGTAAGATTTGCTGGTCATACTGATAGACTATGTCAGTGTAGTACGAGGTTCTAGTCAGAGTTGCATGGAGGTCGAACCGATGGTCAAACACATGAAAGGCCTCTCTAGCAGAAAATCCACGGATGTGGTTGGCACTATCGCACCATTGAACAAAGTTCGTGGGCGCCATGGAGCATAGATGAGTGCAGAAAATGGTTTGGAAGGATTGACAAGGAGCTAGATAATCGCTTAAGAGGATGAGAGCAAGTTTGGTGAAGAGAAAATGGCAAATGAGGTCCCCTTATATAGACTACGGCTGCCTAGGTTTTCGTGCACAAGGGTTCTTGATCAGGTAGACCTATGTTCTAAGGCTATGGATCTCCAAACAAGGTAACAAGAAGTGCAAATCTAAGCAAAACAAATCAAGAAACACTACATGGCAGTTTGTTGGGTCAAATTTGGGCAATTCATGGTCAAACTTGGTTGATTCGAGTCACTTCGCACTAAAGGGATCTGCGTTCGTGACGCAGAGGCTATTGGCGCGGAGTGACCGGAGTGGCCTAATTTCTACCACAAGTGAACATTTCTAAGAGTGATAAGATACAAAAATACCTATTTGGATCAATTCTAGACTGACTAGCAACTTATTGCATGCTAAAAGGACATCTAAAAGTGCAAATATGGGTGACTCGAGTCACTTCGCGAAAAGTGCGTTCGCGGCAGAGGGTCATTGGTGCAGAGTGACCGGAGTGGCCTGATCTTAGCTACTCTTTGACATTTTTAACAAAAATTAAGTGCTATTCTACATTCCTAGAGAAATTCTAAGTATTCTAACATCTTTTAATACAAAAATTGGATCAAATTTGCTCTAAATCGAGTGACTCGGATCACTTAATGGAAGAGGCTCTGCGTTTGCGACCACGAGGGCCTTTGGCGCGGAGTGGCCCTGAGAGTCCTGACTTGAGGCCCAATTTTGATTTTTAAGTCAATATTTTTCCTAATTTAGCAATTAAAGAGTATTCTAAATTCTAAATACAATGGAAAAGATTTCACAGCATTTTAATTTATACAAGAATACTTTTATGCCAATAAACTTCCAACGTTTGAGTTTGGTATTTGTGATCGCATGGTTGGGCTAAGATTTCTGTGGCGTATTGTATAAAAAATCGTATATCTTGCTATGTTTAAGGAGCTTAATATCATTTAGAGGTGATGTTGCTTTTTTGGGTTTTTATATGACTTTTATTTTGAAATGTTAGGAAGAATAAATTTTTTTTTGGAGGCCGTTTTTCTTCGGGGATAGAAAGCGGATGCTCCTTCTTTTTTGGGGTAGTGGAGTGGGCGCGAAGCACGAGAGGTGGGGGGAAGTATGGCGATGAAGAGAGGTAGAGAGCAAAGAGCTATGGCGATGAAGCCCACAGATGCTTTGGCGGTTGAAGCCATCGGCTATGGCGGCACTAATTTGTGGCATGCTTTGCTGCTGTTTGCTGCTTGTAGCTTTGCTGCTGTTTGTTGTTTGCATGTCGGCTTTGTTTGTTGTTTGACTTGCATTTATGCGAGATAGGTAAGATGGCGATGAAGTAGAAGGGGGTTACGTGAGGCCGACATGGCCCTGAGGTTTGAATCCTCCGACCACGTGTAAAATGTGCATGTTCGTACATTATACCAGTGCATCCGGTTGCTATGAAGATGATTGATTCCGAGGTTGATTCCGAGATTGTGCAAGATTGATTTTGGCAGCAGGATTCATTCAAGCATTTCGAAATTTTGGATTGACTGCAGGATTAATTGGGGGAACAGTGCAGGGTCGATTGGGGCAGTTTGGCTTAGCACAGGCAGTCTGGTTTAGCAGAGAGACCATGGTTTTGTAGAAATTGTTAATGCTATGGTTTATTCTCTATTTTCAAGTATATGGGTTTTTTATTCAACGTTGATTGGGAGCCATTGATTGGCGGCATATTCTTAGTATTGTGCCAGATCCATGGCTATTAATAATTTCCCAAAAATTCACCATGCCATTCCCGATGGTCTCGAAGAATACTTTTATGCCAATAAGAAATTAATTTACAGAAAAAGATATTTTAAAGATATCAAGTTGGAATATACAAAGATAGTTTATATATATCTGACTTATATATATTTTTATAAGGGGCTGCCTGGATGCTGATAATTGGGGCCATCTGGGCCCTCTAAATATACACGTGGCATATTGGACGGCTCTGATCGGTTGGACGTGGTCGGTTGGACGTGGTGGATTAGACGCTTGCTTTCATTTTTCCCTCTTCGATTGGATTTTTCAGAACCCGGATGCGCAGATCAACCAGCTTACAATTGGGTTGAGCCAGCACATCAGCCAGAAGCTCAAGTCTGTCATCCCTAAGGGGGTTATGATTTAGCACCAGAGTTTGAATGTCGGAGTCCTGCGCCTTGAGTGCTTCTGTAATAGGTCGGATATCCGTTGCCGGCCGGATCGATCTTTCAAAATCCAAGTATTTAATCTGGCAGCTACTGGATTGAAGTATGAGGCCCAACCTCTGCATGAAATCATCAGTTACTAAGTTCTAATCTTGTGATGTTGCAGGGAGTATGTTGGAGCGCCTGAAGCGATGCTCAGAGTTTGGAGCTCACAATGCATATATTTAATAAGGTCGACTAAACTTTCCAATACAGGTTTGCTTGTTGCTTGAATATAATCACCGAGATTAAGCTGCTTTATGTTATGGCAAGCATGGACAAGGCTAAGAACACCGGCTTCATCAATAGGGTTTCCTCGGATTCCCATAGTAGTCAATAAACAAGTGGAGCTATTTAGAGCCCTGGCCAAGTGAGAAGCCCCATTGGTGCCAATCTTATTTTCAAGTCAGTGTTACTGTTATTTACATCTTTGCTTTGTGTTTATAGTACAGCAAAATCGCGATCAGAATTCTGTAATCAAAGACCTAAAAGAAGGAACGACCAGCTGCAAGTACAATGAACGACAGGCCATATCCAGATCAAAGAATCAAGGCATACTGGAATCCCCATAATGACCACACTCAACTTTGATATAACAAGCCTGTCCCATGTTGAATATTGGAAGTTCTCCACTCAGTTTTGGAATTCCACAAACATACGGTATTAAAATGGTGAAATCAGTAGTTATCATTACCTTCACTCATTCTAAGAGGTAGTTTTAGAGACATATGATCATAATCCCTACCAAATCATGCCCCATTGTTTAAATGGTGGTGAATGCAGTTTGGCTCCCTGATTACAGTCTTCCTCTTCTCCATTTTAGACATAATCTTACCAGCATTGTGGCAGTCACTGAATACCCAAGATTCTTCCTCTTGATTACTGTGCCTTGAGGTGAAACGGCTATGGCATTGATAAATCCTTCATTACCGTGTCTTGAGGTGAACTAAGAAGTCCAAAAGCCTTGAGGTGGACATTGATCAAGAAAGATGTCCACACTCAAATGTAATCCCCATAGGAACATGCTCCATTATTGAAATGGTGAATGCGATAGACATCTCTGATTACAATCTCCCTCTTCTTCATCTTAGACACAATTTTACCATCATTGTGGCAATCAGTGCATACACGAAGATTCTTTGTGATCCTGATTACTGCGCCTTGAGGTGAACTGAGAAGTCCAAAAGCTATGGCCAATTTTTCACAATGTCCACACAAGACATCTTCTTTGCCTTCTTCAGACATTGTCTGAAACACTAAACCAAGCTCTGGCACGTAACCTTCATCCTTCATATGCTTATGCAATCTCTTCAACAAGGTATGAATTTCATCACTTTGGGGGTGGCTTTTATCTCCAACAATAAACTCATGCACCTTCCCATTGATCTCAATCCATGCTTTTGCTGCCTTCTTCCATGCACCAATACATTTTCTCTGCTCTTCTATTCTTGAAACCTCATTCCACATCTGGGCATCAGAATAGATGTTTGACATGAGTACATAGGCAGCAGCATCATGGGCATCCAACTGGACAACTTTATCAAAAGATCGCTTCCCTATAGTTACATTACCATATGTTCTGCATGCGGTGAGTAAGGTTTTCCATCCAATGATGTCAGCTTTCATATTTTGAAGTAATTGTTCTGCTTCAACCAGCAGCCCTGCACGACCAAAAAAATCAATCATGCAGGTATACTGAGTTATATCTGCAGTAATATTATGAGCTTCTTTCATAGATTTGAAATATTAATGGCCTTCATCCACCCGGCCTGCATGACTACAGGCAGCCAACATGCTTGAAAAAATAACATCATCTGGCTTGATCCCTTCTCTTTGCATCTCATCAAAGCACTGCCCAGCTAGATCACTATCACCCTGATTGGCATACCCTGCAATCATTGCAGCCCATGATACCACATTTCTATTCAGCAAAGATGAAACACCTTGCGAGCTTCTTCCAAATTTACACATTTGACGTACATGTCCACAAGTGCACTCCCAATCAGCACGTCTTCTATGAGGCCACACTCGATAATTTGATGATGTATCTGCTTAGCTTGATCCATAGCTCCAAGATTTGCACATGCTTTTAAGGCATTCAGATATGCAACTCTCTCTGGCTTTATGCCCTCTTCTTGCATTTTCTCAAAAAGCTCCAAAGCAAGAACTAAATATCCATGCTGGGCATATCCTCCAATCATTGCCACCCAGGAAACTAAACTTCGATTTTGCAAATCATCAAATACTTTTCGTGCCTCACCTAAGCTCTTGCATTTTTGTGCGTATCAAGAAGAGTATTGCCAACAAAAACATCATCCTCAAGTGCCCTTCTTATAATCTGGTAATGGAGCAACCTGCCTTGCTCAATAGCTTCTCTCATGGCACATGCTTTAAGAAGAGCAATGTAAACATGTTTATTGCAGTTCATAAATGATGGCTGCATTCTGTCAAATAATTCAAGGGCTCCCCTGCCATCTCCAAGGTTTGCATTTGCTGAGATAATTGCAGTCCACGTAAACAAACTAGGATTGGCAATTCTAGAAAATACTCGATTTGCTTCCCAAAGGCTCCCGCAGTAGGCAAACAGACGTATAAGATGGCCACCTAAAATGGCAATTGAATCAAGGCCACCACGAAGTACAAGTGACTCTACCTGCCTACCAGCTCCAGGATCCTTCTTTTCAAAGCACTTCTTTAGAAGGCAATATGCTATGTCCCTAGATATTGATGTCCCTTGCTTTTCCATGATTTCAACAGCTTGAAGTCCTTCTCCATTCTCAATGAATTCCCCAGTATTTTCTACACATGCTAAGGATCCTACCATCCTGGCAGATAGGAGAAGTGTTAAGAATTAATTCGTCTCAAAATCATGGAGAATGAGGCAAGAATAATACCTCGCATACACAGATTGCCAGTATCCAGGATCGCCTTTCGACAGTAAAGGAGCCCATATGGTCAGCTAGAAGTATGACAATAGAATAAGTTGCAGAACTAAAAACAGAAGACCTCATTTGAAAGTGCTTAGAAATGCCTATATACATGTAAAAGGCAGCAGAGACAGACAAATAATGTTGGATCTACCAAAACATTTTGTTTCAATAGAAGACAAAAGTAACCATGTGGAGGTAATTTGTTGTTGATGCTAGCTCCAGCAAAATTCTACTGTAAATCAAGTTCAATAATCAACCACCCTGGTCAGATTGAACACTTACATCAAATCTTTGCCTCCCTCTGCACAATTGTCATGGTTGTAAATGAACTCTAGCGATTTTATCTTGTCACAGATCCAAATGATAATACCATTATAGCAAATCTGCATGCATTGTGTGCCTTTCACTGCAGTTAATTTAGCAAAAGAAGTAATTTAGAGACTTCTCCAACATCATCAGGCTTCAATCTGAAAAGAGGGTCTGCAACATGCTCTCCTCGTTTCCGTCTGCATAGGTTTTGCATGCAACAGGCAATGCTATTTATAAAGCTGCATCAGGTTGAAATGGCATGCTGTTAATCAGGTCTTCTGCATTATCCAGCTGTTCTAAGTTTCCAGGCTGGTCTATTACACAGGTATAATGCTCTGAAGTATAGTTGTGGAAATCTAAGAGATTCAATTTGAATGATGGTAGAGACAACTATGCATACAAGTCCATGTTAGAAATGAAGAACCCACTGAGATTATTTGTCAACATGGCTTTAGGCTCATTTTAAAGTAGTGGAAATATTGCAGTTCAGTTTTATGACATTGTTGGCTGTCAAATGATGCTGGCATTTTCATTTACAGGTGATGCCCACTTTTGGTGAGCCAATACAACCTTATTCCTGTTATTCTAGAATATTTGCATAGTCTGTTCACAAAGTATTCCTTCAAATGTATACCAGACTCTCAAGAATTTGTAGCCTGTTGAAGTACTTGCTAATTGTTGTGTGTTCTTTAAACTGATTGAGGCAATGAAAGAACAATGCACCGTACGATGGTATATTATGGTGGCAAGTATGACATGAATTGCTCATAGTTCGTTGATAGCGCGTAGTAGTAGTATATACGTGTATCTGTTTTAATGACCCCAATATATATGTGAGGAATTTATTTGTTTAAAAATAAGATGCCACAAAATTTAACATGCACCATCTTAGAACAAGTAACACAAGGAACTTGAAATGCATCCTATGCAAGTTCACCTACCTAGTTCAAAATCCACGCATACCCTCCATTTGATGTATCTAAGAAAGCACACTCTAAGATTCTAAAATACATTGTTGCTGCTACAAATGCTATGACTGCCAAAATCCATAGGCTACTTTTGAGGGACTACTCAATTTCGCATATTAACCCTTCCTAAATCCACCCATCGCCATACTTTGATCTGCCGTCAAAGATTCGAGTACTAAAACCTTGCCAGTCTCCAATGCTCCTCTTTGACCTACACACAATAGAATAAGAAGAACAAAAAAACTTGAAACCTTGCCATTTTAGACATATTTTCTAAACTAGTAACATAGCCCGGCGTTGCCGGGCTTTAGTAACAATTTAAAGAGCTTGTTGTTTCATCTTCAGTTAGAATAAACAATATGCCCCCCAAGGGCAAGGGGCTTGAGAATTTATTGATAAAGATACAAAACCACTATCTCTAAAATTATGAATTGAATCTTTGAGATCATGGCATAGAATGTACACTGCATTGTCTTTTGTTGTTAGATTTGTGCTAGCCTATTGTTTTATTGATTTGTCAAGCTTGCCATCTCCAATTGATTATGGATAGGAAGTTGCATATTTGATAGCTGTTCCATTATGGACGTTCAAGTATGGATATTCCCATTGTATTGGTACTTCTATCTTGACGATTTTATGGTAAGTTTAGCCGCAACATTCGGTACAATGCTCTCTCTAGCTAAGACCTTAGATTGAACATTATAATGAAGCCTTTCATTCTTGCAGTTTATATCTTCATAGACGTCTTTAAAGAAAGTATTGTCTCTCATCATTGAATGTAGCGTACTATGGCGACATTGTTTATTGCAATATAATATTGTGACACCGCTTATTTTGGTAATTGTAGACATGGAGGAACATGGTGGGATCTTTTATCGCAATCATGTCTTTAAAACAACTTGATACTCGTAGACATGGAGCAACATGGGTGGGAGCAATTATGTATCTTCAAAACAACATGAATGACATAGATTTGAATAAATATAACTGCAACGATTTTTGTCCAAGAATAGAAAAGATATAATGTAGTGGATTATGTAGTAACTTTTGCATTACCACAAAAGTTATAAAATTGCTACACAATTGTTATGCGCTTTGTGCCGTAAAACAGGCATGCAAATCCTCACTCTCACAGGAATAGCAATCTCTATTGCATTAGTTGATGCATTCTCTCTTGTAGCATTGGAATAGGAAGAGATATTGCAAGCACATCTAGTCTTTAAAAAAGTACACAACTAAAATTCCAATTTTATATGCATCAAAAAGAAGATGACTGCAAAGATCATATATTCAAGTCATATAGCAAGGCAAATCTAGTCTAAAGCTAAATAATTTAAATTCCAATCCTATATGCATCATGTTAGATGTTGTAAGAATTGTTAGTCAGTTTCAATATACTGAATAGGATAGCTGCATGTTGTAAGAACTGCTCAATAAGATTGACCTAATACTAAGCCTCAAATGGCTGTTACAAACAAACGATTACCATAGCAACATGAGATTATCAAGTTCCATATGAGCCACTTGAAGCACAGTTAATTACCTTTACAACAGAAGTTATGGACATGCAACCTATGCTGGCTGAGGATTCTAAATAAACTTCGGTTTGCCCAAATCCATATTCTCCCTTTTCTATGTATCCTTTGTGATAGTACAGTCTGCAAAACCATCTGCGAAACCATCATTTGTTAATCAATATATACAAATGCTGGTCAATTAATGGTGTACGCTTTAGTGGCAAATTTTGTGGCACCTACATTAATTGCTATATGATACAATAATAAGTAAGAGCCTTCTAATAGATAAGACGTACTTCCAACAATTATTTTGAAGTCAAGCAATCTAAATAATAGTACTGTCCCACAAAAGCACATTTCTATTCTTAGAAAGCTGGTGCTATAACACTTATCTAGTTTTATTCCTACAATTTTGTGTAGTTCCAGTCTAGGTAGTGGTATGACCCATTAGTCTAGGTAGTGGTATGACCCATTGTCTTGCCCACACATACATTTGCAAGCAAAGGCTTGCTGCTATCTTTCTCAGATTTAGCCATGCTATTGTCAGATATTGGAAGCCAATGTTACGTCAGACGGTTAATTTTGTGGAATAAATATGGCAAATGCAACAACCTAATACGATTTTGGATGGCAAAGCTTCAACTGTTTCTTTCTGAGTGAACGACTCTGTTCTCGATAGACCAGTTCCTTCAGCACGGTGCTTGATGTCAGTAACAATTACACAAACATATAACAATTATACAGACATACAAAAGACTGTTGAGAATCAAAGCTTTTGAAATAAAAGCGCGATTTTGGAATAATATATCAGATGAAAAGGTTAAAATCAAGCTGTTTTTCTGAGTTTGTTCATAAGTTGTTCAAGATTATTCTAGCTGTTCAAAAATTTCAGTTGTTCATGCTTTGCTTGAGTTTGTTTCATAATCTCCTGTTCTATCATATTTGAACTTGTTCACATGCTGCATATGCCAATTCGAAGACTTCCTACTGCTTTTTTACAGGATTGTGAGCTAAGAGAAAGATATACAATACAGTGCCCTCTGATAACATATGTTGCTCCTTATAGTATAGCAGCATAGAAGCCTATTTCCCATAATTCAGAGATTTTAATGGACATTGTTCACAGGCTGCATATGAGTTGCACGATTCCAAAAAAAAAAAACAATTGAAACACTTCCAAGTGCACAATTCAAACCATAGCGACAGCAAAATGACGTGGGAATGTAAAGAACAAAGGGATCTACGGTACTAAGAAAAAACAACATTGAGATGTTGCTAATGTTATTGTAGAAGCATGGTCTAGCTGTTAATGTACATATAGATTTGACGAAGGTTGGTGAAGACTATATACTTGAAAAGTTAGTGTGCTCAAGCACGGCTTTTGGTCCAGATTTCCCTGTGCTTAGGCTGGTTGCAGCTTGCCCAAATGAATGGCTAATGATCCAATCAATAGGAGCTATAAACATAGACCAAAAGATAATGGAAAAACCAACCCTTAGACTACAACAAAAAGAATGTCCTGTCAATCCAGAGATTTATTTAAAGTTAGTGATGTAGACAAATCTCAATGACCATATCATTTATGGGCAAGACCTGCATATAGAGCTCAAAAGCTACGTTTGAAGTTAAATAAAACACATCAACTATGAGCAGGACCTACATATAGAGCTCAAAAGCTACGTTTGAAGTTAAATAAAACACAATGTTGATGCTGTTATAACTGGGGAGACATGATGGGCAGCTAAACACGAGAATCCTAGTCCAGAACATAGGTGATGCATCAAACATCAGAATTCTTTAGTGGTACCTAATTTGCCATAGTTCATACATTCGAGAATGATCTTTGTGCAAAGTTGTTCTAGATCCCTTTAATGCAAGAGACGACTGAGTCTAAATTCCCCTAATGCAAGAGACAAACTATAAGTTGCAACACCTGTTTACCCCAAAGCTAAGTACAATGCAATGAAAGGATATCTATCATTTTTCTGATGAAGCATCCCATAGAAGAAAGAAATACACCATTATGGAGATATATTAAACAAATCATGATGCAAATAACATGGATGGCTAATATTCTACTTTTGGATATCATTTTAAATTATTAGGCAATGGAGGAACTGCTCATGTAGTTTTCTTGCTGACCTGAAAATCCAAAAATGAAATATAGAAAGATAAAGAGACTTTATTGTGGCTGTATGTAGATCTTCTTCCAAACTCATTATCAAATTGGGATTTTTGGCCTGAGATGAAGGTACATAGAACCGGCAATAATGATGTTTATGAACTATCCAGGATAAGGGAACGTACACCTAAAATCGATTTAGTTTTTACAATCATCATAATAACTGCTCTCTAGAAGTATCCCAGTCTATGTTATACGTCGTACAGAGCAAAGGGTGCATCATTACTTGAAACGTTCAAAGTAATGTTTCAAAGAATCTTGAAATGTTCATTATGAACTATCTAACACAGGAGATAAGGGAACATATGGCCAAAATCAACTGAAGTACCTTCATATTCATGGCCATATCATGCCATGCAAATGACATAAACTGCAACAAATCCAATCCAATGACCTAAAATGTTAATCAAGCTTCAGAGAATGTATGGGTAATACTCGAGAAGTCTATAGAGATATGACCTACTGCTATTGACAAAAACTTTTGTGAAATCAAAACCAGAAATATCTAAGAGATACCACCAACATCTATTGAAGAAAACCTCTGCGAGAGTATAGCTTCAAAAATGCCGTGCAGGTAAACAAACAGATAGAGTTAATGCAAGTTTTGTCCCTTGAAAGAGAAAACCAAGATTGAGAGCAACTGCTCTTTTGAAATAGTACCAAAGCTATGGACCTCTGATTGCATGTGGTCTTAAAGAAAAGCACAAAATATTCAAAGCTGCATACCTTCATACATTCAGTTTGAGTCTGATTATTGATTCTACCGTAACTTCTCTGCAAAATCTGATGAACTTTTAAGCTTCAAAAACGTCCTGCAGGCAGACAGAGTTAATGCATTTTGTCCCTTGAAACATAAAATCAAAATAGCATGCAACTGTTCTTTTGAAACAGTATTAAGGTTCTAGATCTCTAATATCATGTGGTCTTGAAGAAAAGCACAAAATATTGAAAGCTGCATTGCATAGCTTCTTACATTCATGTTGAGTCTGATAATTGATTCTACCATAACTTCTTTGAAAGTCTGATAAATTTTTAAGCTAATTTTTCTAACATTTGAACCCAAGGAAACCAATTCTTACCTCCTACAGAGTACTTCTATGGTCTGTAATAGCTTCCAGAAATTCATCATCTGTGAATCGTGCTTCAAATTTGGAGCTTGTCAAAACTTGGCCTCAAACACTCTTAGTTTTGGCACTGCCCGAATCACAATTATGCTTCTCTTCAGATCACTTACGTTTACCTGCACAAAATCGAGTTACTGCACACTTGCATAGAGCCGATTCAGAGTGCGTCTTCAACAAATCAAGTGCTCCTAATTGAGATGAAGAAAATATAAGATAAGAAAAGGATGAATCTGGCATCGGCATATCAGTGGGAGGAGCAAATCCATGCAATCGGCTCAGCACATTTGATGTTGGATGAAGGTCAAAAACATGGCAACGCAATCGGATCTCCCATCTGAAGGAAAAAACCGAATGCAAAAATATAAAAGCATGCCAATCCAATCCATATGGCTAACATGCACGCTTTGACAGCTGCAATGTTGAAGCCTCGGAATGGATAAGGCAAAGTTTAGAAATCATAGCAAAAAATAAAAAAATGCATCTCCAATTTTTGGAAATCGGGATTTTTCTCCGCCATCTAAATTCCCCAATAAAATCTCAAAATCTTAGTAAATCTGGCTAAAGAAAAATCCAAAAAGTTTTCCTCCAAACCGGAAAATCCAAATTTAAACAATAGGATATAAGTTATTGAGCTACTCTCCTTTATGCCGACCCCATATTATGCCATAGAAATAGCGTAACTAACATAGAAAACCTCACCACCTTTACTTGCTGTTGAACCCATGCTGTAGAAGCACCGCCTTTTGCACTACAAAAGAAAGTTGCAAAAAAATAGCATTCTTTACTATATGCAACTTACTAAATCATAGAATAAGGGAGTCTAGGGGAATCTATATAATATCTTGGAGAATCTAGAGGAATCTACATAATATCTTAGAGAATCTAAGGGGAATCTCATAAATCTAAGGGAATTTAGGAGAATCTAAGAGAATCTAAGGGAATCTTCCTAAAATGTTAGAAAACCTATGGGAATCTTAATAGAATCTAAAGGAATTTAAGGGAATTTTCATAGAATCTAAGGGAATCTCACAAAATGTAAGAGAATCTGAGAGAATCTAATGGAATCACGTAAAATTTAAGGGAATTTAAGTTCTAGAATGAGCTTTAACTAGACAACAAACACGGATAAGCACCTCAAGCTGGAATTTAAGGGAATCTCATAAAGTGTAAGGAAATCTAAGCGAGAATGTTTATAAACTCTTCGAAAATTGGAACATGGACAAACTGAAACATACACACACTAGAACATGCGTCGTAGGATCGATTAAAAACTTGTATATATATAAAATTTTGCTTATGTACAAAATTAAAGCTCTTCAAGGCTTCTCCTTGCGGATCCTCCTCGCCAAGTGAAGATCCTTGGGCATCACCGTGGCCCCCTTGGCGTGGATCGCACATAGGTTGCCCTCCTCAAAAAGTTGAATGAGCTCCACCTCTGCTGCCTCCTGCAGGGCTCGGATCATCAGGGGTGTCACCCTGTAGTTAGTCCGAAACTCCTGCATTATTTCTCGAGGAGCCATTCGAAAGGCGCCTTCCTGATGAGGAGATTAGTGCACTGTTGGAAGTGCCTAATCTCCCTGAAGACACGGGCATGCCTGGAGTTGGGCCCGTGGTGAACCTTTTTCGGCGGCTCCAGCCGTAGTGGCGGTGGCTTGGGCTGGTTCTTCGGCCTCCCACCTTTAACGTACTTTTGTACGGTCTGTTTGCAATACCAGTCATTGTACCTCTTCCATCTGCGGAGGTACTCCTTATATGCTTTCTGATACAATTCATGTATATTTGGGAAGTTGTAACGATACAGAATCATAGAACCATAATGAAATAATAAAACACTGAACTAAAGAAATTTTATTCATGCACAAGTGATATGGCAGCAGCATTAACCACCCAACCGGATCCACTGGGTTACGGCAAAACACAAGTGCTATGGCAAATACAAAGTTCTAGCATCTGGCTTACTGGCCTTCCAGGCTAATCTAGCTACTCCAAGTAGCCGCACATCATAAAAACGATTGCAGATCTGTGATGTCGCTATGGTAGTGATCTTGACCCCTTGTCACGTTTTCGGCCATTACTCCCTCATACGGATGAACTACGGGATGTGCCACCCCAATTCGGAAACTAGACTCCGAGCGGTTCCAACGAGGTAAAGGTCGCCGCAATCGGATCTCTGGTTGCCGAGATATGTCCAACTGAAGTTTCGGTTCTATTTATAGATCTGTCTGTGACTTTAGCCTTTTTTAGCAGGCAGTTGCCTTTTATGTCAAAATATCTCCTTGCCTTTAACTAGATTATATGACTTATCATATGGGACATTATCTATGATCTTTTTCTCAACCAATAATCATCCCAATGATAGTGCCTCGACCCCTTCCATAAATATCAATGGTTCTTCACACCCACATGCTATGTTATGTTATCCTATGCCCCTTTATATTATTAGGTAACCTTAGGAATAACATTTACATAGTATTTGCCATAATTCCAATAACCCATTCGCCGTGGACCACTCCCCCGTGCTTGCTCCATATCAACCCATCCCTTCTCAAAAAGAGATCGTCCGCGATCGTCCGAGTACACTCCAATTTGGTCCATCCCTTCTCAAGGTGGTTGTTCCACAATCAACGTGCACCTGGGAGTTTCCTGCGAACTTAGGAAACAATTATAGACGTTATTGTACTTCCACAGTACTTTATGAACCTCCGCGTCCCTATTCTTTTTATCCCTGCAAAAACAATTGTATCTCTGCGATACGTTATTATCTTACGTACCTCCGCGGTACTACGATACAGTATCTCCGCGATACAGATGCAATTTTTGTCAGGCCTATTGTGTTGCAATCACAATTACCACTCTTCAAAAATATACATCATGCACTCTTGTTCAAGCCTATTGTGCTCTTGTGCTGCAAACACAAGTACTGATCTACCAAGAGGCATTCATAATTAGTGCACCATGTTCAGGCCTATTACGTTGCAATCGTAATTACCAATCTACCATGGGTACACACAAGAAATAAATTTTTACTCTTTATTCCGCATAGAGAAGATCAACTTACAAACTTTACCCATAAGCCTGTCTTATAGGAAACAATTTGAGATTTTGCATCCAAATTTTGCGTCCATATGCTTAACACTAAGCAAAACTGCAAATAAGGTCAAGTGTTAATATAGATGACTTCCCAAGTCAAATATTTATATAAATGACCCCCATGGTCAATTAGTCTTCCAGATCACCATGATCTGACTCCGCAATCCCAAGCAGGATGCTTTTGCGGTTCTCCATACTCAGGCTTAAAGGTTGGAATTTACACAGGCTCAAATGACGAAGATGAACTTCTAGAGATGGCAAGCGGTAGTTTGGCTATTATGACAAAGCAGAGCTCAATGTTTTGCAGCAGTGGTTTACTTGTCTTCATGACAAGCTATTTGTCTCCATGACAACTCGTCTCCACGATAAACTACTCGTCTCCATGACAAGCTTTTCCACGACAACCCAGCAGTCACCCTTATTATTCCATAATCCCCAAAGGATCATAGAAGTTTCCCCAATAATCTGAACTCGCTCACAACAAGTCGGTCCATATACTTCGAGCATTCTCCACGAAAGCACCGAGTTTTCTTTTCTCTGCTACTGATGCTCCAGCTTCTTTTGCAGCAATAATCGCCAAATCCACCTCAGTTCCACTAACCGCTCTAATATTGAAACCACATGAGTTCCCTTCATGCATAAAAGCTTTTACTCCACTAAGATAATCCAAATCTGTTCTTGTGAACCCCAAAATGATAAACTCCTCTTCATTTTGATGCCATGCTCCAACAAAATGAGAACTAATAGTAGTCCTTGTTACGTCGCTCTGGAAAATTCCTAGTTCCATCGTTTCAGACTTCTTTAATTCCTCTCATAGATTAGAGAGTCCAAATTCCACTAATGATCCCATTGCCCATAGTTCCCAAAGGAATTGCAAACCTCCGCTCTGATACCACTTGATACGATTCATGTATATTTGGGAAGTTGTAACAATACAGAATCATAGGACCATAATGAAATAATAAAACACTGGACTAAAGAAACTTTATTCATGCACAAGTGATATGGCAGCAGCATTAACCACCCAACCGGATCCACTGGGTTACGACAAAACACAAGTGCTATGGCAAATACAAAGTTCTAACATCTGGCTTATTGGCCTTCCAGACTAATCTAGCTACTCCAAGTAGCCGCACATCATAAAAACAATTGCAGATCTGTGATGTCGCTATGGCAGTGATCTTGACCCCTTGTCACGTTTTCGGCCATTACTCCCCCATACGATGAACTACGGGTGTGCCACCCCAATTTGGAAACTAGACTCCGAGCCGGTTCCACCGAGGTAAAGGTCGCCGCAATCGGATCTCTGGTTTCCGAGATATGTCCAACTGAAGTTTTGGTTCTATTTATAGATCTATCTGCGACTTTAGCCGTTTTTAGCAGGCAGTTGCCTTTTATGTCAAAATATCTCCTTGCCTTTAACTAGATTATATGACTTATCATATGGGACATTATCTATTATTTTTTTCTCAACCAATAATCATCCCAATGATAGTGCCTCGACCCCTTCCATAAATATCAATAGTTCTTCACACCCACATGCTATGTTATCCTATGCCACTTTATATTATTAGGTAACCTTAGAAATAACATTTACATAGTATTTGCCATAATTCCAATAACCCATTCGCCGTGGACCACTCCCCCGTGCTTGCTCCATATCACTTTCTTTCGACGCTAGCATTCACCATCCTGCTTCAACATGAATTCCCGCTTGCCCACCTTCTGCTTCTTTATTACCTTAGGTGGCTTGGGCCACTTAGGGTATGGTGGGTAGGCGTCGGGGTTTGAGGGTTCCCGGGCATCTTGCTCGGGCTCTTCCTCCACCTGCACGGCTTCTTCACTCTCCACCTCCTCCTCCTTATCAGTAGATTCCTGACGAGGTTCTTCAATATGGACCGTGCCCCTTGGCCGATCCTGGTCCCTCTTGGACCGCTTCTCCCTTCTCCGCGCTTCCTTCTCCCTCTCCCTTTTCTTTCTCTGGGCCCTCTCCTCCGGCCATTCGGCCACCTTCTCCTTCCCCTTCCTCTTCTTAGAGGTGCCGACCTCCTCCTGCAGCAGCGGCTGCTGCTGCTGCTGCTCCTGCTCATCCCCCTGTTGTTGCTCCTCTTGCTGCTGCTCCTCGTGCTCCGACGTCCAGCTGAGGCTGAGGATGTTCCAAACAAAACACTCCGAGTGATGTAGCATCTCCTCAACAATCCTGACAAGTGCATGAAGAGTGCAGATGTGCACTCTTTCTAGTGGTATTGGGAGTATTGGATCAAATGTGTCATCTTTCAAGTGACGATCAGGAGGCGTGTTCTGATCACATTCAAGAGTGCTCTTGGACCCTTTCTTATTCTTCTCCTTCAATGTGTAGCAGCAATAAATACAATTCCTTGTGGTCTTGGCACCAGAAAAACTTGTGTTATACATAGCCTTTTCTGTCTTCAGGTCACATGCCAAATGGAAATTAACAATAAAAGAACCATGGCCTACAACACTTAATTTCTCACCATTGCCATACATACCTAGCAGCCTTGGGATATGCAATGCGGTCAAAAACCCATTTCAAAACATTGTAGTTCTCTTCTGAACACGGAACATGCCCAACCACCAAGTATGGTCTTACGATTGCCTGAGAAAACCGGTCAAATCCTAATTTTCTTCTTCTTGTTCCTTTCCTCATCATACTTGCTCATAAATGCTCGTTCATCAGGAGTTATGGATACTCTCGTACTTTGTTCTGTGTGACATCTCCATCTCATCCAGTTTCAAGCAAATTTCGAGTTGCCCATTCACCTCTGCCTCCTGTATGTCATAGTAAACAACCATGAAACTTAAAACCTTATCCAAATCAAACCACCGCGTTATTTTTGGCATGCAATTCAAGAATATCTCTCTTTTTTACTTCTTGAGCCTTTTTGGGATCTTTTCTAGTTTTTTGGCACCCTTACTGATCCCAAGCATGCTTGGAGCTACTGCAACGGAAAACCACATTCCAAAGAATGCATGCTCCCTAATATTTCACTACTTGAAATGTTTTTTCCTCCTTTTGATTAGCTCTAAAGTTTGTAGGGTCTAGGGATGACAATTTTCTTTGTGTTGAATGACTTCAAAAGCATCATAAAATGGCTTGAACGACAACTTATAGCCATGCCCTCTTGATCCCCTGGTATCACAAACCTCTCGAACTTTGGATGCATCAATTTTAGAGTATATCTCGCGAACCACATGTTCGAGCACTCTTTTCCTAAGGCCAATGTTTGAAGGGTCATCTAGCAAGGAAATTATCTCCATTGTTAGTAATTGTTTTAACAATCTGTCCTACATTTTTCCTGACAACCTGTTCATCATTGTGTGGCCTCTTTGTGTTTAATTCTTCATTGCATAAATTCTTCTCTTGGCAGCACCACACCTCATATTCAAGTTCTCAATTGGTTTTTTTCCCTTTCTTCCTTTCTCGCCATCCAAGAGAGGTCCTCTTCATCCGGGCCAATCTCTTCTCAGCAGCTACAAGTTTCCTCTCGAAGTCATTTGCACGATTGCTCTCTGACTCACATTCTCGCTGTATCAATTTCAACACAAAATTAGCAAGCGTTTTGTCAGCTTCAAGCTGCAATATGTCATTTTTTAATTTTATGATTGTCTTCTCTTTTTCCTTCATTGCACTTTCCGTTGACATGCTTGTTCTTGCTAAATTACAGAATTCTTCATTTCGTTCATGCATGCACCTCAATAATTTCTGAATTTCAGCCAACAATTGGCCACTGTATTGCATCATGTCTGTGCAATATCCAAGCAAACCTGATTTACCTTCACAAGCAAACTTTACTAAGCTGGAAACCGAATTAAAATCTGGATGATGTTCGGTCATAGGATTCTTTGGGTAAATCTCTCCTCTTGCCCAAATATTTGCATACTTTGCTCCAGAATTGCGCAATGCATTCTCATCTTCAAGCTGCCCTGAAATTAACCTACACTTGTTTGTGGTTTGAGCATACTCAGCTGATGGGAGGTTAATTGTGATCTGGGCCATAACAGTGGAAGCAAGCAGTTGAAGCAACAGAGTATGGACAACTGCCGGGGCCATGATCCTGTTGGTTTTTGATCAGGGCGGTTTGAATGTTTGAATTTGAATTTGAATTTGAATTTGAATTTGAATTTCATATGTGAAAATATTAAAACAGATCGGATGGAGGAAGGAGCTGCGTCATGGATCAGGTGGGTATGCATGGCCGAATTTTGGATCCAAGAGGCAGCACTCAGACCTGTTATGGACTTCGTATGCCTTCGATTTTGGTTTACATTGGGTTGGTCGATCTAAAACAAATGTAGAGGTCAAGGAGCTCCATTCACGAGAAGGAAAGATCTCCCCAGCTAACCCACACGAACTTGGCATCCACGTGGCAGCAGGGGAGCATAAAAAGGAATAAGAAATTTGAAATGGGGGTGGAAAAGATTTCACAGATTTGCATTATTAATGCAAAAAATTGACCCCTAGCACCATATTATATTTAACAAAAAAATACACAGAAAATAATTTATAATTTCTTAGGGGGCCTTTGGAGATCCCAGATTTTCTCTAATGCCTTTTATGTCAAAATATCTCCTTGCCTTTAATTAGATTATATGACTTATCATATGGGACATTATCTATGATCTTTTTCTCAACCAATAATCATCCCAATGATAGTTCCTCGACCCCTTCCATAAATATCAATGGTTCTTCACACCCACATGCTATGTTATCCTATGCCCCTTTATATTATTAGGTAACCTTAGGAATAACATTTACATAGTATTTGTCACATTTAAGGGTCTGGACAGGACTCGAACCCACTACCTCTGGAGTGGTAGCCGTGCAGCCTAACCGAAAAGGCCACGATGATTTGGATGAAACCAAATCACACGCTCCAGACCTGATAGTTAATCGTCACACTATCCTCCCCTCAAGGCCCCCCCTCCTTGAAGGCTTGCAACCGGGAAATTGGGGCGGACCCGGGCTTCGATCTGCAAGGGGTGACCACCCAGGAGTGTGGCGACAACCATCTGGACCCCCAACCCCTAATACGGGTTGCCCACCCACTAGGGCATGAGTTATCCAAATCATCTTGTCACATTTAAAAGTGCGGGCGGGACTCAAACCCACTACCTGGGGTGGTGGCCGTGCCCGACCCTAACCCGAAAAGGCCCGCGATGATTTGGATGAAACCAAATCTGCGCTCGGACCTGATGGTTAATGCGTCCGCGGTTTTGCCATAATTCCAATAACCCATTCATGGTGGACCACCCCCGTGCTTGCTCCATATCACTTTCTTTTAGATCTTTGGCATTCACCATCTGCTTCAACATGAATTCAGCTCCCCCCACCTTACGCTTCTTTATTACCTTAGGTGGCAGGGCCACTTAGTGCGGTGGGCGGCGTCGGGGACTGAGGGTTCCGGGCATCTTGCTTTCGGGCTCTTCCCTCCCTCACACCGCGGCTTCTTCGCTCTCCACCTCCTCCTCCTTGTCATTAGATTCACGGCGAGGGTTCTTCAATATGGACCGTGCTCCTTGGCGGTCACGGTCCCTCTTGGACCCGCTTCTCCCTTCTCAGCTTCCTTCTCCCTCTCCCTTTTCTTTCTTTGGGTCCTCTCCTCCGGCCATTCGGCCCACCTTCTCCTTCCCCTTTCTCTTCTTAGAGTCTGCCAGGCCTCCTCCTCTTTGGCCGGGCCAGCTGCTTCTTCTTCTTTGCTCCTGCTCATCCCCATTTGTTGCTCCTCCTGCTGCTGCTCATCGTGCTCGACGTCCAAGCGAGGGGTGGCGGTCTCGTGTCGTCCATTTGGGTCTTCGAGGAGCTGCTCATGCTTCTCCTCTTGGGAGGTGGTAGGTAGGTGTCGTCGGTTGAACTTCGATGACTCCTCCTCCCTCACAGGCTTGAGAATGCTCGAGGATCTTCTTCTTGGGACCTCTTGCTTTTCTGCTGCCATGGATGGTGTGCTGGGGCTGAACTTCTGGCTGTGCATTTTAGTCGCGTGCCATATCTTACGGTTAAGAAAACCATTAAGCTAAAGCTGAAGATTAGAGAAGAGAGGTTTAGGGAAAGATAGGGAGAAATGGGTGGCAAAAAGGTATTTAAAAAAGGAAAGATGATCTAGGAAATATTCTCCTACCATTAATAGCCCTATTAATTAGCCTCTTATTGCACTATACATACTTATTAATGTATGGTTACTGTTGTATTATACATTAAAATTCGAATTTTCCTAATAGTTTGAAGTGCCAATTATGAATTTGCGCCATTTTTCACCCGAGTCTCGGATTGGGATGATTCCTCGACCCATTTTGGGTGAAATTTGGTGCTGATGCATAATTTTCACTCCAATTTTACTAGAATATTGATTTGACTCATTATTTTTCCTACATTTAATAACTTAGCCTAACTCTACGAGCCCACTACCTAGGAGAAAAAAATATCCCCCTATTTCCGAGGTCCAGTTGTGGAATTTTTCATCCCACCACCTATTAGGCCAGTTAGACTACTTAGCTCGGGATATGGTCAGTGCTAGTTCTTGGTCAACCAAGAACATGGCTCTGATACCATTGTAACGCTCCGTACAAAATATACAAAGCCCCGCCATACACTCTATAGGAAATGCCCCATCCGGTCCAGCGACCGCACGGCCCCTCCGTCTATCCCACACTCTGGGGTGACCCCAGTGCGGGAAGGGAACATGAAGATGTCTTGCGCGCCCTTCCCCTATGGGCTCCTATATCAGCGGAAGCATAAACATCGTCAGAACTAGCAATAACAACACATCAAGCTACCACGAAGGTTAATACATCCCATCATCCAGAGATACAATAAACATCGTCAGAACTAGCAATAACAACACATCAAACTACCACGAAGGGTAATACATCCCATCATCCAGAGATACAATAGAGCCGTAAAACACAAGAGCTCCTACCCCAGGCTCAGACTCATGGGAGGTAGACTGACGACTAGGCCTCAAGATAGATCAGACCGAAGCATAACAATGGCGGGGCTGGCTAGAGACAATGGCTAGGGTAGTCCACTCCATCCGCCCCTCCCCTGCATACTATACAAACTGGCTAGATCGGACTCTGGCGTGGTTGTAGCCTACCGGATACGCAACCTTGAGGTATCACCCTTCAAGGCTACTCCGTATTGCATCTCCCCCGTCCGTTGAGGCAGGAAAGGTTCTATCTCCCTTCCTGGGATCTAGCGGTTCCAAGGGCAGCTAGAGAATCGTGGCGACACACGATTCTTCCCGACTCTAACCCCAAAAGCAGGGAGCCAAGCCGACACACGCTCGACGAGGATCGGGATGACACCTTGTTGATCCGGAGGGGTGTCAGAACCCATGCCGACCCACCGCGAAGAGGCCGGCCATGAGCCTAACTTTCACGGGCCCCGGTAGCCACGCTCACCAGGGGCCTCCATCCTTTTAGCCGCTATCCCCGTTGTGGGGTGCTCAGCCGTTCCATAGTCCCCATAGCAGGGTGGGTTCTTCTGCACGAGCTGCATATAATAGGTACTAAGGGTCTAACTAGAAGCATCATCTACTAGTGGCTTCTAGATCTCTACCCCGCTTCCCCAAACAAGAGGAGCAAACATGATCAACCAACATCACATATAACGTAACATCATCATAATGAGAGTAATATCTAAACCTAATCATACATATCTAACTTATAGTTAGGGTTCGTTGATTAAGGTTCAAGATCTAAACTGAGGGTGCTAGAATGGCTCTACTAGAGACATGAGATACTAACTCATCTAGAATCCTAACTTCCAGATGATCTATCAAGAACTATATGCCAAAATACCTGCTCCCGAAGAACTCCCTCCTGCTCCTGGTATCTCCATGATCTTCGAGGTGTTCGAAGTAGCTCCCTCTCCCACTAGTAGATGATGAACGATATTGACATTTGGGTTGGGTTGGAGAAATATGGGTGGTAAATGTAAATATAGAATTAAGATTGATATGCTAGTACAACTTTGATTGGTAAGATGGAGCAATATTACATGATTTTTCAAAGGCAAAGTACTTGAACATCCGGTGCAGCTTTTCGTAACCCCGTGATGTGCATAGCCTATATGGTTTAAGAACATCACTTGAACAAACATCGAAGCTTTCATATTCTCCCCTATATCTAATACTTGCATCTGTCTAATTTGTCGTTGATAATACTTTACTTCCACACCTTTGCCAGGCATATCATTTTGTAACGTTTTTCTTTGACATAAGTTTCACCCTCCACAGACCATCTTCCACATGACACAATTTTGACATTGACACCTTCGCCCAGCATACTATGATATGACTTGCACATAGGACTCGATATGTCCAATCTGCAAGAACTTAATGTTAGGTGTGCCCCACATAATACAAATAAGAGCAACTAAAACAAATTTGCACTTAGACATGGATTTTCTGTATAATTTATCTTGTATTCTATTGGCAAGCAAAAGAGAAAACGTACAAGATTTATACTATCAACAGCAATATCTGAGAGCCAAATGCCTTGAACAGTATTTTTCAAGGAGTAGTATGGATTGAGTATATCAAACAACTGGTCACAGGATACTAAATGAAGTTTCAGGACAAGTGGCACAAAAATGGATTAAAGAGTTGGAAGCCTCAGTGGGGGAGTTGAAGAATCATCAAAACAACCAATCTTACCTTGAGCAAAGCCATGCTAATGAAGCATTGTGACGCTCCCTGAACATATAGGGCACTGCTGACGTATACATACAGGGACTTCCCCCTTCCATGGCAATCAGCTCGTCATGAGCAAGGCCCTCCGTCTACCTCGGACTATCCGCATAGCAGATAACCGGGGGAAGGACACGAAGGTGTCATTCCGATCCATACCTTCAATGGATCTCCTATATCGTGGAAGCGTGAATACATGTTAGCATACAGCATAACTCATACATAATAAACCACCACGAAAGGTGGCACATTCATCCCAGTACTACGGACAAAGAAGATGCATCTAGTCCTAAGTAAAACACCCCAAATCCCAGGTTCTACCCCGGCTCAGACTCCTGTGAGGAAAGAATGACGGCTCGGTCTCAAGAGATCAGCAGACAGAGGTATAGCACAGCGTTATCGGCATCGAGCGATGGCTAGGGTAGTCCACTCCATCCGCCCCTCCCATTGCACACTTTGCGATGATGCTGAATCAAGCTATGGCGCCATTATAGCCTTCCGGAGACGCAACCCCAAGGAATCACCCTTCGGGACTACTCCGGGTTACATCTCCCCAGTCCGATGAGGCAGGTCAGAGAAGTGTCCCTTTCCAAAGTCGCAGTGAATCCATGGGTGAACTAGAGGAGGAGATCCATCAGCATCTCCTTCCGTACCCAACTTACTCCCCTAACTTTATCTTCAAAGTACAAGATGATCACACATCTGTACCCATACCCAGCCCTCTACGTGACCGGCTATCAGGCCTAGCTCACTATAGGAGTCCCCGTAGCCTTTTATGCTCGGTGAGACCCCACCCCACACTTCATCAACTGCGGCCCTTGTGCGGTGCTTCAATGATGCCATGGATTCCACGGCTTTCGGTGGGATCTTGTGCCTGAGCCGCACTATTGGGAATAATATAGGGCTCTATCTAGGAGCATACTACCAACATGGCTCAGAGGTCTCTACCCCCCTGTAATCCCCCATCCCCAGAGGTCTAATCAAGCAAAGAACTACAAATCCATCCATCCAAGTAAATCTGAGAACCCGGAGGTAATAGTACTCACCATAACAATCAAGGGTTAGTTCCCTCTTTGTAACCCATAGAGAACACCAAAACACACCACGAGAGAAACACTAGACTACAATCATCAAGGTAATCTATGGACTAACCGTTAGCTCATTTTGGGCTGTTGTCTTGGGGTGTCTCCATCTCAATCTGGTGATAGCGCAGTTTCTTTGCTGTTCTTCTTTGGGTCGAAATTAGGCCAAAGAGTAACCTAGGGTTTTCCTTTGATGTCCCAGAACAGTATCCCCCACTTGGCCAATCGCGTTTGGCCGGGTGGCGCCTCCCTTTATCCAATAATTAACTAAATAAGCTATTTAGGTTAATTATCCTATTATTTAGGCTCTTATCAATTTAGCATAGCTAAACTAATACGTTTTTAGGTCCCACTCCTTAGGTCAATATACCCCATGGTGGCGTATACGTACAGCATGACGTGTCTTTATATTTATACGTATACCATATAAATATACGGAACGTCACATTCTCCCCCCCTTGGAAATAATGCTGTCCTCAGCATTGAAGGTAGCTAGGAAAATTGTAACATGCTTCCGAAGAATACACAAGTATGAAAATACATTAAGTTAGACATGCATAGATGAGAATAATTTCTTACTAGTAATGGTGCCCAGCGTTGTTGGGCATAAATTAGGAATCTGTGCTGACAAAAACCTATTCATTCTACTATTTTTTCATTCTCTCTTTTTTTTCTTTTTTTAATCTCCTTGTCCCTCCCTTTACCTTCCCTTTCCCCTTCCCCTTTTTCCCTTTCTCTTTTTTTTTTTTTTTTCTGATGGGCTTTTTTCCTTTCTTTTTTATCTATCCCCGGCTCATTCTTTTTTTCCCTTTGTTTTTTCCCTTCCTTTTCCTTTTCTTATTCTTTTTCTCTTTCCCGTTTCCCATGCATTTTTTTTCGTTCTCTTTTGCTCACCTTTTTATGTGCCCTTTTTCTTCCTTTCCCCACCCTCTTCCTCTTGATCACGTGCCCTTTTTTCCATCTCTTTTCCCATTTCCCTCTCCCCTTTTCCTCGTGCCCTTTTTCAACTTTACATTCCCTTTTCTGCTTCCCTTGTCCTTTCAACTTTACATTCCCTTTTCATCCTTTCCCCACCCTTTCGCTTTTCCCCGTGCCCTTTTTCCCTTTCCTTTCCCTTCCTGCTTCCTTTTCATTTTCTCTTTCCCTTTCCCTTTCCCTTTCCCTTTCCCTTTCCCTTTTCATATGCCTCTTTCTATTCCCTTTTCTCAACTTTTTTTATGTGCCTCTTTGCCTTCTTTCCCCATCCTCCTCCCCCTTTTTGCCTTTCTCTTTTTCCCCTTTACTCACCCTTTTCTTCCTCCCTTTTGTCCCATGCCCTTTTCCCCTTCCTCCTTTTCTGTTCCTTGTTCCTTACCCTTTGCCTCTTCTACTTTTCCACCACCCTTTTTCCATCTTTTTCCTCTCCCTTTTTCTAGATGCTCTTTTTGCTTCCCTTTTCCTCTTTCTTCACCCTTTCTCTCTTCCCGTTTTTCCACGCCCTTTCCCTTTTCCTCGTGCCCTTTTCCCAGATTCTCTTTTGCCTCTTTCCTCCCTCTCTTTTTCTTTTTCCTCTCCATTTCACTTTTCCCATGCGCTTTGTTTATCCCCTTCTTCCCACATTTTCTTATCTTCCCTTAAGTTTTTCTCCTTTTCCCACCTTACTTTCTTACCCTTTTCCCGGAGCTTTTACCTCTCCTTTTCTGTCCCCTTTTCTATTTCCTTTTCCTTTCCTTTTCCCATCTTTCCTTTTTCATCCTTTCTAATTCCTTTTTCGTCCTTCCTAGTTTTTATTTTTTTTCCTTTACTTTTTTTTACTTCATTTCTTTTTCACTTTTACCCTTTTTACCTTTTTCCTTCTTTCCTTCTTTTTTTCCTTTTCCCTCTTTCCTTTTCTTTTTTTCCTTTTCCATTTTTTTTTCTTGTTTTTGTTTCCCTTTATCTTTATTTCCCTTTTCCTTTTTTCCCTTCCCCTTTTCCTTTTTCCTTTTCCCATTTCCCTTTTTGACTATCGGATTGAGTGAATTTTGGCCATCGGTCATTTTATCTTTCCTTATTCCCTTTTCTCCTTCTCTTTTTGTTTTCTCCTTCCTTACCCTTTTTTGTTCCTTTTCCTTCTTCCCCCTTTTTGTTTTCTATTTTTCCTTTTCCCTTTTTTTTTTTCATATTCTTATTTCTCATTTTCCCTTTTCCCTTTCCCTTTTTTCACAAGGCTCCCAAAAAAAAATCGTTATTAGTTTTTTCCATCACTTTTTTAACGAAACCACTATAATAAAGTAATGTTACTAAGTGGGTTAATGTGTTGAATAACCATGACTAGTTCTTTACCATGGTTCACCACCGTGGTTCTCTGTGGTAGTTTATTTGTTCAGTTTGTTAGTGTGTTTATAATAGTGGTTTTTCGCTGTGTTTTAAGTATGTGGTCCAAGCCATAGACCAGTAATGATTTGACATTAACTGTGCATACAACTTAAGTTGGTTTTTACACGAAGTTGCCTATATATTTTTTGTGAAGCAATGTTGTTCCATACATCAAAATCTCTCAATTTTTTTGTCAAAATTTACAAGTTAACTAGAAATTGTATTTTCGCATATAGATGGTGCTTTAGACAATTGAACCTGATATTGATTTAATAAACATAACAAGACATCTGTTACTTGGAAACCAAGTCCATTTTGAGAATACAAGTGGCATTAATTTTGGTATTATTAGTATTAGTTTAAATGAGAAATAGTTTTTTGTTTATGTTTTGTTTTCAAGAGTGGTCTTTCTTACATAGTGACACGAGGTTCTAAAGAAAACTATATTGAAAAACTATATAAAGTTCAAAAAAGCCTCTTTGGGAATTGAACCCAAACAAATCCATTCAGCTTTTAAATTCTGCAACTCCAAATAATGGGATTAGCTTCTCTCAAGAATTGAAGAAAATAATATCAAGTACTACCTGCTTGGCATTACTTGAGAAGTGGCTATTGGAGCAGCTTCGAGATGGTCAGCAAAGAACTGTTTATCATAATGAAGATCTCAAAATACAATAGCAAGCAAGTCATTTTGATTCAAAAAAGAAAGTTTCATCCTAATTTACTTAAGCATACTAGAAAAGGGCATTATAGCAATAACAGCTGCTCCAGATAATCAATTTTTTTTAACAAGAAAAATAGAAACTGAAATGTATCTTCAAAATTCATCTTAACACCATGCCATGCAAATAAGATAATCCTTAGGTAGCTTTGTCCCAACAAGACTAATAGGAAATGAAGCATAATGCCTCAATTCTGGAATCCACTGCCACCTCTTTAGAAATGTTTTTATAACTACCTTGCTGATGAGAGAGAATGCCAGGAGAAATACATCTGCCCCTCGATAACTTGAGGGCGAAGTTTGTTATAATCTTCCTGACCTGCAAAGCACGCCCATTATTTTGCAAGCATGATAAAATAGCATGAGCACATCAAATATGAGCAACTCATATATAGATAAACTCGAATTGCCATAACATTCATCAATATGAAAATGAAGGAAGAACATTAGGCACAAAACATTCAAACAGCAGCTAGCTGCAAACGTTTCTTCACAGGCATGACAATTGTTAATTCTTAAAAAAATTGCTTGACGCATGGCTGCAAGGATATGCCTAAATGTAAAACTGCTGCATTAATCCAAGTAATCCATACACGGCAAAAAAAAAAAAAAAAATCATTCAGCTTTATATTGATGAATTTTCAAAACAAAACCCACTAATGCCTTCTACATGCTCAATGTAATAAGGCAATTTTCCCTTGAACCATCCAATGCAAAGCCTAGCAACTACATCCTTATGCACCCTCATCACTTAACAAACACTATTTAAGTGCACCGTACAGTACATAAAGCACACTTTTGTTGGGCAAAGATTACCTGCTATATCCCAAAGGCATTGACAGTGTTCCCATCTACCAGAACGTTTGCATTAAAATTATCAAAGACAGTAGGTACGTAGTCCTGGCATGAAGGATTTCATGAAATCGGATTATAACATGATGATCATAGCTTTGTTGTCTGAAATAAAGCAGAAGTCTGAAAGCTTACAATTGGAAAGGTATTGCTGGCATATGAGATCAACATGCAAGTTTTACCAACGCTGCCATCACCTACTGTAACTCGCTTATTAAACCTTAAAAAATCGTAGAGCTCCGCTCCCTGGCAAGCTGGAGCGTCAAAAATTACACACTATATGCTATCCCCTTAAAAATGAAGTAACGATGGTTACCTGGTTATCTACTTGCACAGAAGGGGCACCTGTGTCTGCTGAAGAACCTGGAATGCCACCAACAAAACGTCATGGCAATCCTAAGACCCTATGAACCACTTCCTAAGAGATTAACACAGAAGTTTCAGGATAGAATCTTTACCACAAGCAACTGACCGGCAAAATCCAAAATGCATAAAGCCAGCCAGGACCCCTTCGGACATTTTTCCAAAGCATTATTCCAATTATGAGTCTTAACTCCAGCGATTTAGCTACCAAAATAATCACTCTGACGATATGGTGGCACATGTTGCCATGGCTATGAAGATGTCAAAGGGAAGCTCCATCGCAAACTCTGGCACTATGATGGCACATGTTGCCGTGGCTCCATCGCAAATCTGTAAGCAAAAGTCAGAAGATTAAAGATTAGCGGTTGAAGAAAAAATAAATGCAAAAAGGAACGGAGCAAATGATCTGCTACCTTAAGGGTTAAGCCAAGGCTTCTAAAAGTTCGCCAAGATCGCCCAGGTTGCTAGCGCCATAGCCTCCGCAGTTCGCCTATAGCTAAGAGGCCAGATGAACGACTGGCGAAAAATGGCACGTTACAGATTTCCCCCCTTTTTTCCCTTAAATTTTTGCGCAATTTATAAAAAATACCTTTGTACTTTATTTAAATCATAAAAATGCCTCTGTATTTCTTTAAAGTATTGAAATGTCCCTACACTATTTCGGCACAGCCACATACTTCTGGCCAGATACAGATCTTCCTTTTGATATCCTTTTCAGCTGGTTGTTTCCTCCATCCATGCCACAGAAGTCTGCAAGAACGCTAAATGGTCCAACATTTCAGGCTTCCATACGAGAATTAGGATAATGAAATTGCAACCAAATACAATGCCAAAAACCCCAATTTGCAAGACATGGGATCCCTCTATTCTGCCACAAAGGATCCCATCTTTTATGCCCATCATGCCAACATTGATCGTTTATGGGTCATTTAGAAGACATGGAAATAAAGACATTTGAATGTAGACTATTTAGAAGACATGGGATTATAGACATATAGACATTTGAATGTAGACTATACGAAGCTACCCCAATTTGCAAGACATGGGATCCCATGCCAAAAACCCCAATTTGAAAGACATGGGATCCCTCTATTCTGCCACAAAGGATCCCATCTTTTAAGCCCATCATGCCGACATTCATCGCTCATGGGTCATTTAGAAGACATGGAATTTAAGACATTAAAGAGACATTTGAATGTAGGCTATTTAGAAGACATGGGATTAAAGATATTGAGAGACATTTGAATGTAGACTATATGAAGCTACCCCAATTTGCAAGACATGGGATCCCATGCCAAAGACCCCAATTTTATGCCCATCATGCCGACATTCATCGCTCATGGGTCATTTAGAAGACACGGGATTAAAGACATTAAAGAGACATTTGAATATAGACTATTTAGAAGACATGGGATTAAAGACATTGAGAGACATTTGAATAGAATAGAATAGAATAGAATAGAATAGGTTTTTAGCGTCCACGGAGACCAATTGGCCTATGGGACCCAAACAAAAAAGAGAGCAGCAAGCATATTACTGACAGGATTAAAAAACCCCCGCCCCGAAGGGTTTTCGAGGGAAAAACCTTAGCAGTAATAAGCCTGCTGGCACACTGTACAATTGCATAGGACAGTTCAATACCGTCCCGTAGGATACAAACGAGTCCGTGCATCCATAACCTCCTGGAGGTATGACCCCAACAAACCCACTGACGCCGTAGCCAATAACTGATGCAACGGCTGGCCAGGCACTAGTAATCGAACATATCGCTCTCGGATATGGGCAAATGCTGGGCAGGTCTGGAGGGCATGACATTCATCCTCAATCGCGCCCTGGTGGCAACACTGGCAAAGCCTTTGCTCCCGTGCTTCACGAGCCCAACGCCCTGTTTCAATGCGGAGGCGATGTGCCCCCGTGCGAATGGAAGCTATAAGCCTGCGTTTCTTCATGGGTAGCTGGGTGTACAAGTACTGGTGTGGGCCTCTTGTGAGCCTAGGATTGACTTGCTGCTGATAGTGTGCCAGCTTAACATGTGTCAGAGCCTCTGCATCCCACAGCCTGCGAAGGAAAGTAGCATCAAGGTATAGTTTAAGTGCCTCGCGATCTTTCTTTGTCCTGACCTGGACACATCTGTTTGCCCCGCACACCCCCAATGCGTGAGAACCACCGGCACTGCTTGTCTTTCCAAACAGATTTCGGCGTTAAGGGGACCCATTGCCGTGGCCAAAGCAAGGCGGGGCAAGCGTGTATCAGCCATAGCGACCACCTTTTGGAAGTAAACGATATGGCGTTCCAATGCAGCCCGTTGAAGGGGTAGAAATCCATCTCCCGGGTAGGATCAGTGCGGAACTGTGGACTTCACCCCCAGGGCCCGTGCCAAGAAGGCCTTCTGCACCTGCTCGAGGTCATTCCAGGTGTTGAGGGATATCACCGGACCCCAAACTTCTGCCCCATACAAAAGGGCCGGCTCAACCAAGGCCCGAAACAAATGTGGATCGTGACCCCAGCATACAACTCGCCTTTGTGGTCGTTGTTCGCATGGCATATAGTGCTTTCCAACCCGCAGTGACCCGCAACCTGATAGCCGCATCCCAATGGGTGGTAGTTGAGAACTCAATCCCCAAGTACTTGTAGGTCGGAGCCACCTCTACCTCTTGCCCCTGGTAAGTGAATGTGGGAAGCCTTGGCTGACGGGATGATGCAACTAGCATGCCAGTGAATTGGCAAAAAGTGTCAAGAGCATCCAGTGGACGTTGCATGTCCTCCACGAGTATAGGCCATGAGGTTGACATCGTCAGCATATATGAGTTGCCGGATTGTGTGATGCATGATATGTGCGCCCGCACCTCCATGCTCAGAGAGCCAATCTTCCAACTGATCAATGTACAGGCCAAAGAGTGTGGGGGAGAGGGGGCAACCCTGACGCACTCCAATGCTACTGGTCACCGGCTGTCTTGCTGATGTGATACGGCCCGAAGCATGCCTCGTCATGACCTATATACTGCATTCCGCAAGTCCGGGGGTCCCCAACCGCCGCAATCTGTCCCATAGCTTATTGAGGGTAATGCTGGTCGAATGCCTTTGCAAAATCCACGAAACAACGATGCGAGGTCTCGCGGCGATTCTGCTATCTTCAATCAATGTGCGCGAGTGAAGATATGATCAATGGTGGAATGTCCGGGCGAAAACCTTGCACGTAAGAGCTTCGCACCTCCGTTTTCCTCTGCCCATATTGTCGACCCATTTGCTCAAGGATGCCGACCAACATTTTACAAAGAGAGAGCTGACCATAATAGTATGCGGTAGTTGGCGGACATTGAGGGTCCCCTCGCTTTGTATATGGGCACTACTCTACTAGTGGTCCATTCGTAGGGAAGCCTTCGCAATGCTTTATTGAACAATGCCGTGAGAACAGGCACCAGTGGAGGCCCAGCCCATTTCAGAAGCTCTGCCTGCATGCCATCTAAATCTGCTGCCTTCGCATTAGCTAGGCGCTATAGGCCCATGATGACATCCCCCTCTGTGATAACCAGAGCCATGCCTATCTGTGGAGGGATTGGTGCCCGGCCCCCGAGCGGGTCATACAGCTGTTGCAAGTACTGTACCCATTGCTCCGAGGTGATGTTCCCCGGGCTGTCGTGCGGGCTTGCTCAAGACCCTTCTCGGTAATGTCTCGGGGTGCCGGGTCCAGAGACCAAACATCTGCTGTTGATGCTCATGAGGTATCCGGCCTTCTTGTTCTTGAGAAAGGAACGGTATTGACCGGACGGCCTGTGGGCGAGAGATGGGATCGGACTGACCGCCTGTGCGCTTGAGCTCCCGACACTCATCATCAAACCATCGGTTATGGGGGAAGGTGGTGGTGCACGAGGTTTGCCGTGGCGGCCTCTCCCAAAGCATCTTTCTCGCGCCGTCGAAGCGGTGTGAGTCACCGGAAAGCGGCATTGTTCTTGAAGTGTGGGGAGTTGCAGCCAGTCCCGCCTTATCATGCTCAAAGCAAAATGGGCATAGGTCCCATCGGTCGTAGTCCAGCGCAAATGGGCACCGGTGTGTTGAGAGGCAAGAGGTGCACGGAGCTTCCCACCGGAGATGCATGAAATGGGGGCGGTGGTTTGAGTCTACTTCCTCCCGAAAGTGTCTGCCCCGATGGAAAAATGAGTAACCAGTGCGCACTTCGCTCAACAAGCCAGATAATCCACCACACCGGAGCCGCCCCTTTGGTTCTCCCCGCTACAAGTGCAAAGAGTGGAAGACGGCCATTGCACCAACCCATTACGAGATAACCAGTCAAAGATACTACCCAAAGAATGCCAATCGCCGCCATAGCCGAAATATGGTCACATCCGATATCCTTGACCAAGCCACCTCTCAAGGTTCACCAAGAAGACGCCCTTCCCGCCGGGGCTCAAATTTTGGAACCTCTTTCGGCTCCGTAAGGCGTGCATTAAAGTCGCAAACAACATAACCCCCCCGCCTAACCGCTTTTGCCTTCTTGATGTCATCATATAGATCGACATAAGGCTCCAATCGATCCACATCCGAATGAGTGTTATAAAGTTGCTCTCGGCATGTGGAAAGTAGCATGCTGCTATGAGGAGAGTGTCGCCACTGTCATGCTGCACGCGCACCCACAAGTAGCGATTGTACCTGTCTGTTTTGTGCAACGAGACTGAGTGCCTCAAGGTTGCACGATAGTAGCAGGCAACCCCGCCATGCCCTCGCTTGCCTGTGCACTCATTGAACACCGAAATGCGCAGATAGCCCGAGGTTCTGCGTGTCGGTTCTCGCATGCTCCCATGTTTCCATGAGGAAAATGAGATCCATATCCGGTGCAATAGAGTTGAGACTCTCGCCTTTCTGCCAGGGGAAGCCCCGACAGTTCCAAGACACCATCCGGAGGCACAGTTCCTATTTGCTGGCATTCGATGTGGACGCTCGATGATCTGCCCCCTGCGGGGGAGGTGTCGCGGCGCTGAGCGGCAGCAGTCCGGAGCGGGCGGAGCAGGAGGTGCAGATGGGGTACCGGCCGCAAAGCCGGCGGCAGCAGGCGGCAGCAGCACTGACGCGTTGCTCGGCCACCTCGCGCCCGCCTGAAAATGCGGCTTGCCCCGACAAAGGCCTGCAGGCCCCCCTCTGGCGGGCGTCCCCTCCCACAGGCAAATTCCGGCCAGCGGGCCGGCGGGACTCCTGTTGCATCGGGGTGAGATCCTGGTCAACATAAATGTAGACTATATGAAGCTACTGTTGTGAGTGACACATGATTAAAGACATTAAAGAGACATTTGAATATAGACTATTTAGAAGACATGGGATTAAAGACATTGAGAGACATTTGAATGTAGACTATATGAAGCTACTGTTGTGAATGATGACATAATCATAACTGTAAATACTAGTTATTGACTTGAGATATTGAATGTCCACATGAGGACTTGAACTTGAGACCTATACAGTGTCGATCAAGTGAACCAACCAATTAACCTCAATGATCCAATGAGCATAAATGTTTTAAATCTATGTCATATACCGATGTATTGGGTATAATAAAACTAGCCTTCAAAGCACAACTATTCAAGATACGTTTAATACACTATTACTAGTTATTGTATGCAAGAAACTATCTCATAAACCATAGCTAGTTTTAAGAATCCATTATAGTTTCAATAACCAACATGGATAGCTATGTCATAAATCACTACAGTCTCAACAAACCACTATGATATGTGGTTTTCTTCCACCAAATAAATTCATGCATAAAAAACCACATATATCATGGTTTTTAGATAGTTTGGTACCAGTTTGATATAATAGTTCATTTTTGGGCTCCTTGTGTTTCCTTTTGTCCTTTCTCTCTCACTTTTCCTTTTCCTTCTCTCCTTTTCCCTTCCCCTTTTCCTTTTTCCGTTTTCCCTTTCATCGTTCGACTGTCAGATTGAGTGAATCATATTGGAGCCATGGTCAAGATGAAACTTTAGTTGAAGACACGCACACATCATCTCCACCGTTGGTCAATCAAATCCTTGATCGTCCGATCTAGGGCTCCATTGAAGACACACGCTATAACATTATAATATAAGATTGCTGAAGATAATTGAGTTTAAAGATCATGAAAATGTGCATTTCACATGATAATGACATAGAGAAAATTCAAGGACCGGAGTCCAATAACAGACATTATAAAAACAGTAGCAAATTGATGAAAGAAGACGTGAAAATACAGACGCCTGGGCCATCAGCAACCCTCTATACATGGGCAGGTCACGTACCGCTCACTGGCCTGCACACGTTAATACGTCAGTATTTACACATAATAGTTAAATTGTGGTTGAAGGGACCACCCCCTATAAGAAAATAGAAAAACCTATCTACAAGGGAACCTATCATGCCTAAGGTTCGCAATCCATAGCGGCATAGGGAATGGCCAAGTTCCCATTATGGCCGAGATGAACGCGGCCTATCAACTACATGCTTTTCAAGGAATCCGTGGTCATGCCGACATTGATAGTCCTCTACCGCACTGGCACCGCTGCCGGGTCTGATTCGATTTTCCTTTATTCTGTTGCAATGTCTGCACGAACCTTCACTCCAGAAGAACTCTTACCTAGACGGCATCTCGATTGGAGCGCCACCAACGACGGGAAGTTGTTCGCGACATGTATCGATCTGCTTATGACATTGAGTGAGGCCACATTCGGTCTAGGGCTCCGGGCCGGGCGCCACCTACTCCTCGTGTCCCGTCTCGGCCCCGGTTCCCCACCTCGGGCGATGCAAACATTGTTCCCGGCCTCGGGCCACCTCATCACTATCGGGCAATATCGGGCTCAACCTTCTCAACAAGATACTTTCGGACCCCCAAAATGCATACGGCCCATACTTCTTCTCGCCATACACCTCTGCCTTCCACAAACGCATCTCTCCTCTGCGGACAAGGGATATCCACATGTCTCTTTTGCTCCTCCCTCAGGGAATTTCCATTCCCTACATTTCCAACCGCTCTTCCCCTTTTACAACCTTACGCACCTCAAAGCCAATGATCGCACCTCCAAGTACCTCCACCTTAGGCACCCCTTCGCTCGGGGCCCTTTGGCACTATGCCACCCCCACTCCGCCTCAATATAATCCTTATCCATTACCTGCTCAACCAAGCACTTTAACCTCTACCTTCGGACCCTCAAGTCGACTTATCCAACCTTTGGCAACACGAAAGGCAAACCCTTAGACCAAAGTGCTCAGCCCACATGGAAGAATTTGAGGCTCGCTGCCCCTCAATGGTCATGCCCAACCTCAACTGAAATTCCACATCTTTTCCACCACGCCATGGTGGCTCTCCTCATCAATGGCTCATGTCCAACAAAAGCCACTGGAAACAAGATTGGTCAGAAATGAAAACCGCTTTTCTTTCTCACTATGGTACCACCGGATGATGATCAACTTCATCTCAAGCAACTTAATGACCTTCAACAAGAGCCCACGGAGTCCGCCTCGATTTTATGGATCGTCTTCATATACCGCCAAAGAACTTAAGGACTACCCGACGCAGAGCGGTTCGAGTGCTGGTTTCTCCGGGGACTCCCTCCTATCTGCCTCATGATCAATACTCATACTCAAGACTTTGAGCAAAGCATCGAATCTTTGTCAATCACTCGGTCAATGTTTCCTCTCGCGGCGGCCCTTCAGAGCTCCCTTCATTCCACCGGTCATGGTTCCTCGATCGCTGCTCAGCCTCGGACGCCAATCAATCACAATGATCCGAATCTCGTGCCATATTCAGAAATATCAAGGCCACTTGGAAAATGAGTGCAACTCCACCAATGGCCCACCTCATTGCAAAAGATGCAACATGTGCAATCATGCCACGGAAGAGTGCACTCGCACTCATCCTACACCTTTCAGAAACAAGATGGTTTATCAAGTGCAAACCACACCTCAGCAACAATCGACATATCAGCCGACACAAATGCAGGCTCAACCAATTCAACAATATCAAAGAACCTCAAAGAACAAAGGGGACCAAGCACTCGCCCCCCTTTTGATCCTTCTAAAGCTCAGTGTTATCACTGTCAAGAATGGGGTCATACCACCACGGCATGTCCTCAACTTCCTCAAGTTCAAGTACAACTTCCAGGCACAAATCAGACCACCTCAGTACGCCTCACGGCTTATCAACTGTGGATTGCCAATGGCAAACAAGGCCCGCCCAGCCCTTCTGAAAACCACCACGCTGCGTGCCTCAAAGAATCACCAGATCAACAAGCTCCCCGCCAATCAACCTCGATGGATCAACAAGCCCAGAAGAAATTTTTCGTGCTCTTAATCCTCCAAAGATACCACAAATTGGGTAGGTTTGGTTTCACGCCGCACTGTATGCCACGCCCCTTAACCATTCTTCCTCATGACACGCAACCTGCTTTTGCAGTAGACACGATCCCTCATGACGAGCAAAAAAAGGTTCACTTTGCCCCTGACTTGGAGAAACTCATGCCTCATGTCATGCCTAAAGTCCGCCAAAGCATTCTAAACATCATGCAAATCGGGCCAGGCCGCGACGTTGGCTAATGTCCATGCCACCACCGTAGCTCAACAAATGCCGATACACCCTCCACATCTCAACCTCCACGCCTCGACATATCCGGTCATTGCCGCAGAGGTGGAGCTTCTCAAAGAAGTTGCTGCTTCATTACCACGCACTCCAGTTCCCTTGGATCCCGCTGATCCCTTTTCTCATGTGCCTCTGGAACTCCAAGAGGAGCTTGCCAAAATCAAAATTCCTTTAAGTCTGGCAACAATTTTGAAACTATGTCCTGCTCTCAAGGACCAGTTACCCCTCCCGACAGTTTTGGTTGGGGCAGTAGCCACCTCCACACCTACGGTACATGCCACGGTGGGCAATCAACAAGTCAATCATGTTCAAATTGACGGGGGTAGTGCTGTAAATCTTATCACGGATAAACTCCGCAAGCAAATGGGCATCAAACGACTCTATCGTGCCCCATATGACATCAAATTGGCTAATGGCCATATCACGCGACCTCAAGGCGTCACACCTCTTCTTCACATCAACATTGGTGATCTCAGATTCCCCTTGGAATTTGGTGTTTGAAAAGCTAGAGAAGATCCAAGTGATTATGAAATGTTGGTCGGCAGACCTTTTCTCCGTCAGGCCAAGAGTATCCATTACTGGGCCACGGATCAGTTAGTCATCACAGATGGTCACCTCAATGCCACTATGGACTTGGGAACTGGCAAGATCATTTCGGTTGACAATGCTGAACCTTCTCTCTCCGACACCGATTCTGAGGAAGCCCAGAATATTTATCAAGTTCAGGCCCCTCCCCGCGAAGTCCGCCATATGTCATCCTACCTCGATATGCCGATCCTTGGGGAGAGATGACTCTTGATCGTGACCAGGCTATGGCGGCTTTGCTTGACCCCACCGGCTCCTTGCAATCGCATCCAACGTGTTGATCACTTTTCGATGCGTAACTTCCTTCGTAAACAGCTTGATATCCATGCCGCCATGAAGCAACCTTTGCTTGCTGACGATCAGCAACCTCTCTTCTTCACCACGCAGAGCGCCACTCATCTTGTCATGTTTCAACCTCCTGCTCATGTTGTTCAAGACACGGAAGTTATCCCACATATTCGACTCCGGTCGATTGTGGACGCTTGGCAACAATCAGCCCGGCCGCCTTTGCTTGCCAATCTCCCAACACCCTATCGTAGCGAGGCCGCCACGCTGTTCAAAAAAGTTCAAACACATTTTCCCGAGCTGCTGAGAGACCTTCGGGGATCAACAAAACTTGGGGAACTCACCATTCCTACCAAATTCGATGCACGCCCCGTATAGCAACGACATGATCGCTCAACCCCAATTACCGCGGATCGCCAAAAGCGTAAATTGACAAACATCTTGCTGCAGTTTGATCTATGAGGTCAAACGCATTCTGAATGGGTGAGCCCCATCGCCATTGCTCTCAAACACAATGGTAAGATCCACGTTTGTGTGGACTACCGAAAACTCAATCGTGCCACGGAAAGTGATCATTTCCCACTTCCCTTCACACTGTGTTCGAAGAGGTCGCCGGCCATGAGATGTACTCCTTCATGGATGGTTTTTCCGCTACAATCAAATCCCAATCAAAGAATCTGATCAACTCAAGACTACTTTTACCACCCCGTAAGTACTTTTGCCTACAAGGTGGTTCCTTTTTGGGTTATCAAACTCTCCATCAACGTTTCAACGATCATGCTCTCGCCATTCATGATTTTATGAAGGGAAATCCCTTCCTCGCAAATTTTTCAAGATGCCTTCTCCGCCTACGGTTCCATGGATGACCATTTGGATAAATTGGAACTTGTCTTTCGTGAAATGTGATGAGTCCGCATTAGTCTCAATTCGTGAGAAATGCACCTTCAAGGTCACCTCCGGTGTTCTCGTTAGGACATGTTGTCGCCAGAAAGCGTGTATCACCATGGATCCCGCCAAAATCGGGCCAGGTGTGCTCAAAGCTCAAGCACCAGCCAATATCAAGGAGACACGCTCTTTCCTGGGTAAGGTAAATTATTACTCCACCTTCATTCCTGGACTCGCAGCCATTGCCATTGCAGATCCCATCCATAAACTCACGGTGATGAATCCACGGACCTGGAATTCCTGGCGGATGTTTGCTTTCCAACGATTGAAGCTTTTGCTTACTCGTGCCCCGGTTCTTGTTCCTCCTCAATGGGACAAGCCCTTTCATGTACATGTTGATGTCTCTGGCGTTTGCTATTGGAGTCGTTCTTTCTCAAGAATATGATGCGCACAATCGACAAACCAAACCGATATGCCGCCAGAAAACTCAATCTCGCTGAAAACTAACTACTCTGCCACGGAGCGAGAGGCCTTGGGTTTAATTTTCTGTGTCCAACGTTTCCGTCACTATCTCTTAGGCAGTCAGATCAAGTTCTTTGTTGACCACCAAGCACTCCTTTACTTGATCAACAAATCCACGCCCACGGGCCGAATTGCTCATTGGGTCCTCCTTCTGCAAGAATTCGCGCCTTTTGAAATTGTTCATAAGGCAGGAAAATCTCATGTCGCACTTTTCAGATTTATCTTTCACGATCCACACGATGATCCCTCCACGGAGTTTCGTGACGCATTTTCCTCGACGCCAACTCTTTTCTCGTCACGCCACGCCCATTGGTTCCACAACTTTTAGCAGTATCTCCTTACAGGTGCCCTTCCATCAGAAGACGCCACACTCTCTCCAGAAAAGCTTAAATCCCGTCAACGTCAATTTCTTCGCGAGGTCCGTGACTACACCATGGTTGCAGACCATCTTTACAAACGCGGCAAGGATACAGTTCTTAGACGCTGTGTTCTTCCTCATGAGGTCCCAGATATTGTCCGAGAAGCACATGAAGGGCTTGGTGGTGGTCATTTTCATGGTGACACCACGGCACGCAAAATCCTTCTCGCAGGTTATTTCTGGCCCACGCTTTTCAAAGACGCCACGCCATGCCCGCGACGTGTGATGTATGTCGGGGGTGGGAAGGCCCCACGCCCCGTGACGCTCTTCCCCTTGACACCGGCGCCATGCCACTTTCCTTCAAAGAAATGGGGAATGGATTTTGTGGGGACCCATTGATCCTCCCCGCTGCACACCCGCGTCTCGCTACATTCTGGTTCTCACTGACTACGCTACTAAATGGCCGGAAGCTTGCGCACTTCCAGACAACACTGCAGCAAGCACAGCCAAGGTCATCTATACGCAAATCATCACACGTTTTGGCTGTCCCACGGAGCTGGTCAGTGATCGAGGTGTTCATTTTGTCAATCATACTATAAAGGAGCTGACGGATTATCTGCTGATACATCATCACAAAAGCACACCTTACTATCCTCAAGGGAATGGTTTGGCTGAAAGCACCAACAAGACTCGCCACTATTCTCAAGAAAGTTTGTGACGCTTCGACCGACCGGCACAACAAGCTTCCCAATCGTTCTTTGGGCTTACAATACGAGTTTTAAAATTGCTACTGGCCACACTCCTTTCAAATTGGTTTATGGTCAAGAAGCTCTTATGCCCTTTGAATATATTCTTCCAACTCTCCGTTTCCACCTTGCTACAGCACATAATCCACCTGCTGCACTCCAGGAACGGGTTTATCAATTGGAACAGTTGGATGAACTTCGGCGAGATGCTTACATTCGTGTTCTTCATGGACAACAAGCATGTAAATCGTTACATGACAAACGCCTCGTGACAAAACATTCAAAGAAGGTGATTTGGTTCTTCTTTATGATTCTCGCTACAAAAATTTTCCCGTGCAAGTTAAAGTTCGATGGCTTGGTCCTTATCAAATTATTCAAGTTGTTCAACCCAAGTTTTCAAGCTCACCGAAGTTAGATGGCACTCCCTTACCTATATTGGTTAATGGCTTTCGCCTCAAACAATTTCGGACAACCCTAAAGTGACAATCATCCACCGTGATGCGCCCGGCATACACGTATTGGCAAATGATAGTGACTAAAACGCTGCATATTTATATTATCGAGGTGCAATTTTACAAAATGTGAGCAGCTATCTATTTCCGCTATATGGGCAGAGCCCTATTTACAAAAAACGGCCGAGAGCCCTATATACAAAATCCTAAATTTTAACACCCTCTACTCCGGGTTGGGAGCGAGGTGGTGATCACGAAGGATATGGTACCGGTTGTGCTCGGGGTCCCAAATACAAGCAGTGAATCACCACCTCCATCCCGCTGGTGTGGGGATCGGGATGCTCACCCATCCCACCGCACCGCCCATCCATGGCAATGACACCGGTTGTGGCACCTCCACAGTCCAAGCAGTCCATCTTGCATGTTATCCATCGGCGCTCAAGGCATGGTGCAATTGTCGTGAAGTCCCCAGCCATATACCGAAGCGCCATCGGTGTCTCGGCTTCACCCTGTTTGTCTTATATAGCCAACCGAGGGGACCTCCCTGCCGACGTGGACCAATCGGAAAATTAAGCCAACGTGTTAGCAATGCAAGGCTCTTTCTAATTCCGAATCCTTTCTCGCCGCATATCTAGCCATGGTACCTTCCGATTTCCCCTTTTGATGATATCCCGCCGAAGTTGCCAAAGATAAATGACATTCCCTCCTCGAAGCCTCGAGGTCGCTTCAGGGATTTCAAAGGAATCGCTGGCGCATCATCTCGAAGATCAACCGCAAGACCCGAGTATGGGGCTCGCATTGCGCACCGTGACTCTCTCAAGGAAGCCACGCGATAAATATAATCTGGCGGCTGATCAACGTGCGTCTCCGTAAGACCACGGAAGATCGGTGTTACGACCAAAGCCAAGGACACCCGCCTTGAAGCACAAGAGCAAGCATTCAGCGACACTTTCGTGGGCGTGTACAATCGAGCTTTCGAACTACACATCTCAGTCCACGACCTACCGAAGCGCCGCGGCTGGCCACCGCGAGTTGGAGACTCAGCTCTCCACGATGACCGGTCAACTCCAGCTCCTCCAGAACCAACTTCATAATGCAGACAAGCAGAAAATCATTGACGATGCAGAAATTGCCACTCTTCGGCTTCAACATGCTACTCCTGCCGCATCATCCTCTCAGGGCAAGGTCTCTCAACGCCGGGCCAAGGATCAGTCACGCCTTTTACTTGAAAAGGACAATCAGATCCGTGACCTGGAACTCCAGCTCCAGCACGCTATTCAATCCGCGGAGGACGCTCAATGTATGGATGGCTATCTTGACATAGCGTCCGCGATTCTGAAGATTTACGCGTCCCCACTAGCTATTTGGATTATGTGGTTGCCCGACGCCACCAATTCCTTCTCTCTGAAGTGGTATGCCGCAGTCGGTCAAGTTAATACACAACCTTTACGCAGTGGGGACTTTCTCCGGATCTGGCCGACCTCTCCGTTGCAGATAAAGGCTTGCTCTCAGCCCTTTTGGTCTATGAGAGCGTGTCACCTGTGAAGATCCTGACTTAATCACTTTCAGGGTTGTTCAGCCCATGGCCTATGTCTTCCATGATTTTTATCTGGCTGACACGCAAGATCAATTCAGTGATGAAGCCCACCGCATTTTTCGTGGTGACTCTAATGCCGCTTATCAAGCATGTGATTCCAAAATTCTATTTCCTAAGAATCATGATCAAACTCACACCTTTGCCACGAGTACATGCCCGAGTTGGCACATCATTTACCTTTATGGCAAGCAGAAACACCGGCCCAAAAGGAAACTCTTAGCAAATCCGGAAGATCTTCAATTTGCCCGGATATATATGCAACACCCGGTGGGTATAATCGCTGAGGGCTCTTCTTGACAAAGAAGACCCAACCCACCTGGATGGGCCAATCCTCCAAAGATATTCACACGGCTCTCGAGCCCAATGGGACCATTGGTGTCGCGTGCATTGGATCAAGACCTTGTTCGGAATTCCGAGAGCTTGCTCAACATTACGCCCACGCCTTGCAGTGCGTCACCCTATGCTTCATTGGGGCACCTGCCCGCCCGGGTTTCTCATCTCGGACCGGGCGTCTTCACTTGGACACCCGTTATGGGCGGCCATGCCGGGTGGACTCCTCCTCAAATTACCCGCGGATCTCCGATGGGATCCACGCTTTGACGCTCCCATTGGGAAAATGGTGCCACTCTGGACCATACTGAAAACTGGATTTATGTAGCAAATGAGCGTGGTTGGCAGACGCCTGCGCAAGCAGTCTATGGCCTCACTCTCTTCTTGGAACGGGCTGCCACCTCACCTGATCCCTCGGTCCATCGTCAAGCAGGTTTTTGTGCTGCTCTAAAATGCCTTTTGGTAAGCTCCCTAAATAGGCAGTGCCCCATTTTCCACTGCAACCCAAATGCCAGCGTCAGTGCATTTGGTCTTCAGACTTGCCTCCTCATGGAATGCCAATTTGTTCCCGCCGAAGCGCACGCTGCTCTTGAAGAAATGGTCGCCTCCGGATTTCTTATTGATGCTCATCCTGCCATTGGGCTCAACACTCCTGCAGCACTGCAAACCAGACAGGACCTCATTGGACAGTATCATAATGGTGTGTGTCCTCACTCTCGCGAAGATGACTTCCAAACTCCTGGGTTCCCACCCTCCGAATCACTTCCTCCTTTTCTTGACACTGAGTGTCGTTTGGTGGGGGGGAGTGTTAGCCCTGTACGTCCTGGTACAGGACTATTCATGCACACAAAGGAGCAGGTCAAGAACAAGGAGATGACCACGGGTCAGACGTCCAAAGGTCCTCAGAAGACCAAGGCACAGCAGCCAAAGCCACCGCCGGTCAAAAGGAGGCGCACAGAGAAATGACGCGTGTCTCAATTAGCGTCATTTCAGGGTTTCAAGAGGCACCGTTGGGTGTCCTACAAATCAGGCCTTCATTCAAGGAGTCGGCACCGAGTAGGCTCATTGTATCTATATTGGGCCAAAGGGCGTTGTACTATATATGATGTAGCCCTCACGGGCAGAAGAGTTTTGAGTCTTATCTCATTTTTCTATCTTCTCTCATTTTGGAGAGCTCATGTATTCTTATGATATCAAGGAGTTCATTGCTTGACCATTGTTCTCTCATTGTGTTTTCTGTTTTCCCATTGTTTTCTCATCGTTCTTTTGCAAATCCCGCGTGACACAGCTACCGGATCCTCCTGTTTGATCCACGGGTCCTCACAGAGGGCTGTCTTGCAGGAGTCCCCCGAACCCAGACCCCAAACAATAAACCACATCCTAGAGAACACCAAGGTGATCTCATCATCGGTAACTACTTTAATCTAAGATGCATCTATCCCGGCAGACTACTGCATGATCCGCGCCGAATCTAGCCTTGAATGCTTACCGCCGGATGCGGGGTTGATGACATCGTTGATGGTGCGGCCTTGAGATTCCTCCATGAATTCCGGATAATGCTTATCAAGGTCTATCTTCATTACCCACGTAGCATCCTCCACCGGCAAGTGTTTCTACTTGACTAAATATTGGAGGATCTGAGTCCTTCTGGTATGCTTATAGGCCCGATCAAGAAGAGCTTCAGGCACTATCTCTAGGTGCCCTTCCATCATTTCAAGGAGGGTGGGTGTATCCAACATCTCCTCTAGATCAGGAGTATGTCTCTTCAGAAGACTCACATGAAAGACCTTGTGGACCTTCAAGCAGGGTGGCAAATCCAACCGACATGCCTGCTCTCCAACACGTTCAATGATCTTGAACGGCCCAGCCCATCTGGGTGCCAATTTCTTGCAGTTACCAATTTTTAAGCTTGGCTTGCTTAACCTTAACCTTAAGCCAAACATAATCGCCCACTTGGAACACTCGTGGGGTCCTGTGCTTATCAGCCACACTTTTCTGACGACTACGCGCGGCCAATAAATAACCACGAACCTCCTCGACCAAGGCTTGCATTTCCAAAGGAGTTGTTGAGAAACCTCCACTTTAGAAACATGATTATGCCATGTGTCTGGAGTTAGGCATTGATAGCCATAATTTATCATGAAATGAGACATTCTAGAAGACTCCTGTTTCATGCTGTTATAAGTAAACTCCACTAAATAGATATAGTTTGCCCACTGAGATTGCTTACTCCACACAGAGCTTCGCAACATATCTTCTATAATGCGGTTGGTCCGCTCTGTTTGTCCATCCGTCCCGTGTAATATGAAGATTTCCTTCGCGAATAACAAAGCTATGTCCAAGGTCGTGTCTGTGGTGCGACATGGCAAGAAATGAGCCATCTTCGACAAATTGTCGACCACTACCATTAAAGCATTATATCCACGGAGGGTACGTGGAAGGCCCACAATAAAATCCATGGTTATCACCTCCCATTTGGCGTTGGGCACATCCAACGGTTGCAACTCTCCTGGAACCCTCAACTGCTCGGCCTTAGTCTGTTGACACACTTGACATTGCTTAATGTATCTGGCAATGTCTTTCTTCATGCTTGGCCAAAAGTAGCTGGAGCGAATTTTAAAATAGGTCTTCATAAAGCCTGCATGTCCAGCTATAGGGCTGTTGTGTGTGTCATGAAGAATAAGCTTACGGACTCCTGAAGTCTCGGGTACACACAACTTGTCTTTGTAATAAAGCAAATTGCCCTCTTTCTTATAAGAGCGGAAAGCCTCACGCTCCTTATCTGTCCGTGCCTCCTTGGCCAAACTGTGCCACACTTCACGGAATTCTGGATCCGTGGCCAAAGTTTGCTCTATTTCCTTCCCGAACTCACTAGTGAGCATGGAAATTGCATTACAATGGGTGCGGGTTACTAAGGGATGGCGTGACAACGCATCCGCAACCACATTGTGCTTACCCGGCTTATACATGATCTCAAAATCATATTCCTCAAGAAACTCCATCCATCTTCTCTGACGGAGATTGAGACTTGGCTGGGTAGAGAGATAATGGAGACTCTGGTGGTCCGTATCTAGCTGGAATCTTCTACCAAGAAGGTAGTGTCTCTATATACGCAGAGCCCGCACAACGGCCAAGAGTTCCTGATCGTGGGTGGGGTATCGCTGTTCTGTCTCATTCATCTTCTTAGAATCATACGCAATAACCCTTCCCTCCTGCATTAGAATTCCTCCGGTAGCAATTTTACTGGCATCTGTTGCTACTAACTTATCTTTCTCCGGGTCTGGTAATGTGAGGACTGGCGCTGAAGTCAAAGCATCCTTAAGTTTCTGGAAGCTTGTCTGGACCTTTGCCTTCCAGTGTTCTACCCAATCCTTCACTTTCTCATGCTTTGTAAGGTCTGTCAGAGGGCCTGCAATCTTGGCAAAATCCTTGACAAATTTCCTATAATATCCTGCCAAGCCCAAAAAGCTCCTTACCTCTGACACATTACTGGGAATAGGCCAGTCCTTGACTGCCTCTATCTTTGCTGGATCTGTAGCAATACTCTCGGCTGAAATAACATGGCCCAAGTAATCCACCTTCGGTGTGGCGAACTTGCACTTAGAGAACTTTGCAAAGAGCTGGTGACGCCTCAATTTCTGCAAGGCCAATCTAAGGTGTTGCTCATGCTCGTCAAGGGTTTTACTATAGATGAGAATGTCATCGAAGAAGATAACGACAAGATCATCCAAGTATTCTCGGAAGACATCGTTCATCAACCGCATGAAGGTCGCGGGAGCGTTAGTTAAGCCAAAAGGCATAACTGTGAATTCATAATGCCTGTATCTCGTACGAAAGGCCGATTTATAGATGTCATCCTCTTTTATTCTTATCTGATGATACCCTGAGCGTAAATCAATCTTCGAAAAATATTTGGCCCCTTGCAATTGGTCCATGAGATCATCCGTTCTTGGCAAGGCATAACGGTTCTTGATTGTATGCTTGTTGAGTTGCCTATACTAGTCTATCCACGTGTAATTTGCATGTCATCAAAATCTGACTTATTTTGCACCATCGGATCTCTGCTTTCGCAAATCTAAGGCTAGGGAAATTAGAAAATAGGAAAAAAATTGGATACAGAGATGGGATCGGACTCAATGAGGCGACATTAGACATGGCAAAACTTACCTTCTTCATGTCTCCCTACCATTCCTCTGTTAATTCCGATCATCTTCAGTTCGGCTCTTTTAATTTTCGTGTTTCCCTTCCTTTTTTTTATCTTAATGTCTTCCGTCTGCCATTGCCTACAAAGCCATTCACACCACGGATTTTTGCGAGAACATGCTCTTACTCTCGGCCGGATCTCATAGACTAGGCTTCGAATTTTGATGCACGCGTTTCGTTCTTCTTGGTGGAATCCACCGGACTTGGGATGTGGCTTTAAAGCCATGCAAGCTTTTTCCGTGAAGAATCGGTGTGTAGAATGCAAGCACATTTACGTCACATCGCGTCCAATTGCATCGGGCATCTACTATCTATTTTCGCCTTGCTATTGGGAGCATAACCTAAACGAAATACGGTGTTGGATTTACAGAGATTATGGATGCTTGCGTGAGTATTTAGAAGAAATACTATCTCAAGCTTTGCAAAAACAGACGAGACTAGAATTTGCTATGCCCTTACATGCACGCGGATCTTTAGTAATGGACCTGAAAGCCATCAAATTACATGGTGCCAACGTTTTGAATGTGGCGGTTGTCCCCGATGCTCAAAGCGGTTTTCAACAAAGTTAATTCACCCAAATGTGCACTCTTGGACCTCTCTCATATGTGGATATATTGAATGTGGACAGCCACAACATGCTTTAAGTCCGTATGAAGAAATGCAATAGATAGAATGTAGACCTTAGCAGTTTTATCCTAGTGGTGCTACTACGTGCTTGTGCGAGGTGGAAAGATTTGAAGAGGGGATGAAGATTCATGATGAGATCACAAAGAAGGGGCTTGAGAAAACCAATTTATTTCCAAAGTTTTGATTGGCATGTACTCCATTGCGAGAGGCTCGAAAGATCTTTGGCAAGCTTCCGGTTTGTGTGTTGTCTCATGGAATGCACTTATTGCGGATATGTAGACAATGGCCATAATGAAGAGTAAAATGTTTTGACCTCGATGCGTGTTCCTCCCGATGTTTTTACATTTGCCACCTGCTTAAAGCTTGTACTAGCATTGGTGTGAATCGAGAAGGGCGTAAAATAATATAAGGAATTGTTACAACATTGCATGATCAATAGTGCATATACCGAGTTAATGTTGCGAGAATCTTCCATCACTAATTTTGCAAATGTGTTCCCCGGAAGATATAAATCATTGAAAGGTTGAAGCTCTTTCGTTGCGGCATGCTATCTTTTCAAAGAAGTGTAAGCAACAAAATGACATAAAAGAATTGTGGGCATTGTTGATATTTGGTTTCTTGAAGTTCAAAACGAAGTAGCAGTGTACGCTTTTTCATATATGCAATGTATGTAGAAACACAACATCTTTTTGTTGTTCTTTTTGTAGATATTGAGTCTTGATTTGCAAGAGAGATTGTAGCCCCTCTTGCCTGACCAAAATCGGGCTGCATGGGTAAAGGCAAATGAGGTAGGGCATGGCAAAATCACGCCATTATGCTCCTTTCTTGAAAGTGATTGCCGTAAAATTCCACTTTCTTCTTCGTTAGTTCTATATTTAAAGGAGAATTCAGGCGTTGATATACTACCTCGGGGAATGATTCTCAAGTTGGCGGCCCTTCCATGTCTAGAGAACCAATGAAGTTAGCATTGGACATGTTCGGTTCAGACTTGGAATTTATCTTTCTTATGGTTTTTTTATCAATAGAATTTTATGTCCTGAAAGCGATTGCTAATTTACTCTAATCCAAATGACGCTTCTGCCAATAGTAGTAGCCAAAATAGCTTGCAACAACACCTAAATTTCTAACTAACTACTTGGTCCTAAGGATGGGCATGTGATTGTATAGTAACATGTTTGAGCCATTACATTTTTCCAAAGATCTTTGTCAATGAATAAGACCGCTTTCTTTAGCTTTTTAAATAGAAGGTTGCAATTTGTACTAGGGAATAATATAATAACATTAATTTAGCGTTAGCGATTGAAGAAGAGGTAATGAAGGACTAGCAATTTAGTAGTCTGAAGAAGACCTATTGAAGGACTTATGCAGTTGTAAATGTACTTATTGTTTGCCATCGAATTGCATACGCTTTTGACTGATTATTTGCGCACCTTCAAAGTCTAGAATTATATACATACTGATTTACCAACTATGTGCAAAGTCATCCACTGACCCATCGATTAGGTAACGCCCAAAGCCCACATCAAGTAGCGATCTTGTTAGATGTTTAAGAAGGTAAGTCTTTTCATCACTTCACTTGTCAGAGGTTTCTTGATGGGGTGATTTTGGACCTTCACATGCCAGGCCTCTGTACAAGATGTTACTTTCAAAATCACAAAGGAGACCACGTCTGACTTGCCACCATCATGAAGCAGGAGATGCAGTTGGGTGCCATTGATGACAGTTTCTGCACAGCAACCAAAAGAAACATCCCTGCCTCAAAGCTAAATATGGTCAATCACTTTATACATTTGACATTGGATGTTGAAAAGCCAGTGTCTACCCCTAAGTATAGGATCCATTCATACACAATAAAATAGTAAAACAACATTTATCTTGCTAGAGGTCTAGAGTAGTGCTAAGAACTATAGTTGTATTTCATGGCCGTAATAGATAAATATACATGAGAAACTATTGCCAATGACTTTGATGATAACATTTAGTTTGAACAAATGTCAATTATTCTACATGTGTTTGTACACTTCTTTCGTTCAATGATCTGACAAAAAAAACATATCACATGCATATCAACTATGCAAAAGCACGTAAGCTAATCGAGGTGCTTTCAACTGCTACCTCAAACCGCTGAAACATAAATAATGAATAAAAAAGCCACAAACGTATAAATAACCATAAACCTAACAAATATTACCTTGCCAAAGTCTTCTGGTGTGCCTCTTGCTAGTTTTTTTTTTTTTTTAGCACGCCAGCCTAACTAAGCCCACACCCTTTCTTGCAATTCTAGGCTATGCACGTAGCACCTCCACCTCTGCAAAATTTGATGTGGCATACGAATAGCCATTAGATTTTAAGTATTTTTATATCGACGATCATCGAAATTAGAAAAAACCACGAGCTATTATTTTCCAGTCTTCAATCGCGGTCTTCCTCTTCATCTGCTCCCTCTGGCAAGATCAAAGCATATTTGCCTCTCTCTTTTTTTGTTGTGGCTCCATTTGCTGTTGATAATGAGACAATGTAGACACGGTTTGAATATCCTGATTCAATAAAAGAAATCGCTGCTTCAGCTTACCTGTTTCCAGGAAAATCCTTGTTTTATTCATCTCAGACGGAGGCAGATATTTGCCGGATCATGAGCGAGCCAGGTATGCTTCCATTGCTTTTCCTTTGTGTTTTCTTTGATGGATTTTCCACGCATTTTTCTTTGTGTTGGTGCGTCAGGCTTCGTCCATCATTTAGGGTTCTGCAGCATCAGTCTTCCAAGTAAATTGAGGTTGCCTTTTTTTTAAGCCATTGCCGAATTTGAGTCCTTGGTTTAAGATATACGAGACAGGAAGAAATGACTCTGCCATGGCATTGCATCTTGAACTGGGTTTTTTTGTATTCCATGATGTTTTCTGCCATGTAGAGTAGTTCTGCCAGGGTTGGTGGATGCTTTGGGAACTGGCCAGATGAATCTGGCCACAGTATGCTCATACTGTGCTCATACTAACCAAGCCTTTTAGCAAATCCCAGCTTCTGCTTGCTTCTAATCCAGATCATAAATTCATTCTAGTTCTGATCCACAATGTAAGCCTATTTGTGAGCCCTTGATAATTGTGGAGAATATAGACTCTTCAAACTAGACTTCTCCAATATGGCCATACCTAGCATGCCATAACCTTTCTTGAGTGAGATCTTCTTGATACAACTCCAAGCATTATGATGCAACCGAAGTTTCAATAGCATACAGCCTCTTTGATTCATGTGTTCTCGTTAGTCAAACTTCAAACTTGCCGGCTGAATAAGATCAAAAGGATGGATTGTGTAACATGTCTTTCCCTTGACGAAGATAATTGGCTTGCCTTCCCTATGGAATTTGAATATCGATAATAGATTTGTCTCACGCAAATCTAAACGTAATGAACATCTTTTGACCAACAACTGGTCACAAGAGATGAATTCAACATCCCTTTGGGCTCAGGCGGCTTTGCCATTTCCCATTGTAACAAAAGAGAATGATCCTCCTCAAAATTGCATTAGTAAATTCGACCGTCCCTTTTATATAGTGTGAGTAACTTGAGATCTACCATTGGCAGCTCGTAAACAATATCCACTGCAAGTTTTTAAAAAGAGTGCATCCAAACTTCGAGAATTTTTCTGACCATCTTTGCTCGCAATTTTTTGAAAAAAGGGCATCCAAGCTTCGCAAATTTGTGAAAACAGGGCATCCAAGCTTCGAGATTCTTTTTGAAAGCAGGGCACGTAGGAAGCCACAAACAAGGCCCTTAAATTACCGGTCTGTTATTGCCATCAGATAGAAGGGCATTTTTATGTAACAACGGGATTTCGATGTCTCTAAAAAAGGAAGAAGGAATTTTTGGTATTTAGGCATCTCTAGACGAGAAGTGGATTTTGACAACTTTTAAAAGAGGAACTATGGTGTTTTGACGTTTTTGTTGTGAAGGTATTTTGTTCTGTAGAGTTCAATTCTTCCTTTCGATGACTATAGTTTATGCTGAATGGTGATTCTAATATCTTTTGCCATTGTTTGCTTATATGATGCAATAGGTATATGGAGCATTTTGTCTTTTTGTGCTCCATCCACAAATCCATGGTAAGTCGTCATGGTGCTTCTCCTTTCTAACGACTTTTTGTTCTTCCTTTTCTTTGCTCAGGTGTATGTCTTGTTGTTTCATCTTCTCTTCAATATTTCTTCCTTTTATCGCTTTTTAACCAGTTGCAGGAAAGAATACGATGTGGCTGGATTATCTGTCCAGACCTCAGAGGCATAGTCTCAATGCTTAACATAGACTAGGACTCTGTTTTTTTTTTCTTGCTTTCCTTTCCCGACTGGAGCTTCCTGGCTATGGTGCTGTCATTCATCTGCCCATTTCTACATGACATTCCTACTTCGAGAAGAAAGACCACGTAGAAGTATAGTGGGCGCAATGTGGGACCCTCATCTGCAAGGTAAAAATGTAAATCTTACCTTGAAATCCAGGAGATTATTCATCTTCTGCAACCCTGCACAATTGACCAAAGAATTCCTTCAATCAACACGGCTCTAGAAATATTCTATCTTAAAATTCAAGAGGTGGTTGATCTATATTGGGCTGCATTTTTTAAGCTGCACTGGATCTGAACTTGATAGCATTAAGGAGGAAAAATTATTACTTCACAAGCGACGTAGCTGCAATGCTCTTCGAGAGTTTGGATTAGAAAAGCTTGGCAGGATTTTTTGATTGAGATCCACATTCTTGTTCTTCACTTTAGATATTTCCAAGGATTTTGAGTTCAGCTCATTTCGTAACCTATGAACTTTCTCACCAAGGATGGTATGTTCTTCAACAGTTTTTGCATTTGTAGCTTGATTTTGAGTTCAGACATTGACCATTTCATGTGCCTCCGCGGTAGTCTTACGCTTATTTGCAACTTAAATACTAGGAGTTTCCATCCCGCTTTCTCATACCCATTAACATTTTCAGAGAACGTTCTCATCGTTTCCAACCTACATAAATCTTTTGCAGGAACCACGATTTCAATCTTCATTGCATCACATCTCTTTCATAACCATGTTGTAGCTTACATATTATGTGTATTGTGGTTTGCTCTCGGACTCACCCTTCGTCGGTGGGGTTTGGGGCTTTCAAAGGGAGGCATTTTGAAGCCCATTCATATCTATGTCATTCTTCATGCATGTTGTGCTCTTGGGTGTAAGGATATTGCCTTAAAAACAAGCGGGGCGAGTTGAGTCCGTTATGGAGTGTGATAAGTTAGCCCATCATCACAAAAAGGTATAACTTGCAATCTATTGCATTGTGCGGCAGCTTCTAATCATCCCGCAAGCTTACACCTTTCTATATTAGGGCCATTTGTCTATTTAATATATTCTCTCCGTAGTAAAGATTTCTTCCTTAGTGCCAGTTGGTCTCGGTTTATTAGCATAGCCAGTTTATTAGCATGGCATCAGGATGAATATATTGTTCAAGCTTCCACTTGGCTTCTACAGGAAAAGCTGACTTATTAGGCCATGGCGAGGTAGCACTATCGCCTTTATCAGCAGAGCTTATTTCCTGTCAGGTACTTTTGCTTTTGCCATGCTTTTCAACTATAGGTTCATGTGCTTTGGAAATACTTTCATCTTTAGTTGGTACTTTCTTCTGCCCTGATATTGGTGAGTGTACAGGAGAAACTTTTTCTTCCTTTGTACTACATGAGCATAAGCAAGGAGAGTGTTGAGGAAATATATACGAATGTAAAAACACAACAGCAAGGCTTTTAATACCTTTCTTTCGAAGCCCCACCAGTTTGGGTTAAAGCTCTTCTTCATTCAACAGTTGAATGATCTACAAAAGTTCCCCAGATACACCTTTTATAGTGTTGGCTTCAGCACATGTGTCTTCTAGGGCGAAATGAACTTCCTCATTGACCGCAATGACCTCTTCATTAAGATCAAATATTTTGGGCCTAGCTTGATTGGCTATGCTTAAGAGGTCCTTAATTCCTTTGGTTAACAGATTGCAGTCCTCTCTCCTTTTCTCTTCAACAATGCATTGGTTGCCACAGTTGTGCACATGCGAATCCAATCTATGTATTTGGTAGGTAATTTTGGGATCTACTGATTTTGTCCCCTATAATTCTTTTGAAATTCTCCTGATACCTCCCCTTGGAGCATCCTTATAGTTGCTCGGATCAACCGAGAAAAGCCTAAGAACCCGAAAACTGGGTTCAGCATAAATATCAGCAAACGTGCCCCTCTCTTTATGCAAAACCTAAACTGTCTATGATCTCTATCTCAGAAAACATTTGGACTCGATTTTGGAAAAAACGAACCCTATATAGACGGACAGAAATTCTATATACAGATGGGAAAAGGCAAGCAACGAAGATGCTCATTTCTTACTGATGTGGTCCATATCCAAATATGCAGATGAGAGACTAATTCAAGAATATTTTGATGTCAACAAAAATGCATATTAATTTTGTCATGTAATTTTATTCAACTTTTGGCAGAATATAACAAGTCTGCTTGAAAAAAGCTGTTACAACTGATTCTCACATTTGCTAATAGGTATACTGTACTATTTACAAGTTAGATCTCTTTACATTTGTGGATCTCATTAATGGTATTCTATTATACGTACTAGCAGTTACTATTCAGAAACAAATGTCTCCAATCCATATCTGTGTCTACATAAATTCTCGTCGATGCTACAGGCTGCTTAGCCAAGTTACTCCTTGGCTGTTTTATCGTGTTTTTGAATATCAAAAGGTAAACTTCTGATCCAAACAGTTTCTTTGGCAGGAGATGATCGAGAAATAAAAGTCACATTCATGATTATCCAAAGTTTGGTACATTTTCCGACTATGAATGCTTTCGTTTTTGCTTTGCCTTTAGGTTATGTATGCAATATTCACACTATTTAGATCTCCGCCTAAAAATGCTTGGATCGGTACCATGGTCTACCTCATGTGATTATGTTTGTTGACTACGAGATTAGGCATTTGTACTATTGTACTGCTGTATGTTGTTTGTTGACTTATTGGTAGTTGGAGCCACTTTATAGGCCTATCCGAGTTTGAGCCAATCCCTTGGTCATGATTTTTGCACCATTCATTTATGTTCTTAGCGGAAATAGCAAAGTTTGAGCTCTAGCCCATGCTTGGATGCATTTGCAATCGGCGATTCCAACTATAATGACCAACACTGTACTTTTTAGTTGGAAAAGAATTCATTCCCATCTTTAAGTGTATGTCCACCTTTGCATTTTTCGAGCTTAACGATGTAAAAGCTTGATGCATAAGTTTTTGCCTTCTTTTGATGCATAAGTTTCTGCAAATTTTCATGTTGCAATCTCAATTAATGCCTTTGTCAACTCTAGGAGTACTCTATTCATGAATAATTAGCTCAATTAGCTCATTTATGGGAAATGTATTTTGTACCGAATGACCAATTTTTGGAGGAGCATTTCTTCAGAAAACATGCAAATAAATGCCTTTATGATCATGTTGTGGAAGCTTGTTGCTAAGACAACCAACTACAAAATACAAACAACTAATAGATGTCTCCTTCCTATGCCACACATCATTTGAATGGCATGGTTGGCAAATGCAGGTGCTAAAGTACATTAAACCTTGTATGGATGCACTACATGAAACAAACTCCAACATAGACACACACTATACATAATACACCAATACACATAATAAATCTCATTACATGCCGAGCATTGCCCCAATAATGTTGGGCACTTTAATAACCTCGGTAACATTGGGCACTTTCCCAAATGCATCCTTCTTCAGTTTATGCCTTGGAAATACCTTGGAGAAGTTCTTGCAGCTGAAGCTCATCCATGGATAGATAACATTTATCTGAGCTTAGTGAAGGGCTTAATTCTTACATTGATCACCACTTGTACTTACAAAAATATCAGATAATATATTTCTAATTTATGCAAGTTTTTGAACTGAAAGAAAAGTCCAACAATGTTGGGCAGGGTTTTCTAATGTTGTGTATTTTTTTAATGTTGTTTATCAAGTTTTCGTCTTGCTTTTGTCACTTGCATTGATCTTTCTTTGTCCCTTGACTTTAATTTGCACCTTAGAACAATTGTATTTACTTAATTGGAGAATTAGCTGGCAGCTTATCACCTATGTTCGTAAACTAGAGCTGGATAATAGTCATCTATAGATCCTTAAGTTACTTACGATATCATCAATATGTGTTCTAACCATTTGCGCACAATCTAAACTTAATTGCACCATTGGCTTCCTTTACCACCATGATTTCCATGAGATCCTTGGGTATCTTGCTTGGCCCTTCATAGTTTTTAGCTTGATCTTGCTTTCGCCCAACCCACACATGCCTTTTTGCTAGTTTTTTTTTTTTTTTTTTTTTTTTTGGTAGATTTGTAAGTGCTAAGTCAAGTCCTTTCACTTATGCCATTTTGCAAACTTTCCACTCAAATTTCATTTGTCTCTTTGCCTCCTCGTACACAATGTGCTGCGCACCTTGTTCATGCATGGAGCTTTAATGTGGAGCCTATATTTCTTAAATAGGTCAATGTGGGTATTTGGTCGAGTGCCAAGCCTCTTTAGCTAAACTATATTCTTATTTTGAGATACATTCCTTGTTTCCCTAATCCTTCTCTTCTTTTATCCTTTACCCACTCCATGTTCATGTTCTTAGAAGATTTTCTTCCCTCAATTTTGAAACCTGGAAGCGTATGGTCTTCTAAGATAAGTTATTCAATTTCTAGTCCTTGATTTTTGGCCTTTTAAGGAAGCGTATGGCCTTCTAAGATAAGTTATTTAATTTCTAGTCCTCGATTTTTGGCCTTTTAGATCATTTGGGCGCCTTCTGGTTTCCTCTCTCCTTAAGGAATTACGTTGCTTCTCCTTTGCTTCTCCTCTGCCTCTTTTTCAGCATTCTTGTCCATGTCTATCCATAGTAGTTCTAGAAATGGTGTTTTCCTTCGTTTCACCGAATAGAAGGAAAACAAAGTTCTAGAACTACGAAGGTAGTTGCAATTAGTTATTTTGTCCTTTTCCCTTGTAGCTCCCTATTTAGGTTCTTCCTCATCCCTTTCTTCCTCATCAGCTCTCGTTGCATCTCCCTTTCTTCTTCCAAGTGTTGGGCCCCATCCCCCCACCCTTTTTTCCAATTGTAAACTTTGTGTAAAGTAACATCTTGTTGGAGGCCTAGTGCCTGGTTGAGGCCTTCATGCCTAGTTGGGACCGTTGTGCCTGTTTGAAGGCCTTCGTGCCTGGATGGAGGCCCTCGTGCCTGGATATCCCTAGTGGCTTTTGGTTCATTTTCTTGTGTATGCAGGGAAGCAATTGGTGGGCTTTTTTTTTCCATACTTTGGCATTTTGGACGAAGGTGTTGGATTCTAGGCACAAGATGAAGTTTACTGAGAAGGCAACTCAAACATAACTTCAATTTCAACTTCTTTGTTATATTGTATTTTCATCCAACAAGGTTGGTCAGCATGCGGGTACAAATTCTATTATAATGACCCTAGCATAGATTAGTGATCCCATTATCGTCAGGATTTTCCTTGAAAACCCGAAAGGGCGAAGTTTTTTAATCCCATCCATAATGGTTTCACTAACTTGCTATCAATATAGTTTGCTAGTTTTTGAAAGGGTATGTTTGTAACATAAGGTTTTAATGGATATGGGGGTGTATTGTATAAAAAAGCGTACATGAATGGGGCGTAAGAGAATCTTTGGCATTCAGCAATGGTTAGGTTTTGTGGGCAATCTATATTCGAGGTCGGGGCGCTATCTTTGGCAGGCGAGGCTTTCCGTTCCTGGCATCGTGGGAGTGGATAAGATGGGGAAGCCGCCAATATTTCTGTGTATAAATCGTCAGGTTGGAGGCGCCTTCACCAGGTTAGCTTAATTCCGTTCTGTTCTTTGTTGTTCTGTTTGTTTTCTTTCCATGAGGAGGGATGCTAGAAGAGCAGGCCGGGCAGGCAGGAATGGGCAGCCAAAGTCCTCTTCTGGCAGGTCTACTGTGGAGGCATGCAGAGATGGCCCTGAGGATGAAGGCATAGGCCTCATAGACGTCAGTGTTACCCTGGGTGTGGCAGGCAAGGATGCACCCCCAGAGTTCTATGACATGCTGATTAAGTTCTGTGAGGAGGATTGTGTGTCAGGTGCTGTTGCAGCGGAGAGGGGGAGTGACCTAGATCACCTGCATTACCAGTGTGTCTTTAGGCTTGCTCTGAAGTCCCCTAGAGTAGTCAATTTGGCCATGAAGCGCAGGTTTAGGTGGGGAGCTAAGAAGCCTGTGGGGGTTGTCCTTGTTTGCAAGGCATTAAGGAATACTAAGCTCCATTAAGCACAGTTTCATTATTTATGGACTTTCCACAAGTCCATAAATATCTCAAATTAGCGCCAGTGGTAAGAATATAGGGTTTTTTCTTGAAAATATAGGGTTTTTGCTTAAAAAAGAACTCGGATTCCGTGGGATAGTTGACAGGGCAGGCCGTGGAACCCAATGCCAATTTTTAGATTTCGTCATTTCTTGTTATTAAAATGAGCCACAATTTCGGGAATCGTGCAAGTAGGTGAGATAGGAGGTCCCTTCATCCAGTCTCTTCATTGTCTCTTCATTCTATCTCTTCGTGCAAGCACCTTCATTCGCTCTCTTAGATTCATCTCAGGAAAATGGTCGACACAAGGCGCAGACAGGGACACACCATCACCGAAATGCAGTCTCATATTAGTGAGGCAATCTTAGCCCATGCGAATCAGTTGCAGCTGGAGGTACAAAACGAGATGAACCAGATCCGAACGAGAGAAGTTAGTGCCCAATTCACGAAGCTCCTCGAAGGGGATGGGTTGATAAAGGATGGCGATGAGGAAGAACTCAGTAGGGTGGAGCTGGAGGACTGCCTCATATCTTTGAAATGCTTTATTTACAGGGCAAAGGCACTGAAAAGGCTGCTGAAAATGGAGGACGTTTGGATGCACAACACGTTCCGACCTCTGTTTAAGAAGCTTTACAAGAAGCAAAGAAGACAATGCGAAGGTTTGGTAACCAAGCTCATCGTCAGCAGTGGTCACTCTCTCAAAAACTTGGATGACTGGCTGGATCTGTGCAGTCGAAGTCATATTGATGAGTTCGATCTGGGGGATCTTATTCAGGTTGAACTGGGCATTGACTGAAGCTTTGGTCTTTTCTATTATATGTTGTCTATTATCTAGTATGTTTGTGTTGAATTAGCCATGTCTTGTAAGACCTATGTATTTTCTTTATCTAAAAGAATACCAAACTGTGGGTTAATAAATGTTGTAAACATTGGAAAGTAATACCAAAAATATTCGACATGTATTTATTTTCTTGGTCAATGTACATAAAAACAATTTTTTTCACTCAATTTCATTCTAAAAACATATACACTGAGTAACAGAGGTGCGAAATTGGGCGCCCGCCCAATTTGCACCCCTGTGCTAGCAAAACAGACCCCTTGTGCCTAAGGGTCCACCCCTTCAGCTGACGTAGTTGTGTGAGCAGCTTCACTTTCTTCTCCCCCTGCCTGTGCCGCTTGCTTTTGGAGCTCCATCTGGGCGAGGAATTCTTCATTGGTTAGTGTAGCGTCAGGAGCATCCTTCTCAATTTCCATTTCAACATCATCCTCCTTCTCAACTTCCTCGTCTCCAACGTCAGCCTCTTTCTCGAACTGAATCTCCTTTTCGACCTCCTTTTCTTGCTCTGATGGTAGTGGGTCCACAGGTTGAGCTTCTTGTGTCTCCAAGACAATAGAAGGTTCTTCGTCCTTGAGGAGTAGCTGCGTAAACTTCGAGCTACCCTCGACCACATCTTGGGTGCACACTAGTGTAGTGCCCGCCAAAGCATTAATGTTATCCTTCTTCTTTCTAAAGAAAGTCATGTCCTTTGCTCCAAAACCTGCAACCTTTCTCAAATGGTCTGTGAGAGAATCTTTAGACATTCGGAGAGTGGATTGCAACTCTTGCACCGTTTGTGCAGGGAATGGACAAGGAGGTGGAGGAGTGGACACTACAGCACTTGCCTTGGAGCCGCTTGCTTTCTTTTTACCCTCTGCTATCTTTTGCAATGCACAGGCTCTCGATTTCTTCTCGTCCAGCATTACCTCGAGTTGATAAAAAATCTGAATAAGTTTAAGCTGCATATTCTCATCACTCTCAAAGGCAGTGGCTTTATACCCTTCGCACATAGCTGCACGGCTAAAGGATCCTCCAGAGAAGAAATCAAGGACACTGCCACCCTCAAGCATAAATTTCTGGACTAGGTATGTGCATGTCCTGGAATCTAATTGATGTGGCAAAAGAGCACCCGCGCCTCCTGCCACACTCTTGTCACCCCAAGGCCGATACAACCAGTATGCTGAAGCAAAGTACACAACCGTTATAAGTGGCATTGAAAAGAAATGGACACAGACCCTGGGTTTAAATCATGTTACCTGCTGCGCACTCATGATCGGGGAGGTTCTTCTCTATGTCCTCCACTTCTTTCAAGTGCTGTGGAAACTTCGAATACTCTTGAGGATGGTCCGCGTCGTTGAAGCATAGATTCAGGTCATTAATAGCAGGGGCAGCTGCTTGGTCTCTGGCCACATACATTACCAAAACGAGAGTCTGCAGCTCGCGAACACGAGAGGAAGGGTTTCTCTTTTGAGGATCATGGTACGCTCCCACCCATACACGACTACCCCCGTCTATAGTCTTCATGGCGGACAAGCATTCACTCAAACGATCTGGACTGATAAAGATCGTGATCCAATATAATTGCTAGTCCGTTAGCACAATGATCTGGTCCAAGAACTTCTGGTAATCCTCCATGCTCCATTTCTTGATATTTCTGAAATCACATCCAATAAACCGAGCAGAGGTATTGACCACATCAACTGACATCCCAAGAGGACTGACACGGTAGCATTTGAATGATTTAGATCCCTCTTCCACCGGTCCACGCAGATATTCATTAACCTTTAGGATAAGAGCCTTTGGAAGGTTAAGCTTTTCTGCCTCCTTGCGGCTATAATCACCTACACTGTTTGCGAACATTAACATCAAATTTTCCGTGAATATAGGATGAATTTTCCTCAAATCTGTCATGTTGTCAACATGAAGCTTCTTCACATCTTTGAGATATTTAAGGATTGCACGCTCGACGGTGCCAATCTTCTTCAGTTCGCCTGCACGGATTTTCATGACACGCCTTCCAGTGTAATTTTTGGTGGTCTTGATGTACGTGGTGGCTGTCATAATCTCTGTCAAGAGTCTTTGCAGATCCATTGGATGCATGGACTTTAAAGGTCGGCACTTGTTATTCGTGAACATTCTCAGCCGGTCCTTTACCACTATCGTCTCACCCAATTCATCTTTTAGCTGGTCTTCATAGAACAACTGAGCCACTTGTAGGCACATATTCCAAGTTTCATCATCCAAGTACACGAAGTAATCGTAGTCTCGCATGCTAAGTTTCTTCAAAGTCTGCTTCGCTATAGCGAGCCAATCCTGCACAGCATAGTAAACTTAGCATATTTGAAATATACGGTCTCAAAATTTAGCAATGCACAAGCTAACATGCATTGCACATGGGGGCCAATGCACATGAGGGCCATCGGAAATTGGGCGCCCGCCCAATTTCATAGACAAGGGGATGCAATTTAACATGCTAAATTCACATAGGGCCAACCAAAATTGGGCGCCCGCCCAATTTGATAGCCAAGAGGCTACAAGTAACATGGTGAGTTCACATGGGAGGCCAACCCAAATTGGGCGGCCGCCCAATTTCATATGCCAGGAGGGTTGATGAAACACGGTGATTGCACACGGGAGGCCTCCAAAATTGGGCGGGCGCCCAATTTTATGGCCAAGGGGATACGATTTAGCATGCTTAATGCACTTAATGCACATAGGGTCATTCGAAATTGGGCGCCCGCCCAATTTCATAGCCAAGACGCTGCAAGAAACATGATGACTGCACATGGGAGGCCTCCCAAATTGGGCGCCCGCCCAATTTCATGGCCAAGGGATTGCAATTTCACATGCTAAATACACATGGAAATCCCAAATTGAAGCCAATTTAATGAGAAAAACATGATCGCATCGACAATTAGAAATGACTTCATCAATATGCGCTATCTTGGGATAGTCCGCTTTTCCTTTCTTGACTTTCCATAGAATGCCCATTGATTCCTTAAACTGCTGTATTTGTTGAAGTAAACATCCCGATGGATAGTATTCTTGGTGATATCGTTGCTCTCTGGCTGACCTTCACATATTCATGGGAGTGAGGTTCCCTGCCCGGCCTACGACATTTCCTTTTTGGCGTAGAAGAAAAGATAAGATCTTTCGGATGAGCCCTTTCGCTGGCCATTCCAAGGCACGGTTGACAAGAATTTGGGCAAACTGCGGTAGTGTGATTGCCATTTACAATCGGTATTACGCATTGTCCAAATCGGCCGGCCTTCTTCCACTTCGATTGCGTCCATTAATGCGGATCAAAGGTACAACATCCGCACAAGGTGGATGCATCCGCACATTAATAAATGATTCATAGAGTGTATCAACATGTTGCGGGTGATGACCTGCGCAGGTCATATTTGCGTGTGCTTGATGCATTTTAAAGATATCCACCTCTATTTAAATTCAACTCCAAGAGGATAGATCCTTTCCCTGTGCTTAATGTTGATCAATGCGCTTTGTGACAGCTCACGTCTGCTTTCCTGGGTCAACGCCCCGCCAGATGTCGAGCACTTCACAATTTGCCTGTCATCTTCCTGTGAGCCTGTGTCAGTCTCACTCCCCCCATCGGATGCACCTGATGTTGATGGTGGAGTCGAATCTCTTCTTTTCTTAGACGAGGAAGCTATTGCCTCGTGCCGACTTCACTTTTTTCCTTGCTTTTCTGGTGGGGATCGCTTTCGGATACCTCCTGCTGCGATCTAATGCTAAGGTCCCGCTCACGTGATGTTCTTAGCATACCACCAAGAATCAATTTTTGAGTTGATGTTTCTGATCTTTTCTTTTTAGGAACATTTAACTTTTCGGATGACACGGCTGCGGGCTTCTCTGTGCCCTTCGATCCTTCACCCTTCCTAGATACTCCATAACGTGATCTCAACCACGCCGTGTCATAGACCTTTGGTTGGTTCTTCCCATGATACTCTGTGTAAAGGGCCTTTGATCGATTTTGTTTGTGATCGAGTATGTACTGTCTAACTGTATTAAATCCATCTAAAATATCTCCCCGTTTGGTGAGTCCAGATCTCTCAAGGCTTTCGTAAGAAGACAGGACCCAGCCCTTGGCCTGACACGAATGTGAAGCCTCAGTGATGCTTGCATGCATTAGTTGAGGATTGTAAGTCCCAAAGGGTAACCTGTATCCTTGAAATGACTTATCAAGCATGTCCTCTACGACAACCTCTATCTCGTTGGCAAACTCATTGCTCACAGTCATGTCAATTGCTATACCTGTGTTCTCCGTGTCCCGGGCTCAGCAAAGTACAAGCACAGATCCTTGAGGTGATTTGTGCTAGACTCAGGGTGGATATTGCCTACCTCTATGCACCAAGAAAATTTATCTGCTACAGCAGTCATTAGTTCCGGGACGACTTCAATACCATTGAACTGAATTTCCGACTCTGCTTCCTTTGCTGCAGCAAATGCCTGTGCCAACGGAGGTCCAGCTCCTGGTACACGTGCAGTTTGTTTAGTTCTTGCCATGGGTGCTGCATAACATCATTCATTAATCACATTAGTGGTGTGTGCAAGCATTAAAAGAAGGCACATAGAGGCTAGAGGCAAGAGGCAAGAAGAGAGGCAACCTAGAGCGTGCCAAATTGGGCTTAGATTTGCCAACCGAAGGGGAGTTATAAAAGGCAAGGCGGTTGCCAAATTGAAACCGCCCGATTTGCCACAAATAGAGGAGGTTTGCATGCAGGAACATATACAAGAGGAGAGAAATTGGGCCTCGGCCAATTTGCCGTGAGCGCGAGGAGGCTGCATAGAAGAGAGAGGCAGAGGAGACTAATTGGGCCGCCCAATTTGCCGTAGAGCAGGAGGTTGAAAAGCGTAGAGAGGCCGAGGCTGACCCAAGGGAGTTAAGAAGGCTTAAAAGAGACCACAGTGGTCCCAAATTGGCCTCACCTTGATTTGCCAACCCAAGAGACTTATGAAGGCAAGAGGATTTGCTGACCCAAGGGAGTTATGAAGGCAAAAGAGGCCAAAGGGTCCCAAATTGGGCACCGATTTGCCAAACCGGAAGGGAGTTATGAAGGCAACAGGGTGCCAAATTGAGCCCACCGATTTGCCACAAATGGAGGTTTGCATGCGTAAACATATAGGCAGAGGGAGACAAATTGGGCGCCCGCCCAATTTGCCATAGTGAGGAGGTTGAAAAGCAGAGAGAGTTATTGAAGGCAAAAAGAGAGCAGAGGGTCCCAAATTGGGCGCCCGCCCGATTTGCCAACCCAAGGGACTTATGAAGGCAAGAGGATTTGCTGACCCAAAGGGAGTTATGAAGGCAAAAGAGGCCGGAGGGTCCCAAATTGGGCCGGATTTGCCAACCGAAGGGAGTTATGAAGGCAACAGGGTGTCAAATTGCGGCGCTACCAATTTGCCGTAGGCGGGAGGGAGGTCACAAGCGCAGGAGAGGCCAGAGGGTCCCAGATTGGAAATGTGCTTCTGTGGTAATTAGAATGATCCAACGGGCCAAAGGGTTATTGGGTGCAGAGGAGATTGCTTTTGAGGTTCTTAGTAACAACCTAAAATGATGGATGTAGGATTGGGTGGACTCCTTATGGCCAGTGGCTTATCTCCTGCAGTAATGTAAAGAACTGAAGTTGAAGAAAAGAGCAGTACCTTTTCCTTCCTTCAGGGGTCGATTTTCCATGAAAGCAGTGGCGCCTGGAAGCTAGCAGTCAGCGCTTAGAAGAAATCACTTTGAACACGATAGGCGCCTGGATGCTCGGAGTTAGCGCTCAGAAGAAATCACTTTGAACACGATAGGCGCCTGGATGCTCGGAGTCAGCGCTTCGAAGAAATCGATATGAACACGATAGCCTCAAAGAATGCCGGAATGCAAAAAGGAATGGGCGGTTAGGTTTAACTGGTGAATGACAAGTGGCGGCCATGCAAGAGAAGAGCCTTAATCATAGACGGCTTTAACTAAATATGGACCAAAGGAAAGAACAATAAAAATAGACAGCTTTGCAATAAATGTGCCCGAAAAATTAAATGCGCTTTTTTTAAATTGACATAGACGTCTTGTAATTTAAATTTTAAATTTTGAAATCTCACGAGGCCCGCCCAATTTCAAATTTATATTACGGCCCGCCCGGCGCATTTTCAATTTCAAATTACGGGCCCGCCCAAATTTGATTTACGTCCCGCCTGAATTTGAATTTGAATTTATATTACGGGCCCGCCCGCCCAATCAAACTCTGGTGGGAGAATTGAATTTTGAATTACTCTCGAGGAAGCGGAGCGGCTAAGCCATTTCGTTCTCTCACATTCTTGGGCGGCTACTTGTTCAGCGGATGGCGTGCGATTCACCAAAGGTAAGTTTCTGTCGGTATATACGTTCATTCTTTGCCATTGTGGGTTGCATGCGCTGATATTAAGATGCCTGGATTGGTATAGAACATTATTGATGATAAGATTTGAGAAATAAATAGAAAATTTGAGAGATGTGTGTTCGGTCCCCTATACATAACTGATGTAGTCTATATTCTATCTCGGGTAGCATGGAAGCAGGGCCAAATAGGGTGGGTGCCTAGTTTGATTCCTGAGTAACATTGTATGAGTAGATAGACCTCCTGAATATGTATCATTCGTGGGTGCCTACTTTGATTCCTGAGTAACAATGTATGGGCAGATAGACCTCCCGAGTATGTATCATTCATTTATACCATCGATCTTGCAAAATTGGGTGGGTGCCCATTTAGAAAGAGTGGCTATGTCTCATTTATGTATAGCACCTGTGATATCAAATTGGGCGGGTGCCCAATTTCAACTCCTGAGGACCACCACAACAGGGAGCAAATTGGGCGCCCGCCCAATTTGGCGGCTAAGGAACATCTTGCAGGGGAGGTAATGGGCGGGTGCCCAATTTCAACTCTGAAGACCACTACACCAGGGGAGCAAATTGGCCGCCCAATTTCAGCCTAAGAAACATCTTGCAAGAGGGAGGTAATGGGGGTGCCCAATTTCAACTCCCGAAGACCACTACACCAGGGAGCAAATTGGGCGCCCGCCCAATTTTAGTAGCTAAGAAACACTGCAAGAGGGAGGTAATTGGGCGGGTGCCCAATTTCAACTCCTGAAGACCACTACACCAGGGAGCAAATTGGGCGCCCGCCCAATTTCAGCAGCTAAGAAACACTGCAAGAGGGAGGTAATTGGGCGGGTGCCCAATTTCAACTCCTCAAGACCACTGGGTGCCCAATTTCAACTCCCGCCCAATTGGGAGCAAATTGGGCGGGTGCCCAATTTCACCTGCCCAATTTACATTACAACAGGGAGAAAATTGGGCGCCCGCCCAATTTCACCAGCTAAGGACCATCTGTTGTAACTTTACTCTTGAACTAATTCATTTTTTTTTTGTGCAGGAGGTGTACCTATTCAAAGATGGTCGGGCAGTTGGCAAAGGGGCCATGGGAGCTAGGGAGAGATGCCACTTTAAAGACATCCCAGATGGACTTGTGAGTGTTGGTGTTCTAGCTGTGTTTGAGGGGCATCATGTTCTCTCTTGGCCTACTCCAGAAGCAAAAACCTTAGGTGAGGCATTGGGTTCCTTCATTCTCTGGAGGGAAAGTGATGTTCATGACTCCGATGTCGTGGACTTGCCGTCGGCATCAAAAAGACAGCGAGGGGGAAGCAAATGAGACACCATGTCGCTAACTAGGTACACAATAATTTTATCGGAGACCGACTGAAATTTATCACTCTTGTGCTGCCATCCCCGCAGTGAAGGGATTTATATCCTTCATTGGTCCGAAGATGCGGATGTGACCGGTTCTTGGGTATGAAGACCGTAGGGAGTGATCATTCTTCAAGCCTTTCCCCTCAAAGGTGAACTGAACTTCCTGTTCTAAGCATGTTTGACAATACCTAAAGCGGGCATGCTTTTGAGGTGGAATAATGATCTGGTTAGGGTTTGTGGGGTGAAGGTGTCGGAAATTTTAAGTGCAGCACACCGGGAACAAAGATGATCTGACGTCGAGCCGAGCGGTGGCAGCTTCGGAGATTGAGAAGCATCCGCAGATCTGGCGTAAATACACCTTCCATTCTCGTCGGCCAAAGAAAGCATCAAAGCCTCCAAAGATAGATCGGCTAACAACCAATGAATCCATCTTGAGGTATAGGAAGACCATGTGTTGCAAAACAGAGATGTTGTGAGAAATTCAAGAGGGATCAAGCTATAAACATGCGAAAAGGATTTCTTCGCCATGAAATCGAAAGTGAGGGACCACTTTTGTGTATGATATGTTAGGCAACAATATGAAGGGTAGAAGGGTACATCGACTAGTCTTGCAAGGCGTCGGTTAATACGTGAGAGAGCTTGGTACCTTGGTCTTGGGATTTCAAAGTCTGGGGTATCTCAAGTGGAAGGCGTAATTCAGCTCCGGTGCTCGAAAGGCCGAGCATGGCAATTCAGCACGATGATGAAGCACGTCGCGGCCACCTTGGCCTCGAGAGGCTATTTTTTCCATGTTTGTGAAGGAAAATTGTGAATCCTTACCTCACCGTAGCGGGAGGAATGATGATGGGATTGAGAAAACGTGAGGAAGTTATCCGCTATGTTTTACGAAGACATGCATTCTCGAAGAGGTCAACGCTGAAGTGATGGCACTCCACAGGCAAGAAGGTATCTCCGACAGATTTCATAGGGCGGGAGACGTAGCTTCAAGGGCGTCGGTATTGCTAAGAAGAATGGATTCTCCAAGTGTGACACTTGGGGGTTATCCGCATCGAAGTCTGTTGAAGACCAAGGATGAGGCCGAAAGGAGAATATTGCATGATCGGAGAAGGGCACATAGACTAGAGCAAAGAATCATGTCGCACCCAAGATCGTCATGGAGATCATTATCCCACGGGCATCCTCGAGACTTTGTATGTATCATTCACGACAAAATGGATCGGCAAAGACTATGATTCCAAAGTTGTTCGATTAGGTGAAGTCCCTTTGGAGACTAGATAAGCTAAAGACTTCATTGACAGGCGCTTACCCACGGCCATGGGAGAGGGTGCTATGGAAATTTTGCTTTGGATCTGTGGTGGGTCGGCGACTCCAACTTCCACGTAGGTTTCCTTGAATAGTATTTTGAAAAGGTTGGAGCTGCCTAATGAGTTTTGCGGGAGGCCATCTTGCCTTTGCCACGATCCATCAGTCCCCGTGATTGGGCAAGGGCCTTACGTGACACCACCTGGCTAGCGTCCCAAGTTGTCGGCCGTGCGGGAAGAGCATCCCCGTTGCCATCCCTCAACCCGAGGGACCCTCATTGAAGCGCCTCTAAAATTGATGTTGCAACTAGACAATGCATCCCGGACAAAACAAAAATAGGTATGTATTCTCATATCTTTCATACCTTGTATATCCGGTGTTTTCGAGGAGATTGAGTTAGGTTTTATGATGCCCGGCCATACACATGATGATATAGATGCTATGTTTGGTAATTTTTCATCTACCTTGAAGAAAGTCAAGTGCTAACCATGCCCGAGTTGTTGTATGAATTTCATAAATGCAAATCTCAACACGCCAAAGGCCATATCTTGTTCATAAGGTTCCGTTTGGAAAGGTTTCATAGAAGGGTATATCCCCGATGGGGAAGATAGATTGACCGGTCACACCGAGCCTCGACCTTTAGGTTTGCTATGAATGGTGGCCGGCCCGTCATGTACCATAAGGCTGGCCCCACGCTTGTGGATTGGCTACTGCTGGGTGGAATAAGAATGTGGAAAGAAGGAGAGGATGGAAAACCCCTAATGCCATCTCGAAACCAAGATGCTAGCACCTAAGAGCTCTCGGTCAAAGACATTGGTCAGCTCAAAACAAGATCCATAAGCATATCCTCCATTGGGTCGCATGCTCGACGAACAAGAAGGGCACACCCGAGGCGGCCAAATATACAACACAATTTCTGGCGACAATTGAATATTGGATGGGACTCTTGGAGCATCCGGGTAACATCACCAACGGAAGGTCCTTATGAGGACTTTTGGCCGCGCACTAGGCAAGATAGACTTGACGCACTGATGTGGTGGGCGTGGTGGAGCCAATTGCAACCATCACTCCTCGCTTATGTTGGTCCATTGAAGGATAAGCCCGTACGAAATTCAATCCTTTCAAGGATTTGAAGAAGGGCATGTTTCGTATTGGCACATACGATGATGTCTTGTGCCCAACATGGCTAGGGTATGCTACAGAGGAACCCCAAATGGATGATAAGAAAGATAACTTCGAGACTATCCAGGTCACTTGGTGGGAGCCTGTCCCTATTAGGAACCAGGTGTTCCCAGCCAACTATGTCAATTGTTGGAAGAAGAGATGGAGGCCGACGATTGCTAGTGACCGCATTGAGATAGAGAGTATCGACTACGGCAGGTCCTTGAATAAGAAGAAGCTATCAAACACCGCCAAGATTCCTACGCTTGTTGCAGAAGCATATGCGGCACTTGCCGGGGATGTATGTTAGTGTTATCGAAGCGTCTGTTTTATAAAAAGTCCACAATTCAAGGTATTGTCCATATTTAATGAAACTGTGCTTCATTGTTTTGAGGGGCTAATAGGGTATTGCATGAAGGATATGGGGAAGCCCCACTTCAAGCTGCACACAAAGAATGTTTCCGAGCGCCAATTGGAGATGGGGAAGGACCTATACTTGCTCTATGGTGCAGGGGACATTAAGCATGTGGTAGTTCTGGATAACAGAAACCTGTTGGGAAGGGCTCTTCATTTTGTAATCATGGTGGAAGGCATCTGAGCTCTAGCCTTGTATACACAATCACTAGGATGCTTAGAACCGGGAAATTTGTGTTGTCTACTAGCTGGATCCTTCCTTCTAATACTGCCTTTATATCTGAGCATAGGGTCAAGGCCGCCTGCACCTTACACTGAACCCCAGAGTGGCTATGCCAAGCGATGTTAGATGTGTGTTGTATGGGATCCCGGCTGGGATGGAGCCCATTCAGCGGATTGGGAAGGGTAGGAAAAGATACTGGGATGAGGCTGCCATGCCTGGAGACATGGATGAGAATTTTGTGGAAGGGGGGGATGCTGAATTCAGACCCGAGGCTGTTGGGGACATGCCTGGCACTGACTTCATACCTCTTGACACCACAGATTACACAATGGCAATTGGGTGACTTGTGGTTGTAGGGGGCTGCCTGCAACTTTTGTACATATGTCTTTGTTTGTTTTCATTTTGCATCTTTCTTTGCAGTTATTATGCCTGGAATAGAGATGGATCGTGCTGGTATGGAGCTTGGGAATGGGGCTGCTGTTAGCAGCAGTCCCGTTGCACCTGTTGGGATGAGGCCAGCTGATGGCGTCATTAACATTGAAAGTGATGAGGAGGTCCCATCTTCCCCTCCTCACAGACCTGCTGCTCCCGGGCCAAGTGTCCATGATGTAATTCACAATGCTGCGCCCTCTCCTGTTGTCTTCTCTCCGAACAGGGAGCGTGTGCAGGTGGCTCTGGATGTTGTGGCAAGCGTTGTTAACATTAACACCCTGGCGGAGTGTGTGGCTGCCTCTGTCAGATTGTTTAGGATGCAGCTTGGGAGGCTCTTTGCAGCATTGGAAGAGGCCGTCTCTCACATGGAATGGGAAGAGGTGGAGGTCACCACAGATGAACGGCAGCATATGCGGGCGCATATGAACCTCGCACGGGCTCTTCTTCTGAGGGAATTGCGGCGTATTGATGCTTTGGCCAGGCGCCACAACGCTGTGATGAACAACAACTAGAGAGTGTGATTTGCTCGATTTGCTTGCTTATTGTGTTCTTTCTGTGTGGCAGGTCGTATGCATGAGAAAAGGAAAAAAAAAATGGAAAATGGCTGTGCAAATGGACTGCAGGTCAGCCAAAAAAAGCTTCTGTTTGTTTGGAAAAACCAGATTTCTCTGTTTGTTTGATGGCTTCATGGCATTCAATGTGGAAAAAAAAGAACTGAAAAACTTAAAAAACTCAAGGGAAAACATGGTGTGATTGCATCTGCATGTGCATGGGAATAGCCCCTGCCCTTTAAGGGCGGGCAGATTGCTTGGAGCTGCGCACTGCGCAGGGGGTTCGAATCCCCCAGTCTGTGTCCTCATTCCAGTTCCAATTGTGCCTCAGGCTTCTTTGCTTGCTGTCAACGCCTGCCTCAGGTATGTGGTGCCACAGACAGGAAGCTTTTCTTGCACTCTTCTCTATTTTAAGAGCCATGGCTATTTCTGTCTTCTAATTTGGGGCCCATGCAGAAATATCTGCTGCTGCAATGGTATGCTCCACAGGTTGTGTTCTTTCATTCATTTTGTATTCACTGGAGGACAGTGGCGAATTCAGATGTCTTGGCTCCTTGCTCCTCTTCGTTGCTAGCTGAGCACAAGTTGGGTATGTAATCTGAATGAAAGAAACTTAGGCAATCTGCATGAGAAGACATCCAAGTTAAAGAAATGATGGAGAAATGGATTGGTAGGGGGTTCAAATCCTCTGCTTTGCTTCTCGTTACTGTTTGCAGGTGATGAACAAGCTCAAACTGTTGGGATGTGGCGCTAGTGTTGCAGGGAAGCTTGTGGGACAAGCCTCATTGAATACTGTCTTAGAAGCTTCATCCGCTTCTGCTTTAGTGCATCCAATAGTGGCAGTTGCTATGTTGAAGTCAAATGGCATCGAAATTCTTGGCAATGGATGTCAACGGGCCCTTGAAAATAGAGCCACATCAGCGTTTGACCCCATTCCGCAATGACGTGTACGCATGGGATCGCACTAGAGGGCATATCCCTGAGAATATTCCCCTATCTAATGGCTGGGAATTCACTAGAGCGCCCATCTGCGATATATGGTAACCATTCAATATGTATCTGTTTTGGTAATAAGGAAATGCCAAGCAGAGCAGCAGCATTTTGTCCATGTCTATCCATAATAGTACAATAATAAATGCTATATTTTTTTACGAAAGTGTTCATCCGGTGCCTTTTTTGGCTCCCGAAATCGGGGTCTCGCACGGACCAAAATCGCTTAAGCGAATTTCAAATTTGCAAAAATCGCTTAAGCGATTTTCAAAAAGGGGAAAGTGAAATTCGCTTAAGCGATTTTAAACTTTCGTCACCGAAAAATCGATCACCGCCGGGTTTTTTTTAAAAAGCGAAAAATCGCTTAAGCGATTTTCCACAAAGATATCTGTCATTGCCGAAATATGGAGGTCTCTTGTTCATTCCGTTTGTAGACCTGTTTGTAGACATCATTCAGCAAAAAACCTGTTTGTAGACATCATTCAGAGGGAAAGAATTAAAGGTATTGGGAGGATCTGCTCCAGAGAGAAACAACATCAGCCTCACACAGAAACACGGCGAATCCACATGATGTGGCATGTGTCCCGAACAAAGATCTCAATCTCACCACTACCTCACCAACACATGTGACAAGCTTTTCCAATCCACCAACACAGAAAAGACACCACTTGACCAACACCACCGCAAAGAAATAACAGCCTAAAAAAAAACCTATGAATAGTTCCCCAAATCGGAGCAGGGCAAAGAATCCGAAAGGAGGGAAGGGCTGCAAGGGATCCAATTGGAGATGGCAAAAAAGGGTGGATTGATTGGCTGGTACCACCGACTAAGGAAATATGGAATAAACGATCAAATCGTGGCAAAAAAACGGGGAAGAAGATCTGCGCGCCAATCGAGGCACGAGGGGTGATCGAAGGGGACTACAAGGCACTTTAGGATTGAAGGAGGCTCTGCTGGATCCGTCCAGAGACAGAGAACGATGGCCAAAACAGAAGGAACGGGTCTCCATATTTGCTTGTATTTCGACAAACGCTTTATTCCTTCGTGGCGGCGGGCCGTCGCGCGGGCAGTCTTGACGGCAGCGTGGCAGGGGCAACATTTCGATTTCCGTCGGCGGGCCTTTTTCGGTAGAGCGATTTTCATCCCCAAAATCGCTTAAGCGATTTTCGGGCGCCGAAGACCCCGATTTCGGGAGCCAAAAAAGACCCCGGTGTTCATCTCCTCCTCTTAACTGAAAGACCTTCGCTCTCCGTCTTTTCCAAATCAGCCACAAAAGCCAAGCCCTGCATATTTAAAAATGTTTTTGGGGTGGGGTGTCTCCCTTTTTCCGGCCGCCGGTAGTATTTTCCGGCCAAAAGCGTGATTTTGGTACCGGAAAATCAAGAACCCGGAATCGCAAATTTTATTCAGCCCGTTTCTTTTTCTCATGCGTTTCTTCAGTAACGTAATCAAATCGGGGATGGTTCTCCTCCCCCGTCTTAGAATCCGGGGCATGAGATCTTTATCGAGTCTGTAGTGGATGTAGCAGGTCTACATTGGATGTAACTTTTAGCAGGTCTACATTGGATGTAACTTTTAGGTTTCCTTGCAGTGGAGTTTTGGAGCGGCTATGGCCGCAGCTAGGAGAGCCTACTAACATTTTCTGTTGGTGTTGCCTTTTATTATTTCTCTAAAACGATGCTCAAGCTATGAAAGGAACAGATTTTGGGCTCAAAGTTAAAGAGATAAAGAGGGATAAATCACTTGGAATAGCTTCTGTAGAATCCTGTGCAAGGAATCGACTGTAGCTTGATCGTATATGCATGGTGGCAGGCTGTGAAATATCAGAGTATTAAGGGCAACACAGCTGCGATAGTTGCATTAGTGCTGGATCACTTGGAAGGAATGGAAAGAAGCTGAATATTACCATCAAACGGCATGCAAGGGCCCGCAATGCAAAGCAGAAAAATGCATGAGCTTTGTTCATAGTCGACACAGACAAGAAAGAAAGAGCAATCTGGGAATTTTCTAGCTTTTGCAGGTGATTTATAGTTCCAGTCTTTCACATGTGTTTGGAGAGTTAAGGTAGCCTTTTGTTTTTCTCCTTGATCTTATGCTTTCAAAAAGTAGTGTCTTTGCATGTTTTCAGCCTTTTGTATTTCTATGCTGCCAGAAGAGATCGTGTTACATGTTTCTAACTCTCAAGTGTTGTTTTCTTTTCTAACCGGGCGCAGGGGCTGAGTCGCTTGGCAATTTCGAAATGGATTTCATTAGAGAAAGAGTTTATGTGCAGGTAAGGTTGTCGGATCAACTCAACAGTGCTCTAAACTAGCATTTTTTTGCAGAACTAAGCATTTTGCACTCAGCATGTCTTTATTCTTACTAGCTAAAGGAGCATGTTGATACAAAGGCATTCAAGCAGTGTTTTTAGGAACGAGTTATGTAAACATGGATTTGGATTATCCAACCTTTTTTTATTTCACGTGAGATAAGAGATGCATAAAGATAATGCATCAAAAATCTTTGTTTTTAATCTGATTACCTCTGGAATCTTTTTCTGCTAGAAAGTGATGTTAAAAATTTTGTGGCCATAAAGGATGTTTCTCTTGGCATAACTTACTTTATTTTAGAGTGGAATTGGTTCTTCAAGTACAACCAGTGTCCTTTCCATGTCTGAGGATGTATTTCTTGCTTTTACAGAATTTAATGTGGCTCAAGTGTGCTCCCTTACCATGTGCCTGTTTATGATTTCTGTCACGGCTCCAAAATGGCTGAGAAGCAGGCAGCAACAGCTTCACCCGGCAACATCAGGTAGCCTTTTTCTCTCTCTTCTTTGCAAACATAGTTCTTTACGCATAGTTGCTTCTTGGATTGGACTAATTTCTTTACACATACAATGTCATGCGTTTTGTGTAGCAAAGCTTTTCCTTTACTTGCTGTTTCGTGGAAACTGTAATACTTTACATTTCAGCCTTACTTCTCCTTCAGCAAATTATTATACAAAGCCCTGCAGGCTGTAGGAATCACTCGGCTTGGTTCCCATTCGTACAAGGGAGTTATAGATCTAGACTTCATGAAGCATGAAGAATAAGTTTTAGGAAGCTCAGAGTGAACATGGTTGTTATGGATTTCAAATTTCGATTTGCAAAGCCACAGTTCTGGGTGGAGAGAGCTTTCAAGGTAATGGATGTTGCAACGACATTTATTTTTTTAATGACAGAACCGGACGTAGGTTTTAATGACAGAACCGGACGTAGGCTTGCAAAGGCATCTTTCTGTTCCTCCTTTATGCTTCTAACGGATCTTTCTGTTTTTCTTTCATGCAAAATGATATTTTTGTTAGAGCATTTGGGCATGATCACATGCTAAATATTTGTTTTGCTGCAGGTTCCTACCTTGGTACTGTCCATTATCAAAACTGGAAGGGCTAATCTGCAGCAATAGTAAATACAACATTGAGTTCAATGTAAGATGAGCTAATTCTTTTTCGTACTTTATTGTCCTCATGTCTATATGTGTTCTTCTGCCAAGGCTTAGATTGCCGAGCAAAGTAATTGCATTTTCAAAGTGGGTTGAGTACTATGGTAAAGGTGGCTATGTATGGCACACATGTCCAAAGAGCATAATGCAGCACCTGTAACATGTTCTTTTTCTACATCAGATTATACCTGCTTTCCTTGAAGGTAATTCTAATGAAGGAACTAAAGGCCAGTCAAATTTATTCTGACCTCATAGAAAGATGTGCTGTTATACAAATTGACATGTGAATGTTCATGCATTTGCAACACAAATGCATAAAACATGTCAGATGATATTTCTAACTGGATTTTCAGTGGATTTTGAGATATGAAATTGCACAGAATGTTTTTGCATGTTTGGCAAGATCATTTGGATTAGAAAGCTCTGATTGCTCTTTCAACTCACAGCACAAATGTCTAAAACATGTCGGACGATATTCAAGACCAGAGATTGCGTTTTAGTGTTCGTTGCCTCTTCTGCACGGCAATAGATTACTGGCTTCTATTTTCTCTAGCTACATAGTTGCCGGTTAGCTCGACAAGACCTTGCTCTGATCGGATGATTGCAGATCCGAGGTTTTGGCATAAATTACCTAAAGTCCGCACAAGTTCCAATTTGATAGGTGGATGGTGAACCAGGCCAAAATATGCCATGGAGTGAGCTCTTCAAAAGAAAGGTGTAGTTGAATGTAAAATTGCACAATTTATGGATTGTGAAAGGAAGACCACGAGTTATGTTGCAGATAGATAGTAAAGCATGGCTGCAAATTAGAGACAACAATGAGTGTCTCAAATGTTTGTCATTTTGAATATTTTTTGGAGGCTGTCCAACTCTGCAGATAGTAAGGCATGGCTGCAAAGGATATTTGGAATTAACAATGTGTGCCTCAAATGTTTGTCATTCTGAATACTTTCTAGAGATTGTCCAACTCTGCATCTTTTTTCTGATGTATTATGCATCTGCTCTGTTTCAGGATCCTTATCCGATTGCTACGACATTTGCAGTTTTAAAGATATGTCCATGTCTTGACGCCTTTCACCAACCTGCATTATATGGTGAGATCTCTCCAGTTGGGAACTGGACTTCATCTTTATAAATTATTGAGCAAAGCCATATCAGAAATTTGAAGTCTAAACTTGCACATATTTTATGGTTTATTATTGATGTTTATGTCTTTAGTTATTATTGTAACTTCCAATGGCCCTGGTTGAAACATATGCTGGATTTAGATATGCGACAATAGAATAGCAACTTCTGGAAGTGCATAAATCTGTGCCTCGAGCCCTTCGTTGAAGGTATTGCTTATGGTGTGAGCAAAGTCATATGAATGTATTTGAAGTCCAAAGTTGTATGATGTGAACGGGAATTAATTGGAGCTTTCAATCTGTTTATGCATGTTGCTGTTTGTGATGTCTTTGCTTTTGGTTATTTTTATACTCCTCCATTTGTCTATGATTGGCATTCACTAGCTGTGCCATGCCACAAATTTTTTTATTTTTTTTGAAAATATGCCACAATTTGCTTGGCTGCAATCTCTTCAATGTCTACAATCCATTTTCTAAACCATTATCTAATTGGACCCTAGCTCACTTGAGCTCTAATGATGATTTGCTCCTAAATCATCAGCACTGAAGATATGTTAGCACATGTGCTCAGGATATTCGAGAAACAAGAAATGATTTTGTCTGGCTGAATGCCTTTTCTGCAATATGTCATTATAATGTCTCAAAGTATCTGAAGGCAGGACAAATCATCTAAATTCAATTTAGTTGAAATGCCTTAGTTTAATTGTTTTATTTTAACCAATGACCTCGCAAGCTCCTCGAGGATAGGGGTTATATATGTGGTGCCACTATCCTATAATTTAGTTTTCTTGCTTTTGTAAAACTGTAAAATTGTTTAGAATGTGTCTACTCTAATGTAATTACTAATGAACTACAATTTTGCCGATGCTTAACAACGTTGTGAACATGAGATAACTTGCAAAGGTATGTACTTGAGATCATTAATAATTATATGCACTTTTTGTTTATGCCTATCTTTGCAAAATGATACGTTATTTGAAAGTGTAACCACTCTTGGATGGTTCTTGCATCACTTTTTTATGGTTCAGGATATACTGGACATGTACCATTTGGAATATACCATGTTAATGCCAGTTTGATCTATAATTACAGCCAAACCCTCAAAACTTCGTTATGCACGCCCCTCCCCCCAAACCCCGCCCCAAAACCGCCCCAATAAAGCATTGTTTTCTCTACTAAAATCTATAAACACAAAGTAAGTACATTTATGATACTGTCATTAAGCAATTTCATTAACAAAAATAATTATAAAAGAAAAACAATGTCCATTCTTGTAAATATCAAGACGTGTTATTGACGGAAGTTGCGTACATAGATGTTGAAGGCCGAGTAAAAATATATGTTAGGACAGTAGCCCGGCAACGCCGGGCACATGTTTACTAGTTCTTATTATGACATACATTCCTTGTTTCCCTAATCCTTCTCTTCTTTTATCCTTTACCCACTCCATGTTCATGTTCTTAGAAGATTTTCTTCCCTCGGATTTTGAAACCTGGAAGCGTATGGTCTTCTAAGATAAGTTATTTAATTTCTAGTCCTTGATTTTTGGCCTTTTAAGGAAGCATATGGCCTTCTAAGATAAGTTATTTAATTTCTAGTCCTCGATTTTTGGCCTTTTAAATCATTTGGGCGCCTTCTGGTTTCCTCTCTCCTTAAGGAATTACGTTGCTTATCCTTTGCTTCTCCTCTGCCTCTTTTTCAGCATTCTTGTCCATGTCTATCCATAGTAGTTCTAGAAATGGTGTTTTCCTTCGTTTCACCGAATAGAAGGAAAACAAAGTTCTAGAACTACGAAGGTAGTTGCAATTAGTTATTTTGTCCTTTTCTCTTGTAGCTCCCTATTTAGGTTCTTCCTCGTCCCTTTCTTCCTCATCAGCTCTCGTTGCATCTCCCTTTCTTCTTCCAAGTGTTGGGCCCCATCCCCCCACCCTTTTTTTCCAATTGTAAACTTTGTGTAAAGTAACATCTTGTTGGAGGCCTAGTGCCTGGTTGAGGCCTTCATGCCTAGTTGGGACCGTTGTGCCTGTTTGAAGGCCTTCGTGCCTGGTTGAGGCCCTCGTGACTGGATGGAGGCCCTCGTGCCTGGATATCCCTAGTGGCTTTTGGTTCATTTTCTTGTGTATGCAGGGAAGCAATTGGTGGGCTTTTTTTTTCCATACTTTGGCATTTTGGACGAAGGTGTTGGATTCTAGGCACAAGATGAAGTTTACTGAGAAGACAACTCGAACATAACTTCAATTTCAACTTCTTTGTTATATTGTAGTTTCATCCAACAAGGTTGGTCAGCATGCGGGTACAAATTCTATTATAATGACCCTAGCATAGGTTAGTAATCCCATTACCATCAGGGTTTTCCTTGAAAACCCGAAAGGGCGAAGTTTTTTAATGCCATCCATAATGGTTTCACTAACTTGCTATCACTATGTATCTGTTTTGGTAATAAGGAAATGCCAAGCAGAGCAGCAGCATTTTGTCCATGTCTATCCATAATAGTACAATAATAAATGCTATATTTTTTACGAGAGTGTTCATCTCCTCCTCTTAACTGAAAGACCTTCGCTCTCCGTCTTTTCCAAATCAGCCACAAAAGCCAAGCTCTGCATAAATGAAACGCCTGCCACTTGGCCACTACCCACCTGCTAGGAAGGACTCCCAAGAGAATCTTCTGCATAGTGAAGTTCCAAAGAGGGCTCTCACCCAGGACCAAGCTGCCCCTACCTCTGTGCATAGGACAAAGCAGTGCTCAATGGTCTCATGTCGCCTCCCACATAAAGGGCATGTTGCTTTTTTCTTTAACAAAGGGAAGACTAGGAGTGCATCCCCATTATGTCAAAATCATTGTCCTACTTATCCATGTGGACTAGACCTAAAAAGACATTTCCTATTAGCTGGCTGGTTTTTTCCTCCATAGCAAAGAGAGATGCAATTTTTACTTGTCCATGTGACAATCTTAGACCTATAAGCGCCTTTTCTATTAACTTGCTTAGACTAGTTTTCTCTTCCATGGCAAAGAGAAGTGCAATTCTTTTTGCCCAAGTTGTGCCTGGCTTTGTCCGATAATTACTAGTTTGAGCCTCCACTTTGTATAAGATAAGATAAGATAAGAACAAACTTCAAAAACTATAAAATCCTAGTTTCAATAGGAAGGAGCTTTGTTGAGTGGCAAAATGGGTTGTTTCATTCTAATGCCTAATTTATTTAATTTTTTGGATTGAAATAATTCCAAATGTTGTGAGGTGGTTGTATGCATTGTTGTGCAAATTCCAGGGTAAAGGCTTGTTCCGTTTGAAATCACAAATTTTTTGTTGAGCTAGTGCATGGCAGGAAAAATTTCAGTAGATTTTTATGCATATTTCTACAAGAGCAATATAAATTTTTTATTGAGAACTTACCCGACTAATTGAGGGAACAATAGAAAAATTTCTAAATTGGTTTAATTTTGTCCTAACACAGGTTGCATAAAATCAATGAGTGGTTAATGCAAGAAATGTTTAATGCCTCAATTTTGGCATGCCGTATCTAACCATTGTTCAGGGGCATAAAAAGGCAAGGTGGTACGTTTCTTTCATGGCCTGGATCATTTCTATTTGGGGTCCAAGGAGGATAGAAAGCAGATCCATATTTTTCCTAATTTCCCCAACGGGATGTGGCAGTATAAATTACATATCTCAAAAGCCAATGCATCCACGAAGAAATCAAAGAAGAGGTCCAACATGATGTTTTGAGAAATGGTTTCAAGAAGATTGCAGCTAAACAGATTGTAGCGTATATTCGGGGTACGGCTAGTGAAGGCATAATGTAGAACTATTAATACTATAGGCAAATAGAAAAGTTAGTGATATGCAACAAACTTGAAAGCGTTGCTATTCCTGAAATTCTATCCTATTGCAACTCAATGCATAAATATAACAGAAGAAAATACAAAAAAAGAGACGCCATTATTATGTCTATAAACATGCTACATTTGAAACTTGGGCAGAAAATCCTTTTCCATCTCTACACTTCATCTGCAAAAATATCAAGCAAATGCAAACACTTGACAGTTTATTCTGATTATCTTATACTTGCTGTAGTTGTATCCCTTCATTATCAATAGTCTGATAGTTCAAATGCTTATCTCTGGAAAGTTGTCAGAAAACCAATGCTTTTATTGCTACAATTATGATAACTGTCGAAACAGTAGCAATATGGCAATGCAATAGTGCCCAAGGTCTGTCGGCATATAGAATAAAGTTTAAGAATTTAACATAAGAAAACATAAATGAGTGGTCTGTAATGTACATGTGAACTGGAACAACCTTCCAGCTAAAGCTAGAGAAGCCAAGCAATCATTGCAGGCATTCACAATAATCGTGACCGTGAATGCCTGCAAATTGCATGGCTGATTTTTTCACCACCTTCTTCTGCATTTATCTCATTGGCACATATTTCGTGCATAAATCCACCATGGTTAGTCCTATCCTGCTTTTTGAGCAGCAGGAGCTCAGGACCCAAGAGATTGCCCCACTTGCTGCCCTTCAGGATCCCTTCTCCTATGCTCTTGCAGAACTTCCTCTTTCATGAGCCTACTACATCATCATCAATACTCATCAAATTTGACGACCAGAAATGTGTGGCGCTTTATCTTCATTAAATGACTCAATGAAATATGGAAGGAGAAAATTATGTTCCCATCTTTACTATCAGTATTTATAGAGGTGCTTTTAGAGTACTTAAGTATCATGTAAAAGTCTAAAATAGGACAAAAAATACTAGATATTATCTAAAACAAAAATACCTGGTCAAAGAGTGATACTGCATCAGCTGCTCGCTTGTTATTGAAAGATATGATTACATTGTTCTACAAGCAAACACTGATGGTCAGCACAAGGAAAATGATACAAGATTGAATCATTCGTTATTAATCAAGAAATGGATAGGTTCAAGGACCTTAAGCTAAGTTATAATTTTTCTCCACCCAGTTTGCTTGTTATATTTACTAAAACCAACCTTGTGCCATCAACCCTAAATTTTCATGAAGAGTCTCAATAGTTTAAAATGATGGACAACTCCCCAAAGAAAAGGAAACTTCATGATACTAAAGGAGTGATGTGGTGACTTCTGAGAAAGTAAAGCGGGCAACAAGGGAAAAAAGCAGATCTTTTCAAAAGAAGAGATATGGTAGGAATCAAAGAAGACCAAATGCTGATATTGGAGCGTTCTTTGGAGCAGCCAATCGAATCATTTTCTTTCGAACTTTTTCTAGACCACCCTCCTTGCACATCCACAATTTTTATGTTTCCGGTCTCATAGACCATATGGATCTTCCAATGCTTCTGGTCTCACAGACAGTATGGATCTTCCATAATCATTAATAAATCTTAGGCGTTCTGTGGTACTACAATCACTTACAGTCATCCTATTTGATATCAATATAGTGCTCAAGCACGCTGGATCTTCTAGGAATGTTTGCCATAAGTCCGTTCAAGGAGATAATGCATCATACCATGGATGCATTCATTGTACCATAATGCACCTTGTCTCGCCAAGCTCTTTCCACAGAAATGCATAGATGTCATGTATTGTTTCTGTTTTGTGGACAAAAACAGAGACTTGTGGCACTTCGCTAGGATGACTTGGTTTTAATACGAATCAAAATTTCTCAACCGTCCAAAAGTTTAAGCAGAGAACATGGAAGTTTAGGACAGAGGTGGGGAGTTTGCCCCCAAATAAATTTATGCCTATCTAGCTGAACAAGACATTTAAAGAAAACATGAAATTCTACCAATTCTTTGGGAGCATGCCAGCAAGGAATTTTCTGCTTATTAGATGAGCAGGGCATCTTGAGATAGCTGAGTCTGCTCTATATACACAGCAAAATGATCTCGTCGAAAGTGTCCACTTGCAGCTTATCTCTTGAATTGTAATCCTATTAAGCCTATAGGCTTCAAAGAATCCAACATCATTTAGGGTGTTTTAGGGGAGAAATCATGGATATGGCACTAAAGAGCTCGCTTGTGTTCCTTATATAAAGTTGACCAACGCAGCATCTAGACTGCCATAAGACCTATTGTATGATCTCTACGATCATGAACCAGATGTCCATTGCAAAAAATCTGCTTCTTTGGCGACAGACTGTTGTTTGATCATTTTTGGCTTGAGGAAGATTTCCTAGTGAAGCAACAACCAGTTGACTTTGATGAAGAGAGTGGTGATGGTCCCTTAAACTTCCTTGGGGCAAGCCTGGAATCTAAGCTGCTGAGGAGGTTGCGTGTAACAGCACTTGCTTCACTCTTCCTAACTCCCAAGTTCTACAAGAGAATTCCATGTAGTTTACTTGTCCGTAAACATGTCAATTTGGCATTGGATCAAATAGGTATATGAGACCAATTTCAACAAGCTAATGAAAATAGGAGGTGAAGTTTTTCCTCCTGCAGCAAGACTGGCTAAAGTGCACCAATGATGGCCATGGTAGCACTTCATGGTATTCAACATTTACATCTTAAAGGAGAAAGAAAAACATCTTAGTAAGTTGCAATCTCGCATGGGGAAAGTGCTGAATATGCAGAATAAACATTATATGCTAAACATGTATTTAATTAGTTAATGAGGACTTCCACTTAGTAGCTTTTAGTTTTTCCATAAATAGACTAGCCTGCTACCCATATCATGTATCTTTATGACACCTATTTTGTTGTCATTCTCTCTAATATGTTTTCTTCTCTTGCTATGCACAGTACTTTTTCAAGAAGGTGGGGCTAGTATCTTCCGTAAATTCGATCAACAAAAACACTTTACCCAAAAGAACTATGCTAAGGTGATAATGTTAAAAGCAATAAAATTCAAGAACTAGAGATCTTCTCAACCTAATTTTATCCCCACATTTTTACACAGGCCATCGTCAGGATACAAAGAAAAGCATAAATGTGTTATGTGGACTTAGATCACCTGAGATTTTACCCCATGAAGAGCAGTTTAATGCAGCATAAGCAAAAAAGTTACAGGCAGATCAAAAACTATCTCTTATACGCATATATTACTACTAGAATACCTAGGTTTACCCATGTCCTGCTAGATCTGTCTAGCAATCACTAAGACAAACACTTGATGTCGAAACCCAAATGCAAGACAAATGTAGACTACAATCTCGACATGGTAGTTTTCACATATGAAAGAAGGTATCAAAAACATGCCTGTGACCAATACTAACTGACGGAAGACCAGAGACATCGAGAGGAGAAACATCGGCTGAGGGGCATCCTGATGTATATAGATAGTCCAGGCAACTGCTCCATTTTTCATTTACGTGCTGATGTTTCGTGGTCGAAGGTTCATATGGAGTAGCTATGACAAGAAATCCCTCCTTTGTCAACAATTCAAGAAACAGACTGGATCAAATATTATCGTGTTAGATTGTTAAAGAATAATAAAAGATTTGGCAAAACAGAATCAGATTAATATACCTGTAAGTGAGTTTAGGCGCTGCACCTATAAAAGCACCACCCAAAAATTGGAGAATGGCCTTGGGCTTTTGCCTCTTAATTCTTGGGGGACTGTATAGTATGCAGTCTCCTACCTGATGAAATGAAACCAACCCTCTTTCAAACACTTGAGGAGGTTGGAATGCAGCTGCCACAACTACCCTTCTATGATTCCTGCTCAATGTCGAACATGCATTGGATGGCCAGCCAAGCTGGGACCATTTTTCAGGGCACAACCGAAATTAACAAAGGAGTCTTTGTGCAGCTAGCTGAGCCGTCTTTATGCAGCTAGAGATAAGCTGGAACTATAGCCAGAGCCACCATCGCCAGAACATCGGTTAGCCGGTTTCCAGAGTGGCTGCTAGCAACAGAAATGACCGCCAGTTTACAGCTAATAATATATTTCGAGCAGGAGCAGTTATTGGCATATTTCGGGCATATACTGGCACATACTTGGAATATGCCACAAATCCACATGGACGAGGGTTTCCCCCTAGGGGCAACCCAACAAAGATACGTCTAGATGTATGAAGTTAGTCCTCATACTGCTAGTAGGGGCCTTAATGCTAACCCTTTTGGCATAGTCTAGCCTTTAATGATGTGCACAATATTTGGGGCCGAGGTGACTCCCATCCCTATTTGCATCGCCCAATCGCTTGATGTGCACAATATTTGGAGCCGAGATGACTCCATCCCTATTTGCATCACCCAATTACTTTCCATGTATGCCAAAATATTTAATTTGCCGCATTATCTTTAATATTTCACACACGAGGCTCAAATTTTTGCTAGCAAGAGGTAACATGTGCTTAAAATTAAAAGAAAAAAAACTATACCAACACATCTGCAAATCCAAGGGTTGTATTGTATATTCCCATTTGGACATGTTCTTTAATAAATGCATTGTAGTTGCAAGTTTGAGTGGAGGCTGCGATGGATCTATTGCAGAAACACACTTGGACAATATTTGGTCTGTGAAATGATGGTAAGAATGAAATGCCTAATTTTTCAATGTAGTCTTCATGCAGAGGCATATCTAAAGATCATACCAGTTCATAAAAATCATCTGTAGCTGCAAGTTTAACCACAAAGTTGTGAATTCTGAACAGTTCCACAGGAATAAACAAAGTTGTGAATTCTGAATAGTTCCACCAGAATAAAATACTGGGCAACCAATGCATTCTCAATGATGCACATGGTCGATGGGTCGGCCTAACTATGGACTCCATATGCCCGTGTGTCTCTTGGAAAACAATTACCAGCAAGGTTCCTGGACTCTTGAATATTGCTACAACTTATATCAGGCTTATATCAGACCTGATCTATCTAGCAATTATGTGTCGATCTGAAGCATTCTTCCGTAAACCGTCTCTTCATGGCTTACATCCTGGAACAACTTATAGCTTATTCTATCAGAGCAAAGATGCTCCTCTAAATTTATTCACACATTCAAAATGCACCAACTCAATCTACAACTCACAGTGGCATTTATCCACAGCCCTGTCAATCTGGTCAGTATCAGAATGGAAACATGTACGTTAATAGCCTATCTAATAGCAATATTTGTATAATTGGCATAGGCAACAACCAGATGACGTAAAGATGATGCAAAGAACTTGGAAGGTAAAAGAGCCATTGACAAACAATTGATCAATATCAAGCATATGCAAGAAAATAAGAATTAAATGCTTTGTAAAGCAACTTCAAACTTTAGCATAAAAGGAGTTGTGCATTTACTTTGATGCTAAATTGCAAGAGATGTTGAAATAAAAAATTGAGAGCTTTTCTCATAATAGAGTACCTTCTTAACTACCAACCTTAGATGAGATAAGTGAAAACAACATTGAGGAAGAACCAAATTTGTTTAAAACTGCATAACGTTACGCCAAGCCATACCTATTTTGAAACTGGATAGCCATAAAACCACAAGATGGGCATATAAGGTAGGCCATATAACCTCAAGATGGGCTTATGAAAAAATGCTTGCAAGAATTTAGCTACTCGTAACATATTATCAGATCGTGATTGTGGTTAAAGGATAAAAAAGCCAGCATTGTGACCTGTATTTCTAGAATGGGGCATCTTGAATGGGTCGAATAATTGGAATCGTGCAGAATCACCTTTCAGCCCAGGCTGCCCACTGAAATGTCACGTAAAAGAATCACATTAATATATGTCCTTGTCCACTACCGAAATGAAAAAGTTGGCCAAGGCACCATGAAGGAGCTACCAAGGCTCGAATTTAGTAGCCCATCCAACTGGGAAAAATGCTGCCTTCCATTTCATGTTACCAGAAAAAAGATTGCCTATTTTCCAGATTTTTTGCAAAAAATTGTCGAGAATTTTTTAACTCGTCGGAAAATTTTAAGAATGGCAGGATTTTTCGGGGCCAAACCCCCCTATTTTTGAAATACGAGAGCTAGTGTTCTTCCAACACAACAAGCTTTAAGCCACATCAATACTCAAGTAACTTAGGGTCCGTTCACATGTAGCCGTCAACAGGAAGCATTTCTTGTTAACATGAACCTAATTTTAGTGCACGGGTCATACAAAGCCATCAACCACTTTAGGCCTTCCTTCTTTATTGCAAGAGCAGTTCAAAATTTCTGGTTGCGATGAAGAACTTTGAGCCACGTTGTTGAGAACGAACGGATTCCTGTCAATAGGATTCCATTCAACCGAGGGCAGGAACCGGCTGAAACAATCCGTGTGACTGAACTGGACTCCATTGCTATCATTCTGCTGCATGTGACCCTTCAGTTTTCCACGGCTATCAACGGCTACATGTGACCAGACCATTAGATTACCAACCACACCTGAGCAAAATACACGTATCTAAATTTCCTTCAAAAAACCACAAATCAATGGTCTAACACTTAACAAAAAAACACAGAGCAAAGCTACGGAGGTGAAACATGGCTAAAGCTGCTATCTCCGGCACTGCTGTCGCTAGTTCTAGGGCTGCCATAGCCAAGAGGGCTCAGCCCAAGAACTGCAAGACCCGTATGATCCGCCACCTAACTGAACAATCATCTGCTCCCTTGTCATCGATGGATTCTGATACTGGTCTCGGCAAAACAAACAAATCTGAATGCATACAAATTGGATGAACGAAAAAACAGAACCTGAAGCAGTAAAGAGGATCCATTCAGAAAAATCTGAAGCATCAAAAACAGAAGAGCATTTAGAAGAGAAAGAGAGACAGCATTAAATCCAAAATCATGCACGAGATGGGATTCAAATTCCAAGGGGAAAAACTAGAAACAGATTAAGTTAATATGACACTTATTTTCCTGTAGCAAAATACATCGTCAGAGTGGTGCTACATCGTCAAAGTGGTGCTATCTGTCTATCTGTCTGTCTGTCTCTCTTGTCTGTGTGTCTGTGTGTCTGTCTGTCTGCGTGTCTGTCTATCTAGATAATTAGATAATGGTCGGTTTAAGTGATATCATCCGAAGCATGGCTGTGGTTTCTAAGGAAATGTGGGCGTCCACACTACCACTCTCTTTGCCAGGAAAGTAGTAAACAGTTCCATCACATGCTTCAGGAAGGCATGTCATATCCATAGGTGGCCCATGTCCGAAATCAGATTCATAAATGGGAAACTTAAAGGAACTTCCAATCCGAACCGAAGTGGCATGGTCAGTATCATGATCAAGGTCTCCATATGCAATCAGGTCTAGAATGGCATCAATTTTTTCATTTGTGAAATTGTGAATGGTATTTTTCAGTTGCTTAGCTGCTAGCAAAGGATCAGACAAAAGTTTTCCTGCACAAAAAACAACGCTCAACATCAGAGCACCATTTCCAAAGTAACCTTTTGGAAATTTGATGCTCCTTTCTCTGCAGTTCACTGGGAACATGAGCCTGGTGTCTTGATCGTCAGCAATTTGTCGCGCCTCGGTTATCTTGGACCATATATGTGCTGATAGCAGCTGAAATGCACTTAGAAATTCACCATCTTGTGCCCTTTCTTTTAACTTTTGTATTACTTTGCTGTTGAATGTGAAACACCTTGTGAGAGTTTGGTGATGCTCATTTGCTTGCTCGGTAGAGTATTTATAGTTATTTGCAATCTCTTTGATGCTTTTGAGATGCCTGGAGGATTTGAGTTGATTTGCTGTGAGATAGTACATAATTTTTGGAAAAAGGGACACATTTTGGCCCCTACAAATCTCAGCCCAAGTTTTGACAAAGTGCCATGCACTCATGCCATCACAGATCTGATGGCTATATCTGAAAGATATTGAAATTGCCTCGTTACATATTTCGGTAGCCTGTCATGTCAAAGGTAAAAAACATTAGCTCAGTCTTTTAAACCGAACTTACAGCAAAACCGAACTTACAGCAATAGAGCAAAAGTTAATTCCACATATTACACAATTCAGCAACCTGGATAATAATAAGAGGAGTATTGGATTGCCAAGGCCAGGATGTCCGATGGCCAAGTTTTTGAGCCAGGCCAGCGCATCCCTCAACCGAGGTTTTTGAGTTCTGGAATTGATCCACATTTGCATCTGTGCTTGCTTCTATAAACAGAACTCCATCTCCATTACAATCTACCTCCAAAATCCCATCTTCTCTGCAACACAATCTTCCTGCAAAGGGATAGAACAAATCTAATGCCTTTGCAAGGCTGGTTCTCAGGTTCTCAACAAATGCTCCAAAATCGAACCCTTTGGGACGATCATAGAACATAATTCTTGATCTATATGGTATATACCATACATGGTGATCAATCAAGCCCAACACAATCTTGCCCCTAGTTAGATCAACATTTGGCCTGACGATAGTAACTCGGTTCACTGATACATTCATCTCAAAATCTCAGATGTTGATATGCTACTATGGTATGGCAGGATATATAGAGTTGATACTGGCATGTTAAAATCTTACCTTGACGCTGTGAAATGGCAAGAGGGAGGCTTTAACAGGCTGCAACAGGTCTTCAACAGAGATTTTAGCAGATTTTCGCTGGCTGCAGCAGGTCCATTAAGAATGCGATCCCATTTTCCATTCTTGATATGGTTGCCACATGGCAGCCATTCATTGGATAATACACAAGAATGAACATCAACTTACCTTGACGTAAGGAGATATGGTAGTCTCAATTACTGTTCTGAAGCTATGGAGCTTTAGATGTTTAAGGCCCATGCAACCATTGATGGACAACCCAACGCAAATTTAAGGCATGGATTGATGGGGGACATGGGCGCACATGGGGAGGCTCCACCCAAATATGGAAATTCTAGGTTGGGCGCACATGGGGAGGCTCCACCCAAATATGCAATTCAATGGTCAAGATTGAATGTCTCAATATAGCATGTTTTCGAGTTATTTAAGAGGCATGTGCACAATCGTGATAAAATCACCAGCATATCTCTGCCATATTCCTGCCCCTTGCATGTTATAATAAATGGTCTACTAAACACACAGTGTTTTTGGGGATTTTCGTGATTTTAACATGACCACGTCAGTATTGAGAGCGCTTTCATTTAAGGACGCCCACCCACTCTCAAGTTGAGGCATGACCCTAATAGACAATGATATAATCATAATGGACCATGTAAGGAATCAATTATTATGATATAATCATAATTGACCATGTAAGGAATCAATTATTATATGTATGATATAATCATAATTGACCATGTAAGGACATTGACATGGACTGTTTAATTGAGGACATGACACTTATGGACAATGAGAATAGCTATAATGGACCATGTAAGGAATTCACAACTATTGTAAAGAGGCTTATAGGAGCTTTAAAGATTTGATTATAATATCGATTATAATGTAATATAGCACAAAAACTATTACTCGTAACTCTCTAAATGCAAGAACACTCTAAGCATATATATATATTTGCTTTACATAGAAAGCTTGGAAAACAAGCGCAATGGAATCCCAAGTGTTGGATTCTCTGTTGAGAGATGGCAGCAAAATTGAGGACTTTGTTGTGCCTCAAGACTTGCGACCCAATGTAGCATATGATGAATATGAAGAAGAAGATAAATCACCTGTGGTGGATATGGGTGCCATAATTGAGGGAGGTTCTGATGAGGCTGCAATGCAAAAATTGGTGGAGGAAATAGATTCTGCCTTTGTCAAGTATGGATTTGTTCAGGTTAAAAACCACGGCGTGCCTCCAGAGGTGATCAAACAAATGGAAAACACTGCTATGCAGCTGTTTGCCCTGCCTGCTGGATCCAAAGAAAAAGGCCTCCGTTTATCTGACTCCTACATGGGCTATTCTCGTGGTGGTTACAACAAGGGCGTGGTAAATGGCCAAATGCTATGGCATGAGGGCTTCCAAGTGCTTCGAGACCCTGAGTTCTACCAACATTATGCTCATGCTATTATGGAAGAACATGCTCAAGAATTTTGGTACCCTCTTGTGTTTGGTCATGTTGTCTTTTGGTCTCATACTTAAAGAATGCTCTTTTTCTTCTTCTCATTCATTTGAGAATGATGTTTTTAACTTGTTGACGATTCTTTGCAGCACCATTATTGAGAACTATCTATCCTCCATGGAGAAGGTATCCAATCTTCTTATTGAGCTTGTAGAGCGTGCATTGGGTCTAGAACACACTTACCTTACTCGACTTTACAACCCAAAGAGTGTGTCACTTCGTTTTAACTACTACCCACCTTCACCAGACCCCATCAGTAATATTGGCTTGCCAGCTCATACTGATACACATTTTTTGACCATTTCCTATCAAGACCTTGTGGGAGGACGCCAGCATTTCATAGATGGTAAGTGGCGTAATTGTAAACCGCGTTCAGATTGCCTCATTATTGATGTTGGAGATACTCTACAGGTGAAGCAGTGCACCTATTTCTCCTTCTCACTTTTGATGCTTTCTCACAAGAGTTGTTGTTGTGACAATAGGCAATAAGCAATGGGCGATACTCTGCTATGATACATAGAGCTGTCGTTAATCCATCTAAGCCTAGGTTGTCCATGGCATACTTTGTCACTCCAATCGCAGACACTATAATCCAACCGGCACTACCTCTGATAGATGACAAGCATGTAGCCAAGTATAAACCATTTACGTGGAAAGAATATCGATCCAAAATAGAGGAGATGAGGCATAACAATATGGCGGGAACTACTGTCCTCAACGAATATCTCATAGTAACATGAAAGGATCTTATTAGATTTATGACAATTACTACTATTATATCATATATTATTGCGAAGTTGGTCATTACTCCTAAGCACTTTATCTCCTTTTCCATAATGCTATGCAAAACTTGCACTAATGTGGTAATATGATCATGATAAATAATATAATTATTGGATTGAGTTCTACATTCAAGGCCAACATCAAATTCATATATATGTAAGATATAATTAAACGTTTGCACATTCAAGGACATTTGCTAATAATATTCTCGAAGATTACATTGTTTGCTAATGATGTTTGTTTGCTAATGATGGGCACTCACATCTCCAGCAAGGCATCTTCATTTTAGAAATGTATTATCTTGGGAGATGGAGATGGAGAATGGTAAAAGAAAACATTAGATGTCAAGTAGATTTTTAATTGTTATTTTCAAGGAAGACTTCACTCAATAGTTAGGACACGATTGATACACATTTGACATAATTGAATAATGCTCAAGTTGCAAGCTAACCAATAAAACCATTGATACATTTATTAGAAAAGACAAAGAGTCGTCCCAACCAGTGATGTGCGCAACCTCAACAAGAGCAGTATATCACAGTAGTCATATTATGCATCAGCCGCATCTTTCTTAATCTTTCAAACAAAAATACAATATCACTTATTTTCAAAAAGACCATGTTCAATGAACATACCTATTGGTGAAGTGAAATGAATAACAGGCCAATGCCTTTTTATAATAGTCGTGGCAAATTGGAATCGTGAAATCAAAGTAGATATTGTCAAACAATAAAAATTCCAATGTTCTCCATCCAAAAGGGTGACATCTACTTAATTGATACTGGAGGAGAATAGAAAGAGGATACATAATTATCTTATGAGCAGCTTTGTTATAGAAATATTTAGTTGTTAATGCTAGCCCTTGCTTTAATGTTGATAATTTCAAGAACCCTTACTTTCCTAGCATTCCATCACGAATACTAGGCTAGCTTCTCCTATTATCTCCATAGAAGATAAATCTTCCTAAAATTATTTGACATGCTCCCAAGATACTCCGGGAATAATGATGCTTTTGATCAGATTAACTAATGCAATATCGATTGTGTTGAACAAAGATACATTTTTTTGGACAGACATAATCATTTAAACTGATGTGTAAGGTCTGTTATAATGCACACGAGAATTAGAGTTCAATGAAGGAAATTGGGATGTAAAATGGCATGTCATTATGTGAAGCATCAAAGCTTCACTAAGCATCCATATTATATTCCTGAACATTCTGCTCAGATCACCAGCTAGTTTGCATCAAATTATGTTCAATGCTTCATTAGCATGGCTTTGCCCAAGGTAAGATTGGTTGTTTTTATGACTCTCCAACCCACCAAGACTTCAAAAAAACTATTAATGCTCATACTTGATATGTGCTAACCATACAAAAGCATATAGACTTGCTTCGTAGAATTTATCGGAATTGCCTTTCCGACACATTTAATAGGGACAATGGGGTTCATTCTCTGCATTTGCTTTGTTTCATACAAGTCCTCTTAACTACTCCTAACATTAATGAACTTTGACATTCCGTATAGCCACTTAGAAGGCCTATTTGTAGGCAACATATAATAATCTCAATATACTTTGCAGTTATTACAATACAACATAAATCCATTAGGCATCTACACAGAATATTAAGAGAATCTATAGGAAACCTATTTATCAATGCCCTTACGCATAAAATATGCCATCATGCACTGGCGCCCTCAACTTAAGGAACCTCTCCATGTACATTAAGGACATTGCAAATGGTTTTCTTGAGTTTGAAGTCGTCCATATTCACAAGTATCTCACATTTTAGAGAGTTCATTTGGTCCGATAGAGCAAGCATCACTATAGGTTGATCGTAAAGTCGACCTGAGATTTCACCAGACGTTCCATCACTAGTTGGCAGGGGTTTGACCACATATTGACCTATGTTCAACCAATAATTTGACCAAACCTGGAACCAAAGCAACAAGATGATATAGAACAGGAGTTTGCCTGGCCAATCAGCCAATTAATCGGCCAATGGTTTTGACTAACAAAGAAAAAAAGAAAGCAAGAGATACCATATCAAAGTTTTTACCCCGTGTATATCTTCATGAAGGCAGATGCTCCCTCTACACATCGCATATTTAGGTTCACACTTGTCCTGAAACTTCATTTAGCATCCTTATGCGACCAGTTGTTTGATATATTCAATCCATATTACTCCTTGAAAAATACTGTTCAAGGCATCTGGCTCTCAGATATTGTTGTTGATGGTATAAATCTTGTATGTTTTCTCCTTTGCTTGCCAATAGAATACAAGATAAAATAGAAAAGATCCATGTCTAAGTGCAAAGTTGTTTTAGTTGCTCTAATCTATATTATGTGGGGCACATCTAACATTAAGTTCTTGCAGATTGGACATGCCGAGTCCTATGTGCAAGTCATACTCCTGAAAATCATAGTATCTGGGTGAAGGTGCTAATGTCAAAATTGTGTCATGTGGAAGATGGCCTGCGAAGGGTGGAACTTATGTCAAAGAAAAACATTACAAAACGCTATGCCTTGCAAAAGTGTGAAAGTAAAGTATTACCAACGACAAATCACACAATAATCTTGGTCCTTGCTACTCCTTGAATGATGTTTTCATCCCGGGGGATTCACCTTTGATCAGCATATAACCCATGAGAGTTCAACAAAGGGGTGTTTTTTAGACCATTTGCGTACGTATACTTAGGGGTTAGGGGTGTTTTTAGGCACTGATTTGGAGCAATATCTATACACAAAGGGGTCAAATTGCCTTTTAAAATTGCGTATACAAGGGGGGTTTTTTGCTACCCTCTGAACGCAGATGCCATACCCCCCTTATGTATGAGTGCATCCCCCGGGGTTTTCATGTCCCCTTTGCCCTGAAACTACTGGTTTGCGGGTGTGGTAACTATCTGCTTCGGGGTGTAGGATCGATGGCTTTCCCTTTGTTGTAAAAAGATTGTTTCTGCAACGGTATTTGGGGTGCCTCCTCTAAGCTCAATGCTTTGTCCTCTGCTTCTCCTACTATCCTTGAATTAATAGCTCGGACAAGACTTTTGATATTGATGCAGGCCTTCAATGTATCCATCTACTACCTGCCTCTCTTTAATCCTCGGCACATTCAGGTTTTTAATTAGCAATTTGTTATCTTATGATTATCCCAACCAATATATAAAATGTACTTAGAAACTCATCATGTTGTGCCATTTCTTTCAATTTTTGCATTATTGAATGTGAAACACCTTTCACCCCAAGCTTTGACAAAGTACTATGCGCCCATTCTATCACATATTGATGGCTAGGGTATGGTCGCCTTCCTTCCCACATGGACCCGTCATCGCTCACCTCCCCTCCCTTTGAAGATATGTTGCAGGCCGTTAAAATAAAAAATCAATGGCTAAGATTTGATGTCATGATAACAGGGCCCATCCACAACGGTTTATGGGCCCATCCCCCACAATTTATGGGCTCCTCACTAAAAGTGTCATAACTTCGCTTTCCCATCTCTGTTTAGCACATGGACACATGCGTTTGAAAGCTATTAATATGTAGACATCTGCCACATTTGCCTCTTAAATCTCTTGAAAAGCTTCAAAGAAGTTAATGGAAATCCCTTGCGCGCTAGGAAGGGGACCCGCCTCACGGAGTAGGCTATTAGACCCCCTCCTCTTCCGCCTACTCTAGCTTTTGTAGATATATCAGAATCAGGCGATTTTTTATGAAATGCAAACATGTTAGGTATCCAAAAAACATGTTTTTAACTAATTTTGACTTTGACCATGCCTCCATTTTTAAGTTTGTCTCTTAAATGCGTGAAACATGGCGACCATACCCTATACCTAAACGATATGTAAATTGCTTTGTGGTCCTTATTGCTTAAATTTATCAATAAAGCGATAAAATACAACATAAACAGTATTATACTTCATAAAAACACAAAAAAACAATGAAGCAAAATGTGTTGTATGGAGTACAATATGCACACTCCTACATGGGCTATTCTCGTGGTGGTTACAACAAGGGCGTGATAAATGGCCAGATGATATGGCATGAGGGCTTCCAAGTGCTTCGAGACCCTGAGTTCTACCAACATTATGCTCAATGACATGCTACTATGGAAGAACATGCTCAAGAATTTTGGTACCCTCTTGTGTTCTGGTCATGTTGTCTTTTGGTCTTATACTTAAAGAATGCTCTTTTTCTTCTTCTGATTCATTTGAGAATGATGTTTTTAACTTGTTGACGGTTCTTTGCGTCACCATTATTGAGAACTATCTATCCTCCATGGAGAAGGTATCCAATCTTCTTATTGAGCTTGTAGAGCATGCATTGGGTCTAGAACACACCTACCTTACTCGACTTTACAACCCAAAGAGTGTGTCACTTCGTTTTAACTATTATCCACCTTCACCAGACCCCAGCAGTAATATTGGCTTGCCAGCTCATACTGATACACATTTTTTAACCATTTCCTATCAAGACCTTGTGGGAGGATGCCAGCATTTCATGGATGGTAAGTGGCGTAATTGTAAACCGCGTTCAGATTGCCTCATTATTGATGTTGGAGATACTCTACAGGTGAAACACTGCACTTATTTCTCCTTCTCTCCTTTGATGCTTTCTCATAAGAGTTGTTGTTGTGACAATAGGCAATAAGCAATGGGCGATACTCTGCTATGATACATAGAGTTGTTGTTAATCCATCTAAGCCTAGGTTGTCCATGGCATACTTTGTCACTCCAATCGCAGACACTATAATCCAACCGGCACTGCCTCTGATAGATGACAAACATGTAGCCAAGTATAAACCATTTACGTGGAAAGAATATCGATCCAAAATAGAGGAGATGAGGCATAACAATATGGCTGGAACTACTGTCCTCAACGAATACCTCATAATAACATGAAAGGATCTTATTAGATTTATGACAATTACTACTATTATATCATATATTATTGCAAAGTTGGTCATTACTCCTAAGCATTTTATCTCCTTTTCCATAATGCTATGCAAAATTTGCACTAATGAGGTAATATGATCATGATAAATAATATAATTATTAGACTGAGTTCTACATTCAATGCCAACATCAATTTCATATATATGTAAGGCAACCCCTCAGGGTGTCTGCATATTGTTATTCCTTTCTTTTTGGGTTTGTCCAAAGACGGCAACATGGTTGGCAAGATGGTATTTTGGCATATGTAAATGGATTATCTTAAAAGGATAAAGTTGGATGTTTAGCATGCGGCATTTCATTAGGATCAATGCCCTTTTCTTTTGCATCTATGGATGTTGAATAGTAATTGCATGGCAGATGAACAAGAAATGAGGCAAAAAGTAGTACGAAGAGGGTGAAGCAGTTGACAAGGGCATGAAGTAGTTGTGGATTTCAAGTTGCAAACCATACCAAAGATGTGGCTGGAGCTAAATGGTGAAAGGAAGCTCTAATGGACAGGTTTTGAAAATCATAGAAACGGCAATCTTTAATTTTGGCGTTGCATGTTGGTATGCGGCTGTTGATTTCTCTTGAGGAACCCTTTGCCAATTCTCATGTCTTTAATTTTGACTTTGCATGTTGGTATGACTGTTGTTTTTTTCTTGAGAAACCCTTTGCTAATTCTCATGGTCTGGTATCATTACTTTATCTTGAAATTTTGAATGGGCTTTGTCTTATTGCTTGGCCCATGCTGTGGATTGAAACCCCATAAAGAATTGAGCAAAGTGGAATTATTTCTGTCACGAGTGATTCTTAGAGCCGTTTTTTTTACGGTTTGATAATGAAGGAAAATAGTTTATTTAATGCCTTTTGAAATGCTTCGAAGTATGAGATTATAATAGATGATCAAAAAGGCTTTCTACATGCCTTGGCCTCGGGTTGGACAGCCCACGCCTAGTTTTGTTATTTGTAGCGCATTTTCGATTGCTTAGTTTTTAGTTCTCGGCTCTTGTACATATGAGTAGCATTGGAGGCCCTGACTAGTGCTATGAATTGGATAAAAGGACATCCTTCTTTCCCTCTAGAGAGGGACAAACATAACAGGGAGTGAAATAGGCCAACCTAAAGAGTGGTATGACCTTAGACTACCAAGGTGCTGGTTATGTGTGAATTTGCAAACCTTCTAACAAAAATCAAACCCCCGTATCTAATCAGGCAGCCATTTTTGTCAACTTTTGCTCCTTGTTTTAAATCTGAGAAGCTGTTCATATCGTATATTGCGCCTCGAGTTTGGGTCGTTTAGACTGGACAGGAAGAACGTCCGACCAAACTAATCTGCTTTGCTTTCCTTTTGTTTTCTGATACCTAAGGCTCTGCACGATTAGATGCACTCCTGTTAACTTATTTCCAAAACTGAAACTCAAGCATAAACTAAACTACATACGAACCCGGGGGGCTATTTTATCAATTGGAGTCTTGGACCCCGACAAGGCCTCCCCATTGCAACTGGCTACTTGTGATTTTGCTGAATCGTGTCTGTAACTTTCCCACATTATGGAGCTTAGATTTTTTCTTCTCGCAGGAGCAGCAGATGAACTTCGACTAAATTTGTCCACCTCCTGGTTTTGTTTTTCGCTATCCCATTTTTTCGCCCTTTTCATCCTCAGCCAGTTTCCAAGGAAAGATTTCACAGAACTTGGCTTGCTTTGTACGTCATGCAAGGGATAGCTCGGACTCCAAGAGACATCCTTGTAGGGTGAAAAATGTTCTACATGACTTCCTTTTCCTCTTCTGTGAATCTCAAGATCTACGTCCATAGCAGGAGAATGGCTCGCCAAATAATCGTTATGGTTATAAAAGTTACGCTGGAGATCTCTGCCATAAAACTCTGGGCCAAAATGCTCCATCGAAGACAGAGCTACACCACTACTGATGCTAGCCATAAAATCTACATTATTTAAAAGTTTATCAGGTGCGTATGCCAGTTCTTCTTCCAAGCCATGCATGTTTGTGTGACTATTTTGGTTGTCCTCTTCAGCAAGATATCTGCCACTGATTTCAAAGTTATTTCCAACACCCACCTGAGACGGATACACATCCAGTTTGGAGCATAAGCTGGCTGCCATACCATGTTGCAAACAATCATTTGTTTGTGGCTTGAAGGATAAGTTATATATCTGTGAACCTGTTTGTGGCTTGGAGTTTATGCCATATATTGGGTTGTCCATATGATCCTGAAATCTTTTTCTACTTTCTGAGACAGTGGCGCCTATTTGAAGGCTGCAAGGCAACTGCCTTTCCGCTGTAACATATTGACATGCCTTTCCATAGTCACATTGGGCTTTAAATAGTGCCAGACTGTGTTCTGGAACTTCATATTCCTTAGTTGCTACTACTCGTTGCTCATCTGTTAAACAAATAAATGCTGAAAGCGACATCTGTAATGAGGTGATCATATGTGCAGTTAAAGTGTTGACTGAAGGAAAGCAAGTTAGGAATATCTCTGCCAGTGTCTCACATTCGGGCATCATGGAACATGGTGCTGTGTCCTTCACTGCCTTGATGCAGTTTCCTATGATAATGTCCGTTGTCTCAGCATCCTTCACAATAAAACATTGCACCTGAATATTCAATCCAACTCCTGCCGCATATATATCATCCATTTTCTCAAGCACCAATGATGTAAATGCCAGTGGTCCTTCAAAGATCTACAATTAGAGGACAAACAGATCTTCGTAACAAGTTAAAAAACAGGTCCATTATGAAGTAAGAACCTAATACAAACTGCAAATTGCTGGCACCAAATTCAAAGTAGTCATCATGTCAATATATATATCAATCATATCTATACTCAAGGGGCTGAGCCCCGGTATTTAACAAGCATTTACGCATGAAAAGAATGCTAAATTTGTACAAGACTAAATTTGAAATTTAACGTAAAATAAGTTTTGTGTCAAGACTCAAGGCACATACCAGGATGCAACTACGGAAGGCAAAGCTGATGGCCTTCATATCCCTGTCAACAACCATATTCTCTATACATGAAGGAAGCGTGTTTTCCAGGCCTAAACTTGTAACATCCAGGTTCAATTTATCAGGAGTGTACAGTATCAAACACAATTGCGGGCTTAAGATCAAGTCGACAGGGAGTTTGAGCTCTCTTTCTATGACCTGTGAACCGCTCTTCTCAAAATGTAAAATCTTTTGATATGAATTCCTTCGAGCAGTGAAGCCAACTTCGTTAAGGTGCATGACGTTTATAACAATGATAAGATTGCATCTCTGCGCTGAAACATGCAATTTCGGAGAACTTCCAATACAAGAGTCCAAAAGATATTCAGGTTGTGGCGTATGTTTTGAACAGACAGGTTTGCTGGCAACAAATAACTGATGTGCAACTTCATTGACTGTGCTTTCCTGTAAAACTACCTCTGTCTCCGAGCCTGCAGCGTTTATGCTGGAGTTTGCTTCGACAATCTAAAAACAATGAAAGCCAGTGAGCTCTAGGAGGTAAAGGCATTAACACTTTAAACCAGAAAATATCTAAAATAAACAGCTTCTGTATCAAATATTGGTTTGAGAGATATTCAAAATTAATCACACTGAAACTCACAATTATGCAGCTTAGAGAGACAGAAGGGTGGACATGGCATTAATCAAGAAATGTAAGGTTAAGCTGCCCAATAGCGGTGCTGCTTTAATTCAGTGTCAGAAGCAGGAACTCATGGATAACCAATATAATTCCTTCAATGTCTCCATTGCTTAACTGTTGTTATTTCAATTGATACGGATTCGACGATGGAAATGCAGCTGTTGTTTGCAACAAGTAGCCAACAAGTTTGGACTTCTACATATTAACAGCAACATTTTGTTGAATTCGAACAAGATCATAAAGTTGGATAGTACTAAAGAGTTTGGAATTTTTTTAATCTGGAATTCGCATCAGACAAGTTTGAACCTCTTACATATTACCAACAATGAGTTGTTGAACTCGAACAAGACATGCATTTGAATAGTAGTAAAGAGTTGGGATTCTTGAAATCTGGATCCTAACAACTTTGGGTCAGCTAGCGTGTCAGCAGAAAATATCATAGAAAATCCACAGGGCAACACAATATATGACAAAAATCAGCAAGTTTTTGTCTTAGCTCCAGATGCCAGTAGGATTATACGCGATAATGACATCAACGCTCCAAAGAAAGATCAGGATAGGAGTTACAAGGTCATGGAGAACAGTTTTGCATAAGACATGAATTAGTAGGAGTATGTAATTATGTCATATAATGTACTAAACATATGACATAGATTGGACACTGGAAATGTTCGTAGTATAACATGTAAAGGGATAATGTGCTATCTATCAATGTTATATATCTTCTCAAATTGAAAGTTCCAATGACTTTAAAGAAATATTCCAATTTACCTTCTGTTTCTGCAGTCCCATCCTTAGATCCCCACCCATATGTGGCTTCAGAACAGTTTGCATTATATAACAATTGCACCCACTATTTTGGAGGATGCTTTCCATATTCTCCACTGCCTCATGGTCGGTTGCTATGGTTCCATATTGTATGATGAGATCAAACTTGATGAATGGAAATGAAGATGTAATATACCTGTTCCATATCATTAAAAAAACTAACTGAGTCTTTTCACAAACACTGAATCTTTTTCACAAACACAGTCACTCAATTGAGTTTCATATCACAAGAATACAATTTATCTATTTCATGACCAATTGACTAGAGGCGTAAACAAATCATCCCCCGTCTTATTCTTACCTGGCAGGCACCAACAGACAAGTGCAGCTACATAAAGCATCTTCAACTGAATTTTCCAAACAGTAAATGTATTCAGGGTGTGAAAACAGGAGTTTCTCTTCTCTATCTAACTCAAAAGGATATAGGTGGAGGGCATCCAATCGCTTGTACATTGTAAAAAAAGCCCGCCTCTCAGCAATGATAAGTATTTTTGCATTGCCTGCTCGAGGTATGAGAAGTTTCTCCAGTGTAGTGAGCTTAGGGTGGTCTTCTATCTGACATGTCTCTACTGCATTGTATGCAGACTCAAGTTCCACACGAGATGTCAAAACTGGAACTTCTAAGTACCTCATATATTCCAGAAAGTTTTCCAGGCATAAATGAGCAACAGATACCCCGTAGTCACATAAATCTAAAGCTATATGCCATAAAACATATAAAGCAGCAAGACCTTTTGGAACCTGTTCTTTGTTCTTGGCACTTTCTTGCTTCACCAAAGAGGTTAAGATAAGAATTCCTTCAGCATTCAAGTCAAACTTCAGAGGAACCTTGTACTTAGAATATAAGCTCTCCATCTCAACTATAGTCAGATAGTTGCTCCAAATGCATTTCAAAACTTTATGAATTGCAGCCGACAATTCCACTTTACATATTGTGACCTTTGCAAGTTCCTTATGCACACTGTCATCTGCAGCTTTCACATGGTCTTTATTTGAAGGCATCACAAAATTAGCAACAATTGGACTACCATTGCCCGTTGCTCCTTTCAGGGGCAACTTCTCATAATTATCAAAAGTGGCTTCAATCATTGGAATTTTAAAAATAGGCTCAACTAGAGGCTGCTCAAGGAAATCCTCACTGTCCAGAGCTTTACCATGGCAAGTATCTGTTGCCTCAAATCCGAATATAGACTTATCAAACTCAAAAGTAGGATGTCCTTGTTCAGCAAGATGGAATGGCTTCCACTGCAGTGTCAGATTCTTCCTGACATTGAAACATGTCTGACTGTTGCAGCTATCACCTTCGGAGTAGTGCCAGTCCAGGTGCAACCAATTACTCTCTGAATGCTGCTTATGTTTGTCAGTAAAATTCATGGCTCCAATTATTTCACTGATGACTGGACTACCTTTCTCATCTGCAATTGTAGGAACAGGCATGAATTTGAGAAGATAACTGCCTAAAGTCAATTCAGGTACCACAATAAGGGACTCAAATGACGGAAACCTCGAATTTACAACTAGATCTAGTGCAACTGATTTTATGCTTAAACTGTCTATGATGGTTGCCACATGAAAATCTGGGGAATAAGTATCCTCTTCAAATATTGCTGGCAGTTGAAATTGCATTCCGTATGACAATTCTTTTGTCTTGTCATCTTCTAATTTCAAAAGACAAAGCCAAGATTCAGATGGCCATTTTCCTGTCGATTCTTTTTGTAATGTTGCATCAGACTCAAAATACTTTAGGATGAGCAACCGTTGTAATAGTCCCCTGCAATCAATCTCACACATGCCAGCAATGGCAATAGGAATTTGAACATGCTCTTGACATTCAGTAAGGAAATCAGCAAGTTGAATGGGCAGAGAAATGACTTCTTGAAAACTTGGAAACAACTCCTCATTGCTGACCTCACATGGTTCAATGTAGTCGCACGTCATTTTTGATAAATGCATAACTTCGGTCTCTGGGAACTCATCATCCAGTTCTTGTAAATTCTCATAGTTCAAAACGTGCAATTCTTGAAGTGGAAGCACAGACACCTCAATCTTTTGGGGACTTATTTCAATGAGCCCCTAATATAGTAACATTACTCTTTTAGATTTTTCTATCTTCTAACCAATATTGCATGATAAGTTTTTAATCACAAAAAAAGAAGTAATATTAAGTAAAGGTTTCAATTCAATTGACACTATATCATGCCCTTGCTAATACGGTAATAATGTGCAACATCCAATAAATAAATGAAAATGAGAACTTTGTTATCTGCAAAGTTCTTATTGTTCAGCATCATATGGATAAGGCCGATGCTAGCATGCATTCCCAAATCTTAGGCCCTTGGTAATGATAAAATATAAGAGCAGGATGGAATGCTTTACATTCTTAAATGTTCCAGTAGCAGGTTAAATACATAATCTGCATCTAGTGTGATTTTGATATGCATACCTGCACTGCGTGGAGTTCATGGTCACAGATGTTGACTGGTTTTCCAATCTCATCAATCATACACTGCAAGAAAACCTGTATAGAAAACCAGATTTAGTGCTCTTTTCTTTGGAGATTATTATTATCCTTGACCATTACATAACTAAACCTGTAAGTGTGGAAATGCTTCTTCTTGCAGAATTTCTTATTCTAAAAATGAAACTGGTTTCAATCGATTTCGCCTATAACAGAACTATTAAATGGCCATTTGAAATACCATGTCAGGCAGATCCGTACCTGCTCTGGCGCATCAAAAACAAAATCATCAAAATCTTGAAATGCCAAGTTTTTGTCCTCTACTTTGGGACTAAGATACATAAGCTGGTCGAGAGGATCATCTTCAGGTAAAATTCTCTGCTCTACCTCTGAGCATAATTTCAATGGAAGAATGTTACTCAATAGCTGATTTTTTATCGAAACTTCTGAGGTCTCATTTACGTTAAGAATCTCTTGCTCAGAAACAGATAATATAAATTCCACTGCAGGCGTCTGTTTTCCTTCTTCTGCAGCGAGGGGACATATAAGATTTGGAACCGTGAGAAGGTTCTTAGAGTATACCTCCCTGGCCTTCCTTGCAGACTTTTCATAATAGTCGATATCAAGAAATCTTAAGCGCATTGAGATTGAACTAAATTTGGAACAGCGGAATTCTACCTAGTTGCGATTTAGCTTGTTAAGACCTAAGATGGATGTATGCTCTAGCTCGCCGTCGTAATGGCGAGCTCGTTTGGTTTAATGCTTCTGTTTATTTCTTTCTTCGTTACGGCTTCTGTTTAGACTTCCTCCTGAGGGGAAACAAGGCGGGGTCTTTTTTGGCTCCCCAAATCGGGGTCCCCCGCGCCCGAAAATCGCTTAAGCGATTTTGGGGAGGAAAATCGCTTAAGCGATTTTCGGGCCTGAAAAGGCCCCGCCGGAAAAGGCCCCGCGTGGTGCATGCGCACGGCCGCACGCCCCTGGCCGCACGAGGCCCGAGCGCACGAGGCCTGCCGCACGGCCCTGGCCGCACGAGGCCCGAGCGCACGGCTGGCAAATTTAAAACCAAAATTAAAAAAAAAAAAAATTGGCAAAATCGCTTAAGCGATTTTCGCGATTTTCCCATGCATCTTTTTGCCCCACGTTGCTTTTTGTCATTTAAACCACCATTTGATCTTTTCTTTGTTTTACCTTTCTTTTTGCCCCATGTGATTCTTGTCATTTAAACCACCATTTCACCGTTTAATCATATTTGGGCTATCAACTTATCTCTTGCCTTTTATCACCATGCCCCAAAATTTTCATGACATAGCCTCATTGCATTTAAGCCCTACCCCAAGGCCAAAATTACCATTACTTTTATAAATCTTTCTCATAGTATATACTATTATGGTGTTGTTACATAGTATAGATGTATGCTTATGTGCACACTACAAGTTATATTCCATGGTGACATGTCATCATCAAAAGATGCCATGTACCATCCACATCATCATCAAGCATGCCACGTCAGCATACACATGTCATCTACCATAAAAACCTTTTTTCAAAATGTTTGACCTAAGAAAAGTCATTTTGATACATAAGGTGACATGTCATTATTCCATGGTGCCATGTCATCATTCCATGGTGACATGGTGACATGTCATCATTCCATGGTGACATGTCATCATCAAAAGATGCCATGTACCATCCACATCATCACCAAGCATGCCACATCAGCATACACATGTCATCTACCATAAAAAACCTTTTTTCAAAATGTTTGACCTAAGAAAAGTCATTTTGATACATAAGGTGACATGTCATCATTCCATGGTGCCATGTCATCATTCCATGGTGACATGGTGACATGTCATCATTCCATGGTGACATGTCATCATTCCATGGTGACATGTCATCATCAAAAGATGCCATGTACCATCCACATCATCACCAAGCATGCCACGTCAGCATACACATGTCATCTACCATAAAAACCTTTTTTCAAAATGTTTGACCTAAGAAAAGTCATTTTGATACATAAGGTGACATGTCATCATTCCATGGTGCCACTTCCACATCATCATATTACGGTGAAAAAATCGCTTTTTTGCGATTTTTATTTTATTTTTTTATTTTTTTCTTTCTTCCTGACGCTGACAGGCGAAAATCGCTTAAGCGATTTTCGCTTTTTAAAAATCACCGGCGGTGATCGTGACACTGTGACCGACAGACGCTGACTTTTGAAAATCGCTTAAGTGATTTTCGCTTTTTTTTTGAAAAATCACCTGGCCAGGTGATCGCATTTTCCGGCGACGGAAACCGAAAATCGCTTAAGCGATTTTCACTTTCCCCTTTTTGAAAATCGCTTAAGCGATTTTCGCAAAATTTGAAAATCGCTTAAGCGATTTTCCCAAAATCGCTTAAGCGATTTTGGTCCGCGCGAGACCCCGATTTCGGGAGCCAAAAAAGGCACCGGAAACAAGGCGCCAAGGCACAACAATAAGGTGAAAAATTCGATGGCAAAATCAAAATTATTGGTAAATGAATTTGAAATTAGTGAACGAAATTTTAACCATCTTCAAATTTCGCCCTCTTTCACCTTATTTTTAAATAGCGAAAAACTCTGTTGACCTTGTGTCAATTTTCATGGGCGGCGCCGCCGCTCCCTCCTCTCCACTCAACGTTTCCTCTGCATTTCTGCCTAAATCCTCTGCCCTTTTCCTCTGCGTTTCTGCCCTCCTCTGCGTTTCTGCCTAAATCCGTTTGATTGCTTTGGCGAAAAGTTTACCTAAATCCAGTTTCCTAAATCCGTTTTACGCTTAAATCCGTTTCCCTTCGATTGCCTTGGCGAAATTTTCGCCTAAATCCGGTGGGCTTGGCGGATCCATGTCAAAATTGCCCTGAGTTTTTAGATTTGCGTAAACAAAGAGCCGGGCTTGGCGGATCCATGTCAAAATTGCGGGAGTTTCTAAGATTTGCGTAAACAAAGAACACCGGGCCCCCTAGTTTGATCTGTCCGCGGGATCGGCGAACCCATTATGATAGAAACTACCGCAATCGCGTTTGTGAGATAAAATTCACCGAGGAACATCGAAAAGCAAAATCAAAGGCAAAAATGCTCTGCATCTCAAGAACTCGCAGAAATTTGAAGCTGGATCGGGCAGAAATTTGAAGATGGTTAAAATTTCGTCGGAGAATTTGAAGGACCATAAAATTTCTGAATGAAATTTTGAGCGTATTCGCGGCGCACTTCGCGGCTCCGCCGCCGTGACTCACTGTGTCACTCAAAATTTCATTCAGAAATTTTAAGGTCCTTCAAATTACTCCTTCCATAATAATAAGCCTCAGCTTCAGCCTATTGTTCCTTTAAACTAGGTCCTTGCAAATTCTAAAGATCAGACCGTTCACAACCGTTGGATCCTAGCAGGTTATTTCATGTAACTTCCCAAATATTCTTCTTCTAATCATCAATACAGATAATATTTTTTTCCTGATGGAAATATTGCGCCAGTGATATCACTTGCCAGGAAGATTTGGAATGTGCCCACAAAGCCTTTCTGACTCGGGCTCTCAGAGTCAAGACCATGGTTTCATACCCAATCCTCCTCCAAAAGACAGGAACTCTTGCATGTTGGAAGGAGAAATGTGCATGTTGGTTTTCTAAATGGATAGTCCAGGAGCAGGGATGCATACATATGTAGATAAATGAAGATCACACTTACTTGAACCAGTATTTTGATACGTGCTTCCTTAGTAAGCTTTGGGATACAGTATTTTCAAAAATGGTCAAGCAGCACAAAAGCCATATTAGTCCCACACTTGTCCATGGCCCACAGTACTATTTGTTATCACGTTTGCCTACTATTGTGTCCATTTGCATTGTTGCAAGTTCTATACAAAGGAACTTTCATATTTGCCATCATCTTCATCTTCATCTTCATCATCATCATCATCATCATCATCATCATCATTTTTTGACCTTAGCATTCCATTCCACGCTTCCACAACTTCTCAGAGCACCATCTGTGCATGACTTGGCATTATACATACTTGAGGTTCTAGATAAACGTCTGCAATTACTGAGCCCCCAGTAATCATTATCTCTGTTTGTCTAGTATCATCATTACTGCAAAGGTTTTTCCCTTGAAAACCTTTCGAGGCAGGGGTTTTTTAATCCTAGTAGTAATGATTGTACTAGCCCATTGTATGGGTCCCATGACCTATTGGTCTCCGTGGACGTTAAAAAAACTATTCTATTCTATTCTATTCTTCTGTTAAGTTCAGAAAACTAGTTGATTGTTGCAAGTTTTTTCTTACTTATTTTTTTAGTCTGAAGTACATTTTGATACTTCAATTTCAATATCACACAATATCTTCTGTTTCCAAGAACAATGTAAATCAGAAAGTATAAAATGTTCATCAATTGTTGCATCAAGAAGTTAAACTATTCTGTGAACTTGTTCTGTTAAAAAGGATATCAATAGCTTTTCTTTTGATTCATGAAACAAAGCAAGTGCAACATGTAGATCAATGTATGGAGACAAAAACTCTTGTATTAGATATCACAATAAGATATATAACCTGGCCACAGGAGATATAAAGCCAATATATACAAGTCTGTTGTTCATGTTTTACCTTAACATTAAATTACATTCAAAATCTGCTCACAGCTGATGTGAAGCCAGTATAAACTTTTTTGTTGTTTCAGTATATTACTTTCTTGCAGCTTTTCCATAGCCTGGATAGGCAATCTCTGTCCCTATAGCCCTCTGAAACCATTTGCCTCCAGACAGCTGTTGTTAGTACGTCGGTTGGATTGCGTAAAGGGTTCTGCCTGGTGCAGGTTTGCTGCTGTCAGCAAACCCTCTAGCCATGGTTTCAAAAGTGTCAAGAAACCTGTGTTTTCAACATCTTTTTCTATGCAATTTTTGTTGGGATTGAAAAGCATGTTGTACTTGGAGTCGTCTACTATTAATGTGTTACTCTCATTCCTGTCTGGATACTTCTCCTATATAAACTCAAATTGGCCTCAGATACAAAGGTTTATCTTCAAAAGGTGCAATCCGGAAAGGCAGCTCCAAACAGTTGCTTCCATCAAAGGTGAATATTAAGTCCCTTATCTGTGTCATTGTGAAGATTTTATCCACTACTCTTGATAGGTTCCATAGAAGATAAGAGTTCCTCTTTTAAACCAAGATTCCAAGTTTGCTGATCCGTGTGCACTGAACATCTATTTTTATGCTGTTGTGCAGATATATTTTTCAGGCAAAGATAGTAGACGCGACGCCAGAGACAAGTGTGTCCATTTTCAATGATCAAGCAGAACAACTGCTAGGATATACTGCTGATGATCTTTGCGAAATCAAAGAGAAGGTAAACATTGTTTCCAGAACTTGCCACTATTTTTCAAGTACACCAAGTAAATTCTCGAATACCTTTCAGGAGACAGAATGTCAAAATTATCTGTCGATATTGATGAAGGAAGCGTGGGGTCCTAAAATATTCCGAATAAGCGTGGTTCAAACTGAATACAAGGGCGAAACGACGCAAAGAAACATACTATTGATGACCATATTCCTACTTCAAAGTGATCAAATACAAATTCGAGGAATTCGTCTAGGTGGGGCCTTAAATACAAAACTTTCTTGCCTATTATGTCATAGTTTCCAACTAGCTAATGATCATCTGCTACAAAAGTCCTATGTATTTGTTTTGCCAAAACATTATTGATATCAAACACTATCAACATTTTCTGTACACCTGCTATAAAAGAACATGCAATTTATATAGAAAGCATGGTGGAGTTGAATAAAAAGAAATTTTATTCATTAAAATTCAATAAAAAAATGTATATTTTACGATCGAATAGTGTTTAGCAGTGATAATGGGGATAGGCTTTCTCAGCCATATTTACTAGTACCAGCTGGTCTAGTGGTTTCGGGTGCGATGTGAATGTGGTCTAATTCCTGAAGTAGTGCTCGGATGAGAACATCACGACCATCCTTCGCATACTTTAGCAAGAACCAGTTTCGAGTAATCTGCAAATGTGACAACCATACTTAGATATTGGAAACCATTTGTTTGCAAGACAAAAGACATGAGACACTCACATTGGTAGTTTTACCACACACGATTGTGTCTACAAACTTCTGCATATAAGCTGTAACATAGAGGCCACGTGAATCCCCATCTTTCTGTTGTGGACACTTATGAAACTTCACAACTGGTGAAGGGTTTTGTCCATGCTTCAAGAAAGCTGACACGACACAACCATGTGCCATAGTGAGGATGTGGAGCCTACAAAAGACCAGATCAACTCTGTAGAAAATGAATGAAAAAAGCTGCTAACATGATATCCAATCTACTCAATATACTTTAATAAAATGAGATGTGAAATACAAAATATCTCTTAAGTGTAACCATGTCAACGCCAATGTCCTCGGCAGAATTGAAGATCTGAATATTTATGGTGTTCTTACTCTTAGTAAAGGTCATGTTATGTTGAAGATGGCCAAAGTGTGATGTTCAGTAACAGCACATAGCATTGGAATCATAATCCATCTGCACTTGAGCCAATTTATCCTTATAAGAGCTCCCTTTACAATATCTCTTCCACGCTCAGAGGCTGCCATACATTTATCTTTTTCGCTTGCCTTGCAGTGTACTGCAAATTCCATGAAGCTATCTAGTGGGAAGAACCAGACGTCGACTTCTTATCTGCAGGAACACAAAGCTGCAGATACCTATAACAAGTTGAAAAAGATGAAATTACTAACATGACTTACACATACAAATGAATAAGTTCAAAGTTCAGTACCTGGCATATGTATCCACATGCCGTTTGGAAAAATTTCCAACATCCATGTCCAGCACACCTTGTTCAAATAGATAACACTCTATTTCAGGCAAAGATCCAAGAAAGATCCTTGCCTTCTTCAGCTTCATCATTCGGTTGAGCAAAACATCATATGACCTGTATCCAGAATTGCAGTCTGGGTTCAATGACCAATACATTTACACAATATATCTACATTCATCTACTATTATCCACAGTATTTTATAGTTTTTAACTTAGATACTAAATGTAAATAAAAAACTAAGATATGTAGATCAAGTTATCTGTACAGATCATTCCTATGCTGTTCTGATACTGTTTTCTCGGAGTCAGTATCCATTTCCTTCTCATCTTTTTCAGTTTCTTCACTTTTCAGAATCTTCTTAGGTCCTGAATCCTCGTCTTCAACCTCTCCGGATTTCTCATTGTCATTAACTTCAAACTCCTTTACTATGTTAGAAGCAAGATTTGCCACAAAGTCAATAGCATCCTCCTCTATAACTTCAGGCTCGGAAGATTCCTCTTGATTAGGACCTACAAACATGTGTCATGGACTTCTCAAATGTTGTACCCCGAAATAAAATGCTTTCAATACCTGTTTCTATTGGTTTTATTTTCTTCCTCTGTGCCTTCTTAGGCGTGGACTTCTTCTTTGAAGTCACATTTCCTGCTGCTGCCTTTACTTTTTCAGATGTGGCCTTTGCCTGCTCCCTCAATCTCTCGAGCTCCTCGTCATAATCTGGAATGTCACCATGCACACTTGAAGCATCAACTTCCTCAACCTGTATCACGGTAGGAATAGTGAGTTTGCTTTTTCCTTCAATCACTGCTTTCTTTCCCTCAGCTACATCTTCTTGCACCTCTTTTTTTTGGAACCTCTAAAACTGTGAAAACCGAACCAAGAATCAGAAATTGCTTCTTCCAACGTAATGCAAAACAATTTCAAAACAAGGCACCTAGTCTGTGGTGTAGTTTCTGCTCAGTCGTTTTTTTTGGCACTTTGAAGCTCTGAAAATAAATTGACACATAACAGTCAGATATCAGTCTCTAACTATTCTGTTAAAAAATATCAGTACATATTACTAGAATTGATCTACATTGAAGTACTATGAGTACATATACATGTAAATAACTATTTATGTAGATGGAATGTACATATAATGTACATAAAATGTGCTCCAATATATGCATATGTACATACCATACAATTCTATTACATAACAGACCTCTAAATGTTCTGCCACAAAACTCAGTACACAATTCCTAATTTTATGTATTAATGTTCTACATCTAGGACCCTACATTGTGAATATACAACATGTATGTAAGAAACACATATATGTATGACATGCAAGCCATGGAACTATAAGTATAAATAACCATTACACTCCTACATGCTGTAGCAAAACCTTAAGTGTAGCAATGTACATATAAATGGATTTTACATTGCAGTAACTCTGGGTGCAGCAAATTAAACATAGATTATGAAATACTGCTTACCTCCAGTGTACACACCCAAGATCTTTGAAATGTTTTTGTCCCATTTGCATGCTTTTGGACAGGATAGTCCAGCAGAAATAGAATATTAGAAACAAAAGACATGAAATGAATGCTCGCATGGAGCAACTAGGATAGGTTCATTATTAGCAAAGCCATTACTACAAAACATACATCCATGCACATATATGAATTTTTCTTGAGCTGGAGAGATCATTAAGGTTGTTTTGAGCTGAAGGAGAATCGTTGCAGAATGCATCATGTACTTATGCATATGATCAAGCCGTCTGCAGCACTCAAACTGAACTTTATGAGCCTCCTCAAGTTCTGCAATCCTCTTTTCACATAACAACCATCATTCATTTAAATTGGATTTATGTCATGATTTTGGACCATTTTGGCACTGCAACTTTTTCCCGGGTTAGTAAATTTGCATCGAGAATGTGACTTTTTTTTATAACAGCACAACATGATTGCATTAAAAATTAAAAATACTTCACATATGCATGTCGAGTTACATATTGCCAATTACTTCTCAGAAGTGACCCCTAGAGATATCATAGCTTTCTTCCTCACTTCCACAGGTATTGTAACCCTAGCAGTCTTGCCTGGGATGGCCTTTGGGGTCCATGAAAACAAAATAGTATCTAACTCAACCCAATCATCCCCTTCAATAGGGTTTCTCTTCCATCTCTTTGTCCAACAGTCTCTATACCTTTCTTCCTCTGCCACTGCATTTAACTGGTGCACTGGACACCACCACTCCATACGAACTTTGCTCACATTGCGGTCACCTACTTCTTTGCAAACCTCTGAGATGGTGTACCCATCCACACAGGGTATATCTCTTTGCGCTCTGGTACTATAAGTGCAAATTGATGGCAAAGCAAGTCATCTTTGGGATCATAATCCTCCAGCCCGAGATATTTAGGCCTTCCTTTCCTAGGACCAACATAGTGTTTTTCAAAGAATTTGGAGGAGCCATGGACTTTGAATACTACTAACCACATCATCCGCCTTCCTCGGGTGTTATCAAGTCTCTCCACCTAGTCTTAGGTAGCCATCCATCTTTGAGTTCATCGGAGGATGTGTCTACTTGTCCCAATAATCCATGTACCGTGTCCAATAATCTATCAATGCAAGGTTGGTATCATCGGGTTATTTTTCCAATACTTGATGTATTCGTAAATGCCATCCAATGTGCTTTGCAATGAATCCACCTCGAAAAGGCTTAAGAGCTTTTGGTTGACCCCTTGGAATCTTAGGTTTACCATTTTCATCTTCGTGCCATATAGGTACTCCCTCATCCGCCTCCATTTATCATCGGAAGGTCTCATCTTCCATTGCATGATTGGCTTATTTCCCATGACCCGTAAAGTGTAATCAAGAGGTCTAGATTGACCTTCCATATCAAGAGCATAACCTTCGATAAAATTCTTCCAATCAGGCACCTCTTGTATAATCAACCCTATAGGAGAAGGTAAAATGCATTCACTAAGAACTTCCATTAGTCTAGGAAGATTGGTCACAATTTGAGATTTCAATCTACAAGACTATACTTCCCAAACAATGCATCCACATCCTCATGAGTATGTCCAGGCATTAAGAACCCTAAATTCACTCTTTCAAAGATACCCACAAATTGTTAAATAAGATAGGAATGAGAACATATACTGCTTTTATTCTCATCCAAAGACAATTGTCAAGTTGGAGGAGGAACCTTGGTGGTAGATGTCGAGGTTGGGGACGTGAACTTGAGGCTCCAACATGTTCAGAAGCACCTGACTTCCTAAACCTTGCCTTAGTAAACTTCTCTAAATTATTAGGCTTTCTATCCAACAATGCACTGAAGAGTGGTTGGCTACCACCTCCAGGGTTGTGGAGGTCACCAGAATAACCACTCTCATAGTTCCTCAAGCACCTCATCACACTTCCAATATGAAAATCAGGACCATCACTCCACAATTGCATACTAAAATGGCCATAATAAATTGGCACCGAGCCATGCACTATTGCACCTGTCAGAGAGACTTGCAAAGGATAAGCTCTATTGATTTGCTTGGGTATGTAACTATACTGTGGCAAACAAGTCTTTGATTGATCCATCTTGTCATGTATAATACAAACATAGTTATTGGGTTCCAAACATGATAATGTTCTCCACATCCAATAAGTGGATCTACATGATAGTTGGTCTGTCATGTGGTCTTTCATTTGCTCCCTTATCTTAGCCCTTTGGCTTGGTTGCTTGGTCTTATCAAGAATCGATTTCAACTTAGCACACAAGTTGCACTTTGCAAAGTTGTTCGAAGTGTCTATAGTGACATGCTTGAAGTGCTTGCTCCATAGTCTCATCAAGCCGGGTTGAGATATTGCAGTACCGTAGTTCTCAAGCAAAGCATTCACTTCCTCCAATATGCTCTGGGTACAATGGGATGGCAATCTCTTCTCGACAACCATTTTTCCCTGTTGATCTTTCCTACTTTTATGTGGCATATTCTCAGCATTGAATTCAACATATTTTTCAAAAATCTCCCTAGCAGCCAGGATCTTAGAAGTTGGCCTCAACATGCCATTATTTCCATGTAATGCAATTTTACTCCCCTTTGCATGACTTGCTTTGCCAATTTTGCCAAGATGAAATTGGAATGCCATGAATATGTATCCATGCAACTTTACATATCCATGTCCCTAGCAAGGGTATTTTTTTTTTCTTTGGAAATTTTTCATCTTGAAGTGCAAGCTCATGAATGGAGTACATGTAAGTCCTCCTCTCATCACAAGTATACTCTTGGAAGGTGGCTCTTGCTTCCACCAATTCATCAATTTCAAACTTCAACACAATTAGCCCAACAACATTCCATTCCCCTTACCTTAGTCGAGAGCTTCACGTGAACAATCACTACTTGACTTGGACCTCTTGCTAGGATAATGTTTCACCACCGAGTGTACCCTCTTCTCCGAAAATGTGGTCCCGGCAGCTATTGGAGGTGCATTAACAAAATCGTGTCATCCACAACCTCCTCGCTCTCGTAAAGGGAATTCTCCTATAAACTCAATGCAGGCTATAGGCCATGGCATGATGCATGGAACCTCCAATTGTTTATACAAGCAAAGGTAATCCTCGGTGATTTGATCCTTTTTCCTTCCATTTTTCCTCTAAACTTGTTATGGCCACACCCACTTTATCCTCTCCTAACCTTTCATCATTGATGTACTGATAGGATCAGCTAGTATGATAGTTCCTTCACCTACTAGCTCCTTATTGCATTGGTGCTTCACTTTCACCTTCTTATTCTTCCAATCCAACCCATCAGAGGATAATTTTCTTAGTAGTCTTAGCCTCAACACCCTTTGGGTGGTCCACAGCATTGACCTACAAGAACAATGTTTACATTGGGGTAACAATGTGATAAGAACATGTGGTGACAATGTTGAAACATGTTGGGGGAATAGGTATTACATTTTTACCCTTTTTAGGATCCACACGCTTCGCCTATATAAAGTGAAATGTCTTAATATTAGTTCGAAAAAAGGACAAAGTAATTTTGAGAACCGATTAAAGGAACTTTTAAGAAATACCAAAAAACCATTAAATGGACAAATATATGTTGTAAGTGCAGCCAAAAATAGGTTGTAAGTATAGCTTAGGTGTAGATAATTATTGCAAAATTAATGGTAACATAGGGTGTATGCTAGTAGTACTAATGAGGTAAGTATAGGTCGTAAATCTAGATAGGCCAAAGTTGTGTGTAAGTATAGCTGAGGTCTAGGTAATTATACAAAATTAATGAAAACATAGGTTTTAAGTATAGCTGACATGTGGGTAATTCTATAGAGAATTAATGATAACCTAGGGCGTAATTAATTCAATAGAAGTAATGATAGCTAATTCGTATAGGATATAAATCTTGTATGATGTGATCTGTATGATGTGATGGAATCATAATTACAACCGCGCCTATAAGAAACCTTGCATGCATGAAACCCTCCATTCTTTCAACCGCCAATCCTTTCTTCGTTCTAGCGCCAATCCTTTCTTCCTTCCTTCCTTACCATGGTGAGCCATCCCCGCCTGGCCTCGTCCCCTCCCATCCCGGCCAATCCGGAGAGGCTTAAGAGGCGATCGAAAGCCAAGAGCCTCGGGTCCCCCATACTCCCCTTGATTCAGATGAGGAGATGGAGAACGATCTTGAAAAAGAAGAAGAAATGGAGGAAGCAGATGAAGAATGGCGGGAAGAATTAGAAGAAGAAAAAAAGTAAACATTTATGGGATTTTCCCTCCTCCTCCTCCGAAGACGAAGATGCTGTCGAAGACATCCTTGGAGAGATGGCGGATGAAAGCTCAGAGGAAGAAGAGGAGGAGGAAGAAGAGGAGGAGGTAGAGGGCTGATTTTTTTTTATTTTTTTTTTTTTTGTTATTTAGTTTTTGGTTCAGAAGAGCGAGCTGGGCATCTCCAAAAAAGGCCTCAAATGATGATTATGAATGGAGCTAGGTATCTCCTTAAACTGCCTAGAACTTCTATAATTTTGTAACACAGAGCTGGACAACTCTAATAAAAGGCCTTATGTAAAAATTTTCAATTGCAATACAAGGATTTACTGACTGAAATATGTTTCTTTAGTTTCTACTCTAACTTGAAAGCAGTAATTTCTTCAGAAGCTGTTTTGAATTCTGGCAACTCTAATAAAAGGCCTAATGTAAAAATTTTCAATGGCAATACAAGGATTTAATGACTGCAATATGTTTCTTTAGTGTCAACTCTAATTTGAAAGCACAACTGTAATTTGTTCAGAACATGTTTTGAATTCTGGCTCTAAACATTCCTAATTTTAAAAGAGCCGAAGTATCATGCCAGGTTCGAGATATTATTGTGTGCAAAATTTTTTTAATTGTACAGGTCCAATACACGCCTGGCGTGAATTGCATACTGTAATTAGCTTTATCCAATCCACGCCAGGCGTGTATTGAACCTGTACAATTTAAAAATTTTGCACACAAAGATATTTCGCGCCTGGCGTGATTTCACTTCAGCTCTCTCACTGCATACAGTAACTAGCTTTCGTACCTTAATATTTCCTAACAAAGACCTGCTAAATTTTTTAATGCATTAAATGAGTTTACAATTCATAAGACCTACTAATGCCAGTAGTGCATTTAAATTACAAATGAATGGTATTAGCTCATGGCGCGAAATCACTAATTTGTTTTTTCGCTCTAACTTACAGATTTATGAATTCGCGCCTGACGCGTATTCAACTGAACATACACCTGGCGCGTATTCAACTGAAGTTCCTCCTGTGCCAGCAGAGGCTACAAGCATAAGCTTATTCAATGAGTAGTGTCGTGCTCTGGAGGGGCTTGAAATGGAGAATGCTAAGCTGATAATTACGATTCGCACCTCCGAAGCCATTTTGGGTAATATCCCAATAGCTGCACCATCTTATTTGCCAGAATCTTGTATGCCAGTTTATCTTTTTTCAACAGCATTTGAGACTATTGTGCCAGCATTTGAGACTACTGAGGAACAACACACAGATGAATAACACACAGATGTAATTAAAACAATGTAAAGAATGCAAGTTTTTTAAAGAATATCCCATCCATGTAAAGAATACAGTGTTTTTTAAATTCTTGAATGCTCTGGTCTGCAGGCCTTATAGTTTTGAAATATTGAATGAATGGTCTGGCATGCAAGCGTTTTAATTTCATACATATGACAGAATCAGCTTGTGCATCTTAGTATAGCACTCAACCTACTTTTTTCTCGATCTATCTTCCTCTATGTCTTCCAAGAAAATGAAACTCACCTTCTTTAAAGCGATTCATCGCCATGCAACAAAGGTTCCGATGCTTTCACCCATCGTGTTCCATCAGGATGCCTTCGGGTAATGCTTCGTCGTTGAAATGGCAACTGGTTACTAGAATCTTCACATGATCATTTCCAAGAGGAACTCCGTGGCGATTGCTTCCGATCGATCGATTCTATCTTGCAATTTCCCACCCTCCTCTTCAAATTGGCGTCGGCATGTAGCATTCTTCTCCAAATGCTCAATGTCGCAAGATCATGGGATTAATTTGGAGCTTGGGTTCTGAAGAGTAGATGAACTTACATGAAGGCGCCACATCGCCAGCGCCGGGCTTCTTCCCAGATTCTTCCGAAGTTCTTTTCGAAGTTCTTCCTATTCTTCCAAGTTCTTTCGAGTTCGAATGACAAGAAAGGTGGCGGCAAGATTAGGTGGTAGTTTCAAATTATCCGTTAATTGTACTTTGCTTTTCTAGCGAAAGAAATCTAATTATGGGATTTGACAATACGGCTGTCGAGAGCCATTTATCGCCAGTCACGATCGCGTCCCCGGCCCATTAGGCCCAATCGTAAGATTGCTAACCGTCGATTAAAAGTCGATCCGCGAAATTTAAATAACCGCTCCCATCTATCGGACCGTCGATTAAAAGTCGATCCGCTAAATTTTAATAACCGCCGCCTCTATCGGACCGTCGATGAAAAGTCGATCCGAATGAAACCCGCCGATCGAAAAGTCGATCGAAAGCCGACCTAATCGCCTTATGGAAATCTATATAAGTTTTTTTACTACCATTTCTTGCTTTTTGATTGTCGACTTGCTCCGAGACGCTCAAGAACTCCGAGGCGCTCAAGAACTCAAGAACTCCGAGGCGCTCAAGATCATCGCGAAGATGCCGCCCAAAGGTCGTCTTTGCTCCAAACTCGGGCCGGGCCCGAGAAGATGCTCAAGGTCGGTTATTGTCATCATTACGTGTTATTCATTCATTGTTCATTGCTCGATTAGTGTGCGGTGTTTGCTCAGTATTCTTCGTATTTGCTCAGATCTTACGCCTATACTCCCGCTCTATTATTTACAGAGCGGTGACTTAAATTTCTATAGCTGCTCACACTCCTGTCTATCATTTCTTTAGCTCATGATTTCTGCAGTGACTTGTATTTGCATCTGCATAATAAATGTCCTTCCTGTGTTAAATTGTCCCCCTTTCGTGATTAACCGCTCGTCTATAATCTGTCCACCCATGTGTAAAGTAGTATGACCGTGTTTAGTTGGCCTGCCTTCCAGTGTCGCTCGACATGTTTGTAATTGGCACGCCTTTATGAGTGCATGTCACAGAATTGGGGACCGTATGCCATTACGTACTTTAGCCCGGCCGAATTGATGACCACTCGAAATCGCTAAAGCGTGTATTGCACCCTCGCTTTGCGGGGAAGAAGAGACAAAACCGAATGGTAGCTCCTACACCTCCCTCCTAAGAAAGCAAGAGGCTCGGAAGATACTCCAACAGCTCCACTCCTCACGTAAGAAGGGGAAAGCCCAATGAGGACGCAGATCCTATGCATTGTCGATGGATGATAGCGGGTCCATTATCGGGCGCAACCTGAGATCCTCCATGCCCCAAGGAGAAGATGGATGACAGTGCGGAGTGGTATGTTGATGTAGGCAAAACAAATGGTAAGGTGGATCTTGGGTTACACTCCGAGGAAAGAAAGAGACCCGATCTTATGAAGAAACAAGGTATTCTTATCACTTGTGAGGAGCAGGATGACATATGTTGTCAACTCCTAGTGGAGGTTGTGAAGAACCACAAGAAAGATCTCGTCAGATTTACACATGCCAGGGCAACTACTTTCAAAGATGGTCTGATGAAGAAGGACGTGAGTGCTGAGTCATGTTTCAAGTACGGATGGCCTCAAAATACTGTCCTCACTCCAGTTTCTATTAGTGAAGGTGTGTCTGCAGTGAGGAGAGCTTTGCGAGGACCTTCTCCAAGTTACTACCTGGAGGAGATGAAGCATCAAAATGATATCAGGGATGTACGAAGATTGCTGGACTTAGAGCTGGAGGCAATGAGTAGGCTAGTCAAGTATGCAGACAACTACCCACTTGGCCAATCTTTTACACATCCCATCCATGTTGACCGCCCTCGGTGAGATCACATAAGTCAAGTCTTGTTAGCGGGAGGTATGACCACGAGCATGCAAGAGAAATATTGAGGGCGATGGTGAGGAATCCAGGCCAAGTTCCTATGCCACCGAGGTGCTTCCTTGGGATAAGAAAAGGATGCTCCACTCCAAGGGACAACACTAGAAGAGCTAACGTTGGAGAACCCTAATGTATGCTTCCTTATTATTGACGTACAAAGATTCTATTGAGGTACAACGATCCCTATCCAACCAGGCTAAGCAAACCCGGACAAACAATGTATACGCTACATTACAACCCACGGGGAGGTGTCGGTTTCTAAGCCCCCATACCCTATGCAGAGGACACTCGCGGAGATTAGTGCAACATTGAACGAAAATGGGCTAAGTCTTTCTTTATAGAAGGTTAGTATATTTGGTGGAATAGAGTCAGATATATCAAGTAGCAATAACGGTAGTAGACTAGGTCCGGCCAAATAAAGTGCCAATTGGCGTGGCGTGTATTCATCTTTGCCAATTAAATCGGCATGTATTACGTCGCGAATTGTCGGCATGAATACCTGCATACGCCGAATGCCAAAGGTCTTTACATTTTGATCGAAGGTTGAATTGGCATCATGAATACACCCACGCTGCTGAATTGCCAACGTCTGCGCCGATCAAAATGCAAAGCACCTGGCAATTCGCGCGTGGCGTGTATTCATCTTGACAATTAAGCGGGCGAATACACGCCCGGTAGCGAATTGGCGGCATGAATTCGCCAGTGCACCAATTGGCGGCATGAATTCACGCCAGGTAGCGATTTGGAAGCGTCTGCATTACCGGGCGTGTATTCGCGTCCAGCGAATTGGCGGCATGAATACACGCCAGCGCCCGGTAATTGGCACGGCGCTGCCTTTGGCGTTCACGATTATCATTTTTGCTTGATCTAAAAGCGGTTAATTTTTGTATACCCCGCTCATATTGGCTGACATGCTTTCCTTACACGCAGCCCTTTTACGTGGAACAACTTCCGGTCATGCCCGAAAGAATGGATAGAATATGGAAGACCCACGCAAACAAAACGGGGAGGAACGAAGTCGACGAGTTTAAGTCATTGGAAAAGACCTTGACTCAGACTATCATCCAAGATAGGAAACTAAGGGCAAAAAAAACAGGAAAAGAAACTGGGGAGGAAGCAGGCGAGACGTCTGAAGCAGCTTCCAGAGGTCCTACAGATGCCTACAAGATTGTCTTCGCTAAGGACGAAGTCTCATGAAGTGGAACGAATACGGAATGCTTATGCTTTCGAAAAGCGACTACCAGACCCAATGGGACGAGTGCCTCCTCAAGATACTTCAATATTTGATCTCAAGATTACCGAGATGAGGAAAGTACAGGGCCTTCAAGATGATGAAATCATTTGGTTGTGTACAAGAAGGCTTCTTCAGTTAAGGACAAAATGTCCTTCATTGATTGTTGCACTCATATAAAGAACATGCGAGTTATGAAGGTAGCAGTTGGTGAAGAACTTCAGAAGCTATCTGGTGATATAACATTGTCTGAAGTCGGCTTGCTAGACAAGTATGGCGTGTCTGGCGATGACATCAAGAAATACGCCTTTTGGTCGAAGGAATTTCAAAAAGCGAGAAATCAAAGAACCAACAAAGACACCGCAAAGCTATCGGATAAGGTGATGGCTGAAATTTGAGAAGAAAGGTTGCCCGTCCCTGAAAGATGTTGGTGGTGACTTACCCGCACTCCAATACCCGGTCTCTCGGCTATAAAGGTCTCCTACCGATATTAAATATTTCTCTGTTTGTATTGGATAGCGGGACTGCAAAAGGAGAGAAGGGGATGACTCAACAGAGTACAACAGTTTTTTAGTAAGCGCATAGGCTTAACAACTTCGAAGCTCTTTACTATTGTCATCATATGCCCCCGGGGAGAGCCTCATATGCATGCTTTGGTGGCTTCATCACGACTTGGAATGCCTAAAGGTCGTTAGGGAAGGTTCTCTTCTCTTTGAGACAAAGGATCTTGATTTGAGGATCAAAGTGCAAAAGCGCTTGTATAATCTTCATAATGATATCCCTTGTGCGGATGATCGACTATGAGGTAGCTAAGAGCAAAGGGGCATCGGATAAAGGTGCATGGCGGTGTTTTCTTTTGGATGAACCCAACTTGAAAAATGTCTTCTACAAAGCGGATGATGAGGATGAAGCAAATGAAAGCGAGGAATTTGATGTTCCTAACCTCTACGGAAAGACATCACTCACGGAATTGCGCACAAAAGAAAATGGACCCTTGAATAAACATGGGTTTGCAATCAATCTGGCAAGCTATCTTGTTGAGGCATTTGCACCACTTGATACCACTTGCTGTGAATTGCATGTTGGAGAGTATATTGGTAGAGAGGCCCTGAAGACATCAAGAAGATGTTTAAGTTTCGTCAACGATGACCAGTCCAGGGATTTCCTTGAAGTGTTTTTCGAAAAGGTACTAGCCATGGCTGATTGGGGTCCTGTCAAAGATAAAAACCCGTGGGCTTTGGTACCTTACAAAGGGCAGAAGCAGAATACTAGTTCACAAAAGCCTCCGAATGCAACTCCAGAATGTTCAAAAACAAATGCAACCCCTAGAGCGGGAACGTGAGACCATGGAGAAAAATTTGGCGTCCATGCTTGATAACATTCCAGCTGGTAATGTCCAAAGGGGGGTACGATTGCGGCGATTCGATAGCGGCCGGGATGATCATGCAAGCTCGGATGCAACCACCGAGGTTAGGAATCAAACCCACATTGGTAGCTTTCATAGAAAGAGCGTGTCCAGAACTTAACGGTGGCGTTCATGCTTCCGACGATAAGCATCCGGGGAGTGAAGTAGGCCTTCGATTGCTGCGGATGGCGGCGGCGATGAAAGGTAATTCCGCCCGAGGCGATATGTAGCTTATTTATGAAGGATAAAACGCGCTTGGCGTGTATTGCAGAACACTTTTGCATGGCTAACTCTTTGTTTTCCATGGTTCAGGCCTCCACCTGCTTGTGACAAAATCATTGTCTTCGATCTGAATGGTGTCCGCTTATTAACAGGGATGACTTCGAGCAAGTCCCTCTAGAATCGAATACTAAGTGGATCTATCCTCGTCCACACTTAGAAGATATGATGAATGAGGCGTTCAGATTGTTTCGAGTTGCCATCTGGTCCTCAATGGAACGAAAATGTTGATGAAGTACTTAGGGTGTTACCGGGCATGAATCGAGCTTTGGGCGATTTGGGACCAAAGTAAGTGTATAAAAGTTTCCACATCCAAGAGATCCGGATGGCAAACCGGTCTTAGGTGAAACATCTTGGTACTATGATGGATCAGCTTGGCATTCAAAAGAAAGAGGACATCATAATAGTAGATGATGATGCTCTTAAGTGCTTTTATAATCAAAAGATTACTCAACAGATGAGTTTCTAGTACTATTCATGTCCATCATGAGTGGCTTGGCTTCTGGTAAAAGCAGATTATCGGATGTTGTCAAAAGCATCGAAACTAGATCTACTAAGGAGATGGATCCCTATCTTGAGAGTTATTTGACAAAGAAAGGACTAGTCCCCCCATGATGTAATCTTCATATCAAGTGAATACAATGTAAAAAGTGTTCTCTGTATATTGATGTGTTGTTATCTACACATGCTAATCAAACACCACATTCTTCTCACTAAAACAAGAAAATGTTAAACCAACCACTACTACAATGCAAAAATTTGCAACAATGCAAAACAGCATGTCACACAACAAAACACTATATTGAGAAAAGGGTATGCAAAAATGGCGTGCTTTTGGAACAGACATAAATCCAATTTAAATAAATGATGATTTAACTCCTTTTCCCGAATGGCTTTGTCCAATGGTTTTTAAATTCTCTTCAATGTTTCTTCCTTCCTGGTTCTATCCCTCATCAAGAGGTCAATCTCCTGCTGCACATTCTTGATGTCTCTCTTATTCTGCTTAGTGTCGTCAAGAACACTATCAATGTCTTGTTGAATCTGTGCTAGGTCCTCTTCATGTGCATCCTTTCTTCCTAAAAACTTATTTATGTTGTCACGTAGTTCTGCCTGCTGATTTTTTAGTTCTTCAACCTTGGAAGAGCTGCTAATTAGCTGTCTATGGCAATGCTGCAACAGAGTTTCTGCAAATTGAAGGTCTTCCTTCGGGTAATTTAAGAACCTTGGATATGGATTTAGAAGTCCCAATTTCTTCTGTGATAGCAGATTCTTTTGCTCCTCCCTTTGCCAAATCTTTGGCCAAAACTTTAAATGTATCCCAATCTACTTTTTTACCTGTTAATTGAAGGAAAGAAGGAAGGAAGAAAGGAAGGAAGGTTCTTTTATCGTCCGCGGAGGCCAATCGGCCTATGGGATCCAAATTACACGGGTGCAACAAGCTCTTTGCTACCCGGATTAACCCCCTAGGAGGGAAAATCGTCAAGCGACAACAAGCTGGGCAAATAACCGTAAATATACATATATATATATATATGAATTCCCGGCACCTCAGGTAGGCGCCGGGGGGCAGAGGTGAGTCCGCAGATCCAAAACCTCCCGGAGATAGGAGCCAAGGGATCGAATCGGCGGCTTGAGTAGCTTCGTCTGGCGAGGCGGACCAGTCGCACCAAGAGAATGTAGAGCGAGCCGAATGTGACTATAGGCTGGGCAGACTCACGGAAGGCATGGCTTTCATCCTCAACAACCCCCCCGGCAACAACGACAAAGCCCGTCTGGCGGCTATCCAACCCACCGACCCGTCTCAAGCCGAAGATGGTGGGCCCCTGTTCGAATGGACGCGATGATCCTGTGCTTCGAGAACGCAGGTAGAGCTGTGGGCCTCGAACCAGGGTGGAGTTTGGCAAAGGCACGAGCAAAGTACTCAGGTACATGGTGGTTGCTGAACTCCCGCTTACCAAAAACTATTTCATAATGCTTGTAGAAGTTTTCAGACCACTCCAGCTCTAGATTCTTTGCACCCCTATATTCTTTTCAGACCACACTGCTCGTCCATGTTCTGTTGTAAATCTGGAAAAATTTCATCTGCATTGACGCATCTCACATGCTTTGCTTCCACAACAGCGGGTTTTTCACAAATAAGTCTTCTTTTTGGCCCTGGTTCTTCAAATGCTTGAACCTTCCTTTTGTTTTTTTCCGCTTTCTTACTAGAATCGACTGTTTTCATGTTCTTATTTAATTTGGGTGACTTCGGGAGGTAAAGGCATCCATTGCTTGGATTTGAGCAAGGATTTCCAGGAAGAAAAATAAATTGCAGTCGAATTGCTTCTTTGATCACACAGAAACATCAAAATTGGAAAGACGGCAAATTTTTTTCCAAGAGAGGAAACACTTGGCAATCTCCCTCCGAAAAATTGCAATGAACGTCTTTTCTGGTTGCCACTGCCTCTCATAATTTTGAATTGGTGACGTGGCTAATCCTAATGATTACATATTTCAACTAACTAAAATACAAAAAATAAAAATAAAAACGGGTGCCTACATTGTCCTACATTATACATAATGTAAGGGAATTTTTTTGAGACACCCTAGCTTTCTTTTACCCTCTTACATTATAAGGATTGGGTCCTAATGATGCTGATCAAGGAAAGTATTACGGGCCAAGGGCCAAGTCGCTTGACGGCCTTGGGACCAGGAGTTCGCCTTGGGAATGCCACGGGGTGGCCTAGGAACGTCCCACGCGGAATATCGCCTAGGGGCGGCATAAGGATAATTTTTAAATAAGAAAAATTAAATTAAATTATAAAGTGTCTCTTAAAAGAACCCCTAACCATTGAATAAGGAGTGTGAGGTGGCAGAAACCCATTGGATGGGTCAAGCCAAAAGGGCTCACAAATGTTTTTGATCGCGGCCTGATATAGAGAGGGCGGATCAGCTATAAAAGGGTCGGATCAGGGCTAATAATGCTCGATTCGAGCTGAAGAAAAGGCTCATAGACCTTTTTTGGCAAATTCTTGGCCCTAATGGCTCTATAAAATGCTTTGGAGACGTTTTCTGCGATCACGGTTTCCATCTTGGAGCGAGCTGTTGAAGTAATCCTCTCCATCTTAAAGCCAGATATCCTGCTGATAGGGGTTTTGGGCTACTGCGAGTTGATTGGGAATCAATTCATCTGATTGTAAGCCACTTCACTTTTAGTGTTAGCTTAGGGGAACACTCTGCTTTGCAGGCGTTCTTGTGTGCTCTTTGAGCAATACTGCTGTGGCAGTACTCAGTCCTTGTGTTAGAACTGCAGACTGATCCTGGGGATCAATAAGCAATCGTGCGTGGGGAGCTTAGGGAGTTCGTGGTTGTGATGACATATTTAACAAAATTTGGACTTATTCAAATCTAATAGCTATGGTAAGATATATTTTTAACTCTTATTAATTATAATAATTTTTTAAATTCAGCATTAGATCAAAAATATGATGGTTACTAAAGTATAAAATTGAATTCTAATTTAAATCTTCACTTTAATCATTTAGAACTAAATCTTCATCTAGGATAAACTTTTTATGATTAAAATATTATTACTTTTTAAATAATTAATTATTTAAATGATTATGTTTGTGTTTTAACTAAAAACAATGATTGTTTTAAATTAATTAAATGATTACATTTGTGTTTTAACAATAAAAATAGTTTATTATACATTAATTTCAATATATTTTATTTCATCAGTAATAAATTGTTCAATAGCTTTTATTAAAATATTAACTTTATTATTTAATTAAATTCAACCTAAAACTTTTCTTAAGGTATTTTTAAAAGTGTAAAAATTTATAATTTGTGAAATTCTTCATAATAGTTTTTAAGTCAATCACTTATCAACCCATCAGATTTCATTTAGAAATATCATGATTGCCAAATTTTAAATGTGATGAAATCAATGAAATTTGAAATTTCATATTTCTTGAAATGTTTAATTCTAACTAACTTCAAGTGAAAATTAGTTCGAAAAGCAATTTTATTTTTTGATAGCCATTACAGATTTAATTTAAAAATAACTTACGTAATTAAAACTTATAATAATTTTAACAATCAAGAAGAATTAAACAATACATATATTCTTATAATGGCGTCCTTGAAGTGCTATCTATTAAATCTGAATAAGTCCAAGTTTCATTGAACATGTCATTAGAGATTTTCTTAATAATAACAAAAATTAAACTTATAACCTTACCATTACTGGATATAACGATCAGTATTAAATCCAAATTTGTAGATCTGAATCCACATAGTTCTAGCAGGCTCGGATAGATCCAACACTGAATCTGCGATCTCTCGAAGATCTACTTTATGCACCTTACTATTCATGTCGTGAATTTGTTTTCCATCTTTTAAGAAGTATAGGATTATTGCGGGGACTTTTTGTTTGAGCATTTCCTTAATTCGATCTTCATTTTTAAAGAAATCACCCCAACTTTCCCCTTTATTTTTCCCGCCAATAGTAGCAGCAACTCTGTTCCTAGTTACTACTAAGGCGTTTCTTAATCTCATGTTATCCACATAATCTTTTAAAATATTGATTTCTTTCAGTTTTGCTTCTAGACTTATGATCTTGTCTAATTGCAACTCTAATTGGGTTGCTTGTTTGCGACATACTGCTTTTAATGCCACTATTAATTTTAATTTCGCATCATTTCCTATACTCATATAATTGTTACCCTTTCTAGTATTGATTGCAAGATGATATATTCAACAAAACCTAGGCTTATTCAGATTTAATAGATAGTGCTTCAAGGATGCTATTATAAGATTATATGTATTGTTTAACTCTTCTTGATTTTGCAAATTTTTATAAATTTTAAATTACATAAGTTTGTCTTTAAATTAAATGTATAACGGTTTTTCTAAACCAATTTTACTAGAGGAATTAGACATTTCAATATAGGATTTCAATTTTCAGTGATTTAATAAGTTTACAATTTGGCAATTAGGATAATATGTAAATGAAACATGATGGTTTGATAAACAATTCACTTCAAATTATTATAAGGATTTTATAACTTATAAACTCTTAGCATTGAAGTTAATTAAATAATAAAGTTTTGTTTTTAGTAATAATATTTTGGATATTTTATTATTGATGAAATAAATATGTTGAAAGTTAATTAATAAAAAACTATTCAATTTTATTATGTTTAAAACATATGTAATCATCTAATTAATTACAACCTAAAATGTCCTTCAAATATTTTGATAAGACAACATTTTAACCACATATAGTTCTTAATGAACAATTTATTCTAAGTAGATTGAAATGAAAATTTGTTTACAAATTAATTTTATGCTCTAGTAACCATTATAATTTTTATTAAGATAACCTGATAAAATTGTTAAAATAAATAAGAGTTAAAAAAAGATACTTAGGGTCACTTCCCACTCGCCATTCATTTAAGTTAGCTTAACTACTTGGCTATCTCTTAATCTAACTAGAAAAAAATTCTACTTTTCCATTGAGATGGTTAAATTAGAACTAACTTAACTAAGCATGAAAGTTTGCATTCCCATCAAGCCCAATAAGTTAGAATTAAAAAGTTGAATTAAAGCTTGAGTTGATGATTCACACTAGTAGTTATAGTGTTAAGTTAGATTAGCATTAATTAAGCTTGTTTCACACTGCCAGTTAAGAATTTATGTTAAGTTAAGAGAGTTTTGTCGGCAAAAACAATTAATGCCAACTACCAACAATGCACACTAATTAAAATGCACCTAAGGTTAACACAAACGTAGTGCTAGACTTTGCAACTAATTTGTTAGAAACAAGGGATCCTTTCAAAGCGAAAACCCCGAGCAATTGTTGGAAGAGCTATAAAACAAAATATAACTATACACAAAATATTATGAAGATGCATATTCCTAAATGTTGAAAGAGGCAACAAGAAATATGCATTTTCATATAAAACATAAATAACCTAACTATACAGTTAAGCCTTTCTCACTTAAAAGTTAGGTTAAGTTAGTGCTTAACTGGGTTAAGTGTATCTCTCCTAGGTCACTTAACTTCTAGTTTAAAATAAGGGGTCCAGTTAAAATTTTAATGAAACTTAACTTAACTACTGTCAGTATGAAAGTGACCTTGTTAAGTTAACTATAGTTAAAATTTAACCAAATCTTAATTTACTAGTGTGAAAGCAAGTTTCCGTTATTTGTCACATTTAACCTAACTTAACCGCCAGTGGGAATTGACCCTTATAACCTTACGATGTCATCCTTGAAATATATCTATTAGATTTGAATAAGTCTAGATTTTGTTAAATATGTCATTGTGGGGAGTTCTGGGAATTCTAGGTAGCGCGGTTGTGTCTACTTTTGTAGGCATCTGACAATTTGGTATCAGAGCAAGGTTTAGACCCATGACTGATCCGATACGAGATATATCGCAGCCAATTGATGGGTTGCCAGCTGTTGCTTTAACAGATGGCATAATTCCTGCGCTCCGTGATATTCATCTGGAGGGGGAATTTATTTTTAGGTTTTTTTGAAACATGTTTTACGGGTTTTTAAGGAATATTCTATAATATTCCATGAATCGACAAGACTTAATGCCTGCCTTCTTAAAGAAAAAGAAAAACTCTAACTGCTGTTCAATTGTTTCTCGTGTTAGGCATTATGGAGCTAGCGTGAATATTATTTAAAAAAAGTAAAAAACATCTTCAGATCTAAAGACATAGTCATAGCACAACATCATAGGATGCAGATGTCCAAATAACTTCTTATAGAAGTAGATGTTGTATTTTAAGTGAGGCAATATTATATTTACTTGTTATACACCACTAAAAGCATTTCTTAACACAAAATTATTTGTGTCTCAGAAAGCACCCTGCACGCATATGGAGTCCCACCAACAATTCAACATCACACACAACTCAAGTGGCCCAATCACAGAACAATATTGGTGTCTAGAAAATTACCACATCGAATAATATAGCAAAGAAGATTTAGAGCATTATACTTAAAGGTAAAGTAGACAAAGGAATTATAGGACCAGAAAGTTCGAATAGCAAAATTTTATAATGAGAAAGCAATAATTTCAAAGACTATATCTACCCATTGTAACTTATATGTCCGAATCATGTATCTTCTTGTGCCTCATCATCAATGTAAAGACAATGTTTTCGTTTCTTTTCTTTTTTCTTAGTACTAGACATTAAGGACAAAATAGTGGCATGCTGCTCAGCATAGACAGGTAAGAAACTGCAACATAAGACAAACACACATGATTAGTTTCCAACACGTATGATTAATTTAAACAAAATGTAGGAATTTTAGCTCACTAACTAATCAGCTGGTTCTTCAATCACATCTGTGATTATCTCATCCTCTTCCTCCAAATCGACCTGCATAGAAGGAGTCCCCTCTGCTAATGGCTTTTTGAATATTGACATGCGATGGGTTCTAACCACATCACAATATCAACATCAAAATCTGTTGCATAGCAATGCAAACCTCTGAGTGCGCAGGCCTCAACCATAGACCACAAGCACGTCGATGAAATCCAAAACATAATCACCGAATCACATAGCAATTGTAGCAAAAACTTCGTTAAAGCGAGTGCTCTTCTCAAATTATGCCCATGAGAGAATGATGTTTGGCTGATCTCATTCTGTCACCCGGCCCTAAGTAATGCCTCAAAAGTTCACTGCTATAGTCCAACTCATGTTGATTAAATACTTCCTTGGATTTAAATGTCGGTTTGTGCCAACTCTTTTGTAGAGATACTATCGGCACATTTCTTGATAGAGTACGTATTTGTCTTTATGAAAACCCGAATAGTGCATCCCCTATCAACTTGTATGATCTTCCTATTTCAAGATTCTTTTTCTGGCTGCTATGTCTATCATCTTACGGAACTCATAAGCGCTAATGCACACCAACCATCCACTATCATCCAAACAGAGTTCACCCAAACTGAAACACCCATCTACTAGTTGCGTGTCAAGTTTATTCCAGTATGGTGTTTCATTTGAGTCACTTCTTGTAGGTTCATTTGTCGGAAGATCAATAAGAACCAAGTTAGCACCCCAATCTCTGACTTTTCCATTTCTGGAGTACATGGATGATTTCTTAACTTCCTTTCCCAAATTTCTTAATGATGTGAAAACTTCGTGTCCGCCTAAAATTACAGCCCTTGAGACCACACATACATCGGCTTGAACAACTCGAAATTCAGTAAGCAAATCTTTTGATAGTATAACATCAGGCATTTGCTTCCGTGGAGGTGTTTGGTAATCAACAAAATTATCCTCTTCTTCGTTTTCCTCACTATGTGTATCAGATAGTTTTGACTTCTCTCTCCTGCTTCTCTTTCTTTTGTCAACATCCACCTTTTCCTCATTCAGATCCACCTTAATTTTTTTCCCTCCTCGGATCCTGTTGTGATCTTCCTCTTCTTCCTCTGGATAAGACCCCAAAGGGAAATCAATCCACCAAGGACAGTTTTCCCTTTCCCATTTATGCATTCCACCACCCATGTCTAGATTACCTTTTGGACTATAAATACAATCAGCACCTGTTTGAGATACCTATACCTGTATCTGTGGATGCATTGATTCCATGCACTTAATATGAACCAAGTATTTGAAATATCTGTATGCAACTCGCATGGCTGTCCTTTGCACTTCAAAAGCTTCAGAACATTGACTGTAGATTGCATATGTCTCTCCCAATGCTTAAACATTTCAACTCGATTCTTAGCTTTGAATGTTCAGTACCAAGTCTCCACATCACAGTCCCGCGGTATTATCAACTGCAAATTGTGTTGCTCAATTGCTCCCTTCACCAAGTCACATGTTCTAGTCAGTAAATGCTCTAGCCATGTCTCTTTCTTTACCCAAGAATTGAAGCTTTTGTCATTAGTAGGTATCTTCTGATAACTACCAAACTGAGATGTGTTAGTCATTGTCTTAATCCAATTATCTCTCACACTGTTCTGCACCTTTGATCTGACCATGAACAAAAGCTTCTCCAATGTGACACTGACTCCTTTAGATTCTAAATCCTTGGTTGTGACATGGCGCAACCAAACATTCCCTAGACTAGGATTAACAATGCCTAGATATTTCTGCATTTTAGTTGTCCACTTTCGTCTCACTTCCCTTTCAGCATTTGCCTTCAACACATCAGCTTCTGTAATGTTTTCATGATTTGACTTAATATAATCCTCAATATCCTTAACCATTGAAGCCTGCATTGATGGATTCTTAGTAATTAGTTTATTGAATGTTAAACAGTAAATGTAATATCACAGCAGAAACAACATTAAACTTACATTATATAATATCTTTGAATAGGCCAATCTTGTAAGAGGATACCAAGGCTCGTTTGATCCAACCATTTCCCTTGTCCTCTGTGCTTTTAACTCACTAGAAGATAATTCCTTCATATACTTATCTGGTTTGGCAGTAGCAACTCTGTGCACAATCATTAGTGTGTCTTGTAGACTTGTGCGAACAACACCAATCTCGTTCAGTCTACAACAAGTAATTGCTGCAAGTAAGCAAAAATGATAAATACATAAATAGTAAAGTATAGAACTCACAAGTTTATTCTATTCATTGCAGCAACTAGTGTTGTCTCGTTAGGCTCGTCGATGTTTATGAAATCAGCACGAACAGAAATATGTTTTGATTTGATATGTTTGTATGTTCCATTGATTTCAGGTATTGTATTAACTTTCACGATTTATATCCAATGTCTTTACCTGGCATTTATCATTAATTTTGGAATTTCAGATTACGAAGGTGGATTCATAAAGCTAAGGCTCAGAACAAGAAAGGAGGGGATGAGTTTTCTCAAATTTTATATTTGAAACAACATAGCAGATACCAGTACTTCCACGGTTCAGTGTTTCCTTACCAGTTACATGATGATGATAATGAAAGATGTTATATCTTCAAGATGTCTACCGTCGGGCCTGGCTCAGGAGTGGATTTAGTAAATAGAATGCGTCCAGGTGGGGATTTGGAACATAGTTGGGTTCATTTTGATCATGTGAAATGTATTCCGACTTGGACAACTTTAGGGTGTCATGTCTATGATCCAAAGTAAGTTGTTTCTTTTTATTTTGATCCAAAATAAGTTGTATATTTCATTTTTGCAATTCCTTTCATGTAGGATAAGGTCTCTCTGAGACTATTGCCTTGTGTGACATGAAAAACAAGATTACATTGCACAAAAGACTGTTTTGGGAAAAAACTAAATAAGGTGATGGAGGGCAAAGGTTTTTCCAAAGACTGAATTTAGGAAATTTATGGCCGATGAAGCACGAGGCTAAGCGGACAGCGATGCGAGATGTGTTCAACAATGGTCGAGAAATTTTAGGTGGAGAACGCTCATGTCAATTTCATTTTGGCGGTGCTTGCAGCGTCACACAAATAAATACATTTATGAGGCCCTACAGTATCCAAACATCTTGATTTATGTAGGAAATGGAGGAATCTGAAAACTATTGAAATTGCGGAAGATATTTATCATGAAATTATTGATTGGTGGCCTGGAAAAGCCGACGAGGTGGACATAAAGTCGTTAGGTTCGTGGTTGTCTTGGTGGCATCAGAGGGTAAGCAGATGGGGAAATTATATGCTTACAGGAATGGACATGGCTAGTGCCATACATGTGCCTCACACTAACATGTCTGAATCCAAGCACGGAAGCTGGCTAGCAGCTAGGGGATACAGAAAGACTATGAATTTATATGATGCATGTGTATTTGATATGACAGAAGCACTCTTGCAAAGTTCAAAATACAAAGCATGGTTGGAAGGTAGACACTTGGGAACAGGGCCTACTGTTTCAAATCTGTTGGGAAGATTGGAAAGAAGTATTCGCTCTGGAATAAGCCCTATGCAGGGAGTGAATATAATTAATGAAGAAGCGTCAAGGAGGGAATGCGGGGAATATAATCCTGGATCCGGTGGTAATAACCAAACCATCTTGAGAAAGACATCCACAATTACTAATTCTGAAGCAGGAAGTCACCGTCCAGATAAGGTGACACACACTATGTCACGTTCAAGAATTGATGACTCAGCAAGACGAACAATAAATTTTGGCAGTCCACAAATTAGAGTCATAGAAGTAGATATTCATCAGGCTAGTTGGGCCTTGAGGAGGACACTTGCTGGAAGTGAAGTGAAATGTATGGGTCGTGTTTCAAAAACGGTGCGTAAATGCCAAACCGCGTATTAACAAGGGGAACAAATCCAATCGTTGCCCCTTCTTTTTATGGGATCGAGAAGACATCGTAATGGAAGCGAGGAACAAATGATGTGGTTTTGTTCAACCAATGTGCAACATACACAGTATCCGGATTACGGCATAGTCGGTGCTCCTAGCGGACACAGTAGTTGGCCGATTAGCTCTTGGAGTCAACATAAAGGATGAAGAATTGCAAGTATTGATGAGTAGCAGATTCGAGGTGAGAGGGCTATCATCCACATCTAATCAGTACTCCACTGACATTTCATCTGATGCACCTTCTGCGAGTAGTTTCGTCAGAGTTAGAAATGGAAGGCGTGTCAATAAAAGAGCCAGATTGAGTAACGATGAAGATGTGAATCTAGAGCAAAGTTATGACATGGATGCAGATGTAGTTGGAAAACAGATTATCACATGCGGAAAGCATGTAATTTATGAGCTCAGAAGAGATACCAACATTTACAAGATTGAGATTAGTGCAAACCCTAGATGTAGTTGTCCAGAATTCATGAAACATGATTGCAAGGGTAGATTTCTCCTCTGCAAACACATGTGTTATGTCTACAACAAGGTGTTGGGACATAATCCAAAAGATAACAAGGAGGTGATTCAAGCAGTATTGACGGATGCTACACTAGCAATGATTTTAGGTGCCAATTAAATTATTCAAAAGTAATTGTTGGTGTAGGCAGGCAAGATCAAATTTTTGGTGTAAAGTGTTGAAGATATTATATAGAAATGAAGATTCCTGCCAATTTTATATACTCAGTTATCTCCGTATTAGAGTATGTATTAAGAATATTCCTTACAAAAAAACACGAAAACATAGTTTGAAAAAACTTAAAAAAAGTCGCACCCTCTGGAGGACTTACCTCCGTTTGACTTTGAGGCCATGTTACAGGGACAACCTGGTGTGGAGTTCTTCTCCCGTTGTTAGTGAGCAACCTTGTAGTGATACCAGACACCCTGGAGATGACCCAGTTTCGCAGGTAGGTTTGGTTACTAGTGAGGCAAGTACCGTTGTCAGTGGAGTAAGCTCAAGGGGCAGTACTCCAACAGCACCATTGCTGGCGACTGTGAAAACAATTACTACGGTTCGAGGGGGTTCTCAAGAAGAGCAATCTTCAGTTGCTAGAACTCTCGAAAATATGCAGAGGCAAATGAATCAGTGGATGCTAGAAAGTGCTGCCGGGGAGCAGCATCTTAGGGAATCTATTGATCAGCTTATGCGAAACTCTAGAAGTATCCCAAATACTTCGACAACCCAACTGGTAGGGGGTACCGCTAGGGGAAGACCAGTTGTGAGTGCACCACTTTGAGCTGGTCGCTCTACACCGGACGCAGCCAATCTGGCTGTGAATGATCCTCCCGAGGAGACTGTGAACGGGCTCTCGGAGGATGAAATCAAAGCTCTGGAGAAAATGAAAATGCCGGAGTTTGATGGAATAGGGACGCTAGAGATGCGATGCTCTGGTTAGGCCGCATGAACTTATATTATACGGCTACTAAGAAAGGTGATACAACAAAAGTTTTGCACGCCTCTCTTTAAGTCGAAAGGTCTTCTTTGCTTTGTGGTGGGCTATCCACACAAACGTGTTAAAGACCTTTCGGTCTTGGACGAACTTTCCTCGATTCAAAAAGATGAGTATGCGCCTCACTTTGATAGACGCCATGCATTAATATCCCTTCGGGAGTTAATGCAAATTGGAACTTTACAGGAGTATATGAGTAAACTCTGAGGGTTGTTCGCAAGACTTCCCGACCTTACCCCTTAGATGAGGGTGGACCATTTTGTTAATGGTCTGAAAAAGTCAACATCAAGGCGCTTGTTGCAAAGTAAACCCACGGGCCGAGGAAAGCCGTGGAGCTTCACAAGGAAACTAGTTGGTCGAGAGGAACCTCAAAAGACCAAAAAGAGTTTTATTTGGAAATCAAAACGACACGAAAACAACGGGATGGAGGGTCATCCGCTAAAAGCTAAAAAGCGGCGAAATCAATCGAATAAAAAGGCTGCGGGCAGTCTAAAGATTCGAGCCAGAAAAAGGCAGTTATAAAGTGTTATAACTGCCAAGGCATGGGCCATTATGCGAGAGAATGTCCTAAGCCACAAAAGCCAAAGAAAGCGGTAGGCTGCGGCGGCCAAAACACCATCGGATTGTGAAGTGGTGAAGACACTGTCGGCCATCGCAAGAGAAGAAAGCATGGTAAATGTTTCTTCTAAGGTTTTCTTTGGTAAAGTCATACGTATTCTAGGTAGAATCAAGGAAAAGAGCGTGATTGTTCTCATTGATTACAAAGCAACGACAATTTCTTGTCTGGCAGGACTTAGCAAAAGAGCTAGACCTAGAGCTGGCGAAGGTGACTCATTATGTAGTTGAAGGGGAGGCGGGGCCTCGGGTTCAACATGGAGATCAACAAGCGCAAGGCGTAGATTTGATACTTCAAGATAGAAGTTCACCTAAAAAGCGTCTGATTTAAAATTGATGTTGATTTAATCAATTTGAAACGTTATGATGTCATTTTGGGCATAAAGTGGCTTCCTGGGACTACGTCAAGCTCATTGATTGGGCATCCCATGTATTAACTTTTGAGTTAGAGGATACTAAGTCAGTATACAAGGATCACCATATGTGGGATCCGCGAAATTGTTATCGGCCACTCAGGCCAAAACTGCTTTCAGAGTGTATAATAATCAAGTTTTTGGAATTTATGTATATGATAATGATATATGTGTTAAAACTTGTAATTCACTTATAGAGCAATCGGATGATAGCTCTCAGCTTCATCCTCAATTATTTGATCTTTTGGAAAGATACAAGGATGTGTTTCCCGAGGAGTTGCCTATAAGGCCACCTCCGTCAAGGGGAGTGGAGCATGAGATAGATCTCGAGCCTGGAACTAAACCAATGGTAAGAGCCCCTTATCGCTTGAGTCCTCTTGAGTTAGAGGAAGTCAAAAAGCAAGTAGGGGAACTACTTGGAAAAGGATTTATCCAGCCAAGTAAGTCTCCTTTTGCAGCTCCAGTGTTGTTAGTTAAGAAAAAAGATAACACTATGTGCATATGCATAGATTATCGCGCACTTAACAAAGCAACCATAAAGGATAGATATCCTTTGCCACGGATTGACGATACTTTAGATCGTCTAGGTGGTGCAACTTGGTTCACCAACATTGATTTGAGAAGTGGATATCATCAAATTAAAATCCGTGAAGGTGATGAACCAAAAACAGCTTTTCGAACTCATCAAGGTCATTATGAGTTCTAGTTATGTCGTTTGGTCTCATCAATGCGCCGGCTACGTTCATGAGATTAATGAACCGAGTATTTGCTGATTATTTGGATAAATCAGTTGAAGTATTTCTAGATGATATACTTGTTTACTCGAACTCATTGGAAGAACACTTTCAGCACCTAGAACAAGTGCTTAAAGTGTTACGCTCCAATAAGTTGTATGCTAAAGTCTCTAAATGTGATTTCCTCAAGCAAAGGGTTGCTTACCTGGGTCACATCTTGTCGAGAGAGGGAGTATCTCCCGACCCTAACAAGGTACGAGCGGTATAAGAGTGGACTCAACCTGAGAATGTTCATGAGTTAAGAAGCTTTCTCGGGTTGGCTACTTATTATAGAAAATTTGTGCCCAAGTTTTCTAAGGTAGTAGCCCCGCTCACTGATCTTCTGAGAAAAGATCAAGAGTATGGGTAGGGGCAGAGGCCTTTGAAAGGATTAAAAGCCTTTTGGTGAGTAGTCCAGTACTGAAGGTACCTGACCTCAATGAGTCGTTTGAGATATACACGGATGCTTGTGGGCAAGCTCTGGGAGCTGTGCTTATGCAGCAAGGTCGTGTTATTGCATATGAAAGTCGTAAGTTTAATCAAGCGGAACGAAATTATGCAACATATGAACAAGAACTGTTGGCTATAGTTCATGCATTAAAGACGTGGCGGCACTACTTGAGGTGTGGTACCAATAAAGAGCCACGCAAGTTTGTGGTTTATACGGACCATAAGCCCTTAAGGTTTTTGCAAAGCCGAGCAGAGATTAGTCCTAGGCAAGCTAGGTGGCTTGACTTTTTGCATGAGTTTCATTTTAGTATTGAGCATACTCCTGGTAAGAACAATCCGGTTGCGGATGCCTTATCTAGGATTAAGCATTTGAATACTTTAATGGTAGGGGAGAGTGATCTCTTCCAAAGGATTAGAAACGCATATCAAGAGGATGAGCAGCAACCCACGGTAACCAAATCTAGGGATTGGTGGACTGAGCAAGATGGGTTGTATTTTTATAAATCAAGGATTTATGTTCCATTGCATGCTAATCTTCGGGATTTGATATTGCGTGACCATCACGAAACCCCGCAAGCTGGGCACGGGGGTGAGTGGAAGACCTATGAGTTGGTCAAATGACACTACTATTGGCCGGACATGAAAGAACAAGTCCGGGACTTGGTCTCGCATTGTCGATGTGTTAAAAAGTTAAAAGGCGACCATGGTCAGTACCGGGACTATTGCAACCAATACCTATACCCTTGCAAAGATGGGAGTGTATAAGTATGGATTTCATAGTCTCTTTACCTAGAACTGTTAGGCAGAACACTCAAGTGTGGATGATTGTTGATTGCCTAACTAAGTACTCCAAATTTGTGGCTTTAAAAGAGGATGCTACTGGTCCAGATGTAGCAACTACATATATGAGATATGTTTTTCCTCTTTTTGGTTTGCCTTTGTCTATCATAAGTGATCGGGACACCAAGTTTACAGGTCATTTTTGGAAAGACCTTATGAAAGATCTTAAGGTACGATTGAGAATGAGTAGTGGTAACCACCCAGAAACGGATGGCCAAACTGAGAGAATTAACATGATCTTAGAGGATACGCTGAGAAGTTTTGTCCATGAACGTCAAACTCGTTGGGAGGAGTATTTGCCTTACCTAGAGTTTGCGTATAACAACAGCCATCATAGGGAATTAAGATGATTCCCTTTGTTGCTATGATGAGGCGAACTCCCGATCCCAAGGCCAGCAAGCGCGACTTGCCCCTTGGCCCGTAACAGAAAGCAATAAGATGACCCTCCATCACAAACATCAACTTGAACATTCATCGCTTTTTAGTGACAGGGTCTATCTAATTCCAAAAGTATTTTGTCATCCTCTGACCTATACAGAAACAATCATTGCTCTATAAAACAGATGATCTAAAATTGTATACTATAGCAATGTGAAAATTAATCTCATGTTTGCCGTAATAGCTTTAACTATAACAACGTTGCCTATTATAACATCTTACAGTTTTAAGTTCTAAAAAATGTTTATGTGCTAGGTAATCGGACGGATTGAGGGGTCTCTGGCCGATAAACCGATAGGCAAACCCCAAAATTCGATCGGCAACCAAACCTAAGCTGGTGTTTGGTTGAAATTCCGGCCTTGTTTTTAGGCACTGATTCTTGCAAGCGGGAGAGTTCCTGCACTGATTATTATAAATAGAGAGAGTTGCTTAGGGTATAGCATACTTTCTTGCGAGTTTCTGCTTGCATGCCATTTCTTGATTCATGCTTGGATTTGAGCTTGAATTTGAGCCCTGTTGCCCAGAAGCTATTTTGATTTCAGCAAATGCCTTACCGACTACATCCTCATTGGTCCCGGTTTCTACTTGTTGTTTGCTCCGCTCGTGCTTCTTCAAGGTTTCTCAAGACAGGGACTCAAGACTCAACACTCAAGATCCTTGCTGTTACAAAGGAAGACTAAATCTTCAAGACAAAAGAGAAGGACACAAGGCTCAAGATCTTCGCTATTACAAAGGAAGCTGCTACTAAGAAAGCGGTCGCCTCAGCAGGCTTCGAAATCCCTAATAGCTCTAACCAGATAATTTGCCAGTAAGTGTCATGCTCCACTGGATTTTGAATATAAACTCAAGATTACTTGCCGGATTTTGAAGGAAACTCCACAATTTGTTTGCCGGCAAATCAAAATTCGAACCGGAGAATAAGGATTGTGACCGAAAATTTAGGAGACTAACTCCTAATTTTTCGATGCATGTCGCTACTACAAAGGTGCTCTACTACAAAGGAAGCAACCCGCTGCTACCGGTCGCTGCAGGGGAAATTATGGGGCGATGTAAGCGGCACCAACAGGATCCATAAACCTAAAATTACTTGTAATAAACATTGGAATTTCCACCAAACGGCGATTTACGGCAAGCAAAAAAAAAAAAAAAGCTTTACCTTTTCAAGATAGAGAGAGAAGTGCCACTAGGGACAAAGAAAAGCAAAACTAGAGTAGAGACATTCGACATAGCAAGTGACGACTCTTTGGCGCTCTTGAGTGATGCTATATGGAGCAAGGAGCTTGTTGTGGCACTTTGGAGGGTGCCTCTAATCAACAATAATGTCGCACATGCAAAATACCTCTCACTTCTTTCTGTTCTTTGTTGCAAATTTATTTTTCACTTCCCTTGCATTGCCAAAACCTCTAAAGACTTTACATTCGATTATTGATTGACCTTTTAGTTTTTACTTAAAAAGCCTTTTGTTCTTGTCAAACAGGCTGTTTCCTCAGTTTGATCTTGGTATTCTCAAAAATCTCAAATGCCTTATAATGTGCTTAGAGGTCCAGAAACAGGTAAGCATTGCATGTTTATCTTTCTTTTATTTTTTTCTCCTTTTTGATATTCCAGAATCTCAAATGCATTTATATGTGCTTACTGGTCCATGTAAACACTGCATTTTTGTATTTCTCGTATATTTCTTCTTTCTTTTGCCTTTGCGCCTTTCCTAGGCTTATTTATATGTATTTAAATCTATGTTCTTTTGCATTTAGATTCGAAAATATATATGAATGAGAAGGCTAGCAGCAATGATCCAAAGATAAGTAAACCTTTAATGTTGTTCCATCTCTTGTACTATGAGTTCATGTTTAGGTTTGTATATCTATAATCTTGTAAATGAAAGGAGGCCTTTTCAGGAGGTAGATCCAAATAGAATGAACATATAAAAAGTAGAAGCATCAAAGGTAACACAATAAAGAAGAATAAATGGGCGAGCAACATGTATTATACATGGCGAAAGATACTGGTCAAATTATGGAATAATAGACTTTGATTGCAAGATTCAGGATATGCCTCCTCATGCATGCCTTTTATTACTTCTCTTTTTACAAGTTTTAGTGATAATAATAATAGTAGCTTGCTGATATTACAACAGTTTGCAAGACATTTAGAGGTCTTTTTCTAGCAAATAATGAAGAGTGATGGGAAAATATAGCCTGGTCGTACAATAAGAGATGTTCTACTGTGCTTTGGGTGTATTTTAAAGGAAGGCCAGAAACTGAAAATCCAAAACATCAGCAAAATAGATGATGAGATCAATATCATGTCTAATCCATTGTTTGACAAAGCTAGGTGTGCATATTTTATTCAATGCTGCCTTGTTATCTTATAATTTTATTTGATATCAATTTTGACATGTGATGAAATTTTTACTTGTGTTGCCAGTGTTGTAGCTCGTGAAGCTGCTATTCTATACTAAAAAACCCCACTCTAGAAAAGAGGATCCTTAGTGCACATGATTTTGAAGAATGCCTAGAACAGTCCAGAGTTCTCTCGCCAAAATGTAAACGTGTTGTTACATAGGGTGATAGTTTTGCATCAAGTTCTTCCTCGTCAGGTCCAGAACTAAATTGCATAAATTGAAGTACAAGGACTTCAACTTCCTAACAAACACATATGGCCAAAAATCCAGTTGAGAAGTAGACTTAACAGTTCTTATCAAATATTCCCACATGTCGTTGGAGATGTCTCCCTACTTTTAAGCAGAATACTTGTTCCAACTTTACGACAAATATTGCCTTTTGCTTTCACAATTTTGTTTTGACTGGCATTTGATGGTACATTCATAGAAACTAGGCTAGAAATGTTATCTGCTACTAAATTGTCAATCCTTGCCAAACCATTCCGAGCATGGAAGTCATAACCTCCTTCATAAGTTTTAATGGACAAAGCACCAAACCTAGTTGTCATGACGCATCACCTTGTTCTAATACCACTTAAGAATAAATTAGCTAGATAATGATAAATCCACTAGCAAATCTTCCTATAGTAATCCAGGGGTAGGGAAGATTGGAGTGGTAGTTTTTAGTACAATCCTTGACACTTACGAGTTATATCCGCTTTGTGATAATTCTTTCCATCAATCCCATTTGGGGATATTCTATGTAAATTTTTATATATTAATACATACTCTTACCCTCAAAAAAAAAAAAAAAAATCCACTAGCAAATCTCTAGTTCTACTTAGAAAACTATTGACATGTTGACCTGAATGTCTGAGAGGCTAAATTGTCTAATTTCGATTGCACAATACATGTGGAAAAATTGTCGATCCATTCAAAATCTTTGTTCCAATTCTTGAATTGTAAGTGATTCGATTGCCTAGACCAGATCTTACCGACTAGCCAACAATCGGCTTACAAAAACTGATTTGGCTTGATATATCTATGCATAAATAAGCATATCACAACCTATGAAACGTGAAATGATAATCATTTATATACTCAATTTCATATTTACCTATAGTTTAGCATTTAATATCTTCACCATATAAATATCAAGTAAACCAACTTTGCTCAACATATCATGATCATTTCAATTCACACAATGATAAAACCCTTGTAAGTAAAAGTTGCCCAAATCATATCATGAATAGAAATTGTGAATTCATCTATTTCTTAAAAAAGAACATCAAATACAACAATCAACACAAGATTACAACAATAAACTTTCTTATATAGCCATTCTAGATGCCCAATTTAGATGATTACATGAAGTGTCAACTTGCCAACAATCTGAAATATCATATTAAGACATAATCTGGTACTTCCAATTTTTTAAGATGTCTAATAGCATCAGCTTTAGTCTACTTCATCTTCAATCTGGTACATCTTATCTATCCCTTAATGATGATAAACAACATTTACTAGAACATGTTTTATAGCAAAGTCAACATGAGACAACTAAATATCTCAACTGCTTGTACTTATGCAGATACATTTATATGATGGACATTTATGAATCATGCCACATTGTATGATGAAATAAGTGTTTGCATAAAAGCATGAGCTTGAGAAATAATGATTACAATGGTGCGAGTTGAGGTTGCACTGAAGGTCAAATCAGAGATGTATAGATTGGAGCTATGTATATCAGACACAGGTTTATAGGACAATCTTGTGATCATGCTAGATTTGCACTTTTCAAGAATAAATAATGTGACCATGTAGATTGCAAACTGCACTCTGCTAGATTGGTTCACTGAGTAACAATAGGTTATCAGGCAGGATACCTAAGGAAATAGGGTTAGATAAAAAAAGTTAGAATTTCTACAAACAAATAATATTCCATATGAGTTGGGTAATTGTAGCAATTTGATATGGTTAGACAGGAATAACAACAATCTCACATGCACTCTTCCATCAGAATTAGGATTCAGGGAGTCTTCATTCCAACATCATAGTTTTTTACAGAAAGGCCGAAAAAGATTGTTGCGTAGTGACTTTGATAGAAATGCCAACGCATCAAACATGATGAATATTCTAGAACTTGGTGTTCATTCACAAGGGTCTATCATTTCCTCTTCCAGCCTGGAATAAATGTTAGCAACATTCTTTAACTTGAACACTATCTACAATGATCTTAATACCATCATGATGATAAAGTTACCTATAAATAAAAGATGGATTAGATAAATCTTGGATAATGCAACCTAAACCATGATTCAAATGAAGCAATTTTCCTTCATCTTCCTTAACATCTATGGCAGATTCAAGAGATTCATCTTTGTTCAAGAACCTCTGACAGTGCTTGAACAATCTTCTTGCTAGCCGTTATTGCGAATGCAACGAACTTTGAAATGAAAACAGGAAATAAACATAGGAGCAAAGAAATAACCAAACTGTAAATGAAGAACAATAGCTCATGGAGAAATCATAGGCTTGCATGCCTCTTCTAGTCCTATTTATATCTGTATACATCGAAATAAATATCAATCATAACCTTAAATTTAAAAAAGAAAAAAGAAAAAAAGAAGAGAATCGACGGCTTAGAACTTGTTAACCCTCCAATCTCTCACCACAGAGTAATTGACAGACTCGGAAATAACAAATCTGACCGGGCAAGTTTATCTTCATCAATTAATGGGCTGCCGTGAAGTCTGCCCAGTTAATAGTTCCCTTCACGTCTCCTTGCTCTTCCATATCCATGTCTGCATCACAGAACATGCATCACAATGATTATTTCCATGACTAGATATACAAGAAATGCCGACAAATGCATTGCTAGATTCATAACATAACCACCGGATATGAAATCACGGATATAAAATAATTTCCGTTCACATGACCCGGAGGAGTTTCTTGATGCTCATTCCAAATGCATAACCACAATCATAGCTCTAATCTCATTTGCGAGAATAACTAGGTTTGCATAACCAATCTAAAACTCCATTTCCATTCCTTTTCTCAAGATAGAAGTAAATTCAAGAAACAACAAAAAGCGGCCGAGTTTACGTTTACACAGTTCTTTGGGTCCGGGAAATATCGAAGATGGCGGAATGGCAATCGAATAGCGATGAATTGGGCCCGGATGCAAACGCAGGTTCCGCCCCAACCACGGAGGTCATACTTGTTCGTTCGATTCGTTGCCCTATTTTTATCCTTTTCTTTTGTTAGTTGTTAGCATTTAACGGTCTTGACTTTTTAATTATTAACATAAGAAACATGCTACACAATAGCCATCAAAAGCAATGCGAAGCAAAGGGAGAAACGTAGCAAATTTCTATTCCAAATTTTCTCTAACTTCATACAACGTTTCTCTCTCTTTTTATAACTTAAAACAATTAATCTATGCCATCCAACATGGCAATCCTAAGTTGGAGTAATCTCCAACATCTATTTTTTGTGTTTTCTAACATTTAATCCTAACCGTAATCTAGTGCCTTTTGGCCACATGTCCAAAGCACATTTATTTGAATATTTACTAAGATAACTTGTTATTGTTTTAAAACATATTTTAAAGTTACATGAACTTGTTGCACCATGGACAACCCCATGGCCTTTATTGTTTCTTTGGTCGCTTCTCGCTTGATCCGCTTGCTCGGTCCCAACTATCATCTTCTTGTAACTTTCTCCACGCCTTCCAATTACTCAAGCCGTCCTTACTATCGACGACCACCTCTTCGGTCTTTTGTTGACGTCGCCGGTCCTGGTCATATACATTATCCCCCTTTTTAGTGAAGATCTTGGGATCTTCACTCACCTTATCCCCCTTTTTGGGGTTTTGCTTAGGGTCTTCTTGCTTAACCGGATGGTTGTAACATAAGTGAGTGTTCCGATATCTCTTATGGAAATAATAAGCGTCCCTTCTTCTAGCTCCTGTTAAAGCTTGTTCTTCAATAGAGAAGCTCTTACTTGCATCGATCAAAAACCCTTTGTACACATTTGTTCAAATAATTGAATGCAAACCGAGGGTAAATGATTAACCTTGATAAAGAGAGCCACGTCCATCATGGTTTCCTTGCAAGACTTATTTGGATTGATATTTATCAAGTGCTCTTTAGCTCCTGGATAAGGGGCTATAATGATTTCCAACAACTTGCAATACTGTGCTTGTTCATAGATGAGCGAATCCGGACTCTCAACTGCTCTGTTAATAAACTTTTTGAGGTTTTTGATAGTATCTTCTGCTTTATACCAGACTTCACCAGGAATGATACCCAATTTCCACCTTGATGTTTTAACATTCTTCTTTGGAAAGCAGGATCAAACTCTGGATTATTACGTAAAGATGCTGAAGCCTCATGAAAGCATGCACTTACTTCCGGATCCGTGAGTAACTTCAGTCTCCATTCCGAGGATGTTGCCCCTCTAAACACTGGTAATCCAAGAAAACTCATGTCTTCCAATCTTATAGTCTTCTTACTTTGAGCCAACTCCTCTTGCATGATAATCTTCTCTTGCTCCGCTTGCTGCAATGATTTGACTAGTTGTTTAGCTTTTTCCTTGAACCTGGCCTTCTGCAAAACAAAACTGTGAAGAACTTTTGTCGCTTTTTCATGATCTTCTTCCAAAATTTTGTGCGTAAGTTGCAAGGCGAAGTAAGCATCGTCTTTTTGAGAGATAATCCCCTCCATGGCTTTCAAATTTTCTGTGAGCCTCTGATTTTGTTGTTCGATATAAACTGCTTCATGATCTTTGTCGAACAAATATTCCGCGGCAATTTTCCGTTGGGCTTCCAAGTATGCTGTCATCTTTTCAGAAACGAAATCTTCCTTGACATTATCCACCGGTTGTATGAGTAGCACTTCTTCAACAGGTTTTTCTTCCAAATGCGGCAACTCTTCAAGAATAAGGGTATCATCCTTGGTCCACTGTTCAAGTACATATCGAGTATGTGCTTCAATTGCCATTTACATGTTACACTTGAGAACTTATTTTGACAGTTATTACTCAAGCAATATACTAATTGAGAATAAACTGCTTGTGCCCATGGAACGTCACAACCTGTCATGTATACAAATAAGAGAACCATTTTCTGCTATAAGGATAAACTGTTAAAGACGTCAACTTGTTGTTCAGTGCCATAAATATTTCATTGTATGGTTCCTTGGCATATTGTATATGGTAAAGGTTTTCAACTACCTGAAGATCAAATATATGTTCAGGTATAAATAGAGGAACTAGTTCCACCTCTCGTTATTTGGTATTCTGAGAGCTTTTGTTATCATTTCCAAAGTGATTTGGAATGAACCAGTTGCGTGAGTGAAACCATTGTGTATCTCTATGTTATAATTTTTCAAAAACTCCTCAATCAAAGCATCATTAACTTTTGGTTGGGGTAAAAGAACAAAAGATAACAATTTCATCTGTTTCAAGTAACCTTTAGCTCTTTGACTCAAGGGAATGGTTGGTTGAATGCATTTTTTCCTAATTTGAACAACTTTGGTGTTTTGTCTCTTCCATGTACGTTCTTGCACATAGTATCGAGCTTTATTTTGCTCACTCATCAATTTCTCGTAAAATTTTCTATGTTTTTGAGAGTTGACATTCCCTTGCGTGAAGCATAAAACCATTCTATTCGGGGGCCAGAAACCAATTCGATACATGATCTGCATGAATTTGTCATTAGGTATACACCAACTTGCTTTTCTCCATAAATCTAGATTGTTCCCACTGGGAGAAGGTGTATATATTAACTGAAGAGTACCATCTTGCTTGCGTATATGTTGTATTTTTCTAATGTTTAATTTGTTTGCATATCCATCGAGCTTCCACAAGGAAATCGTCCAGTAATGCTTATACGAGCAATTATCCTTAGACCTTGGTATTCTCCAAACCATGTTTAGGTCTTTCATGGTATATTTTCAAACGTGATCCATTTACTAAAGTAGGTAACAAATTGTCACTCATATCTTTTAGTTGTACCGACCCATTTGGAAACACTTCTTGGATCACATATGGCCCAAGCCACCTTATCTTAAGCTTCCCTGGATGTTTAAGATATCTTGAATCATAAAGCAAAACTTTGATTCCCTCATGAAATGTTTTCTTTCTTTGACGTTGGTCAAACCAAGCTTTCCTTCTTCTTTTAACCACTTGTTGTCTCCAAAGTGCTTGTTGTCGCTTTTCTCCTAAAGCTTCCAGTTTAAATAATCTTTCTTGTAAGGATTCTATATTTCCCAAAACGGTGTTGTATAGCTATCCTCAAAGTAGGTACTATGAACTCAAAAGGCAACACGGCCTCAACTCCGTACGTTAAAGCGAACGGAGTGTGACCAGTGGCTACTTTATATGTTGTTCGATAGGCCCACAGTACGGCTGGTAATTTGTCCTCCCAATCCTTTCTATTAGAATCACAAATCTTTGTAAGTATATTCACAAGAATCTTATTGGAGGATTCAGCTTGTCCATTTGCACGAGGATAATAAGGGGTTGATTTTCTATGTCGTATAAGAAAATCTCTCGTCAAATGTTCAACCACCTTATTTATAAAATGGCCACCTCGATCGCTTACCAACTCCAAAGGACACCCAAACCTAGTGATGATTTGTTGGTACATGACTTTAGCCACACTCAAGGCTTCATTATCCCGGAGTGCTCTGGCCTCCACCCACTTGGTATGGTAATCAGTAATCACCAAAATGTATCTAGCCTGAGTTCGAGAAGCAGGTGGTGTTATAGGTCCTACAAAGTCCATACCCCATTTTTCAAAGGGGCCTAAAGGAAGTACAGGAGTTTGAGGCATAAAGTCTCGTTGGCTAGGCTTGCCAACTCTTTGACAAACATCACAGCGTTTAACATAGGTATATACATTCTTAAATAGCGTTGGCCACCAATACCCTGCTTGTAAGATCTTCTTGGAAGTTAAATCAGACGAAAAGTGCCCACCACAAACTCCTTCATGGGCCTCTTCCAAGATAGTATTGATCTCATGAGGCAACACACATCTCCTCAATATTAGGTCTTTTCCTTTTCTATACTAATTGTCCAAATATTAACGTGTAGGGAGTCTGCCTTCTTAATAAAGTCTCTTTCTCCCGCGAAAGATCCAAATCCTTTGGTAATTTACCGATGTCAAATACTCAAAGAATCCCTACATACCATGGAGGTATAGCAACGACCCTATACACATTTGCATCGGGAATGTCGTCATTAATTCCATTAGGGCCTTCTCCATTGGTAAGTCTAGACAAATGATCCGCACACTATGTGCTTTTCCGTGCCTCAACACTATCTTAAAGTTGAACTCTTGAAGAATTAATAACCATCTGGTAATTCTTCCGGTCCACATGGTGGTTTATTGATCAAATATAAAAGAGCCCGATGATCAACATAAAATAGAAAATAGTTTCCCAAAAGATAATGCCCGAACTTTTGGACAAAGATAAACCATGGACAAAGCTTCTCGTTCAGGTTGTTGTATACTTCTGCTCAAGTAGAGTTCAACCGCTTGCTAGCATAGTGTATGGGTTGATCAGCGAGATCCTTGTTGTTGTTGTGCAGTCTTTGCGCCCCTCTTTGCTACTTTTGAGGCGTCGGTGTGCACATGAAATTCCTTGTTCCATATTGGAGTTACGAGGTTGGTGATGAGGCGAGAATGTGTTTGAGTTTCTCAAATCTTTGTGTCACAATCCTCATTCCATTTGAATTCCTTGTTTCGGTAGTTTGTTTCAAAGGGGTCGCTATCTCGGCGAGTTTGGTTAACAAATTTGCGATAATAGTTAACTTTCCTAAGAAACTTCTTAGTTGAGTGACATTCTTTGGTGGTGGCATATTTATTATTACAATCGACTTTCTCGGGATCACCAATATTCCTTTCTCACAAACAATATGACCAAGCGGTATACCATGTGTAACCAAGAATGTACACTTTTCAGGATTTAATGATACTCCATATTGTCGGCACCGCAAGAAAGATTTTCTAAGTTTTTCCACATGACTGCTTCCATTCATCGAACACCGAGAAATCATCTAAAAGATTTCCATGAAATCCCCAATATATTCCTTGAATACGGAGCATAACTCTCTCGAAAATGGGAGGGAGCATTGCTTAACCCAAAAGGCATGACCTTATATGCAAACGTTCCAAATTGTGTTATGAACGTAGTTTTGTGCTGATCACTTGGATGTATTTGCACTTGGTTGTAGCCTGAGAAACCATCCATGAAGGAATAGCACTCATGGCCAGCTACATTTTCTAACACCTGATCAGTAAAGGGTAACGGGAAATGATCTTTTTCTGTTACAGCATTTAATTTTCGGAAATCGACACAAACTCTAAACTTGCCATTTTTCTTTTTTACAATCACAATAGGAGACACCCATTCACTTATTTCCACTTCATAGATGAATCCAACTTGTAGAAGCTTCTTAATTTCTTCCCTAACACTTTCTGCATAGTTAGGGTTTAACCTATATGCCCGCTGGTATATAGGTGTTGCGTTAGGAATAAGGGGTATTTTCATTTGCACCACGTCAGGATGGATTCCTCGCAAGTCCTTATAATTCCAAGCAAATATATCAATAAACTCTCGTAGTAAGTCAGTGGCTTGTTGTAAAAGAACAGGTGGAAGGTGAGCTCCAATTTTGATTAATTTGGGCTCTTTTTCTGTTCCTAAGTTTAGCGCTGTTAGCTCTGGGAGTCCTATAGATGGAACAAGTTTTCCATCTTCCAACTTGTGAGCTTTTGTTGGTTCCAAAGTAATTTCCTTCTCCACTGCCTCCACGAAATGTTGAGGGTACTCTTTTGTTTCTTCCACCATAAAGCAGAATTCATCCAATTCACCGTCGATATCAATGCCATAGAAATCATCTTCGTCGACAATTTCATCCATGACACCTTCCTCAATGTCCTCATCTTCTTCATCGGAGAACAATGTTTCTTCTTGCAGAATGGTTGTACTTCCAGTCCGTAAATTGATCGTAGCCTCTTTCCCTTGCTTTGTTAGAGTCAGAGTATTGCTTGACCAATCATGAACTGCCTTGGAGGCCCTAAGCCAGGGTCTACCGAGCAACAGTTGATAATCCATTGCTCTAGGATCTGTCTCTAAGACTATGAAATCCTGTTCAAACTCCAAATCCCCAATAGAGAAACTAATGTTTTTAAGCATACCTACAGGCTTCACTTTTCGATGATCTGCCATTTTCACATCGAATGGTGCTTTTTGTAAGTCATGCAATTTAAGTTTTTTCCTAAAAACATTAGTCATGATGTTTACTCCTGCGCCTCCATCAACTGGAACTTTTGGAACTTCCATTCCATGCATTTTCACAAGAACTACTGGATTGAGCTTTTCAGTTGGTTCAGTTGTCCAAGTAGCAATTGTACTTCTGTTTTTACTGTATCCACTTGGTAGTCCCAGTTGAGGAAAATATTTACCCAATGCGGATAATGGAACTGGAACAGTCATGTTCCCAATTTCCCTCTTAAACTTTCCCCATTTACAATTCTCATCTATTGCCACATTTCCAAATTCCTTACACTCAGGCCACATACTCAGAATGAGATTCAATGGCGTGGGAATTACCAACTGAGACACCTTATCCTTAAAGTGTCGTAGGTCATGTGCTTGATTTTCACTCAAGTCATTGTTTTTCTCCCTTAGAGCATTCATCTTCCAAATTGCTCTCTAACATTTGCAAAAATTCGTCGCTCCTCATCTATGTTGGGATATTGGTTTTTCTTTGTTTGCGATACATTATTTTGAGTACTAGGGATTTCAATCCCTTGCTCTTTGGCTTTTTGCCGAGTCACAGCCTGAACAAGCACAGAATAGTCCACTCCTACCATCCTGGCATCACGGGCTTTAGTTTCTTCACTAGTGGATGCTTTACCATTTTATGGTCTTTCCTTGGTACGTGTACATTCCCGCGAGAAGTGGCCCTTCTCACCACAGTTCAAATTGGGAATTATCCCTGAGAATCTTTTTATCTTTTCCTTGAGGAGTAACAAAGAAAGGTTTGGGCTGTTTCCTTTTCTTTGTTTTTTCATTGAATCGACACGCATCGGTATCATGATTGCTCATTTTACATATGTGACAAAACTTAGTGTCCAACTTAGTTACGCATTCATTAAGCGTAATGGCACGATCTACTACAACGTGTACACCAAATGTAACTACGTTTAGTTTCTCCTTGAGCAATCTTTTTCAGATTCTCTTCCATAGCATTCAGTTTACTTTGAATGTTTTGCACTTCCTTATCATCAGTTTTTGTTTTCTCAAGTTTGCTAATTTTCTCAGAACCCAACACTCCATGTATTGCTACAGCTCTTTCCATGGCTTGATCTAATGTTTTTGGAGCCTCTAGAATTAATTGTTGCTTAACTCTAGCTGGGAATCCATCTACATACCAAGAAACTATGTCAAGTTCATGTGGCTTTGGATCGAGTTCAGCTAGGCTAGCTTTACCCAGAGCAAACTTAGGGATCCTCCTCGTTTTTAATCTTAATATTCTTGAGCTCATCCTTGAGCTCATGATAAGTAGGCGTAGTCTGGTATGCCTTAAGAAACCTCGTCTTAAGCTCATCCCAACTACTAATACTACTCATGTTCTTATACATCCAGTCTGCGGGTTTTCCTTCCAACGTAGCAGGGAACAAAGTAATACGGACAGCATCATCAGTCTGAATATTGAGGGAACTTATTCCCTCAAACTGATAGACATGGGTTATTGCTTGAGTTTCGGAGGATTTTCCAGCTCCAAATTTTGGATATGGAATATGATTTTTTGAAGAAGTAGCCATATTACCAAACAAAGGTTTGATATCAGGTAATATCTCAGACTGTCTTGCAGCCTCAATCTTTTGTTTCTCTCTACGTTCACGCCTTTCTGTTCTTTCCAGCTCTTGTTTTAATCTCCTTTCAAGCCTTTTCTCTTTTTTTTTTTTCGGCAAGGCTCTTGTACATCAAGCACTTGCGTTTAACATAATGCAGACACTATGCATTATCACAGGATTTCAGGCAAGAAGGATTATCAAAACTGCTGTCATGTTCTTAACATTTGCATTTTCTATTTGATAGACTGAACAACAATTAACTTTCCATTTCCCATTGGCTGGATTGAACAACCATTTCCGTTACAACAGCAAAAGAAAAATTTATCTCAAAGTAAGCTGGATTGAACAGCAATTTCCTTTACAATTTAATCTTTGCATTGTTCATTGGACAGAAATTTTCTTGATAACAGCAAAAGGAAAACAAAATTTCATCTCAAAGGAAACTAGCAATCAAACAGACTGGTCCCGGCAACGGAACCAATGTTAACCCTCCAGTCTCTCACCCTGGAGTAACAGCACTACGGAAATAACAAATACAGCCAGGCAAGTTTATCTTACCGTTAATGGGCTGCCCAGGAAGTCTGCCCAGTTAATAGTTCCCTTCACGTCTCCTTGCTCTTCCATATCCATGTCTGCATCACAGAACATGCATCACAATGATTATTTCCATGACTAGATATACAAGAAATGCTGACAATGCATTGCTAGATTCGCAACATAACCACCAGATATGAAATCACAGATATAAAATAATTTCCGTTCACATGACCAGAGGAGTTTCTTGATGCTCATTCCAAATGCATAACCACAATCATAGCTCTAATCTCGCTGCTCTGAGAATAACTAGGTTTGCATAACCACCGAAAACTCCATTTCCATTCCCTTTTCTGAAGATAGAAGTAAATTCAAGAAACAACAAAAAGCAGCAGAGTTTACAGTTTACCTGGTTACTGGGTCTGGGAAATACTGAAGATGGCGGAATGGCAATCGGAATAGCAGTCGGAGTGGGCGCCAGATGCAAACGCAGGCGGTTCCGGCCCCAACACAGAGGTCATACCTGTTCGTTCGATTCGTTGCCCTATTTTTATCCTTTTCTTTTGTTAGGCCGAAATCACATTACGGCTAAACCAAAAAACTAATATCAAGTATACAAATAAAATAACGCCACCTGGACAGTTGTGGCACCCACCCTATCACACCAGCATGCCTAAATGCTGACTCAACGATTAGGCACCCTTCGAATTTTAGACGGGCAAAAGGGGCTGTCCAATGTTTCGGCAGGTGGCCACGTAAATTTGTTCTCCACGTAAGCCCAGCCTTTTGGCGCCAGAAAGCGAAGAAAGCCTGGTCGCCAGAAAGATAAAGGGGAGAGAAAATTTGATCATGCGCCAATTCATTTTCTGTCAAAGGGATCTGCACAATCTACTGCAACTCCTCCCACGACTCTGCCAGGTACGATTTTTCAAAGATGAATCTTCTCTTATTTTTGTCTTTGCATTTTATTCTTTCAAAATTTTCTCTATTTCGTTAGTATCTAGTGCAAACAAGCAAGGGCATGCATTCGGAATTTTTCAATTCAACATTCTAAGACTTGAATTGTACTATTGCTCATGTTGCTTGTAGCATGGTAGAAGTTAGAATGTTTTTGAAGTTGAAGTAGGTTCCATGTTCCTTTTGTCTAGATGGAGGCCAGCTATCAGGAGTATGTTTTATGCACCCAAAATAATGAAATTTAAATTTTTCAATTCCATGAAGCCTCTGCAAACAATGCATCTTTATCATGTTAGAAGAGCTTGGAAGCCGTGTCAAGGTAATTTTAATAAATTGCACCTGTGCTTTTCTTTTGTTTTATTTTGCTGGAGATATAAGCCTCCTCCCTGGCCTGTGAGATTCAACGTAACATCAGGTGTTGCAAAGGGTCTTGCTTAGATGCACCATGAATGCGCAGACAAATTCCTCTATCAGTTCAATCAAGGGTTTATGTAGCAATTGAATGGTATCATGGTTCTGCAGTCTGGTCCATCTGAACAAAAGAGATGTGGCATAGCTTCTTAATAAACAAAATAGATGTCGCAAAGCTTCAGAAGTCTGGCCCATCATTATTTAAGCAATGCCTTCATTACAATGTTTCAGATTTCTTGTTTTACATTTGAATGTCATGCAAGTATCTTCTGTTGTTTATCTGCAATTCAATGGCAATCCAAACTTTGAAAGTGGCAGATAAGAAGCACTCAGTAAAGCAGATATTATAAGTAGTGTTTGCCTATCTTCTTTCATGGACATGCAAGATAAGATGTGGGAAAGGCTTGGGCAAAAAGTCTTGCATTTATTGGTGACAGGTACGTGTGGATGCTAGACATGACTTTGATGAAAGAGCTACGTCATTGCAAGAGATAAAGAAAGAACTTGATGATTTTTTATGGCATGCACGTGTGATGGGCATAGCATGGATGCTTTTCACAAGCTAAATTTATTTAGATACTTACCAAATCATGAAAATGACACCTTTTTTCTTTGTGTATTCCATCTTGAGGGGATCTTGAGGTATTCACATTAATTACCCACTGGTACTAGTGCAAGGGCTTTATCTCTCCTCCATCATGAATGTGATTTACTGAATCTTATTTTTGCATTCCAGGTACATGTAAGGAGCTTTGGACAAAAACTTGGTTGTGGCAGTCGAATTTGTCAGGTATAGTCCTAGTTGTAGTTAGTACTTCCATGTTTATACTTGTAGTTACAGTAATTTACCTTTCTGACTTTTATATGTTAAAGAGAAATTTACATGACAAGTCACATGATGAAGCAAAAAATTGTTGACATGCAGTAGATGAATAGATGAGAGGATATGTACTTGTCAATATGTACTTGGTTATTAGCACTGTAAATGCATTGCAGAAACCAATTTTTCATTTTAAAGCACCAGCTGCTTCATCTTGTAGCGATATTTTGCTTCATTTTGTAGCGATACTTTGAGAATCGAATGGGAGGGCACATAACTCTTGTACCTTGGCCTTTGATGCATTCTCCGTATCAAATAGGTATATTTCCATATCTTCCTTTTCATAAACATTTACCTTAACTGCAGGCCATCTATGGTTACAGATGTTTGTCTTCCATCAATGAAGAAACAATGGAGACACCACCAAAGAACATAATATAACCTGGTGCAACATGAGCAGATTATTTCTAAGCCTTGCAAGTTGTATCATATCTGCAAGTTGTTTCAATGTATTATGAAACATAGTCTTGCAAAATCTTGCAAAAAGTCAGTCATAATCTTACAAAAATTAGTAATTGTCTTGCAAAAGCTGATTCCATTTCATATAAGACCTCAATCGGCTCCAATATGGATAGACTATACATCAAACTTTCTGAGACACTTAATACTTTTCCTCAAAGTAATCTGCTACATTCCTCAAAGTAAATCTGCTACAATTCTTCCTCCATAGTTTTCAGAATAAGTGCAAATTGTTGGTGAACTCATAGTTCGTAGAATAGATGCGAATTGCCGGTGAACTCAAAAATTCGCTCCGGTGAACTCAAAGATTCGCTCATGAAAAATGAAAAAATCGATGCGTACTTGTTATCTGGAGATGGTCGTCAATCCATCTGTGGGATTACATGGATACTGACGTGTCCATTTTGGACAGCCATAGGTGTGATAGCAAGAGGGCCGCAAAGTCTTTTAAGCATTTACCGGCTGACCATCCTTGCCACGTATTTTTTTAGTTCGGGCTATAGTGTGATTTCGGCCTTAGTTGTTAGCATTTAACAGTCTTGACTTTTTAATTATTAACATAAGAAACATGCTACACAATAGCCATCAAAAGCAATGCGAAGCAAGGGAGAAACGTAGCAAATTTCTATTCCAAATTTTCTCTAACTTCATACAACGTTTCTCTCTCTTTTTATAACTTAAAACAATTAATCTATGCCATCCAACATGGCAATCCTAAGTTGGAGTAATCTCCAACATCTATTTTTTGTGTTTTCTAACATTTAATCCTAACCGTAATCTAGTGCCTTTTGGCCACATGTCCAAAGCACATTTATTTGAATATTTACTAAGCTAACTTGTTATTGTTTTAAAACATATTTTAAAGTTACATGAACTTGTTGCACCATGGACAACCCCATGGCCTTTATTGTTTCTTTGGTCGCTTCTCGCTTGATCCGCTTGCCCGGTCCCAACTATCGTCTTCTTGTAACTTTCTCACAGCTTCCAGTACTCCGCTTCGGTCCTTACTATCGACGACCACCTCTTGGTCTTTTGTTGGCGTCGCCCGGTCACGGTCATATACATTATCCCCCTTTTTAGTGAAGATCTTGGGATCTTCACTCACCTTATCCCCCTTTTTGGGGTTTTGCTTAGGGTCTTCTTGCTTAACCGGATGGTTGTAACATAAGTGAGTGTTCCGATATCTCTTATGGAAATAATAAGCGTCCCTTCTTCTAGCTCCTGTTAAAGCTTGTTCTTCAATAGAGAAGCTCTTACTTGCATCGATCAAAAACCCTTTGTACACATTTGTTCAAATAATTGAATGCAAACCGAGGGTAAATGATTAACCTTGATAAAGAGAGCCACGTCCATCATGGTTTCCTTTGCAAGACTTATTTGGATTGATATTTATCAAGTGCTCTTTAGCTCTGGATAAGGGGCTATAATGATTTCAACAACTTGCAATCTTGTGCTTGTTCATAGATGAGCGAATCCGGACTCTCAACCGCTTTCTGTTAATAAACTTTTTGAGGTTTTTGATAGTATCTTACGCTTTATACCGGACTTCACCGGGAATGATACCCAATTTCCACCTTGATGTTTTAACATTCTTCTTTGGAAAGCGAGGATCAAACTCACGGATTATTACGTAAAGATCTTTGAAGCCTCATGAAAGCATGCACTTACTTCCGGATCCGTGAGTAACTTGGTCTCCATTCGAGGATGTTGCCCCTCTAAACACCGGTAATCCAAGAAAACTCATGTCTTCCAATCTTATAGTCTTCTTACTTTGAGCCAACTCCTCTTGCATGATAATCTTCTCTTGCTTTCAACTTCTTTGCAATGATTTGACTAGTTGTTTAGCTTTTTCCTTGAACGGCCTTACGCAAAAACAAAGCTGTGAAGAACTTTTGTCGCTTTTTCATGATCTTCTTCCAAAATTTTGTCGCGTAAGTTGCAAGGCCGAAGTAAGCATCGTCTTTTGAGATAATCCCCTCCATGGCTTTCAAATTTTACGTGAGCCTCGATTTTGTTGTTCGATATAAAGCGCTTCATGATCTTTGTCGAACAAATATTCCTTGCAATTTTCCGTTGGGCTTCCAAGTATCTTGTCATCTTTTTGAAAACGAAATCTTCCTTGACATTATCCACCGGTTGTATGAGTAGCACTTCTTCAAGCGGGTTTTTTTTCTTCAAAAGGCGGCAACTCTTCAAGAATAAGGGTATCATCCTTGGGCGTCACCTGTTCAAGTACATATCTGAGTATGTGCTTCAATTGCCATTTACATGTTACACTTGAGAACTTATTTTGACAGTTATTACTCAAGCAATATACTAATTGAGAATAAAGCGCTTGTGCCCATGGAACGTCACAACCCCGTCATGTATACAAATAAGAGAACCATTTTCTGCTATAAGGATAAACTGTTAAAGACGTCAACTTGTTGTTCAGTGCCATAAATATTTCATTGTATGGTTCCTTGGCATATTGTATATGGTAAAGGTTTTCAACTACACGAAGATCAAATATATGTTCGGTATAAATAGAGGAACTAGTTCCACCTCGCATTTGGTATTACGAGAGCTTTTGTTATCATTTCCAAAGTGATTTGGAATGAACCAGTTGCGTGAGTGAAACCATTGTGTATCTCTATGTTATAATTTTTCAAAAACTCCTCAATCAAAGCATCATTAACTTTTGGTTGGGGTAAAAGAACAAAAGATAACAATTTCATCTGTTTCAAGTAACCTTTAGCTCTTTGACTCAAGGGAATGGTTGGTTGAATGCATTTTTTCCTAATTTGAACAACTTTGGTGTTTTGTCTCTTCCATGTACGTTCTTGCACATAGTATCGAGCTTTATTTTGCTCACTCATCAATTTCTCGTAAAATTTTCTATGTTTTTGAGAGTTGACATTCCCTTGCGTGAAGCATAAAACCATTCTATTCGGGGGCCAGAAACCAATTCGATACATGATCTGCATGAATTTGTCATTAGGTATACACCAACTTGCTTTTCTCCATAAATCTAGATTGTTCCCACTGGGAGAAGGTGTATATATTAACGAAGAGTACCATCTTGCTTGCGTATATGTTGTATTTTTCTAATGTTTAATTTGTTTGCATATCCATCGAGCTTCCACAAGGAAATCGTCAAGTAATGCTTATACGAGCAATTATCCTTAGACCTTGGTATTCTCCAAACCATGTTTATACCAATTACAGGTCTTTCATGGTATATTTTCAAACGTGATCCATTTACTAAAGTAGGTAACAAATTGTCACTCATATCTTTTAGTTGTACCGAGCCCATTTGGAAACACTTCTTGGATCACATATGGCCCAAACCACCTTATCTTAAGCTTCCCGGATGTTTAAGATATCTTGAATCATAAAACAAAACTTTGATTCCCTCATGAAATGTTTTCTTTCTTTGACGTTGGTCAAACCAAGCTTTCCTTCTTCTTTTAACCACTTGTTGTCTCCAAAGTGCTTGTTGTCGCTTTTCTCCTAAAGCTTCGGTTTAAATAATCTTTCTTGTAAGGATTCTATATTTCCCAACCCGGTGTTGTATAGCTATCCTCAAAGTAGGTACTATGAACTCAAAGGCAACCGCGGCCTCAACTCCGTGCGTTAAAAGCGAGCGGTGTGACCGATGGCTACTTTATATGTTGTTCGATAGGCCCACCTGATGCAGGTGGTAATTTGTCCTCCCAATCCTTTCTATTAGAATCACAAATCTTTGTAAGTATATTCACAAGAATCTTATTGGAGGATTCACTTGTCCATTTGCACGAGGATAATAAGGGGTTGATTTTCTATGTCGTGATAAGAAAATCTCGTCAAATGTTCAACCACCTTATTTATAAAATGGCCACCTCGATAAACACTTACAACTCCAAAGGACACCCAAACCTAGTGATGATTTGTTGGTACATGACTTTAGCCACACTCAAGGCTTCATTATCCCGGAGTGCTCACGGCCTCCACCCACTTGGTATGGTAATCAGTAATCACCAAAATGTATCTAGCCTGAGTTCGAGAAGCAGGTGGTGTTATAGGTCCTACAAAGTCCATACCCCACTTTTCAAAGGGGCCTAAAGGAAGTACAGGAGTTTGAGGCATAAAGTCTCGTTGGCCAGGCTTGCCAACTCTTTGACAAACATCCAAATAGCTTTAACATAGGTATATACATTCTTAAATAGGCGTTGGCCACCAATACCACCTTGTAAGATCTTCTTGGAAGTTAAATCAGATGAAAAGTGTCCACCACAAACTCCTTCATGGGCCTCTTCCAAGATAGTATTGATCTCATGAGGCAACACACATCTCCTCAATATTAGGTCTTTTCCTTTTCTATACAGTTGTCCAGCTATTAACGTGTAGGGAGCTGCCTTCTTAATAAAGTCTCTTTCTCCCGCCGCATCCAAATCCTTTGGTAATTTACCAGATGTCAAATACTCAAAGAATCCCTACATACCATGGAGGTATAGCAACGACCCTATACACATTTGCATCAGGAATGTCGTCATTAATTCCCGTAGGGCCTTCTCCATTGGTAAGTCTAGACAAATGATCTGGCACACTATGTGCTTTTCCAGGCCTCAACACTATCTTAAAGTTGAACTCTTGAAGAATTAATAACCATCTGGTAATTCTTCCGGTCACGCATGGTTTATTGATCAAATATAAAAGAGCCTGATGATCAACATAAAATAGAAAATAGTTTCCCAAAAGATAATGCCTGAACTTTTGGACAGCATAAACCATGGACAAAGCTTCTCGTTCAGTTGTTGTATACTTCTGCTCAGTAGAGTTCAACTGCTTGCTAGCATAGTGTATGGGTTGATCTGTAGATCCTTGTTGTTGTTGTGCGAGTACTGCGCCTACTGCTACTTTTGAGGCGTCAGTGTGCACATGAAATTCCTTGTTCCATATTGGAGTTACCAGAATTGGTGATGAGACGAGAATGTGTTTGAGTTTCTCAAATGCTGTGTCACAATCCTCATTCCATTTGAATTCCTTGTTTCCAGTAAGTCTGTTCAAAGGGGCTGCTATCTCAGCAGTTTGGTTAACAAATTTGCGATAATAGTTAACTTTCCCTAAGAAACTTCTTAGTTGAGTGACATTCTTTGGTGGTGGCATATTTATTATTACACTGACTTTCTCAGGATCAGTCAATATTCCTTTCTCACAAACAATATGACCAAGCAGTATACCATGTGTAACCAAGAATGTACACTTTTCAGGATTTAATGATACTCCATATTGTCGGCACCGCAAGAAAGATTTTCTAAGTTTTTCCACATGACTGTTCCATTCACTGAACACTGAGAAATCATCTAAAAAGATTTCCATGAAATCCCCAATATATTCCTTGAATACACGGAGCATAACTCTCAAAAACGAGGGGGAGCATTGCTTAACCCAAAAGGCATGACCTTATATGCAAACGTTCCAAATTGTGTTATGAACGTAGTTTTGTCTTTGATCACTTGGATGTATTTGCACTTGGTTGTAGCCCGAGAAACCATCCATGAAGGAATAGCACTCATGGCCAGCTACATTTTCTAACACCGATCGATGGGGTAACGGAAATGATCTTTTTCTCATATTCTGACATTTAATTTTCTAAATCGACACAAACTCTAAGCTTGCCATTTTTCTTTTTTACAATCACAATAGGAGACACCCATTCACTTATTTCCACTTCATAGATGAATCCAACTTGTAGAAGCTTCTTAATTTCTTCCCTAACACTTTACTGCATAGTTAGGGTTTAACCTATATGCCCGTTGGTATATAGGTGTTATGTTAGGAATAAGGGGTATTTTCATTTGCACCACGTCAGGATGGATTCCTCGCAAGTCCTTATAATTCCAAGCAAATATATCAATAAACTCTCGTAGTAAGTCAGTGGCTTGTTGTAAAAGAACAGGTGGAAGGTGAGCTCCAATTTTGATTAATTTGGGCTCTTTTTCTGTTCCTAAGTTTAGCGCTGTTAGCTCTGGGAGTCCTATAGATGGAACAAGTTTTCCATCTTCCAACTTGTGAGCTTTTGTTGGTTCCAAAGTAATTTCCTTCTCCACTGCCTCCACGAAATGTTGAGGGTACTCTTTTGTTTCTTCCACCATAAAGCAGAATTCATCCAATTCACCGTCGATATCAATGCCATAGAAATCATCTTCGTCGACAATTTCATCCATGACACCTTCCTCAATGTCCTCATCTTCTTCATCGGAGAACAATGTTTCTTCTTGCAGAATGGTTGTACTTCCAGTCCGTAAATTGATCGTAGCCTCTTTCCCTTGTTTTGTTAGAGTCAGAGTATTGCTTGACCAATCATGGACTGCCTTGGAGGCCCTAAGCCAGGGTCTACCGAGCAACAGTTGATAATCCATTGCTCTAGGATCTGTCTCTAAGACTATGAAATCTGTTCAAACTCCAAATCCCCAATAGAGAAACTAATGTTTTTAAGCATACCCTCTGAGGCTTCACTTTTCGATGATCCGCCATTTTCACATCGAATGGTGCTTTTTAAAGTCATGCAATTTAAGTTTTTTTTCCTAAAACATTAGTCATGATGTTTACTCCTGCACCTCCATCAACTGGAACTTTTGGAACTTCCATTCCATGCATTTTCACAAGAACTACCGGATTGAGCTTTTTTCGGTTGGTTCGGTTGTCCAAGTAGCAATTGTACTGCTTTTTTCTTGTATCCACTTGGTAGTCCCGTTGAGGAAAATATTTACCCAATGCGGACAATGGAACTGGAAATACCATGTTCCCAATTTCCCTCTTAAACTTTCCCCATTTACAATTCTCATCTATTTCCACATTTCCAAATTCCTTACACTCAGGCCACATACTCAGAATGAGATTCAATGGCGTGGGAATTACCAACTGAGACACCTTATCCTTAAGGGTCTGTAGGTCATGTGCTTGATTTTCACTCAAGTCATTGTTTTCTCCCTTAGAGCATTCATCTTCCAAATTTGCTCTCTAACATTTGCAAAAATTAAATTAAGCTCCTCATCTATGTTGGGATATTGGTTTTTCTTTGTTTGCGATACATTATTTTGAGTACTAGGGATTTCAATCCCTTGCTCTTTGGCTTTTTGCCGAGTCACAGCCTGAACAAGCACAGAATAGTCCACTCCTACCATCCTGGCATCACGGGCTTTAGTTTCTTCACTAGTGGATGCTTTACCATTTTTATGGTCTTTCCTTGGCTGTGTACATTCCCGCGAGAAGTGGCCCTTCTCACCACAGTTCCAACAGGAATTATCCCGCAGAATCTTTTTATCTTTTCCTTGAGGAGTAACAGCAAAGGTTTGGGCTGTTTCCTTTTCTTTGTTTTTTTCATTGAATCGACACGCATCAGTATCATGATTGCTCATTTTACATATGTGACAAAACTTAGTGTCCAACTTAGTTCTGCATTCATTAGCGTAATGGCCTGATCTACTACAACGTGTACACCAAATGTAACTACGTTTAGTTTCTCCTTGAGCAATCTTTTTCAGATTCTCTTCCATAGCATTCAGTTTACTTTGAATGTTTTGCACTTCCTTATCATCAGTTTTTGTTTTCTCAAGTTTGCTAATTTTCTCAGAACCCAACACTCCATGTATTGCTACAACTCTTTCCATGGCTTGATCTAATGTTTTTGGAGCCTCTAGAATTAATTGTTGCTTAACTCTAGCTGGGAATCCATCTACATACCAAGAAACTATGTCAAGTTCATGTGGCTTTGGATCCAGTTCACTGGCTAGCTGGCTTACCCGTAGAGCAAACTTCCGAGGATCCTCCTCGTTTTTAATCTTAATATTCTTGAGCTCATCCTTGAGCTCATGATAAAAAGCGAATCCGGTATGCCTTAAGAAACCTCGTCTTAAGCTCATCCCAACTACTAATACTACTCATGTTCTTATACATCCGGTCTGGGGGTTTTCCTTCCAACGTAGCGGGGAACAAAAGTATCTGGGGACAAGATCATCGGTCGAATATTGAGGGAACTTATTCCCTCAAACTGATAGACATGGGTTATTGCTTGAGTTTCGAGGATTTTCCAGCTCCAAATTTTGGATATGGAATATGATTTTTTGAAGAAGTAGCCATATTACCAAACAAAGGTTTGATATCAGGTAATATCTCAGACTGTCTTGCAGCCTCAATCTTTTGTTTCTCTCTACGTTCACGCCTTTCTGTTCTTTCTAACTCTTGTTTTAATCTCCTTTCAAGCCTTTTCTCTTTTTCCTCGGCAAGGCTCTTGTACATCAAGCACTTGCGTTTAACATAATGCAGACACTATGCATTATCACAGGATTTCAGGCAAGAAGGATTATCAAAACTGCTGTCATGTTCTTAACATTTGCATTTTCTATTTGATAGACTGAACAGCAATTAACTTTCCATTTCCCATTGGCTGGATTGAACAACCATTTCCGTTACAACAGCAAAAGAAAAATTTATCTCAAAGTAAGCTGGATTGAACAGCAATTTCCTTTACAATTTAATCTTTGCATTGTTCATTGGACAGAAATTTTCTTGATAACAGCAAAAGGAAAACAAAATTTCATCTCAAAGGAAACTAGCAATCAAACAGACTGGTCCCGGCAACGGAACCAATGTTAACCCTCCAGTCTCTCACCCTGGAGTAACAGCACTACAGAAATAACAAATATAGCCAGGCAAGTTTATCTTACCGTTAATGGGCTGCCCAGGAAGTCTGCCCAGTTAATAGTTCCCTTCACGTCTCCTTGCTCTTCCATATCCATGTCTGCATCACAGAACATGCATCACCATGATTATTTCCATGACTAGATATACAAGAAATGCTGACAATGCATTGCTAGATTCGCAACATAACCACCAGATATGAAATCACAGATATAAAATAATTTCCGTTCACATGACCAGAGGAGTTTCTTGATGCTCATTCCAAATGCATAACCACAATCATAGCTCTAATCTCGCTGCTCTAAGAATAACTAGGTTTACATAACCACCGAAAACTCCATTTCCATTCCCTTTTCTGAAGATAGAAGTAAATTCAAGAAACAACAAAAAGCAGCAGAGTTTATAGTTTACCTGGTTACTGGGTCTGGGAAATACTGAAGATGGCGGAATGGCAATCGGAATAGCAGTCGGAGTGGGCACCAGATGCAAGCGCAGGCGGTTCCGGCCCCAACACAGAGGTCATACCTGTTCGTTCGATTCGTTGCCCTATTTTATCCTTTTCTTTTGTTAGTTGTTAGCATTTAACAATCTTGACTTTTTAATTATTAACATAAGAAACATGCTACACAATAGCCATCAAAGCAATGCGAAGCAAGGGAGAAACGTAGCAAAATTTCTATTCCAAATTTTCTCTAACTTCATACAACGTTTCTCTCTCTTTTTATAACTTAAAACAATTAATCTATGCCGTCCAACATGGCAATCCTAAGTTGGAGTAATCTCCAACATCTATTTTTTTGTGTTTTCTAACATTTAATCCTAACCGTAATCTAGTGCCTTTTGGCCACATGTCCAAAGCACATTTATTTGAATATTTACTAAGCTAACTTGTTATTGTTTTAAAACATATTTTAAAGTTACATGAACTTGTTGCACCATGGACAACCCCATGGCCTTTATTGTTTCTTTGGTCGCTTCTCGCTTGATCCGCTTGCCTGGTCCCAACTATCGTCTTCTTGTAACTTTCTCCGCGGCTTCCAAAAGATTCGCTCAAACCCGGTCCTTACTATCGGCGACCACCTCTTCTGTCTTTTGTTGACGTCGCCGGGTCCCGGTCATATACATTATCCCCTTTTTAGTGAAGATCTTGGGATCTTCACTCACCTTATCCCCTTTTGGGGTTTTTGCTTAGGGTCTTCTTGCTTAACCTGATGGTTGTAACATAAGTGAGTGTTCCGATATCTCTTATGGAAATAATAAGCGTCCCTTCTTCTAGCTCCTGTTAAAGCTTGTTCTTCAATAGAGAAGCTCTTACTTGCATCGATCAAAAACCCTTTGTACACATTTGTTCAAATAATTGAATGCAAACCGAGGGTAAATGATTAACCTTGATAAAGAGAGCCACGTCCATCATGGTTTCCTTGCAAGACTTATTTGGATTGATATTTATCAAGTGCTCTCTAGCTCCTGGATAAGGGGCTATAATGATTTCCAACAACTTGCAATACTGTGCTTGTTCATAGATGAGCGAATCCGGACTCTCAACTGCTCTGTTAATAAACTTTTTGAGGTTTTTGATAGTATATTCTGCTTTATACCAGACTTCACCAGGAATGATAGCCCAATTTCCACCTTGATGTTTTAACATTCTTCTTTGGAAAGCAGGATCAAACTCTGGATTATTACGTAAAGATGCTGAAGCCTCATGAAAGCATGCACTTACTTCCGGATCCGTGAGTAACTTCAGTCTCCATTCCGAGGATGTTGCCCCTCTAAACACTGGTAATCCAAGAAAACTCATGTCTTCCAATCTTATAGTCTTCTTACTTTGAGCCAACTCCTCTTGCATGATAATCTTCTCTTGCTCCGCTTGCTGCAATGATTTGACTAGTTGTTTAGCTTTTTCCTTGAACCTGGCCTTCTGCAAAACAAAACTGTGAAGAACTTTTGTCGCTTTTTCATGATCTTCTTCCAAAATTTTGTGCGTAAGTTGCAAGGCGAAGTAAGCATCGTCTTTTTGAGAGATAATCCCCTCCATGGCTTTCAAATTTTCTGTGAGCCTCTGATTTTGTTGTTCGATATAAACTGCTTCATGATCTTTGTCGAACAAATATTCCGTGGCAATTTTCCGTTGGGCTTCCAAGTATGCTGTCATCTTTTCAGAAACGAAATCTTCCTTGACATTATCCACCGGTTGTATGAGTAGCACTTCTTCAACAGGTTTTTCTTCCAAAGGCGGCAACTCTTCAAGAATAAGGGTATCATCCTTGGGCGTCACCTGTTCAAGTACATATCTGAGTATGTGCTTCAATTGCCATTTACATGTTACACTTGAGAACTTATTTTGACAGTTATTACTCAAGCAATATACTAATTGAGAATAAACTGCTTGTGCCCATGGAACGTCACAACCTGTCATGTATACAAATAAGAGAACCATTTTCTGCTATAAGGATAAACTGTTAAAGACGTCAACTTGTTGTTCAGTGCCATAAATATTTCATTGTATGGTTCCTTGGCATATTGTATATGGTAAAGGTTTTCAACTACCTGAAGATCAAATATATGTTCAGGTATAAATAGAGGAACTAGTTCCACCTCTGCATTTGGTATTCTGAGAGCTTTTGTTATCATTTCCAAAGTGATTTGGAATGAACCAGTTGCGTGAGTGAAACCATTGTGTATCTCTATGTTATAATTTTTCAAAAACTCCTCAATCAAAGCATCATTAACTTTTGGTTGGGGTAAAAGAACAAAAGATAACAATTTCATCTGTTTCAAGTAACCTTTAGCTCTTTGACTCAAGGGAATGGTTGGTTGAATGCATTTTTTCCTAATTTGAACAACTTTGGTGTTTTGTCTCTTCCATGTACGTTCTTGCACATAGTATCGAGCTTTATTTTGCTCACTCATCAATTTCTCGTAAAATTTTCTATGTTTTTGAGAGTTGACATTCCCTTGCGTGAAGCATAAAACCATTCTATTCGGGGCCCGAAAACCAATTCGATACATGATCTGCATGAATTTGTCATTAGGTATACACCAACTTGCTTTTCTCCATAAATCTAGATTGTTCCCACTGGGAGAAGGTGTATATATTAACTGAAGAGTACCATCTTGCTTGCGTATATGTTGTATTTTTCTAATGTTTAATTTGTTTGCATATCCATCGAGCTTCCACAAGGAAATCGTCAAGTAATGCTTATACGAGCAATTATCCTTAGACCTTGGTATTCTCCAAACCATGTTTATACCAATTACAGGTCTTTCATGGTATATTTTCAAACGTGATCCATTTACTAAAGTAGGTAACAAATTGTCACTCATATCTTTTAGTTGTACCGACCCATTTGGAAACACTTCCTGGATCACATATGGCCCAAGCCACCTTATCTTAAGCTTCCCTGGATGTTTAAGATATCTTGAATCATAAAGCAAAACTTTGATTCCCTCATGAAATGTTTTCTTTCTTTGATGTTGGTCAAACCAAGCTTTCCTTCTTCTTTTAACCACTTGTTGTCTCCAAAGTGCTTGTTGTCGCTTTTCTCCTAAAGCTTCCAGTTTAAATAATCTTTCTCGTAAGGATTCTATATTTCCCAGCCGGTGTTGTATAGCTATCCTCAAAGTAGGTACTATGAACTCAAAAGGCAACACGGCCTCAACTCCATACGTTAAACCGAACGGAGTGTGACCAGTGGCTACTTTATATGTTGTTCGATAGGCCCACAGTATGGCTGGTAATTTGTCCTCCCAATTCTTTCTATTAGAATCACAAATCTTTGTAAGTATATTCACAAGAATCTTATTGGAGGATTCAGCTTGTCCATTTGCACGAGGATAATAAGGGGCTGATTTTCTATGTCGTATAAGAAAATCTCTCGTCAAATGTTCAACCACCTTGTTTATAAAATGGCCACCTCGATCGCTCACCAACTCCAAAGGACACCCAAACCTAGTGATGATTTGTTGATACATAACTTTAGTCACACTCAAGGCTTCATTATCGCGGAGTGCTCTGGCCTCCACCCACTTGGTATGGTAATCAGTAATCACCAAAATGTATCTAGCCTGAGTTCGAGAAGCAGGTGGTGTTATAGGTCCTACAAAGTCCATACCCCATTTTTCAAAGGGGCCTAAAGGAAGTACAGGAGTTTGAGGCATAAAGTCTCGTTGGCTAGGCTTGCCAACTCTTTGACAAACATCACAGCGTTTAACATAGGTATATACATTCTTAAATAGCGTTGGCCACCAATACCCTGCTTGTAAGATCTTCTTGGAAGTTAAATCAGACGAAAAGTGCCCACCACAAACTCCTTCATGGGCCTCTTCCAAGATAGTATTGATCTCATGAGGCAACACACATCTCCTCAATATTAGGTCTTTTCCTTTTCTATACAGTTGTCCAGCTATTAACGTGTAGGGAGCTGCCTTCTTAATAAAGTCTCTTTCTCCCGCAGCATCCAAATCCTTTGGTAATTTACCAGATGTCAAATACTCAGCAATCCCTACATACCATGGAGGTATAGCAACGACCCTATACACATTTGCATCAGGAATGTCGTCATTAATTCCCGTAGGGCCTTCTCCATTGGTAAGTCTAGACAAATGATCTGGCACACTATGTGCTTTTCCAGGCCTCAACACTATCTTAAAGTTGAACTCTTGAAGAATTAATAACCATCTGGTAATTCTTCCGGTCACGCATGGTTTATTGATCAAATATAAAAGAGCCTGATGATCAACATAAAATAGAAAATAGTTTCCCAAAAGATAATGCCTGAACTTTTGGACAGCATAAACCATGGACAAAGCTTCTCGTTCAGTTGTTGTATACTTCTGCTCAGTAGAGTTCAACTGCTTGCTAGCATAGTGTATGGATTGATCTGTAGATCCTTGTTGTTGTTGTGCGAGTACTGCGCCTACTGCTACTTTTGAGGCGTCAGTGTGCACATGAAATTCCTTGTTCCATATTGGAGTTACCAGAATTGGTGATGAGACGAGAATGTGTTTGAGTTTCTCAAATGCTGTGTCACAATCCTCATTCCATTTGAATTCCTTGTTTCCGATAAGTCTGTTTCCAAAGGGTCGCTATCTCGGCCAGTTTGGTTAACAAATTTGCGATAATAGTTAACTTTCCCTAAGAAACTTCTTAGTTGAGTGACATTCTTTGGTGGTGGCATATTTATTATTACACTGACTTTCTCAGGATCAGTCAATATTCCTTTCTCACAAACAATATGACCAAGCAGTATACCATGTGTAACCAAGAATGTACACTTTTCAGGATTTAATGATACTCCATATTGTCGGCACCGCAAGAAAGATTTTCTAAGTTTTTCCACATGACTGCTCCATTCAACAACACTGAGAAATCATCTAAAAAGATTTCCATGAAATCCCCAATATATTCCTTGAATACCTGGAGCATAACTCTCTGAAAACAGGAGGGAGCATTGCTTAACCCAAAAGGCATGACCTTATATGCAAACGTTCCAAATTGTGTTATGAACGTAGTTTTGTGCTGATCACTTGGATGTATTTGCACTTGGTTGTAGCCTGAGAAACCATCCATGAAGGAATAGCACTCATGGCCAGCTACATTTTCTAACACCTGATCAGTAAAGGGTAACGGGAAATGATCTTTTTCTGTTACAGCATTTAATTTTCGGAAATCGACACAAACTCTAAGCTTGCCATTTTTCTTTTTTACAATCACAATAGGAGACACCCATTCACTTATTTCCACTTCATAGATGAATCCAACTTGTAGAAGCTTCTTAATTTCTTCCCTAACACTTTACAGCATAGTTAGGGTTTAACCTATATGCCCTTTGGTATATAGGTGTTGCGATTAGGAATAAGGGGTATTTTCATTTGCACCACGTCGGGATGGATTCCTCGCAAGTCCTTATAATTCCAAGCAAATATATCAATAAACTCTCGTAGTAAGTCGGGTGGCTTGTTGTAAAAGAACAGTGGAAGGTGAGCTCAATTTTGATTAATTTGGGCTCTTTTACGTTCCTAAGTTTAGCGCTTTGTTAGCTCACGGGAGTCCTATAGATGGAACAAGTTTTCCATCTTCCAACTTGTGAGCTTTTGTTGGTTCCAAAGTAATTTCCTTCTCCACTTTGCCTCCACGAAATGTTGAGGGTACTCTTTTGTTTCTTCCACCATAAAGCGGGAATTCATCCAATTCATTCGAAATCGATATCAATGCCATAGAAATCATCTTCGTCGACAATTTCATCCATGACACCTTCCTCAATGTCCTCATCTTCTTCATCGGAGAACAATGTTTCTTCTTGCGAATGGTTGTGTACTTCGGTCCGTAGTAAATTGATCGTAGCCTCTTTCCCTTGTTTTGTTAGAGTCAGAGTATTGCTTGACCAATCATGGACTGCCTTGGAGGCCCTAAGCCAGGGTCTACCGAGCAACAGTTGATAATCCATTGCTCTAGGATCTGTCTCTAAGACTATGAAATCCTGTTCAAACTCCAAATCCCCAATAGAGAAACTAATGTTTTTAAGCATACCTACAGGCTTCACTTTTCGATGATCTGCCATTTTCACATCGAATGGTGCTTTTTGTAAGTCATGCAATTTAAGTTTTTTCCTAAAAACATTAGTCATGATGTTTACTCCTGCACCTCCATCAACTGGAACTTTTGGAACTTCCATTCCATGCATTTTCACAAGAACTACTGGATTGAGCTTTTCAGTTGGTTCAGTTGTCCAAGTAGCAATTGTACTTCTGTTTTTACTGTATCCACTTGGTAGTCCCAGTTGAGGAAAATATTTACCCAATGCGGACAATGGAACTGGAACAGTCATGTTCCCAATTTCCCTCTTAAACTTTCCCCATTTACAATTCTCATCTATTTCCACATTTCCAAATTCCTTACACTCAGGCCACATACTCAGAATGAGATTCAATGGCGTGGGAATTACCAACTGAGACACCTTATCCTTAAGGGTCTGTAGGTCATGTGCTTGATTTTCACTCAAGTCATTGTTTTCTCCCTTAGAGCATTCATCTTCCAGCTGCTCTCTAACATTTGCAAAAATTCGTCGCTCCTCATCTATGTTGGGATATTGGTTTTTCTTTGTTTGCGATACATTATTTTGAGTACTAGGGATTTCAATCCCTTGCTCTTTGGCTTTTTGCCGAAGTCCGCGACTGAACAAACGCGCGAATAGTCCACTCCTACCATCCTGGCATCACGGGCTTTAGTTTCTTCACTAGTGGATGCTTTACCATTTTTATGGTCTTTCCTTGGCTGTGTACATTCCCGCGAGAAGTGGCCCTTCTCACCACAGTTCCAACAGGAATTATCCCGCAGAATCTTTTTATCTTTTCCTTGAGGAGTAACAGCAAAGGTTTGGTCTGTTTCCTTTTTCTTTGTTTTTCATTGAATCGACACGCATCAAAGATTATCATGATTGCTCATTTTACATATGTGACAAAACTTAGTGTCCAACTTAGTTACGCATTCATTAAGCGTAATGGCACGATCTACTACAACGCGTGTACACCAAATGTAACTACGTTTAGTTTCTCCTTGAGCAATCTTTTTGATTCTCTTCCATAGCATTCGATTTACTTTGAATGTTTTGCACTTCCTTATCATCGGTTTTTGTTTTCTCAAGTTTGCTAATTTTCTCAGAACCCAACACTCCATGTATTGCTACAACTCTTTCCATGGCTTGATCTAATGTTTTTGGAGCCTCTAGAATTAATTGTTGCTTAACTCTAGCTGGGAATCCATCTACATACCAAGAAACTATGTCAAGTTCATGTGGCTTTGGATCCAGTTCAGCGGCTAGGCGGCTTACCCAGAGCAAACTTAGGGATCCTCCTCGTTTTTAATCTTAATATTCTTGAGCTCATCCTTGAGCTCATGATAAGTAGGCGTAGTCTGGTATGCCTTAAGAAACCTCGTCTTAAGCTCATCCCAACTACTAATACTACTCATGTTCTTATACATCCAGTCTGCGGGTTTTCCTTCCAACGTAGCAGGGAACAAAGTAATACGGACAGCATCATCAGTCTGATTATTGAGGGAACTTATTCCCTCAAACTGATAGACATGGGTTATTGCTTGAGTTTCGGAGGATTTTCCAGCTCCAAATTTTGGATATGGAATATGATTTTTTGAAGAAGTAGCCATATTACCAAACAAAGGTTTGATATCAGGTAATATCTCAGACTGTCTTGCAGCCTCAATCTTTTGTTTCTCTCTACGTTCACGCCTTTCTGTTCTTTCTAACTCTTGTTTTAATCTCCTTTCAAGCCTTTTCTCTTTTTCCTCGGCAAGGCTCTTGTACATCAAGCACTTGCGTTTAACATAATGCAGACACTATGCATTATCACAGGATTTCAGGCAAGAAGGATTATCAAAACTGCTGTCATGTTCTTAACATTTGCATTTTCCATTTGCTAGACTGAACAGCAATTAACTTTGCATTTCCCATTGGCTGGATTGAACAGCCATTTCCGTTACAACAGCAAAAGAAAAATTTATCTCAAAGTAAGCTGGATTGAACAGCAATTTCCTTTACAATTTAATCTTTGCATTGTCCATTGGACAGAAATTTTCTTGATAACAGCAAAAGGAAAACAAAATTTCATCTCAAAGGAAACTAGCAATCAAACAGACTGGTCCCGGCAACGGAACCAATGTTAACCCTCCAGTCTCTCACCCTGGAGTAACAGCTTTGCACAAGAAACAATACAGCCAGGCAAGTTTATCTTACCGTTAATGGGCTGCCCAGGAAGTCTGTCCAGTTAATAGTTCCCTTCACGTCTCCTTGCTCATCCATATCCATGTCTGCATCACAGAACATGCATCACAATGATTATTTCCATGACTAGATATACAAGAAATGCTGACAATGCATTGCTAGATTCGCAACATAACCACCAGATATGAAATCACAGATATAAAATAATTTCCGTTCACATGACCAGAGGAGTTTCTTGATGCTCATTCCAAATGCATAACCACAATCATAGCTCTAATCTCGCTGCTCTGAGAATAACTAGGTTTGCATAACCACCGAAAACTCCATTTCCATTCCCTTTTCTGAAGATAGAAGTAAATTCAAGAAACAACAAAAAGCAGCAGAGTTTACAGTTTACCTGGTTACTGGGTCTGGGAAATACTGAAGATGGCGGAATGGCAATCGGAATAGCAGTCGGAGTGGGCGCCAGATGCAAACGCAGGCGGTTCCGGCCCCAACACAGAGGTCATACCTGTTCGTTCGATTCGTTGCCCTATTTTTATCCTTTTCTTTTGTTAGTTGTTAGCATTTAACAATCTTGACTTTTTAATTATTAACATAAGAAACATGCTACACAATAGCCATCAAAAGCAATGCGAAGCAAGGGAGAAACGTAGCAAATTTCTATTCCAAATTTTCTCTAACTTCATACAACGTTTCTCTCTCTTTTTATAACTTAAAACAATTAATCTATGCCATCCAACATGGCAATCCTAAGTTGGAGTAATCTCCAACATCTATTTTTTGTGTTTTCTAACATTTAATCCTAACCGTAATCTAGTGCCTTTTGGCCACATGTCCAAAGCACATTTATTTGAATATTTACTAAGCTAACTTGTTATTGTTTTAAAACATATTTTAAAGTTACATGAACTTGTTGCACCATGGACAACCCCATGACCTTTATTGTTTCTTTGGTCGCTTCTCGCTTGATCCGCTTGCCCGGTCCCAACTATCGTCTTCTTGTAACTTTCTCACAGCTTCCAGTACTCCGCTTCGGTCCTTACTATCGACGACCACCTCTTCGGTCTTTTGTTGACGTCGCCGGTCCTGGTCATATACAGAACTCGCCATGCAATAGTCCAGCCTGGAATATCTCTGATAATCTCATTCCCTCTTCCATTTGAAGGGTAGAATGACTTCCAAGTCAAGAATTCTGCCAATAGATGGATGAAAGGGCCATGCATTGCATGGTCTAATCCAAAGTCTGGCATGGTCTGGCATGGTGCCAATGATCGAAACTTCTCCTGCCATCACCAAGGCAGGAGCTCACATTATGCCGAAATAGAAGCTGCCACCAAGGCAAACCTAGTTCGCCAACACTACTACAAAATGGACAATTTGCGACGTCAGTACCGACATCCCAGCAACATATCAATGACATCAGACGTCGCATGCACAAACATTAAAAACAATCCTCGTGCGTCGCAAACGACGTCACCGTGGATTCGTCGCAACGCAAAATCGCTGTCACACATGCGGCGTTATGGAAACGTCATTAACGTTGTAAAAACGTACACGATATATCATTTTTACGTTGTAAACACGTTTCACATGCGGCGTTATGGCAACGTCATTGACGTTATGAATACACACATCATAAGTGTGCCCAAAATGTTTTTCATAGAATCAAACCCGTAACCTTTCCTAACAAACCTGAGGCCTTATCAACACACCGGTGACTCGTACTAGTATTTATTCTCTATTTATACTTTAAGTCGTAGTGAGATGTTGCTGTTGCGGCGTCTCACGTTATAATAACGTCGTATTTGCGACGTGGCACGTCGTGCTACATAGAACACCATTGTGACATCTAACCAGACGTTCCAACCGCGACGTGGGACGTTCCACCCGCGACGTTATTTAAATTTTGTGCGATGTCATGGGAACGTACGCGACTTTTGCGACGTGATATACGTTGCAAACTGACCCATCCTCTAGTAGCGCAACAAACTGTGGCCAATTCGCCGTGATTTTTACCGTCTCCATTGACAGGGACTCCATCTTAGCAGGCCCCCTTATAATGTGGTCTATTCCAGCCGCTTAAGTATACAAATTCTAATACTAATCATTGACGTTAAAAGCATGGTTCATTAATTGGAGAAAATAACGCAATTTTGAGAATTTTAAGCACACCTAATTTGCTCAAGCACGAATATTTTCACCTAGTTCTCGAGCCCAAGATACATGAGGTCATTAACATACACATATACATACAAATTATGTGTTATACTTGTACGTGTACGTGATACTTGTACAAGCCCAATAATGGCGCTACAATCTACACCAATAATTCACATCAATAATTTTAGTTCACTATAAAAACAGCTCCATCCGGTCATTCATCTTGCATGACTTCCTTGCCTCCTCGTCCGGAGCACATCCGATCCTTCAAGTGCTACTTGAGCTACAACGATCTGTGTGAATGCTATAGAAATGGTGTTAATCTTGATCCATGGCTCCAGTCCAAAGCAGATGGTCCTGCGAGTGCTTGTAGAAAGCTCACTCGTGTTGTGGTCCACCTTTATTGGCTTCCTGATCAGGAGATCTTTGAGCTGAATGCCATCACCTTAGCAGGTGTTGATGATGAGTGAATTGTTGAAGACTTGTGTACCTGCCAAGGATATAATAATGATATATGAGCACTTCTATAGTATGTAAGGATGTAATAAGCATAATCAATGTTATCAGTGATGACTACTGTATTTGTTAAGGATATAATAATGATATGAGCACCTATGAACTATGTAAGGATGTAATAGCACAATGAATATTATCTGATGTATCATACCTGAGTATAGTGTAAGGTTGTGCTCTTCGACCTCCACTTTATTTGCAAGCAGTCCCTAATTTCAATCATACCTAAATTACTCAAGCACAAATACTTTTACCTTAGTAAAATCCACAAAGCATGTTTTCACTTGATACACATATCCATATAAAATATGCATTATACTTGTACGTATATATGAGTCTTATATACGCTCAATAATGGCGCTACAGTCTACCCCAATAATTCACATCAATAATTTTACTTCACTATAAAAGCAGCTCACTTCGGGGCTAGAGGTCATTCATCTCCCATGGATTTTTCACCTTCTTCTGTTCACCACATTGAGGCGATCAAGTGCTCAATGAGCTACAATGATCTTGTCGGTTGCCTAGACAGGGGTATTCTTCTTGATCCCTACCTTCGATCCAAAGCTATGTGCACTGAGATTCGTTGCCCTGGGCTAATTCGTGTTATGATCCACCTCATTTGGCTTCCTGAGCGCAATAGCTATGAGATATCAGGGATCACTCCTGCAGCTGTTGATGATGAATGAATCATCTGTTCAACATTGTATAGTGTAAGAGCTCTTGTGTTAAGATGAAAAATGCAAGACGTAATGAATAATAACTAGTCTATTGTACCTTGCATATTTATATGATATAGTAATTATGTAAAACAACAATGCATACCTCAAGAGTTCTCATCATCCTCGTTAGCTTCTTTAGCCACTAATTCTTGCAACTGTGTCCCCACACTACTGGGGATCACCACTAACAATGGCCTGGTCTCTACCGCCCAACCATAGTCTATTGTTTTCAAATGTTGGTAGCGTGACGGGTCATTAGGATTGGGTCTCCAATTCTTGCTCCAGCAATCCCTATACTGCATTGCATATGAGGTTCCCTTTCTGGCAACAGGCTCAAACCAAGAGACAAACACCTCTTCGTAATGAGGGAGATTAGGGTCCTCTATTGGGTCCTTTTCGGCAAAAGCCATCCACGTCGGGCAGTTATCATGTGGCCTGATCAGCAAGAGCATTCCTTTCTTGACATCTTGGTAGGGGTCGAATATTTCAACTGGGTTCTTGGGTCTACCCGAGAAAGGCCCTACATAATGAGATGCTTCAATGTGTTGATCCACCAACACGTTTTTGTGTTCTTCCAATCGTCTTGCCCAGTGTTTGGGCGAAAATCTTGAATAGCGGACTCTGCGGGCTGAGCGTCCCCAAGCACTTCGCAACAAGGTGGACCAGTAGTCAATAACTTCATTCATATATGTGTTGGACCATGAGTTATTGCCAGCTCTAGAAATAGCTACCCAGTGCATCATGTACTTGGCAATAGAAGCTCTCAATGCACCTATATCTTTCAAGCTCCCATATGGTCACATCTAACCTTAGATGACCCTCTAATCATAGGTAAACCTTGGGCATCCTCTTTCCTCATTCTGATTCCCTTTTCAGGGAGCCACTCTTGTCCTCATCTTGTAGAACATTAGTGGCCATCCATCCTTCATGCAGAACTTGAAGAGTAGAGGTTCAAAATGACCACATAAATGGTCCTTCTTATCAGGGATAAAACCTTTCACGAATTCCTTCCAATTAGGAACCTCTGACACAAGGTAAGGTGAAGGAGACTTTGAACTACACTGCCTGAAGAGCTGCATAAGCTCTGGAATAGTCAATGCATCTGATCTTCTCATTAGAGTAGAGTAGTTTCCAAACAGGGCATCTATGTCATCGTGGGTGTGTCCAACCATCATGAATCCCAGCTGCACTTGATCGAAGACACCTAACCAAACCAAGTATGACAAGAGAAAAGATACCTGTTCTTGTTTTGACCTGAGCAATTGTCTAGCTGCAAGTAAAGCCTCCTAGGCAACTTCTTCGGTACCATAGGGCCCTTGGGAGGAGGCAGAAAATCATTCCTAGTGCCATTTACCATTTTTGTCCTAAGGACATCCGTGTTTAAAATTGCTCCACCCCAGCAGCTTTCGGGATGATTTGTATGTCTCAAATGTCCCCAATTGTCCTCAGATTGATTCTCCAGTGTTTTCAAGGTATGATTTAAAGATCCCACATGAAAATTCGAATCATCAGGCCAGAGGTCCAGTGAGAAGTGGCCCAAGGCACCTACACCATGCCCGTGCATGAGAGCACCTGTAACACTCATCTTCAATCCTTCACCCCTCCAAACAGACTTTGCTAGCTTTTCTAGACGAGGAACCATGGTCTTATTCTGATCCATCTTATCATTGTATAATGGTTAAAGCATGTCAGGAGATCGATGAGACAAAGCTCTCCATGACCAGTAGAGACTCCTGCATGAAAGTTGAGCTGTCATGTGAGATTTCCTTTCTACGGCAAGCTCCCTTCTTTCATTTGGATCTCTAGTAGGTATTACACTTAGAAAATGCTATCCTTTTAGCGATTGCTACCTCTGAGTGGTTCTCCTTCCATGCTGACAAGAAGGACGAGGGAGAAACATGTTTTCCTGTCATCTCGTGCACGGTAATATCTACCTCTTGATGTATGTCCTTTTTAGTCAAGATGGAAGGTAATCTCTTCACGTTCTCTCTAGTGCCTCCACTCGTAACCTTTGAGCGGTGTGGCATAGTCTCAGCATTTTCATCTATATAAATAGACAGCACAACAGTTCCGGCCAGTGTATGCGATCTTGTCTTCTTAGATCCGGAGTTTCCATGCTCCGCAATCCTGTGGCCACTCAAAAATAGCTTCCTCCATTTGTAAAATGTAGAAATGGGTATACCATAAGCACTATGCCATGCCTTCACGCAGACTTGCTTGTTGTTCAGCATTAGCTTTGTGACAGTTCCATTCTCTGAGCAAAGATCTAGCATATTGAAAGCAAAAGTTGTGCGTTCTGAGCTTTTCATGTTCCAGTAAAAGGTCCTCATGCAGGCTACCTCTTTAAATGTGAAATTAGCACAACATCTCTTCAAGCAGCAGAGCGAGGACCTGAACTGCAAGATAGCGTCAGTTGTGGTTTTTCTTTCACATTTGTTTAGGGCGGAGCGTGGTCTGGCCCTCCTGTTTACCATGTGGTATTGTCTTTTTTTTTGGTATTCCAACCTCCGGCCTGATAGCATAAGGTTCTTTCTCGAGCTCTATCTCCTTCACGGCCGAAACTAGACTTGAAACTGGAACACTGTCTACTAGAACCAATGCTATTGGCAATCTCACCAAATCATGCACCTGCGGCATTTCTGCACAAGCCTGACAACGCATGGGCATGGGCAACAGGTTCATAATAGAAACCCCTATCGAGTCTTCATCCAGCTTCATGTCAGACACATCATCGTTTGGATCTGCGAAGACGATGACACCTGAAGCATAAGGCATATTGCAGCACTCATGCAGTAACGTGCATGTCTTCTCCACTAGTTGATCTCTGCACTTCACTTGGTTTACTGTTTTCTACACTACCATTTTCTCTGACTTGCCAATTTATCCGTTTGATCTGACCAGGTGGTGTGCAGACATCGGGTGCTGCATCGACGTCATTCTTCACGTCGCTTTTGCACCAAAGAACAAAGCTACCAATAGCTTCGCCTCAGCTTGTCCACTTCCGGTTCGGGAAACGGAAGTGGTATCTGCCCATCCAACACAACTACAACAGAAACTACTATCAAATCCTCTGGCACGGGAACGTTGTGGTGGTGCATGAAGTTGTGCACTCTGCCTTCAACCACTTTCTTCCCCAACAAGTAGAATGACTGTAGTGTTTCCATCCTACAAAACAGGTCAACATTGCTCGTCAACATCGCGATCGTGATCCTCTGGACCACATTGGTAAGAAAATAAGTGGGGCAATATTCATGGCCCCACCAAGTATTATTTTATGAGCTCAGCTCTAACTCAAAACTTCAGCTCTAACTAAAATGTCTATGGCCCACCAACAAACCATTTTCCTCTAGGATTGCATGACAGAATACCTCCACAAGATCGCGAAGGCGATCCTCTGGACCACTGAATTAGTTATGACCATTAGCTCTAACTGAATTAGTTATGACCATTAAAAAATCATTTTCCTCTGGGATTTACCTCCACAAGATCGCAGCCGCGATTATTTCGATGCGAGCAGATTTAGAACGTGTAGGTGACGTCGTATTAAACGTTAATATCTCGGCAGGATCGCAGTTGCGATTCCTTTAGGCAGAGATCCGAGCCTGTGCAGTTGAACAACAAAACCCTACCCGAGTGAGTCTTCCAATTTAGCTGTAAACGTAAATAATAATTGCAACTGTTATTTCCACAACAAATGTCTATTTTACTGTTTATTAGAATGGAGAACTGTCCTAATTTGGCAACCATATAGCAGATCTACAATCATATAAGGGAGATCACCCATCTTAAAGTGATGGACTGCACCATTACGCATCATTACTCCATTCCTCCGAGAAATGCACCATTGATGGACGGGCTCCCTTAGCAGGTTACAGAGAGCCGTAAACAGCATATACCATATAAGAGATGGTTTTATTACAGTAAAACGAATGGTGTGGTTGTGGAAAGACGCAATCATAATTAATTTGAGGCAAGAATTCTAGAAAACCCCTTATTCAAGAAATTTGAGGCTAGAACTCTTATCTGGCACATAGGAATTGCAAAATCCTCTCAGCTAACACTTTGTAATCACATATTACTATTATCTCCCATACATAAACAACAAAACATAACTCACCTCCTTAATTGATTAATGTCTAGCAGCATATGCAGTGAAGGCCTTAGGATTGTGAACCCTGGCAGCTTGCGACACTCGAGCGCCTTCAAGAACAGAGCGAGCGCCTTCAAGAACAGAATGGTGCCCTTCAAGAACAGTTAGGGCGCCCTCAGGAGGAGATCGAGCGCCTTCAGGAACAGAACGTTTGAATTCAAAATTGAATCCCCGCCAACAAGGGCGAGCGCGAAATCTAGTTCCTAATTTCAAACGTAGCTGTCCTTTTCCGTCCGTAGCTCCTCCGCTCAGACAAGCCAGAAAAGACTGCTTTATTCCATGGCGCATTTATTAAGCGGGGATTTCGTACAAGGACGTGGATGCATGTCTCTCTCAACGTACAGTTTTTGAATCCGGACGTCCAAGTCTAGAGGTACCTCTTGTCCGTAACATGTCTTAATTATAGCAAATTTGTTACGCCTCCATGAATGATGGCGGCTGAATTAGTGGCGTATAATTATAAATGCCGGCGGCAATAATGGCAGGCAATTATGGCGCGTCAGAATACGCACGTGTGGCATTAATTTCTGGCGACCACAGGAGTACTACTTATTCTCCGATTTCGCCAAAAAGTTTTTAAAGGGGAGTAGCGCCATCGAGTAAATCCGCGCCTTCAGCTCAATTGCGCCTTCGATCGCATACTCAGGAAAGCCACTTTTCAGTTTTTTCCAGCGCCCGCGATCCATGGCACCTAAAGCCGCTCTCAAAGAAGGTAAGATCTAGCCCCCCCAACTGATGAAGATCGCGGCTGCGATTTTTTTTGGAGAATGTTTGTTTTATTTTACGCTTGTTTTATTTTACGCTTGTTTTTTTGGAGAGTGCCATGAATTTGTGGAATGCTTGGCAGGATCGCGGCCGCGATCTTGTGGAGTGTTCGACAGGATCGCGGCCGCGGTCTTCTGGAGTACTTGGCAGGATGGCGGCCGCGATGTTGTGGAGTCTTCGGCAACAAGCTTGCGGTCTGGTGGAGTGCTTGGCAGGATCGCGGCCACGATCTTGTGGAGTGCTCAGCATGATCGCCACCGCGAAGTTGTGGAGCTCTCGGCATGATCGCGATCGCGATGTTGTGTAGTGTTATGTGGTTTACTTTCGTACCATCAGCTTTAACACTGCATTTCGTTTGCTTGCAGCTTTGGATTTGTTTTTCGGTCCGGATGTTGAACCTGCCAAGATCATCACACCTTCAAATGAAAGGAAATGGTGCATTGAAATTGCACAAGCAATTCCTCAAACCAAAGGTGACCGCAGAAAAGTCCTGTGCTTGTTCCTCCGGACTGGCAAGAAAGCTGAGGACATACAACAGATAGGGATTGTGATTGCTATGTGGGAAGGAACAAAAAACAATGTCCAGGACGCCATTATATGCAGCGTGGAGGATACACAGCAATTGCAGTTCCTTGAGTACGTTCTGAAGTGGACGAACTACGATCCCTCACTGATGATAGCTAGCAAGTTGAACAAGCCGGCTACAGGAAAAAATATTCCTACTAGTGCAAAAGGATATGGCTGGGAGCTGCAGTCCTACGAATCTTTGTCTCTTTCCGGAATAAAGGGAAACAGGGATATACTGTCTGGTTTCTCGACATGCAGGAAAGGTTTGCTATTAGACAAGAAACCACCGAGCATTGCATTGAAAGCTAAACGTGATGAGAAAATGCCGTCGGTCATGGACACAAACTGGTTAAGAGCTCAGGCCAAGAAGAAGAATGTAAGGCCTGCCTCTAAAGCAGAGGACTCTACCCAGACCAGAGCCCTATCTGTAGAGCCTGTTTCCACTGCGCATCCTTCAGCTATTATTGATCCCACACAGCCTTTGGCTATTTGTGCTCCACCTGTTCCAACGAAAGACACGTTGGTTCCCAACAAAATATCTAAGTTTACGATCAACCTCCGCAAGCTGACAACATCAGATAGTGGAGAGCCTTCGTCATCTCGCACCCCCCCTTCTGTCACAGGATTATCTTCTTCGAAAAGCTTAGCATGGCCGGTTATATCTGAACTGCCAACTGATCTTAAATTTAATCCCGAAGAAGAACGTAAGTTGGCTGAGCAAACTGCACAGAAGCTTGAACAGTTTAAGCGGTTTTATCCGCTTGGTGTTAACTGGTTTATGAAGGTATCTATTTTTATTGCGAACCGGCTCCTGCTAATCTCACCCATCGAATGCGTTCAAACGACCATGTGCAAACACTTGTGAAGAGCTTCAAGTCGTATCCTACAGAGGTCCTCACACCAGCCGACGTTGTCCCCTTCGACCCAATTACTAGGTGATTGTTATTATCCATCATATATGTTTTGTGGCTTCTTAACTAATCGGTGTGCATTATTTCAGGAAAAAGATCACCTGGAGCACAGAAGTTGATTTGACGGGCAAAAAATTTTGGATAATTTCTGGCAACCATAGTATATGTGCAGCTCAATTGCTTTGCAGTGTTGTTGGAGAACTGGAACAACGGCTTGAGTTTGCTAAAGCCTACGCCAGGAGAAGGACCAGAGTGCTGAATGGAAATTTGTCAGATAGAGAATATATTGAATTGAGCATTCAGTGCAATGAAGTCATTGCTAACACCGTATACAGAGAGCCTTTGATAGAGAAGCTGCAACAGCTACGACATCAATACAAGGCATATAGATGTCCTCCGCAAGGGCCCATTGGTACTGCTACAACATCGGCACGGAAGGTATTTTGTTTTCTTAGCTCATCAACATCGCGGGCGCGATTTCCCTGACCATTTATTTTTTTAGGACTTCCACGAGATAGCTACTACAACATTGAAGGTGAAGGAGCTAAAAGATGAAAAACAGTTCATTTTTATGGAGGAGCGGGTCTTTAAAAAATTAATGGAAGTGGCCAACAAATGGGTGAGCAGAAAACTCTGTGATGAACACGGGGATTTACCTGATAGGCCAACGAAGGACTTCTTCAACAAAACTTGGCTAAAATACCTTAGAGACATGTCTAATGCAGAGGTTTCTCAGCTACTAGATGAGATTTTGGAAGGAAGAACATACCTTAAGGTGCAAGCCGGATATCACGGCAGGTTTGATTGCAAGCAGCGCGCCATTGACATTAGAAGCTTGACCTTCATGCGCAAAGAGATTGTGTCCTATGCTTCCACATTGCTTCAGAAAGATTACTCTTCCTTCGAAGAATTGTTGTCTGACTTTCCTGCTTTCACAGAACAGCGGATTCTTGATATATCTGATTCGGATACAGAATACGTGAAAGCCAATTACAACAAAGATCATGTCGTGGGTAATTTGCCCGTTGCTTTTTTAGAGCCGATTAAATCGATTTTGAAACCTGAAGAGGCTATCAAAATCAAAGAAAAGAAAAATGTTGTTCACGCAGTGACAAAGGAAGGGATTCCTATGTCCACTCCAGTATCTGAGAATGCGACTTTGGTGTTCATTAACATTAGGGGATTCTCTACAATATGGACCTGCAAAAAGTACATGGAACTCTTTACAAGAATATCCAGCATGACAACTGCTAATATTTATCACCTGGTTATTCTGATGCGGTCTGTGAACTTGCCAGATTGCTTGTACAGTCAGAAGCAAATTCAAGGCGGGTCCCACATTTCTATAGGCACATATGACGAGCAAGGATGGGTGAACAAGAAAAGGGTGAAGGAATATCGATATTACATCACCCATATGTGCATTAATGTAAGCGACTCGGGGTAATGTCGATATTGCCCGAGCTCGAAGCTTCGCTTTGACACCGATGAGCACAAAGACCAAAGAACACCCCCTGTCACCAATGCCCGCCACTGGTAATGAAGAAACTGATGAGAAAATGAGAAAAAAATGGCGTAGTTACTTCACGGGTAAACCCGGATACAAGTTTGTCGAATGGAAGGTGATCACGCGTCTTTGAAGTGCCATTGAAGACATCATATGCTTACTACATTGTTGACCAAAGGTGCCCAAGGATAGTTGTGTCCTTGATTTCTTCTCACCGGTACATCGCTTCCCGTGTCGCCTTAATGCGTGGAAAGAAAAGTATTGCATTCAAAGCCAAGGTAAAGTATGCCGATTTCCTAGGGCTTTCTTGGATAAGCTTGAAAAAAAATGGTTTGCCACCAAGACTGGGGAGACAATTGAAGAGCGAAGCGTGACACTACAAATGATCCCGACAAGATCAATATAAATATTACCCGAAAAACGATATATCTAAGCTTGATGAAATCTTGGATCAAATGGATGAGAAGAGCTACGAGGAAAGGATGCAGAGACGAAAAAGACTTCTAGAGTCTCACCGAGAAAGGTATTAATGCGCTTAGAGCCTATGTTTCAAAAATTGGGGTTTTTAAACAAAAAATTTGATGCCTACATGCCTTTCCCCGACAAAGGGGGTCAAAATTCTCAATACATAGGAATGGACGTGGAACCTGCACATCAGGAGGGTGAGCCAAATGGTACACAAGAGCACCAGGTTGTAGCCAAGAAAAAGAAGCTCTTCCATACATCCGATATCGACTGTGGTGTCCAAAATGGCGCCTCGGTGGAAGACAGCGCAATGGATACTAAGACAGAAGGACCGGATCCACATCTCCAAGTCCTTGCACAGGCCATGTCTGTAGACATCCCAGGAATAAAAGGGCTATCACGGAGATGGACACATCCGAGGTTATAAGAAGGGGCCAGGAACATGTTGCTAGGATATCTGCTGAGATAGGTGTTGTACCTGAATCAGTATCAGAAACCCAGATGGAGTAAATTCTGCTCCTCTGGCAAAGAAATGTACATTGCTATATCTGAGGAATATAATGTATAAGGCTTTGAAGATTTGCACATCTTTGAGTTTTATTATTGTTTGAGTTTTGTTTCTTGTATAAACTTTCGGTGACGCGATCTTTGCTAGCACTTTCTTAGGTTGATTGCCTTCTGCAGACTTCTTGTAAATTAAGAATTCGAATCATATGGTAGCTAAACAACTCAAAATGTTCGCCACCGCGATCTTCGCTATCACTTTGTTTTCCTTTCATCCATATGTAGACCTAAACGGACTTGTGATCTTATATCCATGGGCTAGCTAAACAGCTTCAAATCTTCGCCGTCGCGATCCTGCTGAGTATTTTTACTATTTCTTGTGGACAGCTCTTACTCTGAAAGGAGCTTGGGATAGCCTTATAAATGTCGAAATCGGATACATCGCTGGTTGTGGCGGAAAATCATCGAAAAAAACGACAACTTTTACTCTGTTGCAACCACTTACGGTGTTTTATAGACAACCAAGAACCTATTTCATGCTAAACGAAATTCTCTAATTAATGAATTCGTGCTTTTAAGTGAAAAGTGGTGTACTATTCTTCCATAGAACATGACTTTGTAACATGATGATGTACAGGCCGCCGCAATGTAGGGCAAACCCTTTTAGGTCCCATCGGAAAATTTCCTATGGTTACTTTAGCTAGTCCTTGTGTTTAGATCCCGAACTTTCCATTGTCTTAATAGAAAACTATAAGAGAACTTGTCGAAAAAATTCCTAAGATACACTAACTTAACTAGAAATTTTTTTATTTCAACAGGTTGGTTTATAGTGCTCCCCAGACTTTGCCCAACACTGGTAGAGAGGTAGCAAATAAGGACATGATGCTGGATGTGCATCTGCATAACCCATGCAAACTCAAAATCATGTTCTGATTTGCTTACCCGGGTAGTATCTCAAGGGGGAGCCAACAAAAAACTTATCTTCTTGTTCAGCCAATTGTCATTCTCCGAAATTGCAGCATGCCATGTGGCAGTGCTAAAATCGATGAATGGGCCAAATTGCGGCGCACTGAGATAGTCGGGTGACTAGGCCTGACAAGAAGTTCTTGTTTAACCAGGGTGGTACCCCATTTTCCAATGTTTAAGGATAAAAGGGGTGTGTTTTGAGTATACCCTTGTCTGGATTGGAAGAAACAACAATTGTCGACGTTGACCCAAATGGCGGATACAGGGGCCCGAGATCGACACAACATGAAATACCTAACTAGTATTGTCACGGGAAACAGGCAAGCAAACCTACTAACCACCATCTCCAAAAAACGGACTGGAGCAGACAGACAGCTCCACTAGGAAACAGAGGAATTATTAAACAAAGGCATATAGTGGAGAGGGAGGGCTCTGTCTGTAACGTCAGAAAGGCCTCCATTTGTGCCTGCAAAACGCATTTCTTGCCCTCTGTACAACCTGATCAGCTCACGCCCTGCTTGTGATTTTTGCACGTATATTCATGATCTCGCTATCTCCTCCTCCCTCTAGTTTGGCCTGTCAGATCCATCCTGCTGATGCATTTTCTTCGTGAAAGTAGCTTACATGCCTTTCAGACCTCTCTGCTCTTATACAGACCTCTGCTTTGTTTTGTACAGCTTTAATCAGACTCAATATAGCCATTCTTCTACATCTGGTTGGCCCTTTTCTTGGCCTCTTTTCTTGTTATTTCCTTCTCATCACAACCTCAAATTTGAACTTATATAGTTCTCCATCTTAGATTTTGAATGCTGGGTTTTATCCTACCTTGGTTTTGGGATCTTGGGCTGTAGGCTTTCCTGAATATGTCCTTGTATTTGTACCCAAGAATGAGATCACACTATCACAGTTTTCAAACTTTCAGAAAAAAATAAAACCTCAATTCAAAGAACTGAAAACAGACTACCTATATAAGTTATGCCTTGTAGGCTGCCACAAATATATAATTTTTGTAGTCACTCCAAAGCTGCACAACGGTCACTCTCTGCAAATTTTTTTTTTCTTCCAAGCTCCTATCAAATTCTTTTTTCCTAACTCTTACACCACTGTCAAGGATCAAACACGTGCATTTGAGAGAAAATGCACCTGCCAGTGACAGAAGCTGATGATCAGAAACAACTTGAGCATCAAGGAACTCTAGTGTCAAAGGCGCTGAAAGAAGTCAGTAACAAGATTTAGAAGGATGAGTTCTTGTTTTTGTATTATAAGCCACAAATTCTAACTGTAAAGAGGGAAAAGGCTGGAGGGCAAAAACTCACGAAACGGCTGCATTTTTTTGTCTTGGAAATGCAGGCAGCATTCTGGATGACTCTACTCCTGATCTTCCTTATATATTTACTTCCAGGGAAGTCAAATGTAGTACTAGTAACAGCGTCAAGGGGATACAGGTCTCAGGGAAGCTTTGTGAGAGCTACTTCAAACGGTTTTACATTAGAGCACCATCCTTTCTATGTGAATGGATTCAATGCATATTGGCTTCCTTCCTTTGCAGTTGATGAGCCCACAAGAGCCAACGTTACTAATGTCCTTCGCCAGGCCAGTAGCTTGGGCCTCTCTGTTTGTCGAACTTGGGCTTTCAGAGATGGAGGCTATCATGCCATTCAAGTATCCCCTGGTGTCTATAATGAGGAGGCTTTTCAGGTCTGTCAAGAGCTCATAAGCTTCTTTTCTTTTCTTTTAAAGAATACAGAACTGTAGAAAGATACATCTTTTTTTTCTCAATTTTTTTTTTGTCTTTTTGAAATAACATATCTAGAATTTTTTTTCTTTTTTTGGTAATTTGTCTCAAGTCTGTGCAGTCTCTGCTTCACGGTAAGATATTCTGTAGAAGTTGCTCTAATAGTTTGAAGTAGAAGACAGAAAGAAGAGTAGAAAATACCTTAAAGAATTTTCTTACAGTAGGATATCCTAAAGAAATTTCTACTATACTTTGAATTAGCATGGCTAAAAACTAACCTTAAAGACTTTATTTCAGGGCCTTGACTATGTTTTATCTCAAGCATACAATAATGGAGTGAAGCTAGTCCTTGCGCTCTCGAATAACTATGAAGATTATGGAGGCAAGGCACAGTATGTGAAATGGGCTCAGGAAGCTGGACATACTTCAGTATCTTCAGAGGATGAATTTTTCAGGAATCCTGTGATAAAGGAATACTACAAGAGCTATGTTGAGGTTAAAATTTTTCTTTTCTTCCTTTTTGCATACAGAAAGAAGTGCTATTTCAACATTCTGATCGACTGGAGTCGTGTTTTTTAGACGGTGCTGAGAAGAGTTAATACAATCACAAAAGTTGCATATAGAGATGATCCAACTATATTTGCATGGGAGCTCATGAATGAGGCCAGATGTATGAGCGATCCATCTGGAGACACAATGCAGGTCTGTCACACTTCTTGGAAAAGAAAAGAAGGAAAAAATAGAACAGAGATTCTTATGCTCTTGTTTGTAACAGGCATGGATTGAAGAAATGGCAGCCTTTGTGAAGAGCATAGACAGTAACCATCTACTAGCAATTGGCACAGAGGGCTTCTATGGACCCAAAGATTGGAACAGAGGATTACTGGGCAGCTGGGCTGCTCAGATGGGAACAGATTTTGTACGCCAGAACCAGATTCCCAACATAGATTTTGCAACAGTTCATTCCTATCCTGATCTATGGTAAGAACACAAACCCTAAACGCTGCAAAACGCTGCTTGGAAGATAGTTTTCTCTTCTAGGCGGGCGTTTTCTCTTGTGGGTTCTTTCATTTCAGCATTTTTAACAGAATCCAAACTCCTTTTTCTGCATTGCAGGCTTCCTTCAAGCACATTTGATGAGCAGCTAGAGTTTGTAACGGGCTGGATCCTGAACCACATAGAAGACACAGGCTCTCAGATTTCCAAGCCAATTCTGTTTTCAGAATTTGGCAAATCAGACAAGGAGGAAGGATATGTGGAAGGGCAAAGGGATGAATTCTTGGCAACAATTTATGCAACAATATACTCAGCAGCAAGCAACGGCAGCCCGGTTGCAGGGGGGCTTGTGTGGCAGCTGGTTCCGGAAGGAAACGCCAAGATTCTTGACGACGGATTTGCCATTTTGCTTTCCCAAAGCCCTTCCACTGCCATGGTTATTGCATCCCAGTCTCAGAAAGTCTCGCGCCTCAACTCCAGGCTTTTGATACACTCCTGACCCTTTTTTTAGGGCAAAAAAAATGAGGGTATTTTTACAATTTGCCTTTTTTTTTCCTTAAGATCCAGCTCATACAAGCCAAAATTTTGCCCCATTGCTTCTACCAATAGACTAATATTACAAGAATTTGTCGTGGCGGCATTCTCCGCCTTTGTTCTTTTAGTGGGTGCTTATGTAACAAAATTTTGCACTAGCCATTCTGTTGATTTATGTCAAAGTTTTAAATCGTTTTCTAACTCAATCGGGTGCATATTATCCAAAGTAAGCCAAATTCAACATAGCTCCTAACAACCTCAACTTGATCACAAAAGTTCATTCTAAAGAGCATATGATGAACCGTGTCTCAAATAAACATGTGCAAAAGGACTTTTTTCAGTATAAATTTTTTGTATACATAGATTCTGTTATACTCCATGTAGGCTGAAACAATCCACAAAGCAAAGAATAGATCATTCCTCCAAGGAGAATAGATCATTCCTCCAAGGATTCTGTAATTGGCAGATATGGGCCGAACTAATTGTTCAATAGAGAAACTAACCTTTAATATAATATCGAATATATCAGGACATTATAGCCATAGCCATAGCCGTCTGCAACAACAAACTATTCATTTGGAATTTTTGGAAGAAAAAATAACCACCAATATAATATACAATATATAAAGCATCATTTCTTAGGCATCTCTAGGTTCCAAATTATTCCAATATGGCAATCTCATTCACTACTAAAGACCTATTTCTTGAGAATATGGCAATCTCTTGATCAAGCTGCTTCGCTTTCTCAGAGATTCTAAGACACAAAAAGGTAAAAGTATTCCTAACATGAGTGTTTCCTCAAAATGAATCCACCCCGTACATGCTTGGCCAAATCTGAAAGGTGAGAACTTAGCAAAGAGATGTACTGGCAAATCATATACATGTAAAACCATTTTTACTCCAAATATTCAAATATTTTAACCTTTCATTATGCTATCCAGAAGCACAAAGAAAATAGCATGTTTTACCATCTTCGTCCAAAGCTGTTATCTGAAAAGCAAAAATATCAAATACATGAAATAGATCCTTGAAAGACAAAGTCTCCATAAACTTGAAGCTCGTAGATTAGAGTATATCTCGATCAAGTACATATTATCCAAAGTAAGCCAAATGCAGCACAGCTCCTAACCTCTACTTGATCACAAAACTCCATTCTAAAGAGAATACGATAAACCGTGTCTCGAACAAACATGTACAAAAGGAATGTTTTCAGCCTGGATTTTTTGTATACTTCATATAAACTTTGCTATACTCCATGTAGACTGAAACAATCGACAAAACAGAGAATAGATCATTCCTCCAAGCCGGTAATTGGCAAAGATGGGTCAAACTAATTGTTAATATGATATAGAATATATCAAGACATTATGGCCATAGCCATCTGCAACAACAAATTGGTCATTTGGAATTTTTGGAAGAAAAGATAACCACCAAGATAATATACAATATATCAGGCATCATTTATTAGGCATCTCTAGATTCCAAAATGGCAATCTCATTCATTACTAAAGAGCTATTTCTTGATCAAACTGCTCATCCCCCGACAAAATAAGCATATATGTGGTGGATTCATTTTGAGGAAACACTAGTGTTAGGAATAAATATACCTTTATCATTTTGTGTCTTAGAACCTCTGAGGAAGCGAAGCAGCTTGCTTCTATTGGCAATTGCATTCGCAACAAATACCTGCAATGACCAGTTCTCCTAAGAAGGCCTTATCCTAGAACTCAATATTTGTGCTATAATAATAGAATAGAATAGAATAGAATAGTTTTTTTAACGTCCACGGAGACCAATAGGTCATGGGACCCATACAATGGGCTAGTACAATCATTACTACTAGGATTAAAAAACCCCTGCCTCGAAAGGTTTTCAAGGGAAAAACCTTTGCAGTAATGATGATACTAGACAAGCGGATATAATGACTACTGAGGGCTCAGTAATTGCAGACGTTTATCTAGAACCTCAAGTATGTATAATGCCAAGTCATGCACAGATGGTGCTCTGAGAAGTTGTGGAAGCATGGAATGGAATGCTAAGGTCAAAAAATGATTCCGGACTATCTCAAAAGGGGGCAACTCGTAAGAGTATGGCTTTCATCTTCAATAACAGAATCGGCAAATGCATTACATAGTCTCGCTTCACAATAATACGCCACTCCCATCACACTCACCCCGGTTTTGGTCCACTTGTTGAAAACATCGGTTTTGGTAGGTCTACATGTCCCGCTTTCAAAGAATCCTACATGTGGATTTGTGGAGGTATGGTTTTGTTCGATAATGGTGTTCTTTTCAAAGGGACTAAAACATCCACTGTTGTTTTGTAGTTTCTTCTATTGTGACATGTCATTTTATAATACAATCCATTGTAGGAAAGAATACTTGAATTTCTACATGTCTAATAATTCTATTGTCACATGTCTTTATAGATGTAGGAAAGAATATTTGCTTCTCTACATGTCCTATACTTCCATTCACATATCTTTATAGTAGTAGGACGTAGTACTTTATTTGATAAGGCATTGTAGGAAAGAATACATGAATTATGACATGTGTAATACTTCTATTGTCACATGTCTTTATAGAAGTAGGAAAGAATACTTGATTCTCTACATGTCATATGCTTCCATGTCACATGTCTTTATAGTAGTAGGACAGAGTACTTTATTTGCTAAGGCATTGTAGGAAAGAATACATGAATTACGACATGTGTAATACTTCTATTGTCACATGTCTTTATAGAAGTAGGAAAGAATACTTGATTCTCTACATGTCCTATCCTTCCATATCACGAGGTCTTTATAGTGGTAGAACAGTACTTGATTTGCTACATGTGATGCATGCACGATCACATGTCCTTATACTAGTATTCCATGTAAGACAAGTTACTTCAATTACCTATTTTTGCATAACAAAACCATCAAGAATTTGATTTGTATTCCTTGAGGGGTGCAGGACCGGTGCAAAAATGCAATAGCTCGTCTATTGTCCCTTTACCCCTCATGCTTATAGAAAACTAGAATGCAAAGGCATTATGAAGATCCCAAAATTGAATTGAACTGAATTTAACTTTAACATCCATGGGAACCAACAAGTCTATCGATCCTCGTATGCAAGGTATGCAGGCAAGAGAGAGAGAGAGAGAGAGAGAGAGAGAGAGAGAGAGAGAGAGAGAGAGAGAGAGAGAGAGAGAGAGAGAGTTTTGCTTTTTTATGCCTCAAATCCATTTTTTGAGCATATGCACATGATCTCAGGTCCCAATCAGCTCAAACATGCCAAGGTGGCTCAAACATGCCACCAAGGTGGCTCAAACATACACAAGGTGGCTCAATGCCACAAAGGTGGCTCCAACATGCCAAGGTGGCTCCAAAGATGCCACGCCGGCTCTAACATGCCATCACGGGGGGCTCCACCATGCCACCTAGGCTCCAACATGCCAAGGTGGCTCACAACATGTCACCTAGGCTTAAATATGCCAAGTTGGCTCAAACATGCCACCCAGGCTCCAAAGATGCCACCGTAGCTCTAACATGCCACCTAGGCTCAAACATGCCAAAGTGGCTCAAACATGCCACGTGGGCTCAACATGCCACCTAGGCTCCAACATGCCAAGGTGGCTCAAACATGCCACCTAGGCTCCAACATGACAAGGTGGCTCAAACATGCCACATGGGCTTCAACATGCCACCTAGGCTCCAACATGCCAAGGTGGCTCAAACATGCCACGTGGCTCCAACATGCCACGTGGGCTCCAACATGCCAAGGTGGCTCTAACATGCCACCTAGGCTCAAACATGCCAAGGTGGCTCCAACATGCCACTTAGGCTCCAACATGCAAAATGGCTCAAACATGCCACTTAGGCTCCAACGTGCTCAAACATGCCACGCAGGCTCTAGCATGCCACCTATGTCCAACTTGCCAAGGTGGCTCAAATATGCCACGTGGGCTCCAACATGCCACCTAGGCTCCAACATTCCTAGGTGGCTCAAACATGCCATGCGGGCTCACTTAGGCTCCAACATGCCAAGGTGGCTCCAACATGCCACCTAGGCTCAAACGCGCCAAGGTGGCTCAAACATGCCACCTAGGCTCCAACATGCCACCTAGGCTCAAACATGCCGGGTGGCTCAAACATGCCAAGGTGGGCTCAAACATGCCACCTAGGCTCCAACATGCCACCTAGGCTCCAACATGATAAGGTGGCTCAAACATGCCACGGGGCTCCACCATGCCACCTAGGCTCCAACATGCCAAGGTGGCTCACAAAATGCCACCTAGGCTTAAATATGCCAAGTTGGCTCAAACATGCCACCCAGTGGCTCTAACATGCCACCTAGGCTCAAACATGCCAAAGTGGCTCAAACATGCCACCTAGGCTCCAACATGCCAAGGTGGCTCAAACATGCCACCTAGGCTCCAACATGACAAGGTGGCTCAAACATGCCACATGGGCTTCAACATGCCACCTAGGCTCCAACATGCCAAGGTGGCTCAAACATGCCACGGGGCTCCAACATGCCAATGGGCTCCAACATGCCAAGGTGGCTCTAACATGCCACCTAGGCTCAAAAATGCCAAGGTGGCTCCAACATGCCACTTAGGCTCCAACATGCAAAATGGCTCAAACATGCCACTTAGGGCCCAACGCAGCTCAAACATGCCACCTATGCTCCAACTTGCCAAGGTGGCTCAAATATGCCACGTGGGCTCCAACATGCCACCTAGGCTCCAACATTCCAAGGTGGCTCAAACATGCCATGCAAAGCTCACTTAGGCTCCAACATGCCAAGGTGGCTCCAACATGCCACCTAGGCTCAACGCGCCAAGGTGGCTCAAACATGCCACCTAGGCTCCAACATGCCACCTAGGCTCAAACATGCCGGTGGCTCAAACATGCCAAAGGTGGGCTCAAACATGCCACCTAGGCTCCAACATGCCAAGGTGGCTCAAACATGCCACGTGGGCTCCACCATGCCACCTAGGCTCCAACATGCCAAGGTGGCTCACAACATGCCACCTAGGCTTAAATATGCCAAGTTGGCTCAAACATGCCACCTAGGCTCCAACATGCCACCGGTGGCTCTAACATGCCACCTAGGCTCAAACATGCCACGTGGGCTCCAACATGCCACCTAGGCTCCAACATGCCAAGGTGGCTCAAACATGCCACCTAGGCTCCAACATGACAAGGTGGCTCAAACATGCCACATGGGCTTCAACATGCCACCTAGGCTCCAACATGCCAAGGTGGCTCAAACATGCCACTTGGGCTCCAACATGCCAAGGTGGCTCTAACATGCCACCTAGGCTCAAACATGCCAAGGTGGCTCCAACATGCCACGCAGGCTCCAACATGCCATCTAGGCTCCAACATGCCAAGGTGGCTCCGGGCATGCCACCTAGGCTCAAGCATGCCACCTAGACACCCAAGTGGTGACATGGCATGCCAAGTAAGCAAGGTCAAGTTTTGACTAGGTCAAAATGAAAAGATGTCCATCTTTGGTCTTTTCATTGGGTGATGTTGGCAAATTTTAGGTGACATGGCTAGATGATGGTGACATGGACATGATGACTAGGACTTTATGCAAGAAATATGATAACCTTTGAAATTTTTGGTAGAGGAGTTTGGCAAGGAATAGAATAGAGGGATCTGAAGAACTTAATGCGCTGACATACTTCCCCAACTCGAACCAGGCCAGGACTTTCTTTGCGCTTTCTCACGAGGAGGGAGAGAGGCGGACCCACGGAGATGGATCTCAAAGGTTGTCGAGGGAGATGGAGCAGGGTGGTCTTACGCCCACGAAACTTGGTCTCCGGGTAATGTCGATGTTTGAGTCCGTTGGCGAGTCGGATCACAGCCCGGTGGGAGAGTTGCCCGTCAGGGGCGGGGACCTTCCAGAGGACCTTTGGGTAACCGCCTTGGAAGGTTTTAGGGCTCCGCCTTAAAGCGTCAACGCCCCCCACTACCTCATGACATTGTGCAAGATCCCGTCCAATCGACTAGGGTATGGCCTCAAAACGTAAACCCTGCACTCCTTGCCGTGGTTATTGTAGGGTTTACGTTATGGAGGTCGAAGTTTTATTCCGCTTGCACTTGAGACATGGTCGAAGAAGGCTGCTGATTGAAAACAAGAAGCAATAGGGTTTGGATTTACCGAGGCGTGGCTTTCCTACCCGGTGCTCCTCCTGGAGGGCAAATGCTAATGCCTCCCTTCCTAACTGGTTTTCCTATCCATTCGTTGAATCCACGCCAAGTAACTTGCTTCGAAAGCGGGTTCAAAAAAAATCAAGATCCGTCCCGAGAACATATCAAACCGCAAAAGCGTCCCACAAATGCCAGATGTAGAAACCCAAGTGTTTTGTCGTTCGGGCGAGTACAAAGGCTCGGAATGGAGATTTGACTTCGCCATGTCATCCAGAAGCGGCGAAATTACCCCAGGGGACCAAGTTACACGGTCATTTTTTGCAACAAAAGAAACACGAACCCTCTACATGGCGTGATTCGCCCCTCCGCTAAGGCCAATTCACTCTGAACGTGTTGGACATGAGCTACTTTGGCTTCCTAGAGCGGGGGTGGTCTTACGCCCACGAAACTTGGTCTCGAGGGGTAATGTCGATGTTTGAGTCCGTTGGCGGTCGGATCACGATTCCGGGGGGAGGAGTTGCCCGTCCATGGCGAGGACCTTCCGAGAGGACCTTTGGGTCGAATCGCGGAAAGGTTTTAGGGCTCGATCTTACAGCGTCAATGCCCTCCCACTACCTCATGATATTGTGCAAGATCCGGTCCAATCGACTGGGGTATGGCCTCCCAAAGCGTAAACCACATTGCCTTGCCAAAGGTTATTGTAGGTTTATGTTATGGAGGTCGAGTTTTATTCATTGCACTTAAGACATGGTGAGAAAGCTGCGGCTTGAAAACAAAGCAATAAAACCCGGCATCGAAATGGGGTTTGGATTTACCGAAGGTGCTTTCCTACGGTGCTCCTCCTCGAGGGCAAATGCCAATGCCTCCTTCCCGGAACCGGTTTCCCTATCCGGCCAGATTGAATCCACGCTTCAAGTAACTTGCTTCGGCAGGTTCAAAAAAATTCAAGATCTGTCAGGAGAACATATCAAACCGCAAAGTGTCCTGCGGTCGGCCGTGTAGAAACCCAAATGTTTTGTCGTTCGGGCGGTACAAAGGCTCGGAATGGAGATTTGACTTAGCCATGTCGTCGTCCTAAACAAATGAAATTACCCGGGGACCAAGTTACCGCGGTCATTTTTGCAGCAAAGAAACACGAACCCTCTACATGGCGGTGATACGCACCCTCCGCTAAGGCCAATTCACTCTGAGCGTGTTGGACATGAGCTACTTTGGCGCTTCCTAGAGCAGGGGGTGGTCTTCGCCCGCTAAACTTGGTCTCGGTGTAATATCGATGTTTTGAGTCCGTTGGCGGAGTCGGATCACAGATTCGGGGGTGGGAGAGTTGCCCGTCAGAGTGGCCGGGGACATTCCGAGAGAGGACCTTTGGGTCGAACCCTGCTTCTAGAAGGTTTTTAGGGCTCCGTCTTACGGCGTCAATGCCCTCCACTACCTCATGGCGTTGTGCAAGATCCCGGTCCAATCGACTAGGGTATGGCCTCCAAAACGTAAACCCCGTTGCCTTGCCCGTGGTTATTGTAGGGTTTACGTTATGGAGGTCGAAGTTTTATTCAGTTACGCTTGAGACATGGTCGAGAAGTCTGCGATTGAAAACAAGAAGCAATAGAAACCCGAAATGGGGTTTGGATTTACCGAAGCAAAGCTTTCCTACCCGTGCTCCCCGGAGGGCAAATGCCAATGCCTCCCCTTCCCGAACCCGGTTTCCCTATCCGGACCGTTGAATCCACGCTTCAAGTAACTTGCTTCGGCGGGTTCAAAAAAAACAAAGATCTGTCGGGAGAACATATCAAACCGCCAAAGTGTCCCGCAATCGGCCGTGTAGAAACCCAAGTGTTTTGTCGTTAAGGCGCAGTACAAGGCTCCGGAATGGAGATTTGACTTCGCCATGTCGTCCGAAATAGCGAAATTACCCCCAGGACCAAGTTACCGCGGTCATTTTTGCAGCAAAAGAAACAGAACCCTCTACATGGCGTGATTCCCACCCTCCTTGCGGCCTATTTACTCTGACGTGTTGGACATGAGCTACTTTGGCGCTTCCTGGGCGAGGGTGGTCTTCTGCCCACGAAACTTGGTCTCGGGGTAATGTCGATGTTTCAAATCCGTTGGCGGTCGGATCACAGATTCGGTGGGAGAGTTGCCCGCTTAAGTGGCGGGGACCTTCTAGAGAGGACCTTTGGGTCGAACCGCTTCGGAAGGTTTTAGGGCTCCGTCTTAAAGCCAACGCCCTCCACTACCTCATGACATTGTGCAAGATCCTGGTCCAATCGACTAGGGTATGGCCTCAAAACGTAAACCACATTGCCTTGCCGGGTTATTGTAGGGTTTACGTTATGGAGGTCGGGCTTTAATCCGTTGCACTTGGGACATGGTCGAGCAAATTGCGTTTGAAAACACGAGGCGGTAGAAACTGCCACAATGGGGTTTTATTTAATCTCCTCCTAGTTTTGCAATTAAAAGTCTAGAGCACCTTATCGCATTAGCAAAATTGTTTGGGATCACTCGGGTTAGCCAATAGATCGAAACTTCATTATTTCAGTTCTCATGGCTCCCCATGCATGTTTAGAAATGGTCCACCTAGTTATCAAAGAAGTCGACTACGTTTTGGCCTCCAAAGCGTAAACCTGTCGTTGCTAGGTTATTATAGGGTTTACGTTATGGAGGTCGAGTTTTATTCAGTTACACTTGAGGCATGGTCGAGAAGCCGCAGATTGAAAACAAGAAATAGAAACTAACGAAATGGGGTTTGGATTTATCCTCCTCCCGTTAATCGCAATTAGAAGTCAAGAACACATTTTGTAGTAGCAAATTTTTCTGAAATGATTAGGGATAAGCCAATAGATCCAAAGTCCATTATTTCAGTTGCCATGGCTCTGCATGCATGTTCGAAAAGGTACACCCGATTCCAAGTGCAACCCGACCACGTTTTGGCCTCCACAACGTAAACCCTACAATAACAACGGCAAGGCCGCAGGGGTTTGCATTTTGGAGGCCATACCCTAGCGGTTGGACCAGGATCTTGCACAATGTCATGAGGTAGTGGGAGGCGTTGGCGCCGTGAGAAAGGCGAGCCCTAAAACCTTCCAAATCCTGGCCTGGTTCGAGTTGGGGAAGTGTGTCGGCTTTAAGTTCTTGAATCCCTTTATTCTATTCTTGCCAAACTCCTCTACCAAAAATTTCAAAGGTTATCATATTTCTTGCATAGAGTCCTAGTCATCATGTCCATGTCACCACCATCTAGCCATGTCATCCAAAATTTGCCAACATCACCCAATAAAAAGACCGTAGATGGACATCTTTTCATTTTTGGCCTAGTCAAAACTTGGCCTTGCTTTCTTGGCATGCCATGTCACCACTTGAGTGCCACATGGGCTTCAACATGCCACCTAACATGCCAACGTGGCTCAAACATGCCAGCGGCTCCAAAATGCCACCTAGGCTCAAACATGCCACCTAGGCTCACACATGCCACCTAGTCTCCAACATGCCACATAGTCTCCAAAATGCCAACTAGGCTCAAACATTCCAAGGTGGCTCAAACATGCCACAATGTGGGCTCCAACATGCCACCTAGGATCCAACATGCCAAGGTGGCTCAAACATGCCAAGATGGCTCCAATATGCCACACGGGTTCCAACATGCCATCGAACATGCCAACTTGGCTCAAACATGCCACACGCCCCCAAAGACTCCACCTAGGCTCAAACATCCCAAGGCCACCTAGGCCAACATGCCACCTAGGCTCCAACATGCCACATAGTGTCCAACGTGCCATCTAGGCTCCAACATGCCACCTAGGCCCAAATATGCCAAGGTGGCACTGGGCTCCAACATGCCACGTGGGCTCCAACATGCCAAGGTGGCTCAAACATCCCAAGATTGCTCAAACAAGCCACCTAGACTCCAACATGCCACCTAGGCTCCAACATGACACCTAGACTCCAACATGCCACCTAGGCTCAAACATGCCAAGTTGGCTCAAACATGCCAAATGGGCTCCAACACACCACCTAGGCTAAAACATGCCAAGGTGGCTCAAATATGCCACCTAGGTTCCAACATGCTCAAACATGCCTATGGGCTCCAACATGCCACCTAGGCTAAAACATGCCAAGGTGGCTGAAACATGCCACCTAGTCTCCAACATGACACATAGTCTCGAACATGCCACCTAGGCTCCAACATGCCACATAGTCTCCAACGTGCCACCTAGGCTCCAACATGCCACCTAGGCCCAAATATGCCAAGGTGGCTCAAACATGCCACGTTGGCTCCAACATGCCACCTAGGCTCTAACGTGCCAAGGTGGCCCAAACATGCCACATGGGTTACAACATGCTAGCTAGTTGGCTCAAACATTCCAAGGTGGCTCAAACATACCACAAGGGCTCCAACATGCCACCTAGGCTCCAACATGCCACCTAAGATGCCAAGGTGCCTCAAACATGCCACGTGGGCTCCAACATGCCACCTAGGCTCAAACATGCCACCTAGGCTCCAACATGCCACCTAGGCTCCAACGTACCACCAAGGCTCCAACATGCCTAGGTGGCTCAAACATGCCACTTAGGCTCCAACATGCCACCTAAGTCGATGTTCTGAGTCTATTAGAAGAGCCAATTTATGGATTGCGGGGAGATGCTCATTAAGTTGCGGGGACCATATGGAGAGGACATTTGAGACAAACTACTTTCGAGAAGGTGTTAAGGGTCTGTCTTCTGGCGTCAACACCGTCCCTCTAAGTGATATACTATGCAAGATCATGTTCAAAACGACTAATGATTGTCTACTTCCACACCGGTCAAATTTGCATTTTATGCCTTCAGGGAAATAAATGTGCACGAGCTTCATTTGTTATTATTAGACTTCCATATTAATTAAGTATGATTCAGTTCCAAAGTGAAGTTTGTAATGTGGAATAGGCGACTGCACCAATTTACGCAAAATATGATAAACATTTACTTAAATTATCGCGGTTAAACACGAATCTTTTAATATCGTAGTTGATCCTTGTGAATTTATTTCCTGCCGGTTGTTCAAGAACACTTGTTCGGAGGGCGCATCAAGGATTTTATCAAAACATAATGGAGATTTGAAGAGGATTATCATTGTAGATGATAATCCTTGATCTTAGAAATTGGTCCATTGTCGGTTTCAATTGAAAAAAAGATGCCAACACATAGAGGTTTCAAACAATCTCTACAAGTTAAATGAGCAGTGGTGCCTTCTCAGGCTATAAAGTTTTTAATAATGTCAATTCATTGGAGGAGTATGGAGTAATCCCTCCGTTTTTGTTCGCAACAAGGTCGTTTCCGGACATACTCTAGAACTTCGTCCGGAGTCTCCATCGCTTTTGCTCCTCATCCAGTTTGGCGTTCCCCATTAGGGGCAATTTGGCAATTTCTTATAATATAGGGCATTTTCATAAGTATCAAGAAATATGGGACATTTTAAAACAATTTCCTAGTATTTTTTGAGTTTAAATATGCATCCAAGCAGTAGTTTAACCAATGGCTTAGATGGATGGCATAGATGTTGATCTCCGTCCTATTCTCTGATTGGCCCTTAGAATTGACGGTGGAGATTGGCGGTGAGATCAATGGCTAAGATGTCGATCCATGTCTTGTAATTTCATTGGTTGCCCGAGATTAACACCTGCGACTTGTGTTTTCCTTTCCCTCCCCCGCCGCCTTGTGTTTTCCTTTCCCTCGAATGGCTATGGCGCCTTCCAACATGGCCTTCCAACATGCACCTTCAATGGCTATGGCCCCTTCCAACATCGCCTTGAATGGCTATGGCGCTTTTCGGCATGCACCTTGTGCATGCTGCCTACTGTGGTGATCCGACCACGTATCCAGTCCCCAGTCACCGGCGGCCTCCGGATTCGACCGGGCCATATGCGCGCATGCGTAATGCGACCTTTGTAGCTCCGCCTGGCGAACATCGTATTGACGCTCCTTGTTCCCTCGAGAAAAATGCCTCTGCTTGGCTATGGCGATACCAAATCCGGCAATGGCTCTCTCCCTGCGGCACATGGAGTAGAGTATGCTTTTGGCGCCCATGAATACTCTGCTAGTTCCAGAAGCTGCCTGGATTCGTATTTCGAAAGGGAATATTATTGGAAACAACTGATTTGGGGCTGGATGAGGTAAGAGAATTCATTGAGCATCTGTCTTTCGCGGTATCACGGGATTCTTACCATCGATTACAAATAAGCTTCTTTGTTTAGGGTTTGACTTCCAACCACAGGCGATTCTTACCGGTTTGTGAGCTAAAAGTTCTTACCATCATCATCTTATCGTTCTGTTGTTTCGTCCGATCCAAAGGGGAGTGTCACCGGTTTATCTAATCCTCTCGCCCATGATGATGGTATGCAAGAAGCAATTCAATCTAACAAGTTTCTCTCGGCAAACTCTTGATGATATGCAAGGATATCCAAATATGTGAGTACAGAGGTCGCCTTGACTACAAATATTTTAGATTGTACTTGTTTTACCTGTCTTCTTTTATTTTTTGCACGAATAAAGAATTTGAAGTTTGATCATATCGTCATTTACGTTCTTGGCGTATAGAAACGCCGTTCAATATAGCTCGAGAATTAATGAACTCCTATATGCTCGGGGTTTCATATATAGCTCACCGCTACTTTCGACGGGCCATCTCTGTGTTAAAATTTTGATCTCAAAACTCAAGTAATTTCGATGTAACTTCTATTGCAATAATAATTTTGATTGTAACCGATTGTTTTTCACAACAATAATTATTGAAATTTGGCCTCTAAAACACGCCTAAATTTAGTGAACTTGGTTGGGTTCAATTCCCAAAAGAAACAAGAAAGAATAATAAAATGATGGCTGATGTCATGTTTAAAATAAAATATGATTATATTGCCTTCTAGATTCTAGTGAATACTGGTTTTTTTTTTTTTTTTTTTTTTTAAATATATGCCACGTGTCATTACATAATTGGTTAGACATATTAAAAACTACATTTATTTTTTTTATATGTCATAATAATGCTTTTTAATTTAAAAATAACTTTAGTAACTACATACCATATTGTGTAAAAACAATATACGAATTTTTTTCTCAAAAGACCATTGTAGATTTTTTTTTTTAAATTACCTATATTTTTATGAGGAAAACAATAATGGAAAACAATGGCACCTCTTAAAAACTACATATGGAGACAAGATATCAACATATAGAAAATTGGAAACATTTGAAAACAACAATTATTTTTAAAATAATACATATGAATTTCTTGAAAATTACATATCCTTTTTTTTGGAAAACAATGTCGACTTTAAAAACTACAAGTGGAGAAAACAAAACAACACAAGTGGAGATCACAAAACAACACATATTGAAAAGGAAAAACAACTATTTTTTTTCTGTTTTCACGTGTACTAATATTTAAACCTACATGTGTTTTTGGAAGATAAACAACGCGTGGCTCCTTAAAAAATAGCGGTAAGAAAAAACTACGTCGAAAAAGTTAAAAAAACAACAAGGAAAAAAAAGGACACGTTGACAAAAAACAAAAAGTGCCGGAAAAACCACCGTGGAATTTTTTTTTGCCAAAAACCACCGTCTCTTTGTGGTAAATCCGGATAAACGGGCCATGTGGACTTTTAAATATTTTGGTGTTGTTTTTGGCATAAAACAACACTTCCGCACAAGTAAAAAACAACCGTGGACCAAAATTCGGGGTCGGTGTGCATCTACATCCTCAATCCGTGTAGTCCGTGGGACCCCGCGAAATGGATGCAATAGCTACAAGCTTGTTCCCTCGACAATGAAGCAAGCAAATAAGCTTGGGGCCCGTGCCAAGGTGGGATTTATGTGTGCATGATAATGACCCGGTTTTCACTTGGGCCAAAATAAGCTGCGTCCCGGATCTTTTGAGAAAAAGCGACCATTGAGATATTGTTGCAAAAGCTCGATGTCGAACGGCAAGCATCGCAAGGCGGTGCTGCACAGTTGCCGCCAACGGGCAAACCATGTAGTGCAATGCTCTTTCCAACATCGTTTCAAACGCCGAGGAGATTCACCATGGCAAGTGCAAGAAACGGGATACCTAACATCATCCATGTGGTGCACTTTGCGGATATAGTGGAGATGGCGCTTCATTGCGCAATGTTGAAGAGGCCAAAACCCGTGTCTTGTAAAAAGAATAGCATAGAGCAATCGCTTGATTTAACTCAGGAGGGCTGTAGTGAGAAAGGACTTTTGCACCGGCTCAAAGCTCTCCCAAGCACTAGCACTAATGGCGGGCCCCACACTTCGTAAACCAATGTGTAAAAGCGGGGCTCTACCAAAGCCCGAAACAAGTGGGCTTTCCGTGGCCAATCATGAATTTCTGCGCGAAAACATGGCCACAGCATGTCTCTGATCACCTTTAAAGCTTGCCTCAGCGTTATATATTGTGGGAATTCGAATAATAATTTAGATTTGTGCAAACAAATGAATAGTGCAAGGCTGCAAAGGGCAGGAGTTGTGCAGAGGACCAAACAAAGGAGAACATTTGTGAGAATACAGAGGGCAAGATTGAAAAACGAAGTTTATAAATTCTTTGACCATATTTGAGCAATATTATGGCCGATTTTCCATGGAAAAAAATGAGTTGAAAAGCAAAACATCAAGCAGCACATCCCGGGTAAACAACTTACAACAACAGCTTGAATCTCATCCTAACCGATTGATGGATTGCAAGAGCAGAGTTGACTTGCTTTAGAGAAAATGTTTACACCCGAAGAAGTTTGCTCTTCTCCAACAAATAGGCATTAGATGGAATAATAGAAGCATGGAAAATAAAATGTGGTTTAGATGTACCTGCTCCAGCGATTCCTCTGGAAATCAAAATGCCTAATGATCGTGGTTGATATTCTGCATCTCAATTTAGTACTGCCGAAAGCGCATGACGATTGCAAAGAAGATGCAAATTGCCGAGAAAAAGCCTTGGAAATTGAGAATATATCAAACAAAGCATAAAATTACAGTGCAAGATATGCATGCAAGAGAACAACAACTTGTTTTATTTATGCATCAAGGAAAACCAAAGCAACCCAGAATTTTCACTAAAATCTTCAAACTGATGCTAGAATCTCTTTACCGTAAGCCTACTCTAAAAAATGGGGCTGCTCACGTACTTATGCTCCTCCAAAGTGGTCACAAAACCTCTGCACCAAGGTCTGCACCAACCAAAGAATGACCCGAATTTTCTGAAAATGTAGAGATAAGATTAATCGAAGCCTTGAATATCCTGCACATTGCAAAATAAGCTAAGATGCAAATCGCTTGAGCACTACACATTTTGAATGCATAATAGGGCTCACGTTTTGTGCCCGCTGAATATCTTGAGCTCGCCATGCCGCATAAGGAAAACGGTAAACTAAGGGCTTAAATTTTTACAACAAAGATAATGCTGCATAACAGTCGACATATAAATATACCATTCAACAATTTATATGAATCCTCCTATCTCCTGTAAGCAAAACAATCCAGAAATTTTGAGGTTGCAGACCATTTTTTATTCTTTGAAACATCATACCATCAATTTATTACATGATAAGGATTTAAGGAAAGATCTTGCGAGAAATCTGAACAGGGAACTCTGGTTTTAATAGGTAATGCAGATTAAAAGAGTAAGCTTACATGCTTGTAAATACAAAGGAAGAAAAACGAATTTGTGGAGCAACAACGGCAAGGCGTCTAACAGCCATAAAGTTCGCAGGTCAGAGCAAGTCATTGTTGCAAAAAGGAGAACCTTCTAGAACCTCCGGTTCCGATCTAGAGCATGCTTAAAACCCTAATCCAGAGCGTTCTTAAAAACTCTGCTGCTTAAATGCCCTGCCACTGTTTAAAACCATCACAAGAAAGAGCTCTCTGTTGCAAAGGGAGTCCGACCACGAATTTTCAAGTATGACCAATCTAAAAGACACACGCCTTATTCCTTTCATAAGGGATAGGCAAAACAAATATAGGGAGGCTTAGACGAAGAGATGACCACCACAGAAACAACAGGCTATCAGAACTCCAAACCTAATGTGTCGATATGAACCGACAGGTCGTTGCAGAGTAAACCTCTTTTATATTAAAAGGCGAAGCTTCTAGAGCAACAAAGAAGCTAGTTCCACCTTCTAGAAGTTCTGACATACCCGCTTCCAGAACAACCTAGAAACCCAACTTATTTTCCACCTGTCTAGATTCTTATGTTGCCACGTGTCTTCAATTGAAATTTTAAAGCGTTCAAGCTAGCCCCTTACCTACCTTATTACAATTATTTATTAGAGATATATCTATGCACTAACACCTCTTTAAACAGGGTTCTCTTTGTATCCCCCAGGTCATACTGATCATAGTGATGGTATACATTTGAGAGATCAACTTACACCTCCTGCATCACATACCCCATCCAAACTTATCCAATTTGTTCGTTTGATCCGAAATTTCTATCCCTGTATGCTTATATCCATATTTGAACCACAATCTAAGCCTCTGATTCAATTTCAATCAATCAATCTCATGGTTTCTATATTTTATTTCAATCATGTTCCTACTCATTGGTGCAATGCTAGCAATGATAACATATGTATGTCTGTTTGTTCAGTGGGTGGTTGTGTGTTTGTTCACCTTTTTCAAGAGGAAGACCTTGTGGATAATTCAGTTTATAAGAGATCCTACAATTGGATAGTCTCAAGTGGGTGAGATATACACAATACGAATTATTTGATGGCCAATTCTTGGCTTCATCCTTTGGACTAGTGGTTAGGTAGGGCCTTGAAGTTTGAAAAACTATAACAAATGCTTTATGTGAGTTTGCCTCAAGCTTAGTCTAACATGTATAAGAAATTTTATCTCTATAAAATTTTACTATGCAGAATAGTCTTGTGACATTTTGTAGCTTGCCTCTTGTCATTCACGAAAATAAAAATATCCAATTCATATTAAGATATCTAATATCTAATCCATGGAATAAGCTTATTTTGTTACTATATGAATATTTGCAAATCCTATTGTTTAAATTCGGTTTTTCCGGGGTTCCGAAAACTTTTTAGAATTTTCTCTTAATTTCATTTCCTAAGGTTTTGATGGTTTTGGTGGCCGGTAAATAATTCCGATTTGCCAAAAATCAGAAAGATTTCCTCGGCCATGATTTGGGGTTCAATTTTGCCCCTTTCTCATTTGCTCCCTTCTAATCCGGCATGCATATGCCACGACCGCTGCCGCATATTCAAGGTAATGGCTTCCCACCCAGCCAAGCCTAAGAAATGATTGATGCAGTAGAAGATAAACCGGCAACTAATCTGTTCATGCTTATGCACATCAAGCCCGACAGACAGGAACTAAGCTTCGTGGAGAAAGTGGTGCTAGCAAAGGATCAGATCTCGGCTCTGCTAAGGAAACTGGGCTAATAGAAGCCTTGAGAAGGATCGAAGGCCTTTACTGGCGGGAGCAGATTTGTCACGTCTGCAAGGGCTGCATTGTTAGTGTCGTCTTCCATTTCTAGAATTGCGCCCCTGTTGAATGGGGGATTATGAGATGCGCGCTTCAGATTTTTTGGCTGGTGCAACCTTGATTGCAGCAGGAAGAATTGCCATCTATCAGGTCAGCTTTCTTTCTGGTTTTAACAAGGATTTGCAGTCATCATGATTTATGAACTTAATTGATAGTTCTAGCATACTCCCAGCATTCAATACCTTAGATAATCGAGTACCCAACATTATCTATGGCTCTCATGTAATAGTTTCTTATTAGAATGCTGCTTAATCTTTGGTAGGATCAGATCAACCTCTACTGCTTTTCCTTCACGACTCAAGTACCAAGGGCATGATTTATTGGAGAATATTTATGGTTCCTCAGATAAATGTCTATTCATCTATAGAAAGCACCATTTGTCTTAGCTCCACATAGAATGGTTTCTTTGTAAAAGGCCTCAACGTAAGGAAGGAAGCCATGCCGTCTTTGCTTCACTATTACACCTAAAGGGTATATGAGGTTATGTAATTTATATTCAGATGCTTAAACATTATATTTGACGGGGTAGCTTATGCAAAATGATGTACCTTCAAGCTTCATGCATCTATCGCGTTCAGAAACTGTGCTTCATCTGGTTAGTGTTCTATTTTGATAATGGCAAAAAGAAGAAAACAAGGATAACGCATTTGGATGGACAAGGTTTGGCTGCAGCAAGGGGTTGCACTTTTCTCCTATTATTGAGTCTTCTAATATTAGGAGCATGCTTAAAGGGATGATGCGTTTCTTTATATGTCATAAAGCTACAAGGTGCCCCCGAACTGATGTTGTGGTTCACGTGGTCTTCTCTGCTTTCTTTTAAATACCAGCTAGAATTCTTAAATGGCAAGGGGGGGCCATATACACATACACAGTTTAATGCTTGAGGCTTTTGTTTCTTTCAGTGTGATAGAGCATGCTGCATCCAACACTTTCGGCTTCAAATCCCATCAACGATGGTCTAGCTTCGAAAACCACTGTCAAAACTGTGGGAGTTTACGGTAGTAAAAGGATGATGGCCCAAATCCTGATAACATACAAAATATTATCTGCCGAAGAGGTCCAAAGTTTAAAAGATGTTTGCTCTGTTGTATAGGGCTTTGTGGATTTGCAAAGCCAGCCTTTCCAATGTTTCTAATTGCTATGTTTCTACTCTTACACAGTTGGAAGCCACTATAGATGTGGGGCCTCATCTAATAAAAGCAATTTCACACTATCTGAGGTATTTGAGATTTCTTCATCTCTCTTTGTCATTCTTAGAATTGCAAAAATGCAGCAAAAGCTGCATCTTCTCCCTTTGTTGGAGTAGTTTGCATTTTTTTTCTCCTTTTGCGGACATTACTGCAGACATTACTGCATGATGACAAGTAGGAGGTACAATTTATAACTTTGCAGGCCTTTCAAGCATAATCACTAAGGTATTTTGAGGTTTCTCCATCTCTCTGTCATTCTCAGGATTGAAAAATGCAGCAGAAGTCTCCATCTTCCTGCTTTGGAGTACTTTGCATTTGTTTTCTCTATGTAAATAATTACTTGGCTTCTCTAAAATTATCGTTTACCTCTATAGACATTACTCTTGATTGATCTATAAGGCATCGTTATATTTGTGTATCTTTAGTTTTCAAAGACATTTTGATGAGCAAAATAGCAGGAAAGTTTGTTTATGTTGTTTCATGTGCTTACTTTGCTATTATGCAGCTCGGAAGTCATGTACAAAGTCTTAGCAACTTCTACATCTCCTAATAAGGATGCATCGGAATAGGTAATTCCAGTTCTATATTTAGCTCTAGAAATATATAGAATAGATATTTTTGACATTCCCAGTTTAGAAAATCTGAGCTTTTATATAACAGAGCTATGCCATCTCCGTTAATCTGAGAACCAACTAGCATTCTCTATGTCCTGTCTTTTCCTTTCCATGCAGTAGAAGAATCCCGATATTATTTAAACTCCTTGGGGCATCATTAAGACAAGATTATAATCATCTGCAAAGCTTGAATATTTTCTACAACTTCTAAAACAGGATGGTGGTCTTCAGCCCAGACTGTTGCACTAGGAAAAGTATCATATCATTTCAGAGGCAAGCCCTCTTACTGCCTCTTTGAATAGTGTCAGTGATTCTATCATTTTACCACTTAGATATTACATGATCTATTATCAAACTGCATATGGCACCTTGCAGTATTTTGACCAAAGCTCTTAAAGGTCAAATCCAGTTGTTTCAATATAATTCACCAATTAACTTTTATTCTGCAGGATGATTGCTGCAAATAAGGCTGGATTCTCATTGTTTATAGCCTTTTGAGCCATGCAGCCATGACATCATTCCATTTGTATGTAGGACTGTGCAATGATATGGAACTTCCTGCAAAATGGATCCAGATGAAGCATCATGTCTTCCAAAGGTCAGATTAAGCTAATCTATATTCTGTGCTCCTTTGATATATTGTTCTAGCTTTTTCTTCTCTTTTGATATTTTTATTACAGAATATATGCTAGAAAACTAGAGAGAATATCTTCTTTAGAAACCACTCTTGAACCAGGAGAGTTCTTCCAGAAGTGAGAAGTGGTACAAATACTGGATGGCAAGCAAGTAACAAGCGAACAAATCATGTTTTATGAAATGCAGGAGTTTGATGGAACTCAATTGCTGCTCATGATCGGACAATTGCTCATCAATTTTTTCGACAAACTTATAAAGGTACTGCTTCTTATTTCATGGATCCTTATTTTTTCTTCATAGGCTTGGAATTTGTATTCTTTTGGGCAGCTCTGTAACTTAATTTGTTTGTGGAATCAAATCGTTGTAGGACTTTTTAGTGTGTACGTTCTGTCTGCTTCAAGACTACCTGACCATAACTATAACATCCAGAATTGCTCCAAATGTGGCCCCTAGGCCTTTTTATCGCATGGCATTGTTTCTCTGCTAGCTGAAGAAGAGGTTCTTTTGGAACTTCAGCTACTGTTACTTTTGAAACTTGATAGAGCAGGGATAATTATTGTGAGGGACAATCATTGGAATTGTTTTTTGTCTTTGTCAAATATGCAGATCCTAATTTAGTATTATAATTTGATATGGCTCATCATTTGCAAAATTGCCCAGCTTGCTAACCAGCATTATGAGGTATCGATGCCTTTCCCTCATTTGTAATATTTGTTTTTAGAATGACACCTCATGGTTGCTCGAGTATCCTAACAACCTTTGCAATTCGCGAGAAGTTGCTTTAGGGAATCTCAAGTCCGTCTTGAAGTCCTATATCATCCAACCAAATGTACCTTTGGGAATGAAAGGATGTTATTTTGAAATAAAGAGAAAAATATGTGTCTCAAACCTAATAGCTGTATGACGATGCAATACAGTACGTAGGCCCTCATTTTTACTTCTTATTTGCTCTTGCACATTACTAATGTTTCTGTTGTCATAGCTTATGATTTTATCTTTGTACAAACCAGAACTTCGGAGGTATATATCTCCAACGGTCACATACATGCAAGCCAGCAAGCCAGTTACTGAGTAGCCAGGAAGTGAGCATCCATATGCTTATCAATCAACTCTCTTCAGAATTGCTATCATCCAATTGTGACATGTTATTTGGCGCTATATGTTTTGCCTTTGTATTGTTTGTTGATGCTCTGCCACTAATATATTATGTTTGCAGATGCCTTAAGGGGTGAACTGACACAATTGGGCAACAATTGGGCAACGAACTAAAATACCTTGAGAAGATAGGTACGCATGTGGCTTCGAACAAGTGCGTTGGGCAGATGTACAATAGGTTATAGTTTACAGCAGACCAACCTTCATAACATGTTTGTTAGGATTGCATGGCATGGCTGCCATATCCAGAGCCAGAAGCATTGCTTCTGTTCCATCTGCTCAACAAAACGTGGGTGATGCTCCACATCTTAGGTATCACTTTGCATTCACACGCTTCAGTTTCTTTGATTTCCTTAATGTCAAATACCTCAAAAAACATGAAATATTGTTATTAACATCTCTTGCACATGTTCACATATCACACGTGCCCCATGCCTGGTGACTACTAAAAGATAAATTCTATCACTGTTACCGCTCATATTTTGTTTTTTCCTTTGTGGTATTTGCTCGAGCAGTTTTTGAATTGTCCACTGTCGTGGACAACATATTGTGGAGGATTTAGTTGGTCAAGGCTTTCGTACTATTTACTATTTGTCTTGACTTCCATTTGCATGGTGTAGATTGTAAGGTTCAGATTCAATGTTATCCTCCCAAGTATCCGAAAATGGGTGATTGTTTATAATTTATATAAATTAGATTCCGAAAATGGGTGATTGTTTATAATTTATATAAATTGGATTCATTGAAACTTTTTCATCTATCCGTGGAAAAAGTAGAGGTACTTTGAAATAAGACTAATAACAATGTAGTTGAATGTATGAGAAGAAATCGTGCAAGGAAGGGCTGTTTTTAGTTCCAATTATCAATTCAGAAGCATCTAACTTGCACTTCCGACCGATTCGAACCGTGGATGCTTAGTCACGGGGATCATGTCTCACATCAATCATGTTCAGGAGATTTCTAAACTGGATATTTATAATGCCACTAGAAGCAACTTGCTGTTGTGTGATACAGATCTGCTCAAATTCTAGAAGTAATTGCACGTTGACCTATCAAAATAGATAAAGCAGTGGAAGGTGAGCAGATATGGACTGGAAATGGACCAATAGTACATGTTAGTTGACTATATTGCAACAACACAACGTGGCCACTATGCATGTCGAAACCACTGGCACAGAGTCCTGTCCAAATTCTCCAATTATATGCTGCAAAAACTAAGTGTCCAACAAGGCATTGCGGCCATGACATCATTCCATTTGTATGTAGGACTGTGCAATGATATGGAACTTCCTGCAAAATGGATCCAGATGAAGCATCATGTCTTCCAAAGGTCAGATTAAGCTAATCTATATTCTGTGCTCCTTTGATATATTGTTCTAGCTTTTTCTTCTCTTTTGATATTTTTATTACAGAATATATGCTAGAAAACTAGAGAGAATATCTTCTTTAGAAACCACTCTTGAACCAGGAGAGTTCTTCCAGAAGTGAGAAGTGGTACAAATACTGGATGGCAAGCAAGTAACAAGCGAACAAATCATGTTTTATGAAATGCAGGAGTTTGATGGAACTCAATTGCTGCTCATGATCGGACAATTGCTCATCAATTTTTTCGACAAACTTATAAAGGTACTGCTTCTTATTTCATGGATCCTTATTTTTTCTTCATAGGCTTGGAATTTGTATTCTTTTGGGCAGCTCTGTAACTTAATTTGTTTGTGGAATCAAATCGTTGTAGGACTTTTTAGTGTGTACGTTCTGGCTGCTTCAAGACTACCTGACCATAACTATAACATCCAGAATTGCTCCAAATGTGGCCCCTAGGCCTTTTTATCGCATGGCATTGTTTCTCTGCTAGCTGAAGAAGAGGTTCTTTTGGAACTTCAGCTACTGTTACTTTTGAAACTTGATAGAGCAGGGATAATTATTGTGAGGGACAATCATTGGAATTGTTTTTTGTCTTTGTCAAATATGCAGATCCTAATTTAGTATTATAATTTGATATGGCTCATCATTTGCAAAATTGCCCAGCTTGCTAACCAGCATTATGAGGTATCGATGCCTTTCCCTCATTTGTAATATTTGTTTTTAGAATGACACCTCATGGTTGCTCGAGTATCCTAACAACTGCAATTGCAGAAGTTGCTTTGGGAATCTCAAGTCCGTCTTGAAGTCCTATATCATCCAACCAAATGTACCTTTGGGAATGAAAGGATGTTATTTTGAAATAAAGAGAAAAATATGTGTCTCAAACCTAATAGCTGTATGACGATGCAATACAGTACGTAGGCCCTCATTTTTACTTCTTATTTGCTCTTGCACATTACTAATGTTTCTGTTGTCATAGCTTATGATTTTATCTTTGTACAAACCAGAACTTCGGAGGTATATATCTCCAACGGTCACATACATGCAAGCCAGCAAGCCAGTTACTGAGTAGCCAGGAAGTGAGCATCCATATGCTTATCAATCAACTCTCTTCAGAATTGCTATCATCCAATTGTGACATGTTATTTGGCGCTATATGTTTTGCCTTTGTATTGTTTGTTGATGCTCTGCCACTAATATATTATGTTTGCAGATGCCTTAAGGGGTGAACTGACACAATTGGGCAACAATTGGGCAACGAACTTAAATACCTTGAGAAGATAGGTACGCATGTGGCTTCGAACAAGTGCGTTGGGCAGATGTACAATAGGTTATAGTTTACAGCAGACCAACCTTCATAACATGTTTGTTAGGATTGCATGGCATGGCTGCCATATCCAGAGCCAGAAGCATTGCTTCTGTTCCATCTGCTCAACAAAACGTGGGTGATGCTCCACATCTTAGGTATCACTTTGCATTCACACGCCGGTTTCTTTGATTTCCTTAATGTCAAATACCTCAAAAAACATGAAATATTGTTATTAACATCTCTTGCACATGTTCACATATCACACGTGCCCCATGCCTGGTGACTACTAAAAGATAAATTCTATCACTGTTACCGCTCATATTTTGTTTTTTCCTTTGTGGTATTTGCTCGAGCAGTTTTTGAATTGTCCACTGTCGTGGACAACATATTGTGGAGGATTTAGTTGGTCAAGGCTTTCGTACTATTTACTATTTGTCTTGACTTCCATTTGCATGGTGTAGATTGTAAGGTTCAGATTCAATGTTATCCTCCTAAGTATCCGAAAATGGGTGATTGTTTATAATTTATATAAATTAGATTCCGAAAATGGGTGATTGTTTATAATTTATATAAATTGGATTCATTGAAACTTTTTCATCTATCCGTGGAAAAAGTAGAGGTACTTTGAAATAAGACTAATAACAATGTAGTTGAATGTATGAGAAGAAATCAGTGCAAGGAAGGGCTGTTTTTAGTTCCAATTATCTATTCCGAAGCATCTAACTTGCACTTCTGGACAGTTCAGGCACAGGGATGCTTCAGGTACAGGGATCATGTCTCACATCAATCATGTTCAGGAGATTTCTAAACTGGATATTTATAATGCCACTAGAAGCAACTTGCTGTTGTGTGATACAGATCTGCTCAAATTCTAGAAGTAATTGCACGTTGACCTATCAAAATAGATAAAGCAGTGGAAGGTGAGCAGATATGGACTGGAAATGGACCAATAGTACATGTTAGTTGACTATATTGCAACAACACAACGTGGCCACTATGCATGTCGAAACCACTGGCACAGAGTCCTGTCCAAATTCTCCAATTATATGCTGCAAAAACTAAGTGTCCAACAAGGCATTGCCGGATCTAAGTCTAGGATTTGCTAAATTCCAAGTAGATTCATGGTTGCAAAGCCCAGCAACAACATTGTACTTGCACCATGCAACAAGACAATCTAGCACAGTTGCAAAGTCTAGAACAACATTTTATGACATTATATTTGCACGGTGCAACAAGACAACCTAGCATAGTTGCAAAGTCCATCAACAATATTTTATGACAGGCACTGAAAGATAATTGTTGGTCTTTCATGTGGAACTGGGATATAACTGAGCAATGATAGAATTGATTTACATTGTGTCTGTGTAGACCATTATACAACATTCATCATGGAGGTTGAACACAAAAGCTAGAGTCTAATACCATATATTCCCAACTCCTAACTAATAGAGATAGCCAAGTCTCAAACCCATAATCCATAGATAGCTCTACATTTTATCATTAGTACATAACCCAGTTCCCACTCTAATGCACTTGCCTCTCCAAATAAATGTTATTGCTAAAGCTCAAGCACCACTACATTTTGCAAATTGATTGTGCTTCTTTATTTCCAAACTGGAGCCCAAATGCCAAGACATTTACAATTCGATATTGCTTCTTTAGTCCAAAATTCAAGTGATAGATTAAATACAAACAAAAGAACAACAACATGATCCACAATTTCAATTGATCCATGAAATATGAATGGAGTGGTATATAGTTTTAGAACATTTGCAAATCACAAACATTGATGCAATATATCAAATATATCAAACCATTTACTCCTATTCCCCATTCAGACCCATTTCGAATTCATATGGACCTGAAGCCCGGCAACGCCGGGCACCATAACTAGTAGGTTTGAAAATGTTTACTAGGCTACAACACTTATGATATAACTTGCTTATATGGTATTTGATTTTCGCAGTTTTTGCTCTCTGAAAGCAATATAATACGATCATCCTTCCAGATGGGAACTTTGTAATGAAGAAAATCATATAAAGTTTGATATTCATTCCCCAAATCCGTAAGCTTTGTCTAAAACTAAAATTTTCTATGGCCAATGTCGACAATGGACATAGATCTTCAAGCGCAAGGGGAGAGCATGTTAGGCTTACCCAATTTTTGATGTTTTTAATCTATTGTCGTCGATCCGAGCCATCGGATCGATATTTTTGAATGGGCGAGCACGCACATCTCCCATGCATGCATGCGTTGCATGCATTTTCTGGGGCTCTGGTTCATTTGGGGATCGCTATTTCTTGCAGGTTCTTCATCGACTTCCCATCGGCATTTTCTCCTCTCTCAGCAGTTCCCTTGACTCCCGTCCACTCTCCCTTAATGTGTATATTCTAGAATGGGGCTCGCATGAAACCAACAAACCGCTAGATAGGCTTCTCATTCATCTCAGCAGATTTTCTACAATGGTGGATAGTGGGTAGCCGCACACATGCGAACTACCCACGAAAAATAAAGGGAAAATCCAATTATATCATTTAAACCTCAAAAAATACAATGCTAATAGATGTTTGGCTGGTGTACCTGCCGAAAGCTTATCACCGGGATTAAAAAACCCCGCCCTTTCGGGTTTTCGAGGAAAAACCCTAGTGATAAGCCTTCGGCAAGGGGCTTGGACAAACCTAAGGCATAGAAATCGCTCCCAAAAACCCACGCATGGAGAAATCGAAATGCGGATGCCGCCGCCAATGCACCGCACATCACCAAAGACAAACAACGAGACAAAACAAACCTCCCGAGTGGAGGGGCTGATCACGCGCGTGCCGACAAAACAAAACCTCTTCAAATAGAGGGGCTGGTCACGCGCCGTGGAGAAGGGGGAGGGTGGGTTCAAAGAGAATAAGGTACTGGCGAGAAGAGGAAGCCCGATGAGACGTTGATGCGTAACCGCCCGCCTAAAATAGCGAACTCCCACCCGAAAGGGCATCGCCGCATGCATGCATGCAAATACATGCATGCTCCCCCATCCTAGAATGTCGATCCGATGTCTCTGGATCGATGGGATTCTAGAATGGGGCTCGCGATGAAACCAACAAACCGCCCGAATACCGTAGAACTTCCTTAACAAACCGGAATCGAGGGGACGAAGGTCACGGGATGAAGGCCAAAGAAGAGCCAAGGCCGAAAAGGACATGCCACAAGGATGAAAGAAATGCCAAATTGGCCAAACCAGGCAGGAAGAAGCCCCTCCCCTGCCTGGAAACAAATCAAAGAGAATAAGGTACTGCTGAGAGAAGAGGAAGCGCCGATGAGACGTTGATGCAGAACCGCGCCTAAAATAGCAAACTCCCACCCAGAAAGGGCATGCGCCGCATGCATGCATGCAAGACATGCATGCTCGCCCCATTCTAGAATGTCGATCCGATGTCTCGGATCGATGGGATTATTGTAAATGTTGTTTTTTGTCGCGTGACACGCGTGACCAACCCCTCGCTATTTCGAGGTGTAAATGTTTTTTTTTGTCGCGTGGCACACGTGACTAGCCCCTCGCTTTTTCGAGGTTTTTTATCTATTAGTTTTTTTGTTGGTGATGTGCCGGTCCAGGGGTGATGCGCGACTTCGGTATTCTCTGTGAAACGTTGTTTTTTTGTGGGAATGTTTAGCAGCCTTGCATTGTCCACCCTTGCATTGTCCGCAGTTTGATAAGGAAAGTAATGACCAACTGGCTGCTAAACTGGCTGCACAAAGTAATGTGATTAAGGCGAACATAGGGGATATCCTTGCCTCCCTTGCGGGTGATGCAAGCAACAATAAAATAGATTCACAGATTAACAAAGGATTTAATCGATAAGACAACCGAGATAACCCAAGCGACTCTAGTGATTCACAGGTTTGCCAAATCAATACTAAAATAATGTGAGTTGTGAAGGATGTAGAGGAACTAATTGAAAATAACAATTCTAACAGTTAGAAGAGCACGGAGATTAAGGGTGGCGAAGGGGAGAATGACGACGACAGCGAAACTGAAGATGATAGGTATGGCCTTGCATATGAAATCGTGCCACGCGTGATTTAATTTATCTTTGCTTTGAATTAAATTGCGCCAAGCGTACTTTGATTATATTTCCTTGTCACATTAAATCACGCCGAGCGCGATTTGGTTAAGCTTAACTGAAATCACGCCCGGCGCGTTTGTTTTATTGCAATGTATAATATAAGGGTGTGCATGCTAATCACATCTTGCTGACCAGATACATGTTTGATGTTTCAGCTTGCCTTGCTTTCTAAGAAGGTTGTGGTGTTCGACTTAAACGGAATTCTTTGTAAGACTTTTCCGAAAAATAAAGTGGCTAGAGATCAGTTTCATCAGACACCAGTAGAATCAAATTCCAAGTGGATCTATCTGCGTCTGCACTTGAAGGAGATGCTAGATGAGGCATTTAGGTTATTTCGAGTTGGTATTTGGTCATCCATAGAACTAAGGAATATCAAGGATACTTTGGAGGCACTGGGGGAAATGAGTAGACATTGGTTGACCTTTTTGGATCAACAAATTTGTGAAGTTCACTAATCCCAAGGATCCAACAGGCAAGCCTATCTTCATCAAACTCTTGAGTAACATGATGGACGAACTTGGTATCGAGAATAAGGATGATATAATCATAGTGGATGATGATGCTCTCAAATGCTTCTACAATCAAACGCAGGCCCTGAATCCACCATCTTACGATCCAAAAATTTTTGCGACCGATGATTTTCTGGTGAGTTTATGTCTATTATGAATAATTTGGCTATGGGGATGACAGTGCGCGTTAGATTCACACCCAGAACTAGATAGAACGGCTGACATGGAACCACACCTTGTTAAATACGTGGAAAAACATGGATTGATCCCTTAATGTTTTATTGGAATATATGATATTTTTTATGATATTTGTGTCATCTATCCATAATCTCGGGTCTCCAATTGCCTCGCAAATAATGTAATATGTTATTATCAAACCTAATATTTTCATCTCAATACTGTTCAACTTTGGTCTCATCTGTCTTAGCAACTTGCCCTTCATTTTTTCATATTTCAATTTGCAACACATGTGAATTGCAACCTTATGTTATTTATCAAGTCCAGAAAAAAAGATTAAAAAAAAAACAAAACCCCTCTAGAAGACAACAACAGGTTGGCGTGATTTTGGAGTTGACATAATCCCAATTTTATTGGATGATGGTTTGAAGTAAAAACTCAGATTTGAACTCATAGTGAACTCAGATTTAAGCTCATAGTAAAATAACAGAACAAAAAATAGTGTGCAGCCATTTCAACTCCACGAATTAATAATACATTGCAATGCCAGATTAGTAGAAACGGGCTTTAGAAGAGGAAACAAGCTTTAATAGAAACGGGCTTTAGTAGAAATGGGCTTTAGAAGAGGAAACGTTTAATTGAAAGCTTTGATAGTATTTGGCTCAAACAAAATTTGGGATGAGGGTAACAGACCCAGATTTAAGAATTAAGCCGAATTAAAGCCTAATGTTTTGAACATCTTAACAGCTCAAACCCAAATTCATTATAGCGCAGTTTCCGCCAGGTTTAAGTCTAATATTCAATCTTGATTTAAGCCTGATATATATTCAGGAATACCTTTGGTGATGCAGTAGAGGTTTGCCCAGTAGCTCCAATAATGATGAATCGATAATGGATTTTGCCCATGTAATAAAATACAAGCATACAAGCTCTAACGAAAATACATACAGTAAAAAAGAAAGGGTAGAACAAACAGTTTGAAACTTACAAACTCACGTAGAAAGGATCACGCAGAGAGGAGGTCGGAGAGGAAGACAGTCATCGGAGTAGCACCGAGGAGGTCGCAAACGATCTTCCCACTTCTTTTCACAATTCACAACCGACAATTTGTTGTTTTGAACTTCGACGGACATATTTCAACCATTACAACCACTGCAAAACATTTAAAAATTTCAACCATCTTGACCATTACATCGTCTACCAACATATTTCGACCATTATAAGGTTGCAAGATTACCCAGCCATAAGGCTTTTGCCAATGGTTAGTTGGAAAAAAGGGGTTGGGGTTAAAAAAAATTCTATGTTAAAACGAATAGTTTTTAAATAGTATTTTTTGGCATGTATTGCACCAACATGAGCGAGTGCTTTTGATGGGTTTATGTTGGGTGCAAACCGATGGTGAAATCTGGAACCGATGGTGAAACCGTCTCAGATTTATTACCCAAATCGTTGGTGTAAATGATATTCTTCTTCGTTTTGTTGTGTGGATTGATCCGTTCGAGGATGGATTAGTGGGTCCAGCCACGTATTCTCATGTAATTGGCAATGTATTCATTATCTTATTCTGCTCTTCAAATTTATGCTTCCAATTGCATTATCTCCTTCTAAATATACGCACATACATAGCAGGAGAGTGCCTCTTTCTATGGGGGTGTGATGTGTAAAATTGTGGTGCGTTCATTTGGAATATTCATAAGAATTTTTCGAGATCCAATTATGATCTCGTAAAAACCAGTTACTTACATTCAGCCTTTGCCGTCCAATCATATTTTGCCACGTGGCAAGTTTCTTTCACGGCATGAAACAAATGCTTGCGATCTTCTTGTGGGGTCATTTTTTTCATTATTCCGACGATTTACCAGAATATTTACTTGCATTCCAGCCTCTTTACCTCATATTCTGCTCTTCTTACCTGCATTCCAGCGATGTTTACCTCACATTCCGAAGTTCAGAACCTGTGCTGAATGTAAGTAACTGGTCTCCACGTTACAGTAATGTCAATTTACTTGACATTCCTAAGATGTCAAGAAGGCTCTCGCGCTCCGCGCGTCGCCTGTTTCCATCTCAGGGATGTCAATAAATTGACATTCTTGTATACGTAAAAACAATAAGGAGTGTGCAATAAGGAACTAGAAAACAATTAGAAATTTCGACCATTTCAACTATTACATCGCATATGCAATTCAATATTCAACCATTACAATTCGCATACACAATTGTTCTATTCAACATTGTACTAATATAATTATTTTATCTTAAAAATAGAAAAATATAGGTGATTGATTATTGTTCTCCCATCTATTGCTGATATTGTTTTGCCTCGGGGGTGCAAAAAGAGTACTTGAAGCCCATATACAATCCCTTGGTGCTTATAAGAATCTTAAACTATCTGAACTGGAGAAGTGCCTTCAATATCATTTATATTTGGACTATTGGATTTGGATTTGAACTATCATATGCAATAGGGAATCAATAAGGATAATATGGTATGCCCACTTTTAATGGACTATTAATGGTAGGAGATACCACTGCCATTATTTTATTGGCAGAAAAATCTTTTATTGGGCCATTGCAACGATTTCTTTTATATGGATTCATTTTAGAAATCCATGTGCATTTTTTAGAAATTCATGTAATTTTAATATTGTGAATGGGATGCGGCAACATCCTCTGATCAAAAACATAATATCCTTCACAAATGCATACACTACAATTTCTCAACGTCCCATTTTTTTGTTCTCTCTCCAAACTAAAAGTTGGTCAAAGGCAAGGGAGCTAAAGTCATCTTTAGATTTTGCTAGGTAAATCACAAAAGGCCACTAGCAGTATATGTTGGAGATGGAATGTTCCCAACAGAATAGGTATTTGGCAAGCACAAGAATCCAATGCCAACCCAAAAGTCACTCTAGGATAGGTAGAGAGTGCGTGGTGGTATGCAAAGGAGAGCGATTTGATTATTTCAGAGCCCCTGTATCTTTCCCATGGTGGAGGTTTTGATTACCCCATATGTGCTATTTTTAGCTTGTTCCATATAACTTATGTTAGCAACCTTTGTGGTTGTCACAGATAGCCTAAAGTCATGCACACCGCGCGGACTAGATTTGAATTGCTACCTACCTTTTTAGTCACTCCATAGCCTAGTGGCCTTTATGCATAGGCTGCATATAATGGGAACTAATGGGTCTAAACTAGGAGCATCATCTAAATAATGGTTACTAGGCCTCTACCCCTTTTTCCAATACACAATAGGTGCAAACATGAGATCAACCATCATGTATCAACATAACTTGATATAACATGAATATCAACTAATCCTAATCACATGCATCTAGCTTACAGTTAGGATTCATTGATTAGGGTTCATGATCGGAATTGTGGGCTATAGAATGGATCTACTAGAAGTGCAACATGCTAATCATCTGGAATGCTAACTTCTAGATGAACTAGCTAAGAATCCACTCAAATACCTACTCCTGAAGAAATGCCTCTTTGCTCCAGTGGTCTCCATCACTTGTAGGTGGTTTTGAGTAGATGCTGGGCTGCTGTTGCAAGCTATGATGTCGAAGGCATTCCTCGAATCGGATATGTGAGCACGAGTTGGGATCAGGAGTGGGGTGGAGCCAAAAGTGGTCTAGGTTTTGGCCTTTAATTATGTGTCATGATTCACATGAAAGGCCATTTGGCTGCAATAGAGTACATCCATATGGCGGGTCACCTATTGGACGATAGCCATGTAGAAATGGGTTCCTTCCTTAGGTTGGCTAAGTTATTACATAACTTAGCCATTCCCCCATGCTTGGTACATACAAGTCTACTAATGTAGATTTGTATGGTGACATTCTAGGTTGGAATGTCACAGACGATGATGAGGCGACATTGAACATGATATTGAAGACCAATTCCATGCGCTATGACAATTTATGTTGAATATTTTGTAAAAGTTTGCTTTTAATTGCTTCTCTTGCAATTTCATTAGTTATATAGGACCTAAGAACATACATGCATACATACATAAATACTGGATATAATGTGTATACAATATTTCTTATGTTATTTATACGTTAAAAAACATGCCAACCTAAAAGACTAGTATAAAATGTCTGTTTGCAAGGTTATTTCCCTCATACTAGCTTGTGGCACTTTTGTGTCAAACTTAGTCCCTTTTCCATCAAGATATCTACGTATTTCTACTTTAGAATGTCACTACATTGACACTTGTTTGACACAATCACGTCACGTAAGTGCCACAATAAAAAATAAGGAATTGATATAAAATTGCCAATATGTTTGACACTATAAAATGATACAAATGTTTTACAAAAGATGACAAGAAGCTATTACAAAATATGACACAAATGCATAACAAAATTGACCCAAAGCTTTAGAACTAACGATGTGATGTTATGGTAGATACAACCTATTGCTAGATTTGACTTTAAAGTAGTTCACAATCGTTCCGCAATACAAGATGCAATCATCATTACAAATGCCAACGAAAAAGTACCAAGAATTTGGCACAAATATGTCACAAACATGACGTTGCTATTGACACAACTATGCTGACACAAGTTCTGACGCAATCGAATTAATTTGTGTCACTTTCAAGTTTTTGACACAAATCTGACAAACCTTAAAACGTAGTGACACAGGGCTTGACGCAAAAACCTTATTCTAAGAAATAATTGCAAATCCAACTATTTATTGAAATGCATTATTCACAAATGAAAGGAATCAAGTTCAGTTCTTGCAATAGAATCATATTTATGCCTGGCAATGTCGGGCACCCGTTATTAGTGGCTTTAAAATTCACTTCCAAAGGCAAAGGATTGCTTGAATAGCTAACTTTCCGAAGGAGGGAGGAAAAGATTTCTTAGCCTTAGGAAAGAATAAGCAAGCTGGAGTGCAACTTGAGTCAAGAGGGTAAAATGTTCACAATTAGTACAGGGGCATGTATACATGCTATGCCCAAAGAACCATGATCAAGTAGCAACATCAAACTTACCAGAGGGTGGTCTAGGGTATGTTTGATGAAGGTATAGAAATTAGCACAAGTGTCTCTAAGAAAATGGGTAACGATTTGGAATGCGAATGTGGAACCCAATGGTAATTAGAAAGGCAGTAAAATGTAACCAAATTCTGCAAAGTACAAAGCAATGCCGTAAGTAATAAACTCGTTCTCACCTTCAGCGGCCAGAATGCTTGTGCCCCAGTCATTGCATGCGATCTCTTACTCTGCAACATATTCAGGTGAACTCCATTCATAAATTATTGCAAGATCGGAAGATCAAAATCTTTTCATTTTGCTCTTATCTGTAGCTGTTAAAATAACATATTATGTACAAGTTCCAACTTCTCCATGAATCGTGTCCTTACATTTTGGATATTCTATGTATATTGCCTAAGGATTGCCTTTTGGGCAACTAAAAAAGGAGACAGTCTGAATCACATGTGAAAGAAACCAAAGGGAGGGAAAATCAAGCTAGCATACTTTTTGCTAAAAGAATCTTGGCCATTGTGTCAACATTTAATTAGCAGGAGGCCTTTACTAGCCCATTGTATGGGTCTCCGTGGACGTTAAAAAATCTATTCTATTCTATTCTATTCTATTTACAGCATGTATGTAATTGGCACTTAGGGAGGTGGAGCATCACTGGTTCACTTTATGAAACGATGGATCGATGACGGCCCTCCACTACTCAAAATCAAGCCAAAGATGGCTCATTGGATGCTCCAACATTGAACTTGGAGCCCTAGAAAAATTGCCATATTTGAAGCCTTCATTAGTGAGCTACAAGGCTTCAAAGTGGGCTCTATTTTGGCCCCTCTAATGGTGCATAGGCACTGCGCCATCGAAATGGGTGAAGGACTATTCAAAACAGGGCATACCTATATATTCATTTTGAAGCTCTTGATGAGCTCTCTCAAATGCATTTGGTCCGTTAAAATTTTGCCTCTTGTATTAAACGATTTTTTTGGTCAAAGTAAAGCAAAGAAAATGGGGGAAAAGTACACTGTGAAATCTCAGACGTTGGATCTGCACCATGTGGGTATGATCCATAAGGGGCCCTTCTTCATTGATGATCCACAAAATATCTTCAGGATGTTGAAATATCAATATTTCATGAAGTGTATGAGACGAAGGAGACAATACACATTCAGATCTTCCATGCTAAGGCCAAAATCACAGGAGAGCTTTCATAATTCACAAACAAATTGCATAATTAAGCGAACCAAAATAGAAACTTGGGTAACTACTGAAAACACTTAATTTCTAACACTTGTTCTAACTTAAGCCCCTCAGCTTTGATAATTATAAGAAGGAAATATTAGAATACAGTATGATAATGTCAGCGGGGAAGCTGATAGGCAGAAATGGCTGAAGAGGCAGCCTGCATAACCACAGCTACGAAAGATAAGACGATGGAAGCTTTCAATTTGCCACAGAAATTTCCAAGACTTGAACAAATTGCGCTCCATGATATGCTACCACTAATACCGTAAGAAAGAAGACTAGTCAGAAGAGTTGCAGCTGATGTAGTGGAAAGAAAACCATAGGTAACCACCTGCACCAAATTAGACACGTCAAGTTAGTTCTGAAAAAGAACAAAGGAATATAAGCCTAGTTCTTACAAAGAATGAATGAATGATATTTAGAGGTAGAAGTAAGAACTTTGCCTGATCACACCAGTAGATGAGAGTTCTATATTTTCCTTTGAAAAGAAGGTTCAGACATAAAAGAATGAGCTTTCAATATCCATTTCAGCTCCGGGTTATGAGCTTTCTGTCACGCAATGCAATTATACTACCATCTGACCAAGAAGATGATATAAGATTTCTAAGCTTGAAGAAGACAATTTCCCGGTTGATGCAGCCATCTGACTACGTCGCAGACATTTCTCAGCCAACTGACTCAGTCGCAGATACTTCTCAGCCATTTGCAGGTAGGGCTTCCTTCTCGAACCTGTGAATTGAATGTAAGAGATTCGATTAAAAGGCCCTTGATATCTCACTTCAATTAGTTTGGTCTGGATTTCACAATTTCAATTATATTCGATAATTTCATATGATTGCTAATTTTGGGCCGTTGACGACGAGAATATGCCATTTCATATTCCCTCTCCAAGAACCACAACTGTTGAACAAAAATCAAGATTGGGTCAAACCCCATTTTCCAGCTCAGGATATAGTTTCAAAACCATAATAGAAGTCAATGTATGCTATTAAATACCATAATAGAAGTCAATGTATGCTATTAAATACAATGCAAACAACAGGATTTTGCATCGCGAGGGATTTCGGCCCTTATCATATCTCACAACAAGTTAGTATTATAGGCCTAATCCACAAACACATATCAGCAATACGTTGCAACCTGGGGATTTCAACCCTGCCAGATCTCACAACAAGGTAGTGCTTTGCTATGTAATTGACAAACGTATACTCATACGAATACTCTTTGCTCTATAAAGAAAGACTGGATAAGTGGTCATTTATAAGCTAGAATTGGAAATTTGACTGGATGGATGTTGGAACGCAACAGATTGGGACAATAGTACTCCCCTTCATTGGGATGTTAATCAAAGGAAAAAACATATAGTAATACAATTGCTCCAAAACGAGAGCTGCAGAAGCAAAGACAACAGCGAACAATGAAAGCAGTTGAATTTCGAAAAAGTTAAGAAAAAAATTGCAGCACATTGACCGTAGAGCATAATCTATGCGCAATAAGTTCCCTTGAAGAGTCGCTCACTTCATGCATAAGAGCGTATAATAATAACAAACCGGGCTTACATGGCCTGATTTAGAGCAGTAATAGCTCCGGCCTAGACGCATGGGGAATATGGCATCCAACAATAAGGTTTTATTCTCCTCCCAATCATTACCTAAGAAAGAACGAAAACGAGGAAATGACATGTGTGCATCATAAACTATATTATCCCTTTTAATGGCACTGTTCTAGGGCCAATCCAATAAGAACCCACCATATTGTCCAATGAAACACGAGAGACAATAAGTTTTGAATAAATTAAGGGCAATAGAAATAGGGAAAAAAATAAATGTTGGATAATTTTAGGGCAACACAAATAGAAGAGAAAACCTAAATGCGTGTAAAAATCAAAACATTCAACTCAGCTTAGAAAGTTCAAGTGTGTGGTCGAAGATGATGTTTCCCTTGTTTGGGAGACCTTCATCAAACTACCACCTTAAGAAGAAGGCACCTACATGCATTCTAAAAGGGCTTTGTAGCTATCCCCTCTTCAAACTTGTTCAGGAGGGTGTCTATCTGCTATAAGGCTGTGTAATAGTTTACCTATAAATGGAAAATTCTTTATCCTTCCAAAAAAAAAAAAAAAAAAAACATTCAACTCCGTACAACCGAGAGTATTATTTATAACAATTGTGTTGATGCAATCGTGAACAAAGAAGAAATAGCTTAAGATTGTGGATGCGAGAAATCAAAGGACAGATATAACCTAATTCAAAGAATTAGAATAAACAGAAGCTAATATATACAATGATTTAATTGATACAGTGACTAGATTTTCCTAGCTAGCAAGAGCAGTCCAAAACCATTATAAAATGACCCCAATCTCTACACAACCACCACTGCAAACATAAATTGCAACTATGCTGATGAAAATATTAGATCTATCTGAAACAAACTATGATGGTGCAATGATAAGACATGCTTAAAATCATATTACACAAAAGTTACTTATTTGTAACATCAAGTAATGCCACATTACACAACTCAAACCTGGACTGGAAAGGTGTGCCTACAATCAAACAAGTGGAAAATTGAACAATGACATTGATAAAGAAAAACCAGAATAACATTTTGTAAAGGAAAAAAAGTGTCATAACGTGAATTACACCTAAACTCTCTTGCCCCAAACAATAACCAGAAATTTAAATATGCAGCAAAAAATTCAAAATCTACTCTAACTTATCAAGATAAGCATTAGAAACCCAATATCATGAAGTCTAATCTAGCTGCAGATATCACTGATGGATGGTTGTCAGAGCGAGTAGAAAGACGATAAAAGGAAGATTTATGAGCAAGAAGCAAGTAGAAAGGAGATGGAAACAAGAATGTGAGCAAGAAGTAGCAATATTCTGTTTTTGTAAACTGATTGGAAATAGTATGACAAGAGCACAAGTGGTCCTATTATAGACATAGGGCATGACCATTTAATAAGGATGGAATCACATTAGCATGCCCGACCAATCGTGCATTTATAGTAAGCCAATCAGATCACAAAACATGGAGATTTTGGGCACATCCCTGTATCATACTTGAGTGCCTAAACAGCCATTTTGGCTTGGGCACCCCTCTGTTTTTTGGTCGGGGGTTCTCGGGTGACCAAAATCGTCCCAGACTTGGGCACCCTGATCTGAAGTGCTGATTTCAAACTCTGGTCTCCTTGATTTGCGGACAGCTTGAGGCGTGGATCTGTTCCTTGCGCTGTTTGGGCACCCTAATATGACGACAATAGAAATGGCGTGCCCAGGCATGCGTCCAACGGAGGCCCAAAGTCGCATATATCTTTCTTGGGCACTTCCTTAATGTGATTCCGCCCTAAGTTAGCTGTGTTAGATAACTTAAATAATCACTTAAAAAGTGATGACATGGCTTAAGGCCATTGGATCAAAGACAGTAAGAAGAATCCCTAACCATGTTGGAGAGTAGTTTCGTGGAAAGGCAGCAAGAATCTGAAATAGATTGAGACCTTCTTAGAACCAGCTTTAAATTGTCTAAACATCACTAAAAGGGTCTATAGGATGCCGTTTGGAACATAGGAATGAGCTGCATGTGGTTTGGAGCAGCAAGATTTGCGTTTTCAAAAGCCAAGGGCTTGGAAGTGAGAGATTTTTGACAGGCCTCGGTTTGCCTCGAAATTGGCAAGGCATATCCCTTAGGGGCCGAAACTACTTGGCCTAAAATCTCGTGCTGATTGGTGGAGCCTCAATGAAGCTCCAACAGCGTGAAGTTGGCTGTCGGAATTGCATTCCATTGAAGCTTTGCTTCATTAGGGAACGGTGCACCCGTTATCAGCCATTTAATGTTTAAGTCGACTTCCTTATCTAAGAAAGATTTATGTATCTTATATTATAATGTTATTGTGTAAGTGTTGGACCCAACCCTAATTTGGGCGGCCCAGATTTGATGAAATCAATGGAGGAGATGATGCCACGTCAGATTCTTTAAAATAACATGGTTTTTTTGCTAGGGTTAGCGAGGGCGTGAGAGCACCTTCGAGTCGCTAGCTCCTCCTCCGCGCGCATCTTCGGAACAATCTCTGGTTACCTATTCTTTTTTGGATACCGGAGTTCGGCTACTCCTCCAGAACGCATCTTCTGGAACAATCTCTGGGTTACCTATTCTTTCGGTGGATACTGGAGTTCGGCTATGTCTTAAACTTTCTAAAATCATTATGTCGTTGCAAAGGTTGTTATCTGGTGACTTTCTGGCCATGTCTAAAATACGAGAGGCGCTGGGGTGGGTTTGAAACATTAGAAAAATGGGTGGCCCGGTGCATATCGCGGGTCATCTGGCCCGTTGTGCCTCGAGATGAAGATGGAAACCTTTGGGTTGGAGAATCAGGGCATGAAAACGAAAAGGTATTTTATCATAAAATATCATGTATCGTTGTTTAGTATTTAGGAGCTCATGTCTTGGAGCAACCATATCCACCATCGATGAAACAAAGCTATTGAGCAAGGTAAGATTTTGAGCATGTTTGAGTTCCTTAGTTCTCATGGTTGGTTGTATATGAAAAGCCAAGCAAGCGGCATTTTTCTGGGGGCAAGCAGGGAAATAGTTTTGGAACATCCTTTAGACAGTATTGAATATAAATGGTGTGTATTTTTTTCTTTACGAGGCAGATCAGAACTTTTGGACGGCATTTTCCATAAAAATCACTGTGCATTAGATTCCCTCAACTCGCCAGATACGCCATTTTCTCTTATGCATCACCTTCATGCAAGTCTTTTAGGATGCTAGAGCACATACCCAATGAAGCAATGAAGCTAGACCTTAATTAAATAAATAGCACAATAATCAAATTTATCTAATTATAAACAGTGTATGGAAGCTTTATATTATGTGTGCTTGGCCTTATAGATCCAGGGATTTAAAGGAACTCTGATGCTGCTTTTTGGAGTTTATGGGCCAACCATGTTTGAAGTACGCTTGAACTATTTACGTCTTCTTCATGTATAGTCATATTTCGTGAAGGATATCCAGGTATTAAGAGGATAACTTCAATTAAAACTATAAGCACTTGGTAAGGCTTCATCTTCACTGTTTGCTGTTTGCTTTGCAGATGAAAATGGATGAAGATGTTGCAGGTCCTGTCCCAAGTACTAAAGATGCACATCTCCATTATTTTTTGTTGGCTGATGAGTCTAATATTGTGAATAATTATGGACATTGCAACGTACAACAGATTGGCAGAGTTGGTGCATATGGCCCAAAAGCTTGGTCAATTGTGAAGCTTATCGGACTGGAGCACAAAAAGAAGCATAATGTACAAAAGGTCAATTTCATTATCTCTACTTTATGTTTTATTTTATCCAACTCAAGGCATGTAGAAAACAATATTTCCTGAGTTGTAAAAAGTTCCCGTTACTCCAAAGCTTTACGGTTCATGTATTGAAAGCGGGGTTTGATGGCTAATAGATATGATTCCACATCTAAAGTATACTGCGGGTGCATCTATAACAGTTGGATTGCAAGTTGCCACTTCAAATAGGAAGATAGCTTACATTTAAAGTTATCTTATTTTGGTGCTCCATAGATCAGATCTCATCAGTCCTTTTTTTGGGGGGGGGAGGGGGGGGGGATAAAAAATAGACTTTATTTACTTTAAAGGAATGGTACAAAGCCACTTGCAGGGGTGTACTCATCTGCAAAACTGAGATGAGGATAGCTACATGGCTCCTTCTTGCACTATTCCCTTGTACCTTCTAGTGTAAGCTTAGATAGGTTCCCCATATTTCGACCTTTACTTCTTCTTCACCCTCGAAGGCTAGCCTGAATTTTTTCAGCCTTTCAAGTACTATATGTAGAAGCTGATGTGATGATATGTCTTTTTTATTTTCTTCGAAGACCAAGGCGTTTCTCCTTTTCCATATTGACCAGATTGTCCAGGCCCTAGCTATATGAAAGGCCACCTTCTTCATGGTGCACCATTCTAGGGGAAGGATTCCCAACAACAGTTCCTTGGTACCAAACGGGTATTCAAAGCTATCCAGACTCCATGCCCATACTACTTGCAGCTTCTCACATTCCACCAGACAATGTTCTATGGATTCCTGTTCGGCCTCCCACGACAAGGGGCATACTGGGCTGACGTTATTCTCCCATTTTGAGACTAGTTGATTGACCCTTGGAACCCTGTGTATCACTTGCCAGAGGAAAGCATTTATCCGAGGGGGAAGATATTTCTGCCACGCATCTCTCCAGATGTTTTTGAGGTTTTCCTCCGTGATTACTAGTTCCCATTTGGTAGGTATTGGAAGTAAACCCTTAGTCCTCAAGCTTCTGTAACTTGATTTCACAAACTTGTTTGGCAAAATCGCGGGGTGCAAAACCCAAGGATTTTGATCTCCTGTAGTTATAGTGTTTGGAAGTACTGTGGCCACACATTCCCATATTATTTTGTCTGCGTCCTTTAAGGAAAAACGTACCTGAAATTCTGCCCAACTGACTAATTGCTCTCCCATGTACCATTGAGCACAAGAATCTATTCCACAATTTTTCCACCTCTTTACGATTCTTGCATCAGCCACCATACCTAAGGGGCCCTGTTTGTTGTGCAGAACCACTGGTACCCACTATGGAGGGGAAGTCTCTGCTTTGAATTTGTTGATGTCAAGCGTAAATAGTTTTTTTATGATTTTCCAAGCCGAAATTAATCCCTTCAGGAATGGAGAAGCTTCTCTACATGGCTTAATATAAAAAAAGAGTGACCATGGGAGTGATACTTTGACGGAGGGCTTACTATGCTTACATGATGCTAATAGAGCCTGGTTGATGAGGTGCATACCTGGAGACTTCACCTCTTTCTGTAGGATCTTCCATATGAATTTGGCTATTAATACTTTGCTCTGTAATGATATGTCAACCATACCAATTCCGCCTTCTGTCTTATCTCTCTTGCACTTCCACCCTTCTAATTCTTGTGCCTTCTCCTTTGGGGCTAAGATTGCTGACGTGTAGACACGAGTATTGCTTAACACATGTTTTGCAACTGTAATCCGACCTGCAAGTGATAGCTTTGCCACCTTCCACCAATTTAAATGTTTTTGAAGGCCTAGTAGTATTTCGTCCCATATTTGTGCCTTAGCAATATTGATGCCCACTGGAACACCTAATAGGTTGGAATGCTCACCCTCTGGAATTATTTTCCATGGTAGAATTGTCAGGCATATGGGATGTGGTTCTTCCAAAGGCCACTGTACTGCGCATTTATTCCAATTTATGAGACATCCTGAAGCTATTGAGAAAGAGGCTAGTAATTTGCCTGCACATGACATGTTCTCTTTCTCTGCCTCTATAAATAGGAATGTGTCGTCTGCATATTGGTTACATATTTGTTGAGAGCCATCCAACATTTCTAGTCCCTGAATCATACCGTCTTCCGAGGCTTGCCCCAATATTTGTGAAAGTGCTTCTGCTGCAATATTGAAGAGGAATGGGGCTAAGGGGCATCCTTGCCTGATGCCCCTTTTTATGTCAAATATTGGAGAGGGTTCCCCTTGGAATAGGGTGAAGCTTCGGCGGTCCTTGAAGTTTCATGACCCCTCTCGTAAAATTTTTCCACAACCCGACTTTTGAGCATCATTTTTATCTGAAAAACTCCATCTGATACTATCATAAGCTTTGGTAAAGTCTAGCTTTAGGTAGGCCACCTTTTGTCTTGTTTTTCTAGCCCAGTACAAACCTTCGAATGCTGCTGCGACATTGCTCAGGATACTCCTGCCTGGTAGAAAACCCGATTGGGCTTGTGAGATGCCTTCAGCTAGAATTGGCTTGATCTTCTCTGCCATAGCCTTTGCTATGATTTTATAGAATGCAGACAAAAGTGTGATGGGCCTCCAATCATTGATTGTGCTTGGCTCCTTACTCTTGGGAACCAAGCAAATACATCCCGTGTTCAATCTTGGATTTAGATTTTCAGCTTGCATAAAGTCTGTGTATGTAGAGAAGATATCATCCTTAACCCATTCCCAATTGCATTGATAGAATTCTGTGGGAATTCCATCCATACCCGGACATTTATTTTTAGCCAAGAAAAAAGGTGGCCTTTTGAGGTCCTCTATAGAGAGGGAAGACTTAAAATATCTTGGCGGCTAGAGTTCATTATAGGTGAGACTTTTGAAACCACCACTCTTGAAAAGTCTCTTGAAATGGTAAGTTATGTTCTCCAAAAAAAGCATTGAAATGGTTATATAGACACCTTTTGAGATCTCCTGAAGATTTGAGAATCGAACTGTCATTTTGAGTGATGTATGATAGTGTGGAAGATCTCTTCTTTTCTTTAACTGTCTTGAAGAAGAACTTTGTACATTTATCAGCTTCTTTTAGCCAGGTCAGACCTGCTTTACATTTGTTTTCGGCTACCTTGACCTCTTCTAATGTCTTTATATGTTCTATTATCCTTTTCTCCTCCGTCCCATCATTGCAGCCCAATGCTCTAAGTGAGAGAAGTTGGCCATAAAGGGAATCCAGTTCTTCCCTTTCTTTTTGCACTTTAGCCCTACCCCAGCTTTTAGCATAATTTTTAATATTTGAAAGAGCTGTTATCATGGTTTCCATACCAATTCCCATTCTAAAAGCCGATTGCCATATGCTTTTGCAGGACTCCACAAAATCTGGGTCTTTCAAATATCTGGTATTTAATTTGAATACTGTTTTAGAAGTTCTAAACTGACACTTCTTAGTAGATATCACTTGTGGATTATGATCGGAGATAGCATTCTTTAATTGATTGGACCTTTGAAGGTTTGGGAGGATGGAGAAAGCCACGTCATTCATGTAGCATCTATCGTGCCTTGCATACGTCCTCCCTGCTCCAAGGCATCCATTACACCATGTAAATCCCTTATCTCCCTCCAGCTCCATAAAACCCATATCCTCTACCAATTTACATCACTGAAGCTTCTCAAACCCATGTACAATTTCTGACGATGCCCCTTGTCTATCCTCGGCCGCCTCCACCATATTGAAATCCCCTGTCATTAGCCAAGCTACCTGACTTCCAAAGCCTTTCAATCTATGTCTGAGAGTGGCCCATAAAGCACCTCTGCCCCTGGGGTTGTTGTGGGCGTAAATATTCACCAGACCCCATATTCTACCTTCTTGTTGCCATAGAATTATAGCCCACCTACCGAACCTGTCTACCTGTAAATCACATACTTTTACATCCTTCTTCCAGGCGATCAAAGTGCCTGCACTAGAGGTTTCTTTTACTGCAGCAATGCCCACATATTCTTTACCTATTGTGTTGAACAATTCGTGTATCTCCCCCTGTTTACATTTATGCTCCTGCAGGCATATAATGTCTGGATTTATTTCCTTGATTGCATTTGATAATCTGCTTTTCTTGTATTCCGAGGATTTTACTCCCCTGATATTCCAGCTAAGGATTTTATAATTCATGGGGAGATGTTTGGAGACCCTTTCTTCCTTTTCATGTTACCCGTCCCATCTGTGTCTATTGCTTCTGTCTTTTTATTTTTTTTCCCTGTTACACTGGGCAGGTCTTCGTCCTCCCCATTCTCCTCTTCCATTGCAAGGTCTGTCCATCGGTTTTTGTGTGATGGGAGGGCACTCTCTATAGCAACCAACTCTCCCCATCCTACAATATCTCCTCGATTTCCTTTTGCCTTGTCTGGCAATGCCTCCTCTGAAATCATTACTTTTTAATGTAATTGAGAGAAAGGGTTGTTTACCTCAGAGACAATATGAGTGCTGAGAGACACTTGGGGAGGGGACTTTGGACGAGGCCCTCCATTCTTTCAAGCAATATTTCTGGTTCTTCCTTTTTGCCTGGCCCCTCCCACTTCCCAAGTTTGACCATCTGTTTTTGACAAGCCCTCAATAGTTGTGGAGATGATAGACTCCGATGTAGGTCCCTTGGTTGGCGATGCTGCATTGCTAGTGTTAGGGGTTTCCGCTCCCCGGCTTGGAGCACATTGCTAGTGTTAGGGGTTTCCGCTCCCCGGCTTGAGCTTGGACGGCATTTTCCATAAAAATCACTGTGCATTAGATTCCCTCAACTGCCGTATTCTGCCATTTTTCTCTTATGCATCACCTTCATGCAAGTCTTTTAGGATGCTAGAGCCTGCTACCCAATGAAGCAATGAAGCTAGACCTTAATTAAATAAATAGCACAATAATCAAATTTATCTAATTATAAACAGTGTATGGAAGCTTTATATTATGTGTGCTTGGCCTTATAGATCCGTGGATTTAAAGGAACTCGATGTTTGTTTTTGAGTTTATGGGCCAACCATGTTTGAAGCACGCTTGAACTATTTACGCCTTCTTCATGTATAGTCATATTTCGTGAAGGATATCCGTGTATTAAGAGGATAACTTCAATTAAAACTATAAGCACTTGGTAAGGCTTCATCTTCACTTGTTCTTTGTTTTGCTTTGCGATGAAAATGGATGAAGATGTTGCGTCCCGTCCCAAGTACTAAAGATGCACATCTCCATTATTTTTGTTGGCTGATGAGTCTAATATTGTGAATAATTATGGACATTGCAACGCATAAATGACATGATTAAGCAGAAGTTGGTGCATATGGCCCAAAAAGCTTGGTCAATTGTGAAGCTTATCTGACCGAGCACAAAAAGAAGCATAATGTACAAAAGGTCAATTTCATTATCTCTACTTTATGTTTTATTTTATCCAACTCAAGGCATGTAGAAAACAATATTTCCTGAGTTGTAAAAAGTTCCCAAGCACTCCAAAGCTTTTTCGGTTCATGTATTGAAAGCGGGTTTGATGGCTAATAGATATGATTCCACATCTAAAGTATATCTTTAGGGTGCATCTATAACAGTTGGATTGCAAGTTGCCACTTCAAATAGGAAGATAGCTTACATTTAAAGTTATCTTATTTTGGTGCTCCATAGATCGGGATCTCAAAGTCCTTTTTTTTTGGGAGGAGGGGGGATAAAAATAGACTTTATTTACTTTAAAGGAATGGTACAAAGCCACTTGGCGCGGGTGTAATCATCTGCAAACCGAGATGAGGATAGCTACATGGCTCCTTCTTGCACTATTCCCTTGTACTTCCTAGTGTAAGCTTAGGTAGGTTCCCCATATTTCGACCTTTACTTCTTCTTCACCCTCGAAGGCTAGCCTGAATTTTTCAGCCTTTCAAGTACTATATGTAGAAGCTGATGTGATGATATGTCTTTTTGATTTTCTTCGAAGACGAAGGCGTTTCTCCTTTTCCATATTAACCAGATTGTCCAGGCCCTAGCTATATGAAAGGCCACCTTCTTCATGGTGCACCATTCTAGGGGAAGGATTCCCAACAACAGTTCCTTGGTACCAAACGGGTATTCAAAGCTATCCAGACTCCATGCCCATACTACTTGCAGCTTCTCACATTCCACCAGACAATGTTCTATGGATTCCTGTTCGGCCTCCCACAAGGGGCATACTGGGCTGACGTTATTGTCCCATTTTGAGATTAGTTGATTGACCCTTGGAACCCTGTGTATCACTTGCCAGAGGAAAGCATTTATCCGAGGGGGAAGATATTTCTGCCACGCATCTCTCCAGATGTTTTTGAGGTTTTCCTCCGTGATTACTAGTTTCCATTTGGTAGGTATTGGAAGTAAACCCTTAGTCCTCAAGCTTCGTAGAATTTGATTTCACAAACTTGTTTGGCAAAATCGCGGGGTGCAAAACCCAAGGATTTTGATCTCCTGTAGTTATAGTGTTTGGAAGTACTGTGGCCACACATTCCCATATTATTTTGTCTGCGTCCTTTAAGGAAAAACGTACCTGAAATTCTGCCCAACTGACTAATTGCTCTCCCATGTACCATTGAGCACAAGAATCTATTCCACAATTTTTCCACCTCTTTACGATTCTTGCATCAGCCACCATACCTAAGGGGCCCCGTTTGTTGTCGCGAACCACCGGGTACCCACCATGGAGGGGAAGTCTCGCTTCAATTTGTTGATGTCAAGCGTAAAATAGTTTTTATGATTTTCCAAGCCGAAATTAATCCCTTCAGAATGGAGAAGCTTCTAGATGGCTTAATATAAAAAAGAGTGACCATGGGAGTGAGACTTTGACGGAGGGCTTACTATGCTTACATGATGCTAATAGAGCATGGTTGATGAGGTGCATACCGGAGACTTCACCTCTTTTGCGTAGGATCTTCCATATGAATTTGGCTATTAATACTTTGCTCTGTAATGATATGTCAACCATACCAATTCCGCCTTCTGTCTTATCTCTCTTGCACTTCCACCAAGCGATTTTGACCACTGCCCCTTCTTCATTCCCTCCCCAGACAAAGTTGCGGATCAGCCCTTCTAATTCTTGTGCCTTCTCCTTTGGGGCTAAGATTGCTGACGTGTAGACATGAGTATTGCTTAACACATGTTTTGCAACTGTAATCCGACCTGCAAGTGATAGCTTTGCCACCTTCCACCAATTTAAGTGTTTTTGAAGGCCTAGTAGTATTTCGTCCCATATTTGTGCCTTAGCAATATTGATGCCCACTGGAACACCTAATAGGTTGGAATGCTCACCCTCTGGAATTATTTTCCATGGTAGAATTGTCAGGCATGTGGGATGTGGTTCTTCCAAAGGCCACTGTACTGCGCATTTATTCCAATTTATGAGACATCCTGAAGCTATTGAGAAAGACGCTAGTAATTTGCCTGCACATGACATGTTCTCTTTCTCTGCCTCTATAAATAGGAATGTGTCGTCTGCATATTGGTTACATATTTGTTGAGAGCCATCCAACATTTCTAGTCCCTGAATCATACCGTCTTCCGAGGCTTGCCCCAATATTTGTGAAAGTGCTTCTGCTGCAATATTGAAGAGGAATGGGGCTAAGGGGCATCCTTGCCTGATGCCCCTTTTTATGTCAAATATTGGAGAGGGTTCCCCTTGGAATAGGACTGAAGCTCGAGCAGATCGCAGAAGTTTCATGACCCCTTCTGTAAAAATTTTTCCACAACCCAGCTTGAGCATCATTTTATGCAGAAAACTCCATCTGATACTATCATAAGCTTTGGTAAAGTCTAGCTTTAGGTAGGCCACCTTTTGTCTTGTTTTTCTAGCCCAGTACAAACCTTCGAATGCTGCTGCGACATTGCTCAGGATACTCCTGCCTGGTAGAAAACCCGATTGGGCTTGTGAGATGCCTTCAGCTAGAATTGGCTTGATCTTCTCTGCCATAGCCTTTGCTATGATTTTATAGAATGCAGACAAAAGTGTGATGGGCCTCCAATCATTGATTGTGCTTGGCTCCTTACTCTTGGGAACCAAGCAAATACATCCCGTGTTCAATCTTGGATTTAGATTTTCAGCTTGCATAAAGTCTGTGTATGTAGAGAAGATATCATCCTTAACCCATTCCCAATTGCATTGATAGAATTCTGTGGGAATTCCATCCATACCCTATTATTTATTTTTAGCCAAGAAAAAGGTGGCCTTTTGAAGGTCCTCTATAGAGAGGGAAGACTTAAAATATCTTGTTTGGCTAGAGTTCATTATAGGTGAGACTTTTGAAACCACCAGCTCTTCAAAAGTCTCTTGAAATGGTAAGTTATGTTCTCCAAAAAAAGCATTGAAATGGTTATATAGACACCTTTTGAGATCTCCTCAAGATTTGAGAATCGAACCGTCATTTTGAGTGATGTATGATAGTGTGGAAGATCTCTTCTTTTTCTTTAACTGCCTTGAAGAAGAACTTTGTGCATTTATCGGCTTCTTTTAGCCGTCGGACCCTTTTACATTTGTTTTCGGCTACCTTGACCTCTTCTAATGTCTTTATATGTTCTATTATCCTTTTCTCCTCCGTCCCATCATTGCAGCCCAATGCTCTAAGTGAGAGAAGTTGGCCATAAAGGAATCCAGTTCTTCCCTTTCTTTTTGCACTTTTAGCCCTACCCGGCTTTTTAGCATAATTTTTTAATATTTGAAAGAGCTGTTATCATGGTTTCCATACCAATTCCCATTCTAAAAGCCGATTGCCATATGCTTTTGCAGGACTCCACAAAAATCGGGTCTTTCAAATATCTAGTATTTAATTTGAATCTTGTTTTAGAAGTTCTAAACCGACACTTCTTAGTAGATATCACTTGTGGATTATGATCGAGATAGCATTCTTTAATTGATTGGACCTTTGAAGGTTTGGGAGGATGGAGAAAGCCACGCCATTCATGTAGCATCTATCGTGCCTTGCATACGCCCTCCCTCGCTCCAAGGCATCCATTACACCATGTAAATCCCTTTATCTCCCTCCAGCTCCATAAAACCCATATCCTCTACCAATTTACATCACTGAAGCTTCTCAAACCCATGTACAATTTCGACGATGCCCCTTGTCTATCCTCGGGCCGCCTCCACCATATTGAAATCCCCGTCATTAGCCAAGCTACCCGACTTCCAAAGCCTTTCAATCTATGTCCGAGAGTGGCCCATAAAGCACCTCTCGCCTCGGGGTTGTTGTGGGCGTAAATATTCACCGGACCCCATATTCTACCTTCTTGTTGCCATAGAATTATAGCCCACCTACCGAACCTGTCTACCTGTAATCACATACTTTTACATCCTTCTTCCAGGCGATCAAAGTGCCTGCACTAGAGGTTTCTTTTACTGCAGCAATGCCCACATATTCTTTACCTATTGTGTTGAACAATTCGTGTATCTCCCCACTGTTTACATTTATGCTCCCCGCGGCATATAACGTCCGGATTTATTTCCTTGATTGCATTTGATAATCTGCTTTTCTTGTATTCAGAGGATTTTACTCCCCGATATTCCAAAATAAGGATTTTATAATTCATGGGGAGATGTTTGGAGACCCTTTCTTCCTTTTTTCATGTTACCCGTCCCATCTGTGTCTATTGCTTCATCTTTTTATTTTTTTTCCCTGTTACACTGGGCAGGTCTTCGTCCTCCCCATTCTCCTCTTTCATTGCAAGGTCTGTCCATCGGTTTTTGTGTGATGGGAGGGCACTCTCTATAGCAACCAACTCTCCCCATCCTACAATATCTCCTCGATTTCCTTTTGCCTTGTCCGCAATGCCTCCTCCTGAAATCATTACTTTTAAATGTACCGAGAGAAAGGGTTGTTTACCTCGGGAGACAATATGAGTCTTTGAGAGACACTTGGGGAGGGGACTTTGGACGAGGCCCTCCATTCTTTCAAGCAATATTTCTGGTTCTTCCTTTTTGCCTGGCCCCTCCCACTTCCCAAGTTTGACCATCTGTTTTTGACAAGCCCTCAATAGTCGTGGAGATGATAGACTCCGATGTAGGTCCCTTGGTTGGCGATGCCGCATTGCTAGTGTTAGGGGTTTCCGCTCCCCGGCTTGGAGCACATTGCTAGTGTTAGGGGTTTCCGCTCCCCGGCTTGAGCTTGGACGACATTTTCCATAAAAATCACTGTGCATTAGATTCCCTCAACTGCCGTATTCTGCCATTTTTCTCTTATGCATCACCTTCATGCAAGTCTTTTAGGATGCTAGAGCCTGTTACCCAATGAAGCAATGAAGCTAGACCTTAATTAAATAAATAGCACAATAATCAAATTTATCTAATTATAAAACAAGTATGGAGGCTTTATATTATGTGTGCTTGGCCTTATAGATCCGAGGATTTAAAGGAACTCGATGTCGCTTTTTTGGAGTTTATGGGCCAACCATGTTTGAAGTACGCTTTGAACTATTTACGTCTTCTTCATGTATAGTCATATTTCGTGAAGGATATCCGTGTATTAAGAGGATAACTTCAATTAAAACTATAAGCACTTGGTAAGGCTGCATCTTCACTTGTTTCTTCGCTTGCTTTGCGATGAAAAAATGGATGAAGATGTTGCGGTGTCCCGTCCCAAGTACTAAAGATGCACATCTCCATTATTTTTTGTTGGCTGATGAGTCTAATATTGTGAATAATTATGGACATTGCAACGCATAAATGTGATTAGGAGTAGTTGGTGCATATGGCCCAAAAGCTTGGTCAATTGTGAAGCTTATCTGACCGAGCACAAAAAGAAGCATAATGTACAAAAGGTCAATTTCATTATCTCTACTTTATGTTTTATTTTATCCAACTCAAGGCATGTAGAAAACAATATTTCCCGAGTTGTAAAAGTTCCCCATACTCCAAAGCTTTTTTTGTTCATGTATTGAAAGCTGGTTTGATGGCTAATAGATATGATTCCACATCTAAAGTATACTGCGGGTGCATCTATAACAGTTGGATTGCAAGTTGCCACTTCAAATAGGAAGATAGCTTACATTTAAAGTTATCTTATTTTGGTGCTCCATAGATCAGATCTCAGCAGTCCTTTTTTTTTGGGGGGGAGGAGGGGGGGATAAAAAATAGACTTTATTTACTTTAAAGGAATGGTACAAAGCCACTTGGCAGGGGTGTAATCATCTGCAAAACTGAGATGAGGATAGCTACATGGCTCCTTCTTGCACTATTCCCTTGTACTTTCTAGTGTAAGCTTAGGTAGATTCCCCATATTTCGACCTTTACTTCTTCTTCACCCTCGAAGGCTAGCCTGAATTTTTCAGCCTTTCAAGTACTATATGTAGAAGCTGATGTGATGATATGTCTTTTTGATTTTCTTCGAAGACCAAGGCGTTTCTCCTTTTCCATATTAACCAGATTGTCCAGGCCCTAGCTATATGAAAGGCCACCTTCTTCATGGTGCACCATTCTAGGGGAAGGATTCCCAACAACAGTTCCTTGGTACCAAACGGGTATTCAAAGCTATCCAGACTCCATGCCCATACTACTTGCAGCTTCTTACATTCCACCAGACAATGTTCTATGGATTCCTGTTCGGCCTCCCACAAGGGGCATACTGGGCTGACGTTATTGTCCCATTTTGAGATTAGTTGATTGACCCTTGGAACCCTGTGTATCACTTGCCAGAGGAAAGCATTTATCCGAGGGGGAAGATATTTCTGCCACGCATCTCTCCAGATGTTTTTGAGGTTTTCCTCCGTGATTACTAGTTCCCATTTGGTAGGTATTGGAAGTAAACCCTTAGTCCTCAAGCTTCTGTAACTTGATTTCACAAACTTGTTTGGCAAAATCGCGGGGTGCAAAACCCAAGGATTTTGATCTCCTGTAGTTATAGTGTTTGGAAGTACTGCGGGCCACACATTCCCATATTATTTTGTCTCAAGGCCTTTAAGGAAAAAACGCATACTGAAATTTCTGCCCAACTCGACTAATTGCTCTTCCATGTACCATTGAGCACAAGAATCTATTCCACAATTTTTCCACCTCTTTACGATTCTTGCATCAGCCACCATACCTAAGGGGCCCTGTTTGTTGTGCAGAACCACTGGTACCCACCATGGAGGGGAAGTCTCTGCTTCGAATTTGTTGATGTCAAGCGTAAATAGTTTTTTTTATGATTTTCCAAGCCGAAATTAATCCCTTCAGGAATGGAGAAGCTTCTCTACATGGCTTAATATCAAAAAAGAGTGACCATGGGAGTGAGACTTTGACGGAGGGCTTACTATGCTTACATGATGCTAATAGAGCCTGGTTGATGAGGTGCATACCTGGAGACTTCACCTCTTTCTGTAGGATCTTCCATATGAATTTGGCTATTAATACTTTGCTCTGTAATGATATGTCAACCATACCAATTCCGCTTACTGCCTTATATCTCTTGCACTTCCACCAAGCGATTTTGACCACGCCCTTCTTCATTCCCTCCCCAGACAAAGTTGCGGATCAGCCCTTCTAATTCTTGTGCCTTCTCCTTTGGGGCTAAGATTGCTGACGTGTAGACATGAGTATTGCTTAACACATGTTTTGCAACTGTAATCTGACCTGCAAGTGATAGCTTTGCCACCTTCCACCAATTTAAGTGTTTTTGAAGGCCTAGTAGTATTTCGTCCCATATTTGTGCCTTAGCAATATTGATGCCCACTGGAACACCTAATAGGTTGGAATGCTCACCCTCTGGAATTATTTTCCATGGTAGAATTGTCAGGCATGTGGGATGTGGTTCTTCCAAAGGCCACTGTACTGCGCATTTATTCCAATTTATGAGACATCCTGAAGCTATTGAGAAAGACGCTAGTAATTTGCCTGCACATGACATGTTCTCTTTCTCCATTCTATAAATAGGAATGTGTCGCCCTGCGATATTGGTTACATATTTGTTGAGAGCCATCCAACATTTCTAGTCCCCTGAATCATACCGTCTTCCTCGAGGCTTGCCCCAATATTTGTGAAAGTGCTTCTGGCGCAATATTGAAGAGGAATGGGGCTAAGGGGCATCCTTGCCTGATGCCCCTTTTATGTCAAATATTGGAGAGGGTTCCCCTTGGAATAGGATCAAGCTCGAGCGATCGCCGAAGTTTCATGACCCCTTCTGTAAAAATTTTTCCACAACCCAGCTTGAGCATCATTTTATGCAGAAAACTCCATCTGATACTATCATAAGCTTTGGTAAAGTCTAGCTTTAGGTAGGCCACCTTTTGTCTTGTTTTTCTAGCCCCAAGATAAACCTTCAATGCCGCCGCGACATTGCTCAGATACTCCCTCGCCTCGTAGAAAACCCGATTGGGCTTGTGAGATGCCTTCAGCTAGAATTGGCTTGATCTTCTCTGCCATAGCCTTTGCTATGATTTTATAGAATGCAGACAAAAGTGTGATGGGCCTCCAATCATTGATTGTGCTTGGCTCCTTACTCTTGGGAACCAAGCAAATACATCCCGTGTTCAATCTTGGATTTAGATTTTCAGCTTGCATAAAGTCTGTGTATGTAGAGAAGATATCATCCTTAACCCATTCCCAATTGCATTGATAGAATTCTGTGGGAATTCCATCCATACCCGGACATTTATTTTTAGCCAGTAAAAAGGTGGCCTTTTGAAGGTCCTCTATAGAGAGGGGAAGACTTAAAATATCTTGCTGGCTAGAGTTCATTATAGGTGAGACTTTTGAAACCACCAGCTCTTCGAAAGTCTCTTGAAATGGTAAGTTATGTTCTCCAAAAAAAGCATTGAAATGGTTATATAGACACCTTTTGAGATCTCCTGAAGATTTGAGAATCGAACCGTCATTTTGAGTGATGTATGATAGTGTGGAAGATCTCTTCTTTTCTTTAACTGTCTTGAAGAAGAACTTTGTGCATTTATCAGCTTCTTTTAGCCAGGTCAGACCTGCTTTACATTTGTTTTCGGCTACCTTGACCTCTTCTAATGTCTTTATATGTTCTATTATCCTTTTCTCCTCCGTCCCATCATTGCAGCCCAATGCTCTAAGTGAGAGAAGTTGGCCATAAAGGGAATCCAGTTCTTCCCTTTCTTTTTGCACTTTAGCCCTACCCCAGCTTTTAGCATAATTTTTAATATTTGAAAGAGTCAAGTTATCATGGTTTCCATACCAATTCCCATTCTAAAAGCCGACATATGCTTTTGCAGACTCCACAAAATCTGGGTCTTTCAAATATCCGGTATTTAATTTGAATACTGTTTTAGAAGTTCTAAACTGACACTTCTTAGTAGATATCACTTGTGGATTATGATCGGAGATAGCATTCTTTTAATTGATTGGACCTTTGAAGGTTTGGGAGGATGGAGAAAGCCACGCCATTCATGTAGCATCTATCGTGCCTTGCATACGCCCTCCCCCCTCCCAAGGCATCCATTACACCATGTAAATCCCTTTATCTCCCTCCAGCTCCATAAAACCCATATCCTCTACCAATTTACATCAATGGAAGCTTCTCAAACCCATGTACAATTTCTCGACGATGCCCCTTGTCTATCCTCGGCCGCCTCCACCATATTGAAATCCCCCCCATTAGCCAAGCTACCTCACTTCCAAAGCCTTTCAATCTATGTCCGAGAGTGGCCCATAAAGCACCTCTCCTGCCCTGGGTTGTTGTGGGCGTAAATATTCACTGCACCCCATATTCTACCTTCTTGTTGCCATAGAATTATAGCCCACCTACCAACCCTCGCTTCACCAGAAATCACATACTTTTACATCCTTCTTCCAGGTGATCAAAGTGCCCGCGACTAGAGGTTTCTTTTTATCAAGCAAAGAATGCCCACATATTCTTTACCTATTGTGTTGAACAATTCGTGTATCTCCCCACCTTTGCATTTATGCTCCTGCGCAGTATATAACGCCTCGGATTTATTTCCTTGATTGCATTTGATAATCTGCTTTTCTTGTATTCCGAGGATTTTACTCCCCTGATATTCCAGCTAAGGATTTTATAATTCATGGGGAGATGTTTGGAGACCCTTTCTTCCTTTTCATGTTACCCGTCCCATCTGTGTCTATTGCTTCTGTCTTTTTATTTTTTTTCCCTGTTACACTGGGCAGGTCTTCGTCCTCCCCATTCTCCTCTTTCATTGCAAGGTCTGTCCATCGGTTTTTGTGTGATGGGAGGGCACTCTCTATAGCAACCAACTCTCCCCATCCTACAATATCTCCTCGATTTCCTTTTGCCTTGTCTGGCAATGCCTCCTCTGAAATCATTACTTCTTTAATGTACTGAGAGAAAGGGTTGTTTACCTCAGAGACAATATGAGTGCTGAGAGACACTTGGGGAGGGGACTTTGGACGAGGCCCTCCATTCTTTCAAGCAATATTTCTGGTTCTTCCTTTTTGCCTGGCCCCTCCCACTTCCCAAGTTTGACCATCTGTTTTTGACAAGCCCTCAATAGTTGTGGAGATGATAGACTCCGATGTAGGTCCCTTGGTTGGCGATGCCGCATTGCTAGTGTTAGGGGTTTCCGCTCCCCGGCTTGGAGCACATTGCTAGTGTTAGGGGTTTCCGCTCCCCGGCTTGAGCTTGGACGACATTTTCCATAAAAATCACTGTGCATTAGATTCCCTCAACTGCCAGATTCTACGCCATTTTTCTCTTATGCATCACCTTCATGCAAGTCTTTTAGGATGCTAGAGCACATTACCCAATGAAGCAATGAAGCTAGACCTTAATTAAATAAATAGCACAATAATCAAATTTATCTAATTATAAACAGTGTATGGAGGCTTTATATTATGTGTGCTTGGCCTTATAGATCCAGGGATTTAAAGGAACTCTGATGCTGTTTTTTGGAGTTTATGGGCCAACCATGTTTGAAGTACGCTTTGAACTATTTACGCCTTCTTCATGTATAGTCATATTTCGTGAAGGATATCCGTGTATTAAGAGGATAACTTCAATTAAAACTATAAGCACTTGGTAAGGCTTCATCTTCACTTTTGTCGCTTTGCTTTTAAGTGCATCTAAAATGGATGAAGATGTTGCGTGTCCCCGTCCCAAGTACTAAAGATGCACATCTCCATTATTTTTTTGTTGGCTGATGAGTCTAATATTGTGAATAATTATGGACATTGCAACGCATAAATGATTAAGCGAGTTGGTGCATATGGCCCAAAAGCTTGGTCAATTGTGAAGCTTATCGGACCGAGCACAAAAAGAAGCATAATGTACAAAAGGTCAATTTCATTATCTCTACTTTATGTTTTATTTTATCCAACTCAAGGCATGTAGAAAACAATATTTCCCCGAGTTGTAAAAAGTTCCCGTTACTCCAAAGCTTTACGGTTCATGTATTGAAAGCGGGGTTGATGGCTAATAGATATGATTCCACATCTAAAGTATAACAAGGGTGCATCTATAACAGCTTGGATTGCAAGTTGCCACTTCAAATAGGAAGATAGCTTACATTTAAAGTTATCTTATTTTGGTGCTCCATAGATCGATCTCGGCCGAGTCCTTTTTTTGGGGGAGGGATAAAAAATAGACTTTATTTACTTTAAAGGAATGAACAAGGTTGCAAATAAAACGGAGCTTCTTGAGAACTCCCGTTTCAAAGATTCCCTTAAAAAAAACACCATGCTCTTAAAATTGGCCTTTTTTGGATAAACTTGAGAATTTCAGAAGGTTCAAATTTTTTTCCCCCTCATTTTGGCCCCTCATTAAGTGACAAGTTTGTTTTTTGCAAAGAAACGCCCTTGAAAATGGCAAAATGTAGACACGAATACATAATCTCTGAAAGTGAGATATCAAAAACATCAAAATTGAGAAGAAAAAATAATTATTATTTCCTTTTTTTTTTTCAGTACATCAATTAGGTACCCTCAAAATTTGGTGTGTATCCGAACAATACGCTTGTCGACGCTGCAACCGGTATCTCGTCCCAAGTCTTCACGCTTTAGTTGTTCCATCAAACATGTTTGACGCTCTCTTTGGTGAATAAAAAATAAGAGAATAAACAAGTAAATAATTGAACACTAGAACACATAAAACAAAAATGTAGAAACAAAAGTGTGATTCGGAATACACTTTTGCTTTTCTAAAATCAAACGTGTATTCCGTAATACACTTTGGATTTTCGAGGGAAAGCAAAAGTGTATTCCGAATACACTTTGATTTGAGAAAGCAAAAGTGTATTCGAATACACTTTTGCTTTCTCGAGAAAGCAAATGTGTATTCGAATACACCTTTGCTTTATAAGAAATCACTTTTACAAACCACTTTACAGCCTAAAATTGTCTTGCCTACCATTTTGTCATTCTACTCATCTAGTAAAACTTTCAAAAAGTAGTTGCCACATAACCCATGCTTGTCCTAGTGGTAAGTATGCATGGTTTGGCGGGCATAGCCCGTGGTTCAATATAAGATGCTTGCAAAGTGAGGAGATCCCGATGTTTTTGAGATGGGTTTAATTCTCATTACATGGCTTTACTATTTGTTATATAAAATGCAATTGGTAGAAAGATAACCACCATAATTGATGGTGCGAGTCTTTAGATCCAAATGATCTACTTGTTTGATGGTGCGAGGATCTTTAGATCCAAATGATCTACTTGCATGAACTCCATGTAGGCTGATACTTTCTTCCAATCATTTCCAAAAGTCTTCAATATATATTCAAGTGGTTTTCCGCCCATCCCATGAGAACTTGTGGTTCAAAAGTGGCAACACTAAGCATCAAGCCAAGCATAATAGGCGATTATAACAATTAACTCATTGAAAATTATCTACCCTAATAAATCTGCTGCATCAAGATGGGTTTATAATCTCCCCAAATTATTGCCACAGTTTACTACATGTCAAATCAATTTTCTTTGTATAATTGCATAACAAAAAAAGAAAACAATTAGCCTAATTGTCATTGCTTGCAGCAAGGGCAGACTTTTACATAAATGCTGAAATGTCTTTGTGCAGTAGCATATACATTAGCTGTAACCTAAAGATACTTTGAGGACAAATAGAAAATACTTTCTGCAAATAAAAATAACTAGCATTCAGAATACTTATAATAAATAGCATTCAGAATACTTTCTGCAAGTACTTTCAATAAATAGCACTCAGAATAGTTGAGGACAAATAGAAGATACTTTCTACAAATACTTGCTTTTAATTTGTCCTGGCATGTAGAGCTTAAAGAATTTGAGAAAAGGGACTTCTTAAGCTAAGCCATGATTGCCAACAAGAAGAAATAGAAGGTGCTCTCATTCTCCATCACCAAATCCTTGCTATGTATGCTACAAGTGTTGATGGATAAACTGAAAACCAAAATTCAACATAATTCATAATATGAGCACAAACAGAATATGCTTTGATTTTGCTGGTGCAAAAATTTGCTGTTTGTCCTGGTTTCCAGAGTAAAAGGACTTTTACAAAGATCAGTGGAGCAAATAACTGCTTGGTAACCAGGCAAAGCTAAAGAACAAGTCTTCCTTCCCACTGCGCAAACCACTTTACAGTCTGCATCTAAACAAACATTCAAGCAAGAAGGAATGCGACTTCTGCCAGTCTGGTCATTTCTAAGCTCTATTTGCTGCAAAACTTTGTACGAAAACACAGAGCATCGCCCAAGCAAAGGGGTTTTGCAAATTTGACAATCTTTTACACACATTGATTCTGGGATTAAGATGCAGCTGCCATATTTGAATCAACGCCTTACCAGATTTCTCTTATTTCTGTGGCATTCTTCTCAGGTAAATCAAGATGCATCATCTTAGGTCTCGAGATTTATTTGCCACGGAAGCAAACCGCATTTGGTCGGCTATTCCAAATAAAGCTCGTCTCAAATATTTGGATCAAGGAATTTACCTCGTTTGAAGAATCTGCTCCAACATCCATCCGCTTCCTGCGATTCTTTTCAACTCAGGTCGGACCATCGATAAAAAACGACTTTGAGTGGCATCGTCTTGGTAAAGCCATCACCTTGCCTTGGTAAAAGCCATCACATGAAAACCGTGAAAAACCCCATCCGCCACAAAACCGCGAAAAGCCATCGCCTTGCTAAACCGTCTTTGAGTGGCATCGTCCCCAACAAAGAAATGAACAAAAAGCCTTCCGTGAGTCTTTTTAGGCTCTGCATATGGAAAAAGAACTCCATGGCCTGCGTGGACAAGCCCATCACAAAATGGGCCCACAAGCTCGGATGAACCCAAGGAAAACCTCCTTTCCGATCAACACAAGCCGATAAAGCCCCGTGATGGGTTATCCCCTGTAAGAAAAACCTTTGTAAAAGCCAAAAAAACCGAAATGCTCCTACGCTAAGTCCCCGTGAGAAAGATCGCCCAAAAAAACAAAAATGCCAGGTCTCTCTCAAAACCAAAACGTATTCCGGAATACAAAGTGTATTCCAGAATAAGATTCCCGCTATCATTTGGAACCAAGATCCTGTATCCCTGGTCCCCACAAGAAAAAAAAAATCCTTTTATTTATTTATACCAAGGTCATGTATCCCTACAAAACAAACAAACAAAAACCCAAGGTCATTGAAATAAATTGAAAATGACCTAGTTAATGTTGTTTTGTTTTTTCGTTGGCTATGTTATAATAGGATGTGTATTCTAGAATGCAAAAATGGTTGGATATTTTTTTTCCGAGAATGGTTTCCTATTCGAGAATAATAAAAGTGTATTCCGGAATACACTTTTCTTATTTTTTAATAGCAAAAGTGTATTCCGGAATACACTTTTGTTATTCTCGAATAGCAAAAGGGTATTCCGGAATGCAATTTTGGTACTTTGAAATACTATAGCGCTAAAAAATGACTCATTGTGACCTAAAAGTACCTCTTTCGGAATACACTCCAAGCTAACAAAATGTTGTGAAGGATGTACACTGTACCTTTTCCGCTTACCTATTTATGATATCTCTACATGATCCAGAATACAACCTCGAATAGAGTTGCGTGCACCGGTTCTCGGGCGACTAGAGTTAAGAAACCAGAATACACAAGTGAGGGTCTGGTCTAGTGTATTTTGGAATAGATTTAAGTTTTCTTTTGCCTTCATTAACTTGAAAGCCTTCATCTTTTAATTGTTCTTGTATTCTTGAATAGCAAATGTACAACAGTCGAGTAAGTTGCTAACATCTCCCTAATGTTTTGCAGTTGTTAAAGATGGGTAACTACGTTTTGTGAATAAACTTCCACCACCTTTTGTTGTGATGAAGATTGCAGAAATGAATATGATAATGTGCTGGAACCCTCTCTCATCACTCCACACACTTTTGCACATAGCTGAGTCTTAAGAAAAGACTGTAAATTTTGAATGTCAATATGAAGATTTTATCTTCAATTTTGGAAAAACCTACAATTTCCGTTACAGACTTTACTTCAATTTTCAGTTAAAAAGTTATATTCTCTTAAATTAATGGTTTTCTCAGAGAAACACACTTCAGTGGAAATTCTAACCTGTTAGGAAAAGTGTCACTTTGACATAGTCACTTTTCTTTTTGCACAAAAAAATGAGTGATTTTTGGGTGGTCAAAATGCAATTTTAAGACAAATTTTTTTTTTATACCTCATTTTAGCTCTTTTTTTGAAAAAAAAAATGGGAATCTTTGAGGAATATTCCTTTTGCTCCCGTTTCAATGAAATTCTCCCGTTTCTATTGCAACTCTGTTTATGGTACAAAGCCACTTGGCAGGGGTGTAATCATCTGCAAAACTGAGATGAGGATAGCTACATGGCTCCTTCTTGCACTATTCCCTTGTACTTCCTAGTGTAAGCTTAGGTAGGTTCCCCATATTTCGACCTTTACTTCTTCTTCACCCTCGAAGGCTAGCCTGAATTTTTCACCTTTTCAAGTACTATATGTAGAAGTCGTGATGTGATGATATGTCTTTTTGATTTTCTTCAAGACCAAAGGCGGTTCTCCTTTTCCATATTAACCCAGATTGTCCGTGCCCTAGCTATATGAAAGGCCACCTTCTTCATGGTGCACCATTCTAGGGAAGGATTCCCAACAACAGTTCCTTGGTACCAAACGGTATTCAAAGCTATCCGGACTCCATGCCCATACTACTTGCGGCTTCACATTCCACCGCACAATGTTCTATGGATTCCTGCTCTCCCCCACAAGGGGCATCTTGGGCTGACGTTATTGTCCCATTTTGAGATTAGTTGATTGACCCTTGGAACCCTGTGGTATCACTTGCGGAGGGAAAGCATTTATCCCGAGGGGAAGATATTTCTCCCGATCTCTCCTCAGATTTTTGAGGTTTTCCTCCGTGATTACTAGTTCCCATTTGGTAGGTATTGGAAGTAAACCCTTAGTCCTCAAGCTTCTGTAACTTGATTTCACAAACTTGTTTGGCAAAATCGCGGGGTGCAAAACCCAAGGATTTTGATCTCCTGTAGTTATAGTGTTTGGAAGTACTGTGGCCACACATTCCCATATTATGTTGTCTGCGTCCTTTAAGGAAAAACGTACCTGAAATTCTGCCCAACTGACTAATTGCTCTCCCATGTACCATTGAGCACAAGAATCTATTCCACAATTTTTCCACCTCTTTACGATTCTTGCATCAGCCACCATACCTAAGGGGCCCCTTTGTTGTCTGTGTGAACCACTGGTACCCACCATGGAGGGGAAGTCTTTGCTTCGAATTTGTTGATGTCAAGCGTAAATAGTTTTTTTATGATTTTCCAAGCCGAAATTAATCCCTTCAGGAATGGAGAAGCTTCTCTACATGGCTTAATATCAAAAAAGAGTGACCATGGGAGTGAGACTTTGACGGAGGGCTTACTATGCTTACATGATGCTAATAGAGCCTGGTTGATGAGGTGCATACCTGGAGACTTCACCTCTTTCTGTAGGATCTTCCATATGAATTTGGCTATTAATACTTTGCTCAGAATGATATGTCAACCATACCAATTCCATATACGCCTTATCTCTCTTGCACTTCCACCAAAGCGATTTTGACCACTGCCCCTTCTTCATTCCCTCCCCAGACAAAGTTGCGGATCAGCCCTTCTAATTCTTGTGCCTTCTCCTTTGGGGCTAAGATTGCTGACGTGTAGACATGAGTATTGCTTAACACATGTTTTGCAACTGTAATCCGACCTGCAAGTGATAGCTTTGCCACCTTCCACCGGCCTAGTAGTATTTCGTCCCATATTTGTGCCTTAGCAATATTGATGCCCACCGAAACACCTAATAGGTTGGAATGCTCACCCTTTGGAATTATTTTCCATGGTAGAATTGTCGCATCATCCGATGTGGTTCTTCCAAAGGCCATCAGACGCTTAGATTTATTCCAATTTATGAGACATCCCGAAGCTATTGAGAAAGACGCTAGTAATTTGCTCGCACATGACATGTTCTCTTTCTCGCCTCTATAAATAGGAATGTGTCAGCCCGCATATTGGTTACATATTTGTTGAGAGCCATCCAACATTTCTAGTCCCCGAATCATACCGTCTTTCCAGGCTTGCCCCAATATTTGTGAAAGTGCTTCTCACTGCTGCAATATTGAAGAGGAATGGGGCTAAAGGGCATCCTTGCCCGATGCCCCTTTTTTATGTCAAATATTGGAGAGGGTTCCCTTGGAATAGGACTTGGCTCGAGCAGATCGCAGGTTTCATGACCCCTTCGTAAAATTTTTCCACAACCCGGCAGAGCATCATTTTATGCGCAAAAACTCCATCCGATACTATCATAAGCTTTGGTAAAGTCTAGCTTTAGGTAGGCCACCTTTTGTCTTGTTTTTCTAGCCCAGTACAAACCTTCGAATGCTGCTGCGACATTGCTTAGGATACTCCTGCCTGGTAGAAAACCCGATTGGGCTTGTGAGATGCCTTCAGCTAGAATTGGCTTGATCTTCTCTGCCATAGCCTTTGCTATGATTTTATAGAATGCAGACAAAAGTGTGATGGGCCTCCAATCATTGATTGTGCTTGGCTCCTTACTCTTGGGAACCAAGGAAATACATCCCGTGTTCAATCTTGGATTTAGATTTTCAGCTTGCATAAAGTCTGTGTATGTAGAGAAGATATCATCCTTAACCCATTCCCAATTGCATTGATAGAATTCTATGGGAATTCCATCCATACCCGGATATTTATTTTTAGCCAGTAAAAAGGTGGCCTTTTGAAGGTCCACCATAGAGAGGGGAAGACTTAAAATATCTTGCTGGCTAGAGTTCATTATAGGTGAGACTTTTGAAACCACCAGCTCTTCGAAAGTCTCTAGAAATGGTAAGTTATGTTCTCCAAAGAAAGCATTGAAATGGTTATATAGATACCTTTTGAGATCTCCTGGAGATTTGAGAATCGAACCGTCATTTTGAGTGATGTATGATAGTGTGGAAGATCTCTTCTTTTCTTTAACTGTCTTGAAGAAGAACTTTGTGCATTTATCAGCTTCTTTTAGCCGTGTCGGACACCTTTACATTTGTTTTCGGCTACCTTGACCTCTTCTAATGTCTTTATATGTTCTATTATCCTTTTCTCCTCCTCCGTCCCATCATTGCAGCCCAATGCTCTAAGTGAGAGAAGTTGGCCATAAAGGGAATCCAGTTCTTCCCTTTCTTTTTGCACTTTAGCCCTACCCCACTTTTAGCATAATTTTTAATATTTGAAAGAGCATTTATCATGGTTTCCATACCAATTCCCATTCTAAAAGCCGATTGCCATATGCTTTTGCGGAGGACTCCACAAAATCTGGGTCTTTCAAATATCCGTATTTAATTTGAATACTGTTTTAGAAGTTCTAAACCTCCACACTTCTTAGTAGATATCACTTGTGGATTATGATCGGAGATAGCATTCTTTAATTGATTGGACCTTTGAAGGTTTGGGAGGATGGAGAAAGCCACGCCATTCATGTAGCATCTATCGTGCCTTGCATACGCCCTCCCTCGCTCCAAGGCATCCATTACACCATGTAAATCCCTTTATCTCCCTCCAGCTCCATAAAACCCATATCCTCTACCAATTTACATCAACGAAGCTTCTCAAACCCATGTACAATTTCTCGACGATGCCCCTTGTCTATCCTCGGCCGCCTCCACCATATTGAAATCCCCATCATTAGCCAAGCTACCCGACTTCCAAAGCCTTTCAATCTATGTCCGAGAGTGGCCGATAAAGCACCTCTGCCCCTGGGGTTGTTGTGGGCGAAATATTCACCGGACCCCATATTCTACCTTCTTGTTGCCATAGAATTATAGCCCACCTACCAACACTCTTTCACCAGAAAATCACATACTTTTACATCCTTCTTCCAGCGCGATCAAAGTGCCCGCGACTAGAGGTTTCTTTTCTTCTGCAGAATGCCCACATATTCTTTACCTATTGTGTTGAACAATTCGTATATCTCCCCTCATTTACATTTATGCTCCCCGCAAGCATATAATGTCCGGATTTATTTCCTTGATTGCATTTGATAATCTGCTTTTCTTGTATTCCGGAGGATTTTACTCCCCGATATTCCAAAAAGGATTTTATAATTCATGGGGAGATGTTTGGAGACCCTTTCTTCCTTTTCATGTTACCCGTCCCCATCTCATGTCTATTGCTTACGTCTTTTTATTTTTTTCCTCTGTTACACTGGGCGGTCTTCGGCCCTCCCCATTCTCCTCATTGCAAGGTCTGTCCATCGGTTTTTGTGTGATGGGAGGGCACTCTCTATAGCAACCAACTCTCCCCATCCTACAATATCTCCTCGATTTCCTTTTGCCTTGTCTGGCAATGCCTCCTCTGAAATCATTACTTCTTTAATGTCCTGAGAGAAAGGGTTGTTTACCTCGGAGACAATATGAGTCTTGAGACACTTGGGGAGGGACTTTGGGCGAGGCCCTCCATTCTTTCAAGCAATATTTCTGTTCTTCCTTTTGCCCTGCCCCTCCCACTTCCCAAGTTTGACCATCTGCTTTTGACAAGCCCTCAATAGTCGTGGAGATGATAGACTCCGATGTAGGTCCCTTTGGTTGGCGATGCCGCATTGCTAGTGTTAGGGGTTTCGCCTCCCGGCTTGGAGCACATTGCTAGTGTTAGGGTTTCCGCCTCCCGCTTGAGCTTGGACGGCATTTTCCATAAAAATCACTGTGCATTAGATTCCCTCAACTGCCGTATTCTGCCATTTTTCTCTTATGCATCACCTTCATGCAAGTCTTTTAGGATGCTAGAGCCTGTTACCCAATGAAGCAATGAAGCTAGACCTTAATTAAATAAATAGCACAATAATCAAATTTATCTAATTATAAACAGTGTATGGAAGCTTTATATTATGTGTGCTTGGCCTTATAGATCCAGGGATTTAAAGGAACTCTGATGCTGTTTTTTGGAGTTTATGGGCCAACCATGTTTGAAGTACGCTTGAACTATTTGCGTCTTCTTCATGTATAGTCATATTTCGTGAAGGATATCCAGGTATTAAGAGGATAACTTCAATTAAAACTATAAGCACTTGGTAAGGCTTCATCTTCGCTGTTTGCTGTTTGCTTTGCAGATGAAAATGGAAGAAGATGTTGCAGGTCCTGTCCCAAGTACTAAAGATGCACATCTCCATTATTTTTTGTTGGCTGATGAGTCTAAGAAGTGTATTTTCCTTTCGCCTTGTCTGGCAATGCCTCCTCTGAAATCATTACTTCTTTAATGTACTGAGAGAAAGGGTTGTTTACCTCAGAGACAATATGAGTGCTGAGAGACACTTGGGGAGGGGACTTTGGACGAGGCCCTCCATTCTTTCAAGCAATATTTCTGGTTCTTCCTTTTTGCCTGGCCCCTCCCACTTCCCAAGTTTGACCATCTGTTTTTGACAAGCCCTCAATAGTTGTGGAGATGATAGACTCCGATGTAGGTCCTTTGGTTGGCGATGCCGCATTGCTAGTGGTAGGGGTTTTCGCTCCCCGGCTTGGAGCACATGGGGTGATTGTTGCGGGGGCCGTTTGGTGGCTCGTTGGGACCCCGTCACTTGTGGGGGGATCTTTGGGATTATCACTCTGTGCTTGATTTTGTGGATTCATTTCCTCTTTAGATCTTGCCTGGGGGTTCTCTTCCAGCCCTTCAATTTTTAGATCTGGAAACATTCTGTATATTTCCCATTTGTTGGTCAATTTCAAGGGAAATTTGAAAGAGCACTTGCCACTCTTAACTATCATCCCTTTTGGTATGCATGTCTTTGCTGGAATGGCTACACAAATCCTTGGCCCTCTGGCTATGGAATGTGAGATATAAGCGCCTATTGTGTTAGCAATGGCCTTTAAAAACTCTGGTATCAGCATGTCTGGAGGTAGGTGTTCAATCTCCAGCCAGCATGGGATTTTGATTGCTGACATTTGATGGGGGGAGAATCCAGGAGAATAGTGTTGATATAAGATGTATTCCCCCATAAAAGTGTCCGCTGCGCGAGCCACCATCTTATCTACTGCGTCTTCACTATGGAATAAGATGAGGAAGAAGTTGCCACCTAGTGCCTTTAGGGATTCATGCTGGGGCAAACCTAACCTTTTCAAGTGAGTTGACAACCAAGATTCTAGTTTTCGGAAGTCCAGGAATCCTCCTGTAAAGAATCCAATAACAGATCGCGATACCAAGTTCTCCACCACTTTTACGTGCATACCATGATCAATCTCTGCTATTGGAAAGTTAGACTCCCCATCTACTTCTATATTTCTAGCACTTTCAGTTCCATTTTTTTCAAGTTGGTCTTTGTTTAATTTACCCAGATCTTGGGCAAAACCTGCTTCTACTATTTTAAGTGCTACATCTACTCTCAAACTCCTGGCTGTTTCTGTTGGCACCTTATTCTTTATCCATTCCGAGAATCTAGGCTTGTTAACTCTTGCTATCGTGTCATTGTTTTTTCAAGCCTCCCTTGCATTACTCCTTGCACTGCCACTAGCCGAAGCCCGATCTTCCCCTACTCTTACTTTGCCTGCTTCACTATCTTGTTTCTGGTTTTGAAAGATCACATTATCTACTGATGTAGAGGAATAAATCTTACCTCTGTTTAAGTCCTTTGGGAATGCATGATTATCATCTGCTTCAGCTTCCATCATGATCTTATCAGCTTCCATCATGATCTTATCAGTTCCATTGATTGCTCGATACCTAGGGGCATGTGGTGCGAATGAACTGTAAGCCCCATCAATGGGTGCTATTTTACTGCAAATTGCACATAATGAGTAATCCTAATTGTGCATGCAGGGTGGCACCTAGCAAGTAAAAGGAACAAAATATATAGCAAGGAAAGGGCCTCTTGGAAAGGTATGAAGATAATGTTTGGGGATGATGTTTTCTGTTGCTCATAAGTTGGTCCGTTCATCATTTTAGCATCTTTGTGGTGCCATGTTGTATCTGGCAATAGATCTAGGCAGCATATTACAGACATTTCCAGTCAATCCAAGTAAGTCATTGCTCCATAATTTTCTTCGTCATTGTAACCCTTTTATAGCAGGGCCCCATTGCGTGTTTAGTTCATTTTGTTCTAGACAACTGTATGCATGTGGTTATGCATGTATATGCTGCAGATAGATGTTTAGTTTGTACATCTATGGGTTTCTATGGCATGATCATCATGTTGCTATCAGCTTGGAGATAAACATGTTTTGACAGTGAATATTCGATTGCATGAACATAAGGGATGGCTGGTATATGATAAATGAGTGTGCATCAGAATAAGAAAAGCTACATCTTTTTCAATGATGCCTTACTCGAGTCTCTGATATTACTTAAGCTTTTACTCAAAGAAGCATAATGTACAAAAGGTCAATTTCATTATCTCTATTTTATGTTTTATTTTACCCAACTCAAGGCCTGTAGAAAACAATATTTCCTGAGCTGTACTCTATAATACACTGACATAGTCATTCTCTTTTGCAAGGTTATGCCTTTTATGTATGTTCACGAGTAGTCCTATTTTGTAAGAATGATAACGATATGCAGCTTCCAAGTGCAATGTAGAACGTTTTTTAAGACTTGATCCTAGAAGCTATCATGAGGTGTTTTTTTTTTTTTTTTTTTTGGCAATAGGAAGGTAGGCCTTTAATATGCACACAGGAAAGAAGACCTTTGTTCATAGGTTGAACTCAAGCATAAAATGTGTTTGCAGATATAAAAGAAGATGGCTATATTGTCTTGGCACTGTGTCAGTTGATTTTGCTACTAACATTTAGGTTGAAAATCAAGAATGTTGCATATAGATTGAAATTTTATATTTATGAGCCAATTTATATCATTGTTAAGAAATTGAACATCACAGACAAAATCTGAAAGAGTGTCTCTTGTGGAAATTAAAATCTCCAAATTGGCATACTAATGTATGTTTTAATACAGCAAATAGTGCTCCATGCTCCTATAAACAGAGGAGTTTAGAGATATTTTGCAAACTTGCTTCTCACATGTGGCTAGCATTGGTTGTTTTGAATGATGGTGATAGTATTTAAATCACAAGTTGCAAGAGACATTCATTACTTTCTAGAGCAATTCGTAACATCCATCTAACTTATTGCAGATCATAACAATTTGCACTTGAATTTGCAGCATCCACTTGAGGTTGAACCACCACACTAAAGCATGTTCATAATTTATTTCACAATGTCACACACATTGTGAAACATATTTGAATGAGAGATTCACTCCCAAACTCCGAAAAAAAAAAAAAAAAAAAAACATGTATAGAAGCAACTTCCAAAAGGCAGAGTGCCACTATCCATACCACCAAAAAAGGAAAGGAGGGGGGACGGAGGAGGGGGGGACCGCTTCTCGCTTTTCCTAACTACTTTTTGCAACTGAATTCCTTCATTGAAATAGTTTTGCCTTCCCCTTTGCAAGGTCTAACATGTGCCAGAGGCTATAAGCAAATACTCTATTGAAGTTGGCAAAAGTATTGAAAAATTTGGTTGGCCACTTGGTAGATGACATTGATTGAGCTTATTAAAATGGGGCAAAGTTGTATGACAATGGTGCACAATTTGCAACATATTCAGTTTCCAATTTACTAAGTTTCAAACATTTTAAAATTTATTTAGTCGTTAAGAAAAAGAATAGAAACTTTGGCCTATGCTACAATCGTAGCTCAAAATATATTACCATAGCCACAAGCCCAGCAACGCTGGGCAATTTTCTATTATAGAATTATTGTCTGCCTGCATCGTGGATCAACAACAATGTCTTTCAGAGATTATGTGGAGAACTCCATATATACATATAACAAACCTCAGAATTGCTATGAATAGGCACCATCCTGTTCTACTCAAAGTTCTTATATATACCAAGGCAATATTATCTAACACGAAGAGGGTAGGTTTCTTTTAAACTTTGTTATACCTTCAAAAAGTTTTCGCTATAAGAAAAAGAAGAAAATTGGATTATTACTTCACACTTTTCTCATTGCATCAAAATATCTACATGATCTCAACTTATAATGTTTTTATAGGCTCCCAACTTATGCCCAGCAATGCTGGGCACCATTACTAGTTAAACATATAGTGCACCTTGCACCTTAGTATATGGTTTTTAAAAGCATAATAGAAGTCAATGTACACTATTAAATACAATGCAAACAACTGGATTTTGCATCCTGGGGATTTCGTCCCTTGTCATATCTCACAACAAGTTAGTATTATGGGCCTAATTCATAAACACATATAAGCAATAGGCATTGCAGCCCAGGGATTTCAAACCCCTGTCAGATCTCACAACAAGGTAGTGAGTGCTTCGCTATGTAATTCACGAACAGATACGAATACGAATACTCTTTGCTCTGTTAAGAAAGACTGGATACGGGGTCATTCATAAGCTGGAATTGAAAATTTGATTGGATATATGCTTTGATGTTTCGCTTGACTCATTATTGTACAATATGTAGTCGCATGCCAACTGCATATCATATAATGGAATGATTGAACTGATGGGCTACGAGTATTGTATTGCATAAAGCACAATTTCATTATATATGGACTTTCTCTGAGTCCATATGCCTCTGAAATGATGGCTAATTTTTAGAATATTGCATTTTTTTTATTATAACGATGCAATATTTTGGAAATCGTGCAGGTAGGGGAGCTGGCAGGCATTGTGTCAATTGGGATAGAAAACAAATAATTCTCAAGAGTCAGGTTGCTTTTTGTTTGGCAAAGCTTTTTTAGGTTCTTCAAAGTATGCTGGAGCATGTTGTGCAGCATCTTTCATACTAATTTCCATCTTCTTCATGAATTCTTGGGAGCTAGTGATTTATTTCCCTTCTCTTCTACCTTATGTAGAGACGACTATATACTAAGAAAAAATTACCCTTGGGGGTGTTGCCTTGCATGGCAAAAAGTTTTCCCCCAAGGGCCAAACTGGGCGAGCGCCCAATTTGCCTCCGAGATATGTTGGCTTGCATGGCAAAAAGTTTTCCCTCGAGGGCCAAATTGGGCAGGCGCCCAATTTGCCCTGGTGTGTTGCCTTTCATGGCAAAAAGTTTTTTCCCAAGGGCCAAACTGGGTGGGCGCACAATTTGCCCGGGTGGTGTTGCTTTGCATGGCAAAACGTTTTCCCCAAGGGCCAAACTGGCCGGACGCTCAATTTGCCCAGGGGATTGTTGCCTTGCATGGGAAAAAGTTTCCTCCCCAAGGGCCAAACTGGGCGGGCGCCCAATTTGCCCCGGGGGGTGTTGCCTTGCATGGAAAATAAATTTTCCCCAAGGGCCAAACTGGGCGGGCACCCAATTTGCCTCGGGGGGTGTTGCCTTGCATGGCAAAAAGTTTCCCCGGCCGGCCTTTTTTTCCCCATACAAACTGGCTGGGCGCCCAATTTGCCCCAGGGGGCGTTGCTTTGCATGGCAAAAAGTTTTTCCCCAAGGGCCAAACTGGGTGGGCGCCCAATTTGCCCCAGGGTGTGTTGCTTTGCATGGAAAAAAGTTTTTCCCCGAGAGCCAAACTGGGCAGGCGGCCAATTTGCCCCAGGGGGTGTTGCCTTGCATGGCAAAAAGTTTTCCCCAAGGGCCAAACTGGGCGGGCGCCCAATTTGCTCGGGGGGTGTTGCCATACATGGCAAAAAGGATTCCCCCCAAGGGCCAAACTGGGCGGGCGTCCAATTTGCCTTGGGGGGTTTTGGCTTGCATGGCTAAAGTTTTTCCCATTTCAACTTGCTAACCATCTTTTGGGTCCCAATAGTCATGCTCAAACTCAAACCTTTCACAGAAGACTATGATCAACGCACGGTGCACCCAATAACGGGGCACCCATGCATCAGTTTCCTTTAGCCAAGATCAATTTTGAACACACCAACTTGCATGCATGTTACTCTCCTTGGTCCTACTCTAGGAGCGTAAGTTCCTGACTTTTAGGCCAGCTCCATAAGTATATAAGTAGTTGGGTTACTTATAACTACTCATCGTTAGTTGTCTTGCTAAGGGAATAAAAGGAGGTGCATATATTCTAGGAAAGGAGAATCAAAGAGATCATAGTATGTTGTGTAGTAGTAAGCAAATCAGGACATGATCCCAGTTTCGCAGAGTCGGGAGCTACAAAACTAGAATTAATGGACGGATTGTCCTATTCCTCTAGCATTTAAGTTGGAGCTCAGCCCATATCCAATTGTCACATGCTACCGTATTGTCATTCTCTAAATTAAAGAATTGCTATTCTCTAAATTAGAGCATGCTATATAGCAATTCCAAAATTCGATTGGGGAGGGCTGAAGAATCCGGCCCCCCACGATTGAAGAATCCGGCCCCAGGCTCGACTGAATTAGGGTGCTTTCCCATGGGCCCAAAAGCCTGAGATTTTTCTTGGCCAGGCATACAGATGCCATGTTCCCATGAAGATCTGACCTTGAATTTTTTTCTGGCCAGGCATCCAGACGCCATGATCCCATGAAGATCCGACCTTGCTTGGTTCAGGTTTTTGACCTTAACGAAAAAATAATCAGTCTGCAATTCTTTTTTGCCCAGGTCAAGACTTGGGTACAGCAATCCAAGTCCGGCAATCAAGGTCGAACCCATGGGAAAGCACTCTTATCCCCCGCCCGAATCCCCCGCTTTACCAATCCGTGCACTCTTATCCCCCCTGACCGAATCCCCCGTTTTACCAATCCGTGCGCCATAGCCGACCTTCGGCGCCTCCACGAAACACGGGAAAATTTATTTTCCAACTACCATATTGTGGCCTTTGAGAGCAAAATGGCATGAAAAGCAGGCCAGGAACATGAGGATACACCTCATTCCGATCGGTCACCGGGTCAGAACCATAAGGAGCTATGCTTCCCTGGAAATAACTTATCGTAAATGCAACTTAGGTTGCATTCTGCCATCTCCGCCAATAGCATTGCGCCATCTGGCTAAGTTTCTTTTCCGGAACTACTACTAATCTACAGCTGCACAGCCGTTCTTGAAGTTACTCAACATTCTTGAAGATTTACCTTCGTTCTTGAAGTTACTCAACATTCTTGAAGATTTAGCTGCACAGCCGTTCTTGAAGTTACTCAACATTCTTGAAGATTTACCTTCGTTCTTGAAGTTACTCAACATTCTTGAAGATTTACCTTCGATTCTCACCATCTACCTCTCATTCTGGCGTTTCTACCCCTAATTCTGGAGATTTGCAACCCAAGTTGCATCCATGTTATAAGAATGGCAGTTTACTGCCCATTCCCAGGGAATCATCCCTGCCCGCGCGGAGGCAGGGATGACTCCCTGGAAATGGGCAGTAAACTGCCATTCTTATATACAGAAGAGCAGACTATAGAGGGCACAATGTTATTTGGTTTGCGCTCTTATAGTTCGCAGCTCTGAACACATTGTACATCTAGCCTTCTTATAGTTCGCAGCTCTGAACAAATTGTACATATCTGTCCCTCTCATCCCTCTAACATTAGCAGGAAGACAGCAGCAGGGGGGGCGTTTGTTTCAGTCGGGTCTGGGGCCGGATTCTTCAGTTTGGGGTTTGGGGGGAATAAGCCAAACTAGCCTTCGATTGATATGCTGTGAACGGCATGTCTGTATTGGTCAGCTACTCCGGGCGTGCGGAATAGAGCAGGAACTGTTGCCAAGTGCCTGTCATCAATCGAGCGTCTTGTTTAACAACCACATATCATACACATGGCCTCATATCACATGGCCTTCTTGAAATTACACCCCTGGCTCCCCAATCTGGAGCTTCTTCTGCAGTGACAGTACCAATATGCACTAATCGTTGCTTCCAAATACGGTTGTTGGTTAACGTCTCTTCTGATCCGATGGTACTATGTCTGCGTCTAATCGATAACAAAACTCAACCATAATGTATAATGACATTGACAAATATTTGCTAGTACTTAGCGTTGAAGACTAGATTATTTGCTATGTTTAGTTAGACACTCCTGTTGGCATTTTCAGCATACCATCCTCATTCTAGAGTTATATCACCTCCAGAGGTAGAATGTACAGCTTTCATGGAGAATGGGAAGTGCAAATTTTTTTAAAATCCAAAATGGCTTCTACTTTCATTTCCAGGAAAGCCATCGTAGACATTTGATATACATTTACGGGAACTGAATAGACTTTTGCAACATTTGAGATGTGGATGAATCAGACTATGTCAATTATCCAAGGCATTCGGTGGTCTGATCAAGCTTCAAATCATAAGGATGCAAGCGTCAAAAAGGAAACTTTCAATTTGACTGAGAGAGGAAGCCCAAGCTTAGCACCTAAACAATCGAAATCTTTGCTTTTCACCTTATGACAGGTCTAATGAAGAGATATATAGCAGGTTCATAATAAGCCATTGATGGCGCATACAGGTTCATGCTCCAACCTGTCTTAAACTACATGTTTGCTAGTAGTATAGCTACTAGCAAAAGATTATACATAACAGGAAGGACAATGTTGACATCTAGGCTCACGGGAAACATCAGCCTATTATCTTCATGATTAGCAATTTGCCATCTCCTGATATGAAATATGCTGTGCCATTTTATATTGCAAGACTGCTCCTCAGGTTTTCAACAAATTCTCCAAAGTCAAACCATTTGGGGCGATCATAAAACAGGATTTTTGATCTGTATGGTATATACCACGAATAGTGATCCGCCAACCCCAACACAATTTTGCCCTGACTATTTCCACATTTGGCCTGATCACACTAACTTGGTCCACTGATACATTCATCTCAAATGCCAGATGTTCATATGCTAGAATGGTATAGAGTTGGATACCTATGCTACGTAACATAGACTTCAATTTATATTTAGGATGAGAATTGTTTATAATGCTATATAAATGCACGGACACTGGCGTGTATAGTTGCTACAAGATTCAACTTAATAATGTGCCATGTTCTATATAAGACAACTTCTATAGTCTAATATATTGTTTTGTGCACATTGATGGGCCACAGGGGAGGCCCCACCCAAATTAAAGAATTGACAGATACCATGTGAAGAATTGACAGATACCATCTGAAGAATTGACAAATATGGCAAATTTATGTAAAGTATTGACAGATACCATGTGAAGAATTGGCAAAAATCTACTGTGAGGGCGGAGAGAATAGGAGCTTCTAGGACTGAAAACTATGGGGAAGATTTAATTAAGATGTAGATTATGGGGATTGAGGCAAGAACAGAACACTCTTTATATGTATATATATACTGTGCATAGAAAGCTTGGAAGACAAGCGCAATGGAGGAGGGGTATGGTCAAGTGTTGGATTCTCTGTTGAGAGATGGCAGCAAAATGGAGGACTTTGTTTTGCCCCCAAATTTGCGACCAGATGTAGCATATGACGAATATAAAGAGGAAGATAACTCACCTGTGGTGGATATGGGCGCCATAGTTGAAGGAGGTACTGATGAGGCCGCAATGCAAAAACTGGTGGAGGAAATAGATACTGCCTTCATCAAGTATGGATTTGTTCAGGTGAAAAACCATGGCGTGCCTCCGGAGGTGATCAAACACATGGAAAATGCTGCCATGGAGCTGTTCGCCCTGCCTGCTGAATCCAAAGAAAAAGGCCTCCGTTCATCTGATTCCTACTTGGGTTATTCTCGTGCTGGTTTTAACAACAGCGTGGTCGCTGGCCGGATGCTTTGGCATGAAGGCTTCCAAGTGCTTCGAGACCCTAAATTCTACCAACATTATGCCCAACGTATTATAGGAGACCATGCTCAAGAATTCTGGTACTTATCTTTTACTTGCCCTCTGTATTTTGGTCTTGTGTTCAATTATATCTTGGCACATTTAGCCATTGTCATATATCCCATGGGATGCTGCTATGTGGTATGACTGTGACCATCTGTCTATCTATCTTCTTGTCCTTATTCTTCTTCTTGTTCCATGAGATGCTGCCATGTGGTATTACGTAAAAGTACCATCTGTCTTATCTATCTTGTTGTTCTTATCCTTGTTGTTGTTCATTTGAGACTAATGCTTTTAACCTATTGGTCATTCTTTCCAGCACCATTATTGAGAACTACCTATCCTCCTTGGAGAAGGTATCCCATTTCCTTATCGAGCTCATAGAGCGTGCACTGGGTCTAGAACGCACTTACCTTGCTCGACTTTACAGCCCAGAGAGTGTGTCACTCCGTTTTAACTACTACCCACCTTCACCAAACCCTAGCAGTAATATTGGCTTGCCAGCTCATACTGACACACATTTTATAACCATTTCCTACCAAGACCTTGTGGGAGGACGCCAACACTTTATGGATGGTAAGTGGCATAATATTAAACCGCGGTCAGATTGCCTCATTGTAGATGTTGGAGACACTCTACAGGTGAAGCACTTTACATATTTGTCATGTGCTCCTTTTACTTTTTGCTAATATTCTTTCTCATGAGAGTTGTTGTTGTCTTGCAATAGGCAATAAGCAATGCACGATATTTTGCTACTCTACATAGAGCTGTTGTTAATCCATCCAAGCCTAGGTTATCCATGGCATACTTTGTCACTCCATTTGCAGATACTACAATCCAACCGGCACCACCTCTAGTAGATGAAGAACATGTAGCCAAGTATAGACCATTTACTTGGAAAGAATATCGATCCAAAATAGAGGAGAGGCGGCGTAGCAATATGAGTGGAATTGGTGCCCTCGATGAATACCTTATAGCAACATGAAAGGATCTCATCAGATTTAGGTGAAGTACTACTATTAGATTTAGGTGAAGTACTACTATTATCTGAACATATATAATTATTGTAAGTTAATTTTTTTTAATTAAGAAAAGACACTATCTATCTATCTTTAATATATTACTAGTAACGGGTGCCCGGCGTTTCCTAGTTGTATTTGATAGGAAGGCGATATGTACAAAGACGCTCCACATTAGGGTGGTAGATTGCAACCCTTCCTAGACATGTGTACAATGCCTAGCTGTATTTGGTAGGGAGGAGCTATGTACAAATACGATCCACATTAGGGTGGTAGATTGCAACCCTTTCGCATAAGTCTTTTTGCTCCTAATAATAAACACATGCATGCATTGGTCGCCACAATGTAGTTTGAATGCATTGGGTGCACAGTGTAGTGGCTTCAAACTGCAGACCAATGCAATGAAAAAAGAGAGATTTCTAGATTGGAAACTATTAAAATTGTATTGAATAAAAATGAAGTTGCATAATGAGATGCCTTGCTTTCTCGGGCTTTAAAGACATTGTATAATGTTGTGAATGTCACGTGGTTGGAAGCATTTATTTGGTGTTTTTGTTGATAAGAGGTGAGTTAGGGGAGGTTTATATTGTAATTATTATAATGATTATGCACAGATTATGCACAAAATAGTTAATTGAGTGAGTATCTTTGTATTTCTGTGAGCCCTACCCTATGAAAGTGTAAATTAATGAGTGTAGAGAAATAGTATATATAGCACAGTTATAGAAACATATGGTCAATCGATAGATGCTAGACAAATAGGTTTATGGTACGGTTATAGAAATGCATAGGTGTCTGGACATGTTATTGGAATGGATTGTCTATTGTGTCATGGTTAAAGTGGCATTAGTAGTTGAAGTTTTCATTCTTGTAATAAATATGCTGGTTATAAAGAGCGTTCAACAAAATATGCAAATGTCAAACTTAAGCCTTTTCATCCTTACCTACAAAATAGTTCTTCAATTATTTTTAGGCTTTATAATTGGTTGTGGTTAAATCCTGCATCAACTCACATTGATTCTTTGACAATGAAAATCTATAGAGGAAACCAACATGCAAAAGGATGGGAAGATGCTTTTGGTTTACACTTATGGCAATTTTGCGAACCTTCTCAAGAAATGCTCGTTCATTGCTTTTTTGTTCATATATTCACTTCGATGTTAACACATCGTACAAAGGAAGAGATGCATGAGATTTTTTCAGCAGATTATTTACTGATCGGATCACTCCGTCAAGTAGCTGGAAAGCAGGTTCCATTTTAGAAATTACAAACTGCATATCGTGTAAAGATAAGTGCTCACCTTCCAATGCTTGTAAGCAATACCATTCGCTTGTGAGATCATCTACTAACTTAAGCATGGGTTTCACTTATGATATTGCTGCATCTACCTGATAATCCCCTGAAGTTTCCATGACAACTAGAAGGCATGCCTACCAGCTGAGAAGTATAAATAACATGAACCTTTGTGGAACTCGGATAGCCAGCAAAATAATCAAATATTGATAAAAGACAGACCTGACTCCATATTGATCTCAGAATGTAGCAATATCTTTCAAATATTAACACAACCATAACACATAACAACCATTGACATTAACAACCAATACATAACTACCATTGACATTAATTAACACAACCATTGGGTCCAACACATTTAAATTAAAATCCCCCTTAAACCCCCTTTGGTTTGGGTGCATATTCACACGGGGGGTGACTCCGGGCAACAAGAGCTGTTGGATAGGCATATTCACCCCTTATTCCTTAATCTACACCGTACGTAAAGTTCCTCGTTTGTGGGGTATGCAAGTACAAAATTTGCTATCTTGTATAACAAGATTAGCAAAATACTATAAGATTTCAAAGCGGAATACTATATGGTGTTGATTTAAGATGCGTGCAAAATACAATTATGAGGGCTCTCATTTTCCCTACGTCACCCCCCGTGTGAATATGCACCCAAACCAAAGGGGGTTTAAGGGGGATTTTAATTTAAATGTGTTGGACCCAATGGTTGTGTTAATTAATGTCAATGGTAGTTATGTATTAGTTGTTAATGTCAATGGTTGTTATGTGTTGGTTGTTATGTGTTGGGGAATTTAATTAAAAATTTTAGAATTCAAACCAGAAAAAAACTAGAATTCATTTGAAGCTTTCATCACCTGTAGCTTTTGAATTTCATCACCTGTAGCTTTTGAATTTCATCACAATAAAACAAATAGAACATAAGTAAAAGTTACCATAAAGATAGAGCAGATTGATCCCATTATTCTGAAAGTCATAAAGTTTGCAACACCCATACACAAACATTTTTCAACTAGAATTTAACAGCAGCCTTTGGCCTCCATGGATTCTTGTGGTGAGAAACCAAAGTGGGAAACTTTTCTGCTTGTTAGCACAAGGATCTAGAAGCCTTGGAATTTGCTTAATAACTACCTCAAAATCTAAAAATACATGATAATTTTTTGCAAGCTTCATTCGGAATGAGCCATAAAACAATATCCAATAGCGCAATCCTGTATTAATCAGCTGGTAGGATGTGAAAGCCTACCAAACCCGGCCGAAAAATTACTGTTTTAGCATAGATAACTTAACCAAACATATCTATATCATAGACTATAAAAAAGATCTCAGAGAGAGCTTTCCAACGCAATAAAAATCATCTGAAACAGAGCTCTGGATCAAAAGTTATGATAAGAAATGTGTTGCCGGCGAGGAAACTGCACTATATGCGCCCTTCAAGCCCTTCATTTGCCCAACCCGGCCGAAAAATTGCTGGTTTAGCATAGATAACTTAACCAAATATATCCATATCATAGACTATCAAAAAGATCTCGGAGAGAGCTTTCCAACGCAATAAAAATCATCTGAAACGGAGCTCTGGATCAAAAGTTATGATAAGAAATGTGTTGCCGGCGGGGAAACTGCACTACATGCGCCCTTCAAACCCTTCATGTGCCCATTATGCACCACACACACAAAAAGAGGGCTTTTGTTGTGAGCCATTGGTTGTTGACCATTATGCACCACACGCACAAAAAAAGGGCTTTTGTTGTGAGCCATTGGTTGTTGACCATTGAAAAAAAAGAGGCTAAAATTCTAGAATGGGACTCGCAGAAACCAACAAGATAGATAGGCTTCTCATTCATCTCAGCAGATTTTCTACAATGGTGGACAGTGGGTAGCCGCCACATGCGAACTACCCACGAAAAATAAAGGGAAATCCAATTATATCATTTGGACCCCAAAAAAATACAATGCTAATAGATGAGTGGCTGATGTACCTGCCGAAAGCTTATCACCGGGATTAAAAAACCCAGCCCTTTTCGGGTTTTAGAGGAAAAACCCTAGTGATAAGCCTTGGCAAGGGGCTTAGACAAACGTAAGGCATAGAATCGCCCCCAAAAACCCCGCATGGAGAAGTCGAAAATGATGTCGCCGCCCACCCGCACTGCGCACATCACCAACACAACAAACGAGACGACACAAACATACCAGAGAATAGCATCACCCGGCGGGTGGAAAAAAAGCATCACCCAAAGGGTGGAAAAACATGATAAACAGAAACTTGTACAAAATACAATAAACAAAGAAGGGGGAGGGTGGGTTCAAAGAGAATAAGGTACTGCTGAGAGAAGAGGAAGCGCCCGATGAGACGGCGTGGATGCAAAGAACGCCGCTGAAATAGCGAACTCCCAACCAAAGCGGGCATGTGCCGCCCGCATGCATGCACGACATGCATGCTCGTCCCATTCTAGAATGGCGATCCGATGTCTCGGATCGATGCGATCAATGGCTCAGAAATGGTGCACTCTAGATGTATGCATTAGTACATCCATGTGACGTTCCACGTAATTATACGGTATACGTAACGTATTTATACGATATACGTATAAATATACTGACACGTCACCCACTAAAGGTACGCCACCATGGGGTATTGTAACCTAGGGGGTTGTCCTAAAAGGGATTAAATTAGGCTAATTAATGCTTTGGGAAGGCGCCACCTGACCCAAATCGATTGGCCAGCATGGGGACTTCCAAATTAGGCTGTCAACCTGATCCCTATCCCTAATTGACTCCCAAAATTCGTCCAAAAAGGAGCAGGAGGCGAGCCTAACCCTACCAAGTCGAAAGCCACCATACCGTACACTTTTACCCGTAGGCAAGGTTTAACACCAAGATCCGGAGATGGAAGCACCCAATGGTAACGGGTCCAAACCGAGGAACTTCGGTGGGTGGCTAGGATAGCCTGTGAATTCTAGGGTAGCGCCCATGTTGGGCACTGGTTGTGTCTGCTTCTTTGTTCTCTCTATGTTTTTACTGGTAGGAACTAACCCTTGATTGTAAAGGTGAGTTCTTCTTATTTCTGATACTGATTATGCTTGTGAAGGATGGATTGATAGTTCTTTGCATAGTATTACTCCTGAAATGGGGGATTACGGGGGGTAGAGACCTCTGAGCCCATGTATTGTAGTATGCTCCTAGATAGAGCCCTGTAGCATCCCACTAGATGCGGCCTGTGTACAAGAGACCACCGGGTCATAGATGCTATGGATTGGCTTAGCACCAAAGAAGGGACACAGTGGTGAAGTGGGGGTGGGGTCTTGCACCTAACATAAAAGGCTCCCGAGACTCCTACAGATGGGCTAGGCACGATAGCCGGTCCACGTAGAGGGGCGGGTATGGGTCCGACACTCCCACAGGTGTAGTGGTGTGGCCCGTGGGGGGCACCTTGCACTTTGAGTAGATTTAGGGTGAGTAAGCTCCGCACGGATCGCGGGGGTCGCTGATGCGGCACGTATTCTCTAGCTCACCCATGGAACCACCGCGGATCCCGGAAGGGGACGCTTCCCTCGACCGCCTCATCGGACCCGGGGCGCCATGAACCCCCGGTAGGCTCAGAGGGTGATACCTCGAGCTGCGTCTCCTAAGGCTATAGCGAAGCCATATCGTGAATCGACCCATCTGCAAAGTGTGCACAGGAGGGGCGGATGTAGCCGATGTTCTATGCCAGCCAACGCGAGGTTATATCTCACTTGTCTGATCTCTTGAGGCCGAGTCGTCAGTCTACCCTCACGGTGAGTCTGAACCGGGTAGAACCTGGGGTTTGGGGTGTTTTCTTAGTTAGATGCATATTCTTTGCTGTTGGTATTTGGATGCGCCACCCTTCGTGGTGGTTATTTATATATGAATTATGTTGTGTGCTAACATGTATTCACGCTTCCGCGACGTAGGAGTCCCACTGAAGGCGTGGGCCGAATGACACCTTCGTGTCCTTCCTTTCGGGCATCTCTCTCCGATGGCCCGATAGACGGAGGGCCTGCTTTCCGCGGCGGTATGGTCGCCATGGGAGGGGAAAGTCCTCAGATGTATACGACCGGGGTCGATATATATTCGAGGCGTCCGCGGTGGTATCGAGCATGGTTAAGGAAGCCAAACTATTGCACTGGCCACATACTAACTCGTTAGATCGTTAGCTAGTGTGTGAGGATTTTTGAGTAGTATGAGATTTGGTGTGGTGTAGTAGATGTCGTCATGATTGCTTTAACGTGGTTTAAGAGTAATTAAGAGGTGAGTACCCGGTGCCAAACCCTAACCCTAAGTGGCGGGCAGGGGGTACCCGGGTGTTGCTGGCGACGGTGGCAACCTCGGGGTAGGGGGTGCCCGCCACCTTGAAGGAAAAAAAAAAAAAAAAACCCTAACCCTAAGTGGCGGGCAGGGGGTACCCGGACGCCGCTGGCGCCCGTAGAAACGTCGAGGTAGGGGGTGCCCGCCACCTCGAAAAGCGCGCTCCGCCACTTTTTCATTAAAAGTTTTTTTAGGGTTAAAATTTTAAAAGTTAGTCAAAGGTAACTTTTCTTTCACTTTCCTTAAACGCCTAGCGTCCTTGTGAGCTCCGCCTAGTCGCCATAGCCACCGGAACTGGAAGCTCTTCTCTGCCATAGCCAACCTCCGTCCCCTACCTTCCTTTCCTAAGCGCCCACCTAGCGCCTACCTTTCAAGGATGGAGGAAGCCAAACAAGTCTACACGCGTAAGCCTCGCTATTCCAAATCCCCTATAGAGTCTCTGATGGCCCAATTGCTGCCATGCACAAACCCCTCGCCTGAGGAAGAGGCCAAAACAGAGGAGCTACTCGAGTACTTTGTCAAACGCTTCTATGAAGGAGTTAGGATACCTTTCCCGCTCTTTTGTTATAACGAGCGCTTCGTGTACAAGCTTAATGCCATCCAAGAAACGTACACCGTAGTTGAACAGGAAGATGGCGTCCAAAAGTATACACGGTACTTCCCACCGAAAGGGGACGAGCAATTTGAAGCGGAGGCCATACAAACACACTCCCAAAACATTTTGCAAATGGCACAAGCGGCAGACCTGCAGTGGCTTGCATCTGATGACCCAGCTTCCGGGTACCGCTACCTAGGAAACGGGATGTGCCTCTTTGATGGGGGATCCTACACTCTCCCAGCTTTTTCATATGAGGAGGAAACTAATCGCATTATCTGGGAAGCTGGAACACCCGAATTCTTCACAGATCAATTCCAGCGCGCTGTCGAGCTGGACATGCAGGCCAACACTCCACGCTATTTTCTGGAGCTTAACAGAAGAACAGAGATTCGGATAGCCAGGGAAAAGCGAGCAGAGGAGCAGGCAGCCCTCCTAGCGCAAACACAGAGAGCAACTCAAATTCTTGAGGAGGCTACTAAGCTTCGGGAGGATACCATCCATCAACAGCAAGTAGAACAGGAGGAAGCCCTGAAGAGGATGCAGGATGAAGCAGACCAGAGGGCGAATGAGGTAACAGAGGCCGTAAAGGAGCGGCTGAGGAAAGCAGAGGAAGAAAGGCACCGGCAAGAACAGCCACCTTCAGAAGTCCGTGTTCCTCGCCGAAAACAGAAGAAGACACCCCAAAGATCTGGTGCTCAGTATAAGGATCAGCTCAGGGCTCGGGGAAGTATCGCTAAGGCTGCAGGGGATAACCGGCGAGATGAGATCATCCGAAAGGCCAGGCATCCCAGGACAGCTGGGAAAACTATTCCTGGAGCTCTACCCCAGCCTAAGAGGAGGCATCATTACAAGCCTGGCACAGTGGCACTTAGGGAAATAAGGAAGTATCAGAAATCCACTGAGTTTTTGTTACGGAAGCTTCCTTTCCAGCGTCTGGTCCGAGAGATCGCCCAGGAATTCAAAACAGATCTCCGGTTTCAGACTCATGCCATTCTAGCACTCCAGGAGGCAGCCGAGGCCTATTTGGTGGCTCTCTTTGGCAATGCTAATCTATGTGCAATTCATGCCAAGCGAGTAACGATCATGACAAAAGACCTTCAGTTAGCGCGCCGGATCCGTGGGGAACGGCCATGAGTATGTAACACAACAATTTTGTACCTATGTAAATCGATATCTATATTAATACAAATACTGCTTTGACTTCTTATTTTAACTGTGATTTTCTTTCTTTTACGAAAAAAAAAATATATATATATATTAATAAAAAAATAAAATAAAATAAAGATAATAATGAGCTGGCGCCTCGAACGCCGTGCCCAGAAACTTTAAAATTAACATTCATTTTAGGGTTTCATTATTTCTTACTCCTTTTTGTTTCCTCCTCCTCCCATCGCCCGTCTGCAGTAATGGAGTACGCTGGCCGCCTAGCTTGGTACATGGGAGGCGAGCAATGGGATCCTCAGATTCCCTACCCTCTCTTGGATTCCATGTTGCAGTGTACAGTTGATCTCATCGACAACATGCGTGCACACCCTGACTATGCGACCTTTTTAGAGTTCTATGATGAGGAAATCCTGCCCCAGGCAGAGTTCTTCGGGGAGCCGCCTCAACCCTATCTTCATAGGGACATCTTAGAGCACATGTTTGGGGATGATCGCCATAGCTATGACATTCTTAAGGGCATTCTCAGACGTGCTAAGCATGCCCCCATCATTGATTGTGGCTCTAATGGGCTGTACTTTGAGGCCCAGTTTGCCCTTGCTCTTATCATGGATAGGTATATTGACGGTACCGACACGGCCCTGGAGCAGGCTAAGTCCCCACTTCCTCCGGATCCTGAGGAGGATGAGCAGATAAGCTATGCTGACTTCGTAAGATGGAGGGCATTGGCCAAAGAGAAACCTCTACCCCGTAGTAAGGGCCAAGCTCTTGTCGGCTTAAGCTCGCTTTCTACCATCAAGGTTGGGGATCAAGACTATTTGCTGCTGAGCGACATTCAATGGGCGTATCAGCATATCGCCAATAAGGGTAAGCAGAAGACCGCTCATCTTCTCTATGAGCTGGCCGAAGTATTGTCGTGGTCGGCATGACTTCATTGATTATTCTCGCCTGCCTATGAGTAGGAGATACACCAACCTGCTCAACTATCGACCTCTTGATGTTGAGCCTATCAAAGACACTCTTATCTTTACGCCATTAATGATTCAGTGGTACCCCATCTTCAATTCCCCGAATCGGTTTTTCAGCTCTGAGGGCCACATGTGCCCAACATCAACGACGCCGTCCAAGATTGAAGACGACCCAACCATGGAGGATTTATGTGATGAGAACCAAAGATGCTCGGGAGGAGAAGGACTTTGCCATGGAGGAGGAACTGCCTCAGAATTTGGAGTCTGAGTTGGCCTCTTCAACCCATCCAATGGTTCAGGGGCTGAAATGCCATATTACCCGGTTTTTCTTGTCGGCTTTTACAAGCATACAGGTTCTCTTCTTTGCTAAGGCAATTGCACCTGAAGCAGAGGCGGCTGTATGGGCACTTAGGGCACTTTCGACCACAGCCGGCATAAGAAGTTAGCTCCTAACCTTGAGCAGGTCATCCTGGTGAATCGTGATCTAGCCATTGCAGTGTTTGACCATGAGATTGGTTCTTGGATGAACATGAGTCTGCTGGTTGCGGCGCCATTGGCTACAAATGTTCCTCCAGAGATAGCTTCATCAGCTGCCTCATCAGTTAATCCTAGCGTGCTACTCCTACAGCATCGACCAGAGCCCCAGTTTGACACTCAAGCACAAGATGTTGAAGGGTCGACCTCTTAGTTTTAGATTTCATTGGATCATCGTATGTAGTTTTATGTAATTTTGATTGCCATTACCTTTAATGGGCATAAGCTATGTACTCTTTTCTTATATATATTCAGGATTTTTCCTTGTATCTTCTTGTATTATTGAAAACCATTGAATTGTCTTTTCTCTTCAATGTTTAATTCTCTTCCTTAAAGTGGAGTAGAAGGAAATTGTTCAACGTATATATATTTATTCATGTCGTCTTGCAGAAGAAACACTTGAGGAGTACGAGGAGAGGATCACCGAACAGATAAGGAGGGATGATCAAGGACCTCCTGAACAAGATTATGGCCAGAGATATGGAGAATATCCGGAACGAGAGGGTGATTATGAGATGGATGAACCCGAAGAGCCGGAAGAACCTTATGATCCAGACAAGGGTATGGAGATAGTTAATATCCTGCGAGAATGAGCCTTCGACGACCTGAAACAGACCCTTCGCCGCACGTGGGATTATTGGAGTATGTCCAGGCACGAAGCTTTCGAGGATGCCAATGACCACCTGTGGCAAATCTTCTATGCATTGAGGAGGCTTTTCAATCTCCTCATTATTAGCCCCACATGGGATTATCAGCCTGTCATCGTCCAGGCCTGGGCACATTACAAGCTCATCAGAGCTGTACGTGAAAGTGTTCGCTATTCCATTATGTACCCTTTTGCGAACCCCTAGGTCCGGACGCCCTCAGTTTTGTTGTACTATGTTCAGTGTGACTAAAAAAAAAAGTGGCCATGTATAAGATCCACTTGTGTATTATATGACTTTAAGTTGATAACTACCTTCAGTGTGAAGTTCTTCTATGTAACAGTTGTTCTGACTTATAATCAAAATCTTTTCTCTTGTCTTCTCTTATTCACTCTTGCTTCAGTACTACCCAAAATGAACTTATTGTGAGACTTGATGTTATTGAAATTCTGCTTATATCTTCTTATGCTCAATATAGACGGTGCACGCAACGCCGCCTGGCAGACACCCTCGAATGCCAGTAGGTTAACCCCTGAGCAGGAACTTATGCTGATGAAGAGGCAACTAGTTGAGTTGCAGACTTATGTGCTGAATGCCAACCCACCGCAGCATGCCCAGGAGGATGGACCGGAGTTACCTCCGTTACCGCCAAGTCCCCCACCACAGCAGCCTTCTGTACCTGAATCCAGTCCTGCACCCGTACCGAAGAGGCACCGTCCCAAACGTCATCGAGGTTCCTCTAAGGACAGTGCTACATCTTCTCAGTCGGCAACTTCTGAGTCCTCTGACTCGTCTATGTCATCCGGTGGCCATGCACATCGTCGGGACAAGGAGTACCGAAAAACAGTTGATACAGCCATAACCAGCATATGGAAGAATAGGAAATTGGCCCAATTTGATGGAAAATCTAGAGGGGGGCTGAATGCAGAGTCCTGGCTCGACGAGATGAAGGAATTTGGAAAATCCTATGGGATGACCGAAAAGGATACAGGAAAGGTTGCCACCACAAACCTTACAGGAGCTGCCCGTATTTGGTGGAAGGGCTATGCTAGAGCCAAGCATTTGGATAGGAGCAGATGCAACTTCAGAAAGTTTGCCAAAGCCTTTAAGTCGCATTATGTGCCTCGTGCGCACAAATGCCAACAGATTCAAACTTTCTACCGGTTGGAACAAAAGAGTATGTCAGTCCAGGCCTACACTGACGAATTTATGCGCCTGAGGTTATATGTGCCGGGTATGAATGAAAAGAGGGCGGTGGAGGGCTACATTGAAGGGTTGGCCCCCTCCATTAAACGAATGGTTAAGGCTATAGACCCCAAGTCAGTTGCGGAGGCCGAGGCTAAGGCATTGAGCCTTGAAGAGGATACGCCGCGAAGCCAGTACCAACGTCCAGCATCGTACTCCCAGCCACGCCAGTATACCCCTTACAAGGGCCGCTCACCCAGTCCGGGACCTTCTCAACCAAACACTCAGGGCCGCCAGGAAAAGAAAGTCACCTTTAGCACGCCTGATAAGCAGAATAATGTCGGTAAGGAGGTTCGGAACCTTTTACAGTCTATTCCTAAAGAGGCTCGAGAACAGCTCCGCCGAGATAAGGCATGCTACAGGTGTATGCGACCCGGCCACTTCATGCAGAACTGTCCTTATGTCACGCAGACTGCCCAACTCGCCATGGCCGACCTTGATTGGGATGATCTTGAGTCCACACCACCTGTCGAGGACGAGGCTCCCGAGTACATTCACGGTGCGTCTCATATTCTTGCAGCCATTGAAACTGGAAACGCTGAAAGCCAGCCTTCTGTTATTTCCACCATTGGCCAAGTAGACAGTAAGCCTTTCATAATTTTGATGGATACGGGTAGTACACATAATTTTGCTTCTCCTAGAATGGCCCAGGTATTGCAGCTTGAAACGTTGAGATCCCGACCAAAGCCAGTTACGCTAGCCAGTGGCAAGATCAGGCACATACATGGCCGTCGCATTAACCTTAAAATGCAGTTGCCAGGTGCACCAGTTGCATTGGGTGCCGAGCTAATGGACATTGGCAAATATGATCTTATTGCTGGGATGGAATTTTTGGCAGCTGCAAAGGCCAATATAGACTGCGAGAAACGAGAGGTTACCTTCAACGCCGCTAACGGAGCTCGCGTAACTATAAAAGGTGAACCATTCAACCCTATTATGCAGTCTATGTCCCTCAAGCAGTTAGATAAAGCGTTACGCAAGGAAAAGCTCCTTTGCATCATTAGACTTGCCTCTATTGAGTTAGATGTTAAGCAGAAGCAAGTAATTGACACCTTGCCGGAAGGGATTGCTAACCTTCTCCGAGAATTTAGCGATCTTTTTCCAGATGAGATTCAGAAGCTTCCTCCTTTCAGAGGGGTGGAATGTGAGATCGCTCTAGAACCAGGTACTAAGCCTACCAGTAAGGCCCCGTACCGTATGAGTCCCCCAGAGTTGGCAGAGCTTAAGAAGCAACTTTAGGAGTTACTAAGCCTAGGTTTCATTCGGCCTAGTGTTTCGCCTTTTGGCGCCCCTATCCTTTTTGTTAAGAAAAAGGATGGCTCCTTGAGGATGTGTATTGATTATAGGCAGCTCAATAAGCATACCATCAAGAATCGGTATGCTTTGCCTAGGGCAGATGATCTAATGGACCAGTTGCAAGGGGCCAAATATTTCTCAAAGATTGATTTACGCTCCGGATACCATCAGATAAGGATAAAGGAGGAGGACATCCATAAATCTGCTTTTCGCACGAGATATGGGCATTATGAGTTTACCGTTATGCCTTTTGGATTAACTAATGCTCCTGCAACTTTCATGCGGTTGATGAATGACGTCTTCCGCCAATACTTAGATGACTTTGTTGTTATTTTCTTTGACGACATTCTCATCTATAGTAAAACTTTGAAGGAGCATGAACAACATCTTAGGTTGGCCCTACAAAAGCTCAGACGTCATCAGCTTTTTGCCAAGTTCTCTAAGTGCAAGTTTGCCACCCCCAAGGTGGACTACTTGGGACATATTATTTCAGCAGAGGGAATTGCTACGGATCCAGCAAAGAGAGAAGCAGTAAGGGATTGGCCTATTCCGGGTAATGTTTCCGAAGTCCGGAGCTTCTTGGGACTAGCGGGATATTATCGGAAGTTTGTTAAGGATTTTGCAACGATTGCCGCACCTCTTACTGATCTCACAAAGCACGAGAAGGTGAAGGATTGGATGGAACATTGGAAAACCAAAGTCCAGGTAGGTTTCCAGAAGCTTAAGAATGCTTTAACGTCAGCACCAGTCCTCACTTTGCCGATCCTGAAAAGGACAAACTAGTAGCAACGGATGCTAGTAAGATTGCTACCGGTGGAGTCCTAATGCAGGAGGGGAGGGTTATTGCCTATGATTCAAAGAAAATGAATGAAACGGAACAGCGATACCCTACCCATGATCAGGAATTGTTAGCAGTTATCCGCGCTCTGCGCATTTGGAGACACTACCTTCTTGGTAGAAGATTTCAGCTGGATACGGATCATCAGAGTCTCCGTTATTTATCCACCCAGCCAAATCTCAATCTCCGTCAGAGAAGATGGATGGAATTTCTGGAAGAATATGACTTCGAGATTATGTATAAGCCTGGGAAGCACAATGTGGTTGCGGATGCGTTGTCACGCCATCCCTTGATAACCCGAACCCATTGTAATGCAATCTCCACGCTCACCAGTGAGTTTGGGAAGCAAATAGAGCAGACCTTAGCCACAGATCCCGAGTTCTGTGAAGTTTGGGGTAGTTTGAGTAAAGAAGCACGCACAGACAAAGAACGCAAAGTTTTCCGTTCGTATAAGAAAGAAGGCAACTTGCTATATTACAAGGATAAGTTGTGTGTACACGAGACCTCGAGTAATGTGGTGATTCTCCATGACACACACAATGCCCTATAGCTGGACATGCGGGTTTTATGAAGACCTACTTTAAGATCCGCTCCGCTTATTTTTTGGCCTTCGATGAAGAAGGATATTGCTAGATACATTAAGCAGTGTCAGGTGTGTCAACAAACCAAGGCTGAGCAATTAAGAGTTCCAGGAGAGTTGCAACCTTTGGATGTGCCCAACGCAAAGTGGGAAGTGATCACCATGGATTTCATTGTGGGCCTTCCACGTACTCTCCGTGGATATGATGCATTGATGGTAGTGGTCGACAAATTGTCGAAAATGGCTCATTTCTTGCCATGTCGGACTACCGACACCGCCTTTGACACCGCCCTGCTATTTGCAAAGGAGATTTTCAGGTTGCACGGAATGCCAAGAGTTATTGTATCCGACAGGGATCCCAAGTTTGTAAGTGCATTCTGGAAAGACTTCTTCGCCACCATCCAGACCAAGCTTGCTATGAGCACGGCCTATCATCCTCAAACGGATGGTCAGACGAGCATTACCAATCGTATTATAGAGGATATGCTACGGTTATTATGTGTGGAGTAAACAATCACAATGGGCTGATTATATTTATCCGTAGAATTTGCCTATAACAAAGATGAAATGTGAGTCTTCCGCACGTCTCCCTTTATGATAAATTACGGCTATCAATGCCTTACTCCGCACACATGGCATAACCCCCTGTTTCTAAAGTGGAGGTTTCTCAACAACTCCTTCTCGAAATGCAAGCTTTGGTTGAAGAAGTTCGTGGTTACTTGTTAGCGCCTGCGCGATCGTCGAAGAGTGTAGCGGATAAACACAGAACCCCACGAGTCTTCCAGGTGGGTGAATCGGTTTGGCTTAAGATCAAAGTAAAACAAGCCAAGCTTAAGATTGGTAACTGCAAGAAGTTGGCACCCAGATGGGCTGGGCCGTTCAAGATTACTGAACGTGTTGGAGAACAGGCATATCGCTTGGATTTGCCACCCCGCTTGAAGATCCACAAGGTCTTTCACGTGAGTCTTCTAAAACAACACACCCCTGATCCAGAGGAGGTTTTGGATACCCCAACCCTCCTAGAAATGACAGAGGAGCAATTGGAGATAGTGCCTGAGGCTCTTCTTGATCGAGCTTATAAACAAACCAGAAGGACTCAAATGTTGCAATACTTGGTTAAGTGGAAACACTTACCAGTTGAAGATGCTACCTGGGTGATGAAGATAGACCTTGAGAAGCACTATCCGGACTTCATGCGCGAGTCTCAGGGCCGCACCATCAACGATGCTATCAACCCCGCTCCCGGCGGTAAGCTTGAAGGCTTGATTCGCCGCGAATCATGCAGTAGAGGGGTAGATGCATCGTACTTAATAATAGTTACCGATGATGAGATCACCTTCTGTTCTCTAGGACGTGGTGTATTGTTGATGTTGACATGACCGCGAATTCCTGCGAAGGCATGTAGTTGATAGACTGCGTTCGTCTCGGCTATAATGGGAATTTGACCATTCCTTATGCCGCAATGAATTGCAAACTATAGTCATGATAGGTTCCCTTCTAGATAAGTTTTCCTTTATTTATAGGGGGTGGTCCCTTCAACCACAATCTAATTATATTATTGATATATATTTATATATTGACATGTGCAGGCCAGTGAGCAGTTCGTGACCTGCCCATGTATAGAGGGTTGCTGATAACCCAACTTTTTGGATTCGCTTTGTTTACATGGGTGATTTCGTCGTCTATGATGTTGTTAAATCGGACTTCGGTCCTTGAACTTTCTCTGATGATAAGTTTGTAAAATGCACTTTGGTGCTTGCACTTTGTTATTTTCAACTTCAATGTATTACTGTCCGAAATGCTATAATTTCAACGTATTAATGTTATACTTTTAACGTCAATGTACTGCTTTCTAATTCAATTTCTTTAAGTAACTGTATCCAAACAACTAACCCCAATGCTGAGGACAGCATTATTTTTAAGGAGGGGAGAATGTGACGTTCCACGTAATTATACGGTATACGTAACGTATTTATATGGTATACGTATAAATATACTGACACGTCACCCACTAAAGGTACGCCACCATGGGGTATTGTAACCTAGGGGGTTGTCCTAAAAGGGATTAAATTAGCTAATCATTAAAGATAATAACCTATAATTTAGGGAATTAAGGGTTAAATGGATTAATTAGGCTAATTAATGCTTTGGGAAGGTGCCACCAGCCCAAATCGATTAGCCCAATGGGGACTTCCAAATTAGGCCGCAACCTGATCCCTATCCCTAATTGACTCCCAAAATTCGTCCAAAAAGGAGCAGGAGCTGAGCGCCTAACCCTACCAAGCTGCTAGCAGCCACCATACGGACACTTTTACCCGTGTAGCTGGGGTTGAACACCAAGACCCGTGAGATGGAAGCACCCAATGGTAACGGGTCCAGCCCGAACTTCGAGGTGGGTGGCTAGGATAGCCTCATGAATTCTAGGGTAGCCCTGTTGGGCAATTGGTTGTGTCCGCTTCTTTGTTCTCTCTATGTTTTTTCTTGGTAGGAACTAACCCTTGATTGTAAAGGTGAGTTCTTCTTATTTACGATCTTCGATTATGCTTGTGAAGGATGGATTGATAGTTCTTTGCATAGTATTACTCCCTGAAATGGGGGATTACGGGGGTAGAGACCTCTGAGCCCATGTATTGTAGTATGCTCCTAGATAGAGCCCACAGGCATCCCACTAGATGCGGCACATTGTGTACAAGAGACCACCGGGTCATAGATGCTATGGATTGGCTTAGCACCAAAGAAGGGACCGCAATGGTGAAGTGGGGGTGGGGTCTTGCACGAACATAAAAGGCTCCCCGAGACTCCTACAAAGGGCTAGGCCTGATGGCAGTCCACGTAGAGGGCGGGTATGGGTCCGACACTCCACAGGTGTAGTGGTGTGACCCGTATGGGGCACCTTGCACTTTGAGTAGATTTAGGGTGAGTAAGTCGGGATGCAGGATGCGGGTCGCTGATGCGGCACGCGTATTCTCTAGCTCACCCATGGAACCACTGTGATCCTGGAAGGGGACGCTTCCCTGACCTGCCTCATCGGACCGGGGCGTCATGAACCCTGGAGTAGGCTCAGTAGGGTGATACCTCGACATGGAATAAATTACTACTCCTATATTTTAGTGTAGCCAAAATAGGTTTAGCTAAACTATCTTCAAATTGGGGCAGAAGTTTCTAACACTTGGCTAAACTAAATGGTTTTTCTCCATCAAAGTTTCTTGCTTTTGGCTAAACTTTCACAAAATGAAAAGGCAAATATTAGCCATCGTGCTCTAGTAATTTAAAAAAATCTAAGCATTTTGGCAAAGATATTGAATTTATTGTAAATACATAAATCAAGACATAAACATACATGAACATGTTCAAAAACCTAAAAAAAAGGGAGACTACATTGTTCTTTTTCTCTAATGCTTCAACTTTGTACTTGAAACAAGAAAGAAAGTGGAAGAAAAAAGAAACTGTAAATCCTATTTGAAATTTCTTAAAGTTAGTACATACATTAGTGTTAAATTTCAGGCTAATCTATCCATTTTTTCAAGACCACTCTATCTTAGGTTTAGCTAATCGATGTCCTGATACATATGTCTGTAGGTAAAGGTTTGGCTATTCAACCTAAAAACTCACTTAGGCGGCAAAAACATTGGGCTAAAATTTCCTTTATTTTGGGCATTTTTTCCATTTACTTTAGCCGTTTTTCTTGGCAAAACTGCTATAAAATAGCCATTTTGCTAACCTTAGCCGTTATTTTATTCCATGTACCTCGAGCCTGCGTCTCCGGAAGGCTATAGCGAAGCCATAGCGTGAATCGACCCATCTGCAAAGTGTGCACAGGAGGGGCGGATGGAGTGGACAACCCTAGCCGATGTTCTATGCCAGCCAACGCCAGGTTATATCTCTGTCTGCTGATCTCTTGAGGCCGAGCCGTCAGTCTACCCTCACAGGAGTCTGAACCGGGGTAGAACCTGGGGTTTGGGGTGTTTTCTTAGTTAGATGCATATTCTTTGCTGTTGGTATTTGGATGGATGCGCCACCCTTCGTGGTGGTTATTTATATATGAATTATGTTGTGTGCTAACATGTATTCACGCTTCCGCGACGTAGGAGTCCCACTGAAGGCGTGGGCCGAATGACACCTTCGTGTCCTTCACTCGGGCATCTCTCTATAGATGGCCCGGGATAGACGGAGGGCCCTGCTCGTGGCGGTATGGTCGCCATGGGAGGGGAAAGTCCCCGTATGTATACGGCCGGGGGTCGTATATATTCAGGGAGCGTCACAATCCATTTGAATACATCACGAAATCATAGAAAAACCTTAGTGAAAAGCGTACAAAAACAAAGAAAACCCCCTGTTATTATGCTACATATTCATCACCAGATGTCCAGAATCCCCATTTTGGGTGCACATGATAAGATGAGGATACTTATATTATCCAGTAACTTGCCCAAGGGCTTAAGCCATCTTCATTTTTATAAACAACGAACACTGAAACTGGCCAAATCTAAGTTAAGCATCTATAATTTGATGCCTCTGAAAGTATACTTACTGATGTATGATTTAAATGCTTCATAGTTTTCTGTACAGTAATAACTATGTGTGTGACAATACTACCTAGCCGAATAAAATGGTTGAAATCATTTTCAGAAATTTTTGAAGTTAGAGAAAATGAAAAGTCGCATTTAATTAAAGTGGGTCAAATATCGACGTTTGGGTCTCAGGATGAAAATGGGACTCATACTATTTTTTTTTCTTTTTTTTTGAATTGAATGCTTGAATAGAATTTTTTCTTAATAGAACAACAATAATATTTACAAAGAACAATCCGAGAAAAGAAGGGGAGACGGTGGAGAAGGAATGGTAGGAAGGAAGGGGAGATGGAAGGGAGGGAGGGGCCGGAGGGAGGGAGGCAAAGGAGGCAGGGGGAGAGGGAGGAGGCAGGGGAGAGGGAGGAGAGGGGGGGAGGGGGGGGAGGGAGAGAGGCCGCGAGAGAGGAGAGGGGAGGGTTTAGGGAAAGGGGCAAAAGTGGAGGGGAGGGGTTTATGGAAAGGGGCAAAAGATGGGGAAAAGGGATTTAGAGAGGGAGGGAGGGAAGGAGAAGATGGAGGGGAGGCTGGGCAAAGGTGGAGTGTTAGGGGCAAGGAGAGTTTGGAAGGGGAGAGGATCTCCCCTTCAAAAAATAAATAAAAACTAAATATTATAAATTAAAGAAAGAAATTAAATCTCATATTAAAAATTAAAATTAAAATTATTACTAAATTAAATACTAGAATTCTCAACCTTCTTGACTCACTAGTCGAAAAGGCTTTGGCCTTCGCAGAACAATGTAGCAGCTTTGAGAAGGAAAAATATGTTGTGAAGGAAGAACTTTCTGTTAGTAGCGATGATGAATCAGAAGCTTGGTTTCCTTGACCGCTTCTTTCGCCGGCACCGCTGGCTTCACATCGCCTCCTATTTTCCCAAAATGCATCAAAATAACAGAATCTGCGAAAAAAAGCCAAATCATAGCAAAAAATCTGCAACATACCATTATTCGTCTCTATACAAGCTTCCTCATCATCGTCGACGACATCAAAATCGTCTATATGTTGGTTCTGTTCATCCAGAAGATGGGATCGCTCGCTAATCCAGTAATCGAGTCTAGGTTTGCCAGAAGCGGAAGGAAAACGGAGCTTTGGAATGAGATTGTCGAGGCTCTGGAGAAGGAAATGATAAGAAGGGATGCTCAACAGTGCCAGGACAAATGGAAAAAAATTAACAGCAAGTTATAAGGAAGTTCGAGATGGGTTGAAGGATAGGGAAGACAACCCTTTTATGACGAACTACATCCTTTATTGTCTGGAAAATCGCTTAAAAGGGCAGCAACTGTGGCAGGCACTAGTGAAGGAACATTTCTGGAGTATTCAAGCAAGGAGATGGATGTGGCACCCAGAAATCATGACAAAAATGAAGGATGAGGACGATGAAGAGAGGGAAACCAAGACTCCTCCCAAGAAGAGGCGGAGAATACCTAAGTATATCGCGGATGGACCTTGCAACTGGCCCACTTCCCAGACCTGCTGATTTCCAAGCAACAAATAAGTTTCTTCAAAGACCTGTTGGAGACAATGGAGAGAAAAGAGCAAATAAGAGAACAAATTAGACAAGAGAGGGAGGAAAAATGGAGGGCAGAAGAAAAGGCATGTGTGTAGAAGCTTCCACCATTCCAAATGTGAAAATCTTCTTGGCGGATATGTAGAGGGCACAAAGAGGGGCGCATTCGGGTTGAGGGTTGAAGTCGGCATAGCTATAGCTAAGAGCATCCAACAAAGTAATAAGTTGAGAAATCAAGCAATTAGGCTATGTGCAAACAGAATCAAACGCACCTCAAATTGGGCTCAAATCACCTTCTTCACGCGAAAATGGTAGATACAGAAAAGTAGAGCAGAGCCGCTCCATTTTGTAGGCCGCTCAAGCCCTTTTCGCTCAAGCCCTTTTCGCTCAAGCCCTTTTCGCTCAAGTCCTTTCATTTTGTAGAATCAGATTCAAAACTAAAACGCCCTAAAGCTCAAAAGTTCACTTCGGAAGCGGTTCGAAAGCGGAGCAAAAGGGAGGAGAAGGGGATTTGGAGACGGTATTTGCAGCTTGCATGGTAGTTTGCAGCTTGCACCTTGTAGAAGGGGATCTGCAGAAGGTGTTTGCAGCTTGCAGTTTGAATCGACTCTTGTTCGGCCTTCTCTGAGTGCTATTTCAATCGCTTGTTGCTGCCGAATCTTTCAGTCCCTGGCTCCCTGCTGAATCTTTTAATCGGCCCAATACAGGCCCGGTTTTTGTAGAATGAAGAACTTGGATCCTTCTACAACAGTTTCTTGCATGGCCATGGAGCGGCAGGAAAGCCGGATACTTCTGCTCTAAGCCTCAAGATGCTGGTTGTCAGATGCTGGTTGCTGAAAACACTGCAAAGGCAAAAATCTTGAGGCGCTTGTCTACCACAATGCCACGGTAGAAGAGAAAGGAGTCGAGGATCACGGCAGACATGCCAGGAGCTTGATGCCATAGCCAGGATTTTGGACGTTCTCTATAGCCACGATTTTGGGCTTAAGTGTACCAAATCTTGGCACCGACACATGTCCTAAATCTCTTCTTTTTTCAAAGGTATGTACAAAATCCTCCCCCAAGACACAAATGAACGGCGCTCGTGACAATGACACTTAGGGCTGCCGGCATTTTTCCTTGTAACTTGAGCATCTGAACTCCGTTTTCGATGATCTTTAGTTCGTTGGAAAGTTTGTTCCGAGAGCTCTCTATCAACATCAATTTTGTTAGGGTTTGCTATCAGATTAGGGGCCGGATTTGGGTCTGTTTGATTTCGGCCACTCATAGTAGGGATGGGGAAGACAGATATAGTTCCAACATCCAAGGTAGCGACAAAACGGCATGAGTCTATCACCAATTTGATGGTACGTGATCCTCTAGTTGCTGCGCAAAAAGAAGTGAATACTTCAGTTGAAAGTTCTTTGCCTTCGATGCTGGCTACTCCAGTGGTTCTTGAAGAAAGGGATTTTCCTCCCTTGCAAGGCGCTGCGAGTAAGGGAGCGGAAGTTAATGGGAACTTGCATCCACCAGGTACAGATTCCTGTCCTAATGTAGTTCCTCAACTTCAGGCAAATAATAGTGCTTGAAAATCATCTGATTCGGTTACAAAAGTTTCATATCAAAGATTTAGGGATTGGCTTTGTAAGGATATATTTAGTGCATCTAGAAAGGCAAGGGTAGCAGCTGCTTTACAGGTATTGTCTGAAGGAAGTAAGGATAAGTTATCGGCAATCTTGGACACATTAAAAGCCCGACAGATTCAACTGCAACAACAATTGCCTCCAGATGACATATTTTACCAGTCTGATTGTCAGAATGTGGTTCAAGCTTCTGGTATTCCTATGGTTGAGGTGGACCATCAAGCTCATATTAAGTGTGCTGAGAACTTATCTTCTTGTGCAGTTCTTGGGTATTTTACTGGTGGCTATTTAGATTTTTCACAGTTCCATATTTGGTTGTCTCGGCTTCTGAGACGCCTTCAACTTCCTCCTTTTCAGTCCATCAAGTTATTGGCAAAAAACTTTGTTCTCATTATGTTTGAAAGTAGTGATGCAGTGGACTCTTTGGTATCAAGAGGGATTGATCCACTTGGTGGGGAATATATAATGTACCAGTATTATTCTCTTGGCTTTACACTAGATACAGTTCGTGCATTAAAGATGCCTTGCTGGTTCTCATTACCTAATCTTCCTCCTGATCTAATAGCTCATCAATTTCTAGTTGCAATTGCAACGGGACTTGGGGTTCATATCTCATACTCCATCATGAGTGGTCCAAGGATTTGTGTTTCTAAGCCTGTGGACTCGCCTTTGCCAGATTGTGTAGTTGTGAAGAGCGGGCCTTGGTATAAGAAGTTGGATCTTAAGCTTCTGAATGGTCCTGAATTAGCCCGTTTGTTTCCTAATAAGGAGGCTTTTGCTAGCTTTCTTCGAGGTACTCGTGCATCTCAGGAATCTGTTCAACATTCTTCTCAGGTTCAAGCTCCTACTGTTATTTCTTCATCTATTCATGATCAACCTTTGCCAGTTGTCTTGCATTCCTCGGCTATGGAAGATGTTCTACACACAGTTCCAATGGTGTTGTCCTTAGCACCGTCAACTGCAGCTATAGTTCCTACCACTCTCCCCGTTGTTGCTTCTGTCATGTTTCTGAGGTTGTTATGGCTGATGGTCCTAATCTTCAGTGCGCTAAAGAGTCATGGCAACAGGTCAATTGGAAGAAGGCAGCGAGGAAGAAGTTGGTTTATGTCATCTCACGAGGCTATCTTGCCTCGTTCTATTCAGTGGCATGATAACTTGATGTATGTTATGTTGATTGTGATGAGGCCATTAAACGCCTCAAAGTGGCACAAGGAGTATGATTATGTACTGTGTTTGGATGGTTTTGCTTAGTGGACTATCTCGTCCTCTAGGTTTTGAGTCCCATGTCACAGGTCCCTTGTATGTATCTTGATATTCCTTGATAATAGATTGTCGTCCTTCAAACCCCCTTAAATTTCAAATATCAAATTTAAGCATGGGTGGGAGAAAAAAGCGGGATATAGAGTCTACGTAACAAAAAAAGGCGGGGTATAGAGTGGCCAATGGGATATTTATCTAAGGCCAATGGGTATGGATTAAAATGTTATATATAAATTCTAATGAAATAAATTCTAATGCCATAGCCATATGTTATATATTATTTTAGATCATATTATATTGTTTAGCTCGTCTTATTATTAAAATTCCATTTTTTTTCAAGCAGAAAAAAGCGGGGCATCAATGGGATATTTATCCAAGGCCAATGGGATATTATAATGTCTATATTATTTTAGCTCATATTATATTGTCTAGCTCATCCTATTATTAAAGTTCCATTTTTTTCGAGCCTGCATTCATTTTGTATCTGTATACATAGAAAATGCATAGGATATGGTGTGCATTAGAAAATGCATAGAAAATACATAGAATATGGTTCAATTAGTCATGATTTGTGCTCCATAATATTGGAGATAGAAACTATGTTTGTAGGCAAGTAGGTTTGCCACACTTGTTACATGTTTGATTACATGTTTGAGTCGACAAAGACCCTCAGACTTAAGTTTTTCACTCTAAGCTGTCCTTCTCGACTTGCGAGTCGAGAAAGTTCCGCAGACCTACCTTTTCCACAGAATTGGCCCACAGACCTACGTTTTTCACTCTGAGTTGCCTTTCTCGACTGCGTTTTCACTTTGAGCTACATTTCTCGACTTGCGAGTCGAGAAAGGCCATCAGAGGGGCCTTGAGGGGCTTTCTCAACTCGCGAGTCGAGAAAGGCCCTCAAAAAAACCTTTTTTTTTCCTACTTAAAAAAAAGGGGGAAAAAAAAAGTTTTTTTCTTTTGGCTCTAACCTACATTTCTCGACTCGCGAGTCGAAAAAGGCCCTTAGAGGGGCCTTAGGGCCTTTGTCGACTCTCGAGAAAGGCCCTCAAAAAACTTTTCTTTTGTCCTACTTAAAAAGAAGAAGGGGAAAAAAGTACCCCCCTTTTTTTTTGGGCTCTAAGCTACATTTCTCGACTCACGAGTCGAGAAAGGCCCTTAGAGGGGCCTTAGGGCATTTCTCGACTCGTGAGTCGAGAAAGGCCCTCAACAAACTTTTTTTTTTGCTACTTAAAAAAAAGGGGGAAAAAGTTCCCTTCTTTTTTTTTTTTTTTTTTTGGGGGGAGGGGCTCTAAGTTATTTCTCGACTCACGAGTTGAGAAAGGCCCTCAGAGGCCTTAGGACCTTTCTCGACTCGCAAGTCGAGAAAGGGCCTCAGACCTACTTTCTTCAGAAATGGCCCTTAGAACTGGTTGTCTTCTTCTTTGTATTGTCTGTAACATCACTTGCATTAACTTGATTTTGCCTTTCCCAGTACAGATCGCGAACAGAAAGGACATGATCGGGAGCCATGGAAAGACTCGTTCATTGACAAAAGAGGACGAGAAGAGGTTGTTGACATGCATTGGTTAGGCTAGCGTGTTCAGATTTCTATTCTCTTCAAGTTGCTCTTGTGGATTGGAACACCTCAGGCCTTGCTCTGCATGTTGTTCCCAGTAGGTGGTCTATATGCGAAGATGATGTAATATTTGTGTCAGCTCGACCATCATGGTATCTTCAACCATTGTAAAATACAATCTAATGAAATTTTTTATGAATAAAAATTCAGGGCAGATCAGCACTTTGTTTACAGAGAGAGACATTTTCATTGGTTTTAGTTGTGCTCTTTATCTTCTCGACTCGCTAACTGAGAAAAGTAGACCACGTAATTTTCCTTAACATTTTTTTTTCACACAGGAAAACAGGCATCTTCTAAAGCAATAATGCAGTTTTAAAAATTTCCCTCGTCCTTTTCGTGTAAAATAACAGGGTTCCAAAAAAAAATGGGAATGGAATGAGACCCACTTTAATTAAATGCGACTTTGAAGTTATTTTACTAAGGTCCACAAAATTGTGAAATTCCTTTAGCCAAGCATTTACAATAAAACTTGCATTTGTGTTGCTAGGCCAACGAATCCTTCGTAAGCCATAATGATTTCCTGTAAAGCTGCAATAGAGTAAGGCTCAATCCCAAAGATAATGCATCAAGAACAGAGAGATTTTGAACTTGAAATGGTGGCATTGCCGGGCTCTAGCAACTATTTATAAGAAAATATGAAATGTCTTGTAAGTTGGAAAAGAGGCAAGAGAATAGGAGAAAGAAGATAATATAGAATAGAATAGAATAGAATACATTATTGTCCCTTGTGTCGTGAGGCCACTGGACTTATGTAGCATGGGCGAGCTCCCTAATGGGCGCTACTAGCACATCACACTGGTATATTGTAGCCTTTTCTGAAGGCTTTTCTTGGTTTCTATTAGTACCAGCACCCCGCTTATATTTGGCTTCATGGCCATGCGAGAGTGCTTTGCTATCAACAACTTTGAGCTGTACACATTGTGGATTCCACTGTCCCACCTTTAATAGTGGGTCAGGTTATGAATCCTTAGTTTTTGGTGCACCAGAATTCGAATGTGGAAATAGAACACCAGCCGGCGGGTTGTACCCGCTCTATCCTGGTGGTCGGTCGGAGGCCCCTCACTGTCCCGACACTTAGTTCCTTTCCTTTTTACAATTATTCTGCACAGTCTTGGTGCCCAAAGTGGTGCCCAGCAGCAACATGCCGATTACTATCAGGATTAAAAAATCCCGCCCCGAAGGGTTTTCGGGGAAAAACCTTAATAGTAATGGGCTCACTAATGCCCAAAATTCTCCATCACTTTGGATTTTGGATTTCCGATGCCACATCCTTTTTCCATCTGGTGGATTTTGGATTCCCATGCTGCCATTCATCCTTTTTCCATCTTTCTGGTGCAATATTCTGTCCCCTCCATTGTGTTACCAAATATCGGTCTAGCTTTGCTTTCTATCCTGCGTTTTTATCGCTATCCCCATAGCCTGCTGCCTCTCGAACATCCATCCTTATAGCCTGCCACCATCGCCTGCCCCCCATTTCTACATTCTTGGCTATGTAGTCTGCCCAGATTTGAAGGTCCTTAGCTGGACTCCATTGACGCTCAGCAACTAGGGCCTCTGATAACCGTCTCCTAAATACTCAAACCCCTGCCTTTCATACCTATTATCTGTTCAAGACTCACAATATTCGCCCCTGGGCATCAAATTCCATTCCGAGCATGACGATCTCATGGATATCCCTGATTGGGTAATCTGAATGAAGATAATTGTGTAGATCTGGTTATTGGGCAGACTGAAAACAATGCTTCCTACAACTAAAGCTCTGCCGGGATGCTTTATAGAATCCGCCTTTGGTGCTGTATCCAGATGGTTGCTGCCCTGCCTATGGAACCAATGCTTCCTACGACTACAGCTCTGCCAGGATGCTTTGTAGAATCCCTTTGTTGCTGTGTTGAGATTGTCTGTAGAGCATATTTCCTACACAAGTACTGCGGGTTACCCTGTAGAGATCTGAAAAACTGAAAGTGAATGGGTTATACGAAATTACATTACAGAATAGGAAATTACAAAAAAATTTCGTGGGCTAAAATAGTCTGTTGTTCCTGCATTACATCTCTGTTGTGCATAAAATACCAACGAAGATGGGAGACACAACCCAAAGGCAACCACAACCACCTTCAAGTCCAAAACATCAGAATCATGTCCAAAATCAAAAAACTCCAAAAGCCTTACTGCCAAAGCGTGAAGTTCAACAAAATCCCTTCTTAAAGCCGAATGTGTTGTCTCGGATTTGTTCCAGGATTGTCCTGATTCATGATCTGCATACTATGTCAACAGGATTTATTCCTTCCTCAAATCTGGCAAAGCCTCCTTTATGCCGACTGCATCGGCGTCCCGTGCTCTGATTGCCAGGTGTTGCAGCTACACTATGCTTCAACCTAGAATATCATCCCTGCAGAGATCTGAAAAACTGAAACTGAAACTGAAAAAAACTCCACAAGATTAAAGGCTTCGAGCTCTCAAAAAGAGCTACCGATTTAACTAAAAATCACAGATGAATTGCATAGAAACATATGGGATACGAAATAGGATCAACTCAGCTTATGGGTTTTTTGGCCCTACCGCCTTCCCGTTGCCACCTACCTTTTAGAATAATATAGATAAGGAATTTTAAGCTGTAGGAAATTAACCATAAGCAAATGAACCCTAGCAATGTATGGCATACATAGAGGCATGTGCACCTATATGGAGTTATCATATATGGGGTGTATGTCTACTAAAGTAAAATGTAAATATAGCTAGATATAGGTTGACAAACATGTTGTTGCAACACATAATTCTCAGTACTAAAAGGAATTAAGATGATGTTACAGAAGATGTACAACATTTGTAGATAATCACCCATTGGTGCAACAAAACAATGGTAGTGTCGCATGTAAAATGAAGGTAAGGCAAATAGATAATATGTCATATGGGTATGACAAAATCTTGTTTCCTAGCATATGATTCCCTATAGGAATTGTAAACAATTAATGATTTATTGTGCTCGTTGCAATATGAAATCTATATTTATGCTTTCTATTACTATTCATGCCATCAATAGAAAAAGATTTGGCAATGAACGTTCTTCTGATGGTTCATATATGTCTCTTGAATTTTTAGCACTCATATATGTCTTTTCAAGTATTTAGTACCTAATTGTTGTTTTGGACTCTTAAAGCTGTTGGAAAATTGATACATAGAGCACTAAAAGGAAGCCTTACTTCTAAATGAATAGGTAACAGGCCTTTGTAAGATCTTGGTTGTAACTTGCAAGCATGGGTGATGTGATGGTCAACATTATGCAATTATATATTTAAACTTGAAAGCGTGCTTTTAAGATGAGATGATATAAAGGATGGACCCAAGTGTTGTGATTGAGTACGAACATTTATAGTCATTTGTTATGATACTTAGTTTAAGGAAGAGGTCATAGGATGTCTCATGTTCACTTGTTTATCAGAATTTTTCGTAGGGATAAGATGATAGATAGTGAGATAAAAGATAGAACTAAGTCTTTTGATTGAGTACAAATATGTGTATGGTCATGCATTCGCTTTTATCATCTCTACTATCACATTTAGTTTGAGGTGATGATATGAGGTGGATGTGTCTTGAGGTGATGATAGCAGATAAATTTTAGGTTGGAGAGGTTTATAAATCTTTAGACCAAATGCAAAGAAAATCTTTTTTTGGAGAGTGTGGAGGAGTTTATTGCTAGTGTAGGGCTTATGCATTGAGCACTGCTCAATAACATATGGATTAAGAGATTTTTTTAATGTCAGCAATTGCTTCGCAACAAACATAGAAAATGAGGAGCAGCTGGACATAATGTGCTTTCATTCTGCAACAAATATGGAATATGGGAGAGGAATCTACAAATATTTGTACACATCTCTTCTGATTTTCCAAGCATGGCTTGCATGATGGTGAATAGATGCAAAGCTTACATTTAAATTAATAATAAAATATGTGCCATGTGATTGCTGTCATGCATAAAGAATCTAGAAAAATCAATGTCCAACCGAATTCAAAAAATATCTCAAGTACGTGGACGTAAATGAAGCGCAGAAACCTGCCAGTTCAACAAAGGGAAGAAAACAATCGCATTCAATATAATAGCTAAGAGCATTGCCACTTGTCGAAAAGAATGAATGTTAACAAAAGTAAATCGCATCAAATATCATAGCTCGAGCATTGACCATTGTCTAGATAACTGAATTGCTAGAATCAGATGTATGCATCATAATAATGCCGCCAAAAGTCATTACTTGGAAAATCAAAGTTCCTTTAGTATTGGCATTGGCTTTAATCGAATAAGAAAACAACACAGATACTGGAACTAAGACAACAACAAAAATCCTACAGAACATTGTATATCAAAGTCCACCCTTGCACAAACACAATGTCTCAAACAGCATGGCAAAATGATAAGAATTTACAAAAGGAAAAATGTGAAGCATTGATTGGAAAACTTCTAGAAAATGGCCAGAATGGGATGCAAAGACGTACTTAACATGCTTTTTCTAATACACACTTGTTGCACTTTGCTCTTGATCCTAGATTGTGTAGTGTATCTGTTGGCACTGTAAAGAGGCTAGATCATTAGTATAGTATAACCTTCGCCTTTATATGGTGGTCTCCAACTTGAATGAGAAACATATACTAAATTATGTGTATCTATGTTTATGGCTTGGATTATACTTCGGCCTAGTGGAACATGGAATTTCATTCTTCTTGAATTAAACGTATGCGAACAACCAAGTTGCCAATCCGTATTTTTGAAAGCAGCAAATTGTCATGTGGTCGTCACACAAATGCTACATTCATTGCAAATTCTTCATGTCTTCTAACAAATAAGTTATGCTATGCTGATAGTCCACATAATTTTTTAGTAGATATCTAGTGCATTCAAATTTCTAGCCATTTTGGACCATCAACCGGGGTGGCGATTAAAAAGAATTTTACATCATGGTAAATCTCTGGCCCAGACCATGATAATTTGCATCTGCGTTAAGAACAGTCATGTGTCAGAAGATTTTTAACTTTAATTGGATATAAAACAATACTATTCCATCCAAATATATATCTTCTATTTATTTCAAAAGGACTGGGTGGCCACTTGTATTCATCTTCATAAAGGTAAAAACACAAATGAATGTGGACAGGATTTAGTCTTTGATGTTTTTCTCAGCCTTCGCAGATGCACGAAATGGCATACAAATGAGGAAAAAAGATCATAAAAATATTATATGCCTAAGAGGTGTTACTTGCATACAACATAAGGTATTCAGAAGAATGTCTAGACTTGAATAACAAAAAGAAATTCAGCATCGTTTCTTGGAAAAAATTGCAATTATAGTCTACAATTCTAGGTATTTCTACTCTTTTGGATAGTAAGTCCACTTTTTTATTTGCTTCTAGACTTCTGAAAGCCCATTCCATCTCCAAATGTAGGAGAATTATTGTCTTATAAATTTAATACTGAATGAGCTGAGCAGTATTCTTGACCATCTCTTAATATATTCTTTTTGCATCCTGATGCATTTACTGCTATAGGTTCTTATGAATAAAGTTATTGTCCACTATAGCAGACAAACTACCATCTAGAATGCTTAACAGCATGGGATATTTATACATGGATACAACGTACAATTACTCTGCAACGATTGCGAAGCAAGCATAAGATGCTATTTTTTCTAAGAGTTCTTTAAGAATCCATGTTATAGAGCTATGAATACGAGATTGAACAAAACAAACAATTACAACAGTCGCTCAGATAACTATACCTAGTTGAGTACCACCTTGTTACGAAAGGCTCCAACCTGCTTGAATGCCCTTTTATAGATTGCAATCCATGTCGCCTTGAAAATGATGCTCTAAAATATCTCCTTGTTTTTTGTTCCTTTATCAACTTTCACCCTGTCATGACCTAGATTTTGTAGCAAGACAAAATCAAAATGTAGAAGGTGCATCCAACAAAAAAAAGAACGCGAAAAAATGTAGCTAAAAGATAACATGGGAAAAAAAAAGAGATGCTAACCATCATTGGAAACAATGTATGGACATGCTAATACATGGACATAAAATTTATTATGAACAATCAAATACGTTGTTGTAGGTTTATTTTGTTGAGAGCTGTTTTCTTTTTTTTTAGTGCAAATTTAGTTGTTGTATCTTGTTCCTTTTATCCATACATCACATTTTAATGTTTGAATTTATAAATATACATGCTATCAACTTGAATCCATCATCTTTATAGCTTTTGAATTTATGCCTCACAAAAGCCTAGCAATGCTGGGCACTTTTTCTAGTTTTCCTATAATGTATATGCTTCTTTTGATGTTCTTTACTCAATCAATATCTTATTCTTCAACTTCCAAGTTCTATCATAACATATGTTCAATTATCAATTGACATGAACAATACCATCAGTTGTGGCGCATGTTGGACTTTGGTAATGATCCTCCAAGGTGTTGCAGCATGTTTATTACATATGCTGCTCAACTTTATTTTGATAATGTTATCAAGACAGGGCATTACGTGAGACCTATAGAAGCAGAGTCCTTGAGTCTATGTGTCATAACTGGGGCTAATGCAAGCAAAATTTTAAAGGCGGCTTTGACATCTGCCACACCTCAAGGTTTAGAGGTGAAAGAAGAGAATAGAATATAATATTATATCAAGAGTCCAAGTTACTACTTTTCAATAGTAATAAGTGGTCATCCATTGGCAGTTTTGGCTAGAGCAAAGGTAATACCATAAGTTGTGGTTGCAAGCGCTACTCTACGAATTTGTAAGGCATCAGAGAAAACCTTCAGGAAATTTCTTCCTACGATGGTCACATTTGGAGTTGACCTAAAGGCAGATACCCTCTATATTAATAAGCCATTAAGTGACATCATCGACATATTGGAATTTGCAAAACATGCTATTCCAAAGCAATAGTTCAATTCAAAGGAGTACATCATGCTTTACACGTATCCAATATGTTTTATCGCAAGATTTAGTTCTCAACAATTCGTCTTCTATATATCTACTATGACTTAACTATAAAATTATAGAACTATATACAACATGTGCACGCAGAAACCGGCCCAAGACCATTCATAGCAGCTTTATGATAGATATCCTGAATCTTTTTAGGATTACATCAGCACTATGATAAGAGCAGATTCAGTCAAAACATGTCCAAACAACACCCATGCATTATATTCAAAAGCACACAAATTTTTAAAAATAGAGAGCATATAAGTGCGTTCTCAGTAAAATTTCAAGGGAGAGAAATCACATGGTAGTGTTACATGAGGAAATCTTGTTTGGATCATCATGTTGCACGACCGATGCAATGAGACAGAGACATTCACGCAGCGGCACCTGGCAAGTAGAGAAATTTTGGTTTAGAAGTACTTGAGTTTATACGAGCATGATGGCAGTCGTGTTAAAATTTGAAAGTCTTCACAAAAAGATTTAGCATACTCACTAGGTTTTCTGCATCAAACATGAACACAGAGCTACAAAAGGCAGTTGTACTGCTACAAAGAAAAATAAAGCTCTTCTGACGTAAAAATAAATTAATGCCTTCAACTACAAGGCTAAAGGCAAATCGCTTTGACTGTGATCTGCTGCTACAGGCTTGAAAGTTATTTGATAATAAATCTATATCAGGTTTTGCAGAAATATAATAGAAACACTATTTTTTCTTGCCCTATAGCAGCTTTTTTGCACATCTTTTGCACTAACGGGTTAACTAAATTAAATCAGAAGGTTCTAACGACAAAAGAAGTACCTTGAAGTTTTATGATGCGGACATAAGTAGTATTCGATGATGCAATTCCAACTAAGACAACAGATACTTTGCAAAATGACTTTAATCATGCCCATTCCAAATGCCGAGAATGCCCAGACTCTTCAAACACTTGATTCTGCTATCCCCCATAAGCTATAACTAAGGAAAACAAACTAGCTGTCACACTATATTTGGCCAGATTACGGCTTTAAATCGTCTAGGCTTCAATTCGTCTGCCAATAGATGATTCAAACAACTGAGTCTTGAGGGTTGAATCCATCATGATACGTGGAATTTTATAAGCCATACGATTAAGATTTAACGGCTTGAAATATGACACGTCATCTCCAAGTATTGATGTAGAGATGCAACGTGGATAGGCTAGAATTGCAAGAAAGGCTGTAGGCTTGGTTGGGCTGGTGTGCTAAAAATAAAATTTTTTGTTATTGTGTACTATGAGATTTGTGCTATATTTGTATGGGTCCCATGACCTATTGGTCTCCGTGGACGTTAAAAAATCTATTCTATTCTATTCTATATTATTCATAAACATATCAATGTTTTTTTATTTTTGATATCAAAAAAATAACATCTCCCATAACACACCAAAACAAGTGACAAGTCTTACTCAAGTTGATTCTGTGATGCGTTTTTGCACTTTTCTTGCTAAATTAAAAAACTTCAAAAAATATATTACCCCAAATGAAGGGCATTTTTGTATACAGGAATGGCTCTATGTCTTGAATTCCGATGTGGAAGAAGTGTCGATGCACGGCACGCAAGAATTCAAGGCGCATAGCCATTCATGCAATGTGAAAATATGTAGCAAGAATTTAACATAAATAAATATCATTGGAATGTTAGATTAAAATAGTAGGATGTTGGGTCAAAACACCAGAATGTCGGGTTGAACTGGGGAACACAGAGTAAATTATCTTCTTGTCCGCGGGTTCAAAATAGTTTAACATTCTTCCAAAGATATGGTTGAATCCTTACTATGCTATTTTACGTAAATATTGTGCTGGCTTAACATTTGCAAAGTTGTTTTTCAGAAATAATAGCTATATGATGCGTCTTCTCATCTGTCATTTTATACTTGACGGATACGAAAAGAAAAGGCACTTTTATATTGGAATTTCACCGAATCAATGTTCCCCAACCATTACAATATTCTACCATAGCTCAAGGTAAATTCTTTCTGGAACAAATCAATATTAGAGCACAAGCACACTTCTTGATCTTGACAACCAATGCCCAACTTTGGCAAAACATATCTTACATCACTTTTCTCTTCTCCATTCAGACTTAAAATTCTCTAGCTAAAAAGGTACTTTAGTCTCATAAGGATATGTAGCCCCTTGAGGCCAATGTGCCATGAAGGCTTTGTGACTTCCATGTTGATAGTGGCTTCAAGTTTATCTATCACTTGCTACCTTTCACAACATTCCAACTTCATATTGTGCATCGGTATAAGGAAATGTATAGTGCCTAAGGATTCCTATTTATCGACTAATTTATCTAATTTGCGTTGGCCGGCAGCCTTGACCACCGCGATTTCTTGTATATATAGCTATTTATAAATACCACTTATTTATGTTTGAATATTCAATTATAGTGACATTAACTATTGTCTGACATCGCAATCCATATTATCTATGCACTCCAATGCTTATCCATCTATTCCATCCCATGCATTCCATTAATTCCTATCCATGTGCCCACGGCTAATGACCCATTCCCATTGCCTATCATCTACGCAGATACATATATATACAAGATTACATTTACAATTTGCAAACTCTATTATGCCTATGCATTTCACATGTCCTTGATCAATGCCTGGCATTGTCAAGCACGCGTTTCTAGTCAATGCTTAAAGTGTCAACACAGTCTTGCAACAATGAGTTCCTGAAGCATCTGTCTAGCCAATACATATGCAGAGAGATGCCAGTTCGTTGGAGAACCTTATGGATCAGAATCTCTTCCAGGAGATAAGTACAACAAGAGATCATATTGGAGAGTTTTTTACTAGGGCAGGCATTGAAGAAATTTTGGCAATGAGACATGAAAAAGAAGGCTCTCATAAATATGTTACTTGTAACTTTCCTAACCGACATGCCCTTAACCAACTGGGCAAAACCGTCTCGACATTCATTACTTGCTTCTACCCATTATGTTGGCGTCTCGAGAACGCAACACCCAGATCCACTCGAGCGGTCTCTCATGGGTCCATTACAATCTCTCCCATTAGAACTATGCTCGTCCTCGAACATCATGCTTCCACTGTGGATACAACCACGCCGTACTTCCCCTTCATGATGGAATTATGTGTCATATAACATCCATGTCATTTCTACCCCCATGGAGACTCGAAATTACGCCTTGCTCTGATACTAAATGTAACTTTCCTAACCAACATGCACTTAACCAACTGGGCAAAACCGTCTAGACATTTATGAGTAGTTGCTTCTATATGCTTATGCCGGTGTCTCGGGAACGCGACACCCAGATCTACTTCTCCCATGGGTCCGTTACCCATGGGTCCATTACATTACTTGCGCAGAATCAGAGACAAATGAGCACCAAGGATTATTCGCTAATGTGAACAATGCTAGAGAAAGCAGAGCTGAGTCTGATATAGTTAAACCAGGAGAAATAGAGATGCAAGGAAAGCTGGACTGGCTGAAACATTTTGAGCAACAATGTCAAAATTGCAGAAGCTGATATTCACTACAAAAACCACAAAGCCATTCAAGAAAAATAGAATGAAAATCAAGGAATTAGAGGCTACAACTTGCTACTCCAGAAAGCAGTCCAGTGTAGAGTTAAGTCAGCATGAGAAATATAAAGCTCTTCTCATCGTCAATGGGACAAGATTAGGATGCATATCAATATGTGGAGATGCAACTTGTCCTTCAAGCATGGAGTTTTATTAGTTCTAGTGTTTTGCACAAACTAGAGGATTACGCTTATATTAAGACCATTTTCTAGCCAATAGTGAATGTAAACTATGTTGTACATTAATTGCCTTTATCTCATATTCGGATGGTTTATATTTAACCTCAAGAACAATACTATGCCATAGCCTAATGTAAAGGTAATGGCAATGCATATTCATGGAGAGTCCATGTCTAGTTGCCCCATGTATGTTTGCACCGAGTTGAACAAAAGAAATGTTTGTGGCGGCCTTGGCTGCCGACAAATTTCTTGTACTTTTAAGATTAACTTGCAAACTGCCAACCTTGCTACTAAATTATGTTGGCAATCTAATAGCTTTGATCCTACTATGGTTAACCCTACTAGATTTAAACAATATTCATATGACGGTACCATGTGGATCAATGGTTAAAATCCATAGTTAATGCCACCTAAAACCGCACAACCTATAAATCGCATCTTAAAATAATACGCCGTGTCCATATCATCAAAATACCGTACCATCACCGTACCATCTTAAGGTTTAAACTACCCTCATATCATGTGTCTATGTATACCATAAATGACATCTTAAAATAATACACCATGTTCACATCGTCAAAATACATACCATGTAAGCCTATCGTCATACCATCTTAAGGTTTAAATTACCCTTATATCATGTGTCTATGTATTTTGTATATGTGCCCTGTGTGTCTATGTATACCATCTTAGGCCCTTTTTTTACAAGTCTTATTTTATGGGTGACATATTTTTATAAGACACCTTTTGGGTTCCACTTAGTACACGCCTAAAAGAAACCAGTTTTCCAGATTGGAGCAAAGGGCCTGCAACAATTTGATTAAAAAAAGGCCAAAAAATGTTAAAAACCCAAACCTTGCAAAAGGATAAGCAAAAAAAAAACCAGGAAACCCATTGAAGGGAAACACAGAAACAATAAAGATCAAACGCGAAAAGCATCAAGAATATGAACGCCGTAAATTATCAAAGATAAGCTACTGAGACAATTTAAGATAAAAACAGAAACGCATCAAGAATGTAGACTAAGTAAACCCAAGAAAGCAAACCCAATGAAAAAATCACGATGAATTCAAGAAACTCACCAAGAATCAATCAAGAATGAAGGGGAATATGAAGAGTTACAGTCTATAGAGCAGAAACAATGAAGATCAAATCAGAAAGCCTATAAAGAAAATAAGCCCATCAAACAACCAATTCCAATTTGAAAAAAGAGGAATACGAAGAACTGGAGCCAGATACCAAGAATGACCTTGAAGCTAAAAATGGAAGGGCAGAGTTTCGGGCGATTCCAATCCCCGATTACAGTCCCCACCGTGTTATTAAAACACACGACTCCACTGGGGATCGAACCCAGAATCTCTGGTTTCGTAGACCAGCGCCTTATCCATTGGGCCATGGAGTCTGAGATTAGATTAAAAATTGCAAGATGTAGGACTAATACAGAAGTCCTACATATTTTCGACTCCATGGCCCTGCTCCTCCAAAACACCTTCCACAACAATGGACGAAAAGCATTTTGCAACACCGCGTTTTCAGAAAACTCGTTTGCTTGTGGCGGCATTGGACAGGATCCAGAATTTGTTGTTATGGCAAAGGATTAATGTTGCATTTGTGATAATATTGACACCAATATCAAACCCATACAGGCTATCACCACCAACAAGAGAACATGTAGGAACACGACTACAAGCTCCATAATGCAGCATCAGAAAGAAAATGGGAAAATCTTCCACCTAACATCGAGAAATGAAGAAACATCCATTCAGCACTATTACAAGTTCAAACACCATATATATAAATCCTTGCTCGACAAGCAATAGAATGTGGAAAAACATATCTCATAAAAAATCTTTGCTGTAGTAGGACTTTGAAGAAACCAAGGTAAATAATAATGACGCAGAACAGCATTTCCACGCAACAATCAACAACTGTGTGTGTTGTGGTGGCACACTGGCTCTATGGTAAAAGGTGCAGGTCGTTGTAGAAGCTTAACACTGTTAAGGATCACCTTTTCCATAGGCTTCACCATTTCATGCTAATTGTTGTCAGGATCTAATGACAAAATATCTTTTAGGCCATTTAAAGGTGGTTGCTGGATATCACAATAAATTTCAAATGTCACATTCGGAGTACAAAGTCCATCCACACAGGCAACAACAACAGCAGCGACATCGCGACGACTTATGGATCCCGTCCCTTTATCCCCTGACAAAACATAAAATGGATCTTATTTATCTAGCAAGTGCAAAACTGATCATAGAAAACTAACCTTTTTCAGCAATGATTTTGTACTGGCCACCTTCCTTATTGTTCAATCCACCAGGCCTCACAATATAGTAGCTTAAGTCACCATCCTTAGAGTAAACATCACGAAGTGCATTCTCTCCCTATAAGAATGTGGCCAAGTTTGAGGCAGAGGACCATAAATTGCATACCTACTATTTGATTGTTCACATACATGGCTATAGCAATTACGAACTAATATGCAATCAAAGGTATAAGGTATTAGATTATAGTCATGCCTTGCATTGCATTCTACATTATTGGACACTGCAGAACCAAAAGCTTCTCAGTTATAGACAAAATCTCAATGCACCACAGAAGAGAATGAATTAGAACAGATTTGATATGTTACAACTCAATGAATAACTAGGGGATAGCTATAAGCTACAGAAAGCAATATAACAGGGAGAAGCTACCGGCTATCTGATTCAAGGCAGCCGATGCATGATGACGACAGCCCTCCTTAGCATATGGCTGATACTGGTTACTGCATTCTAATTTGCTGGTAATATAAAACGGGTGAAATTATCAGCTATTTGAAAAGTAATATAACAATTAAAATGTACCATCCAAATCTGATTCAGCTACTACTTGTAGATGGACCAAGGTAGCCCACTTAACAGAGAAGAGATGAGACTGGTTACTGGTCCTCTCCTATCTAGTCTATTGGGCTAGCAACCATGAGCTCTCATGTTCAAGTCTCAATAGGGACATTTAGAGGATTGTCACATGTCTTATGGGATGCTGCTGATGTGATATGACAAAATTGATCTATTAAGAAGGAGGGGACAAGCACATTGAACATGATACAAATACTGCCTTCTGAAAATCACCGGGTGGCCATCGTGATATGGCATAATATGTACCAGCCCAATAATAGTGACACAAATTTCGCAGGCTTGAAAGGCTAATAGGTGAAATCACAACATAGTACAAAATACCAGCTTATGCAGCCAGCTGTCGTCCACAAAAACACAGCAAATTAATGCTTACTGCCCCAAAATGACAAATGGTAATGCCTGCATTTGTTCGAGGCATATGGCATACAGTCTGCATATGTGTATCTCAATACCTGCAACCAACGTTACTATACCAAATTAACCTAATGCCTTCTAAGGGCTAGTTGCATCTTGAATCTTGATCTAGATGCATGCAATATGTTTTCAATACTCTAACACGGTGTCAATGAAAGATACCTTGAATTTCCACACAAGTACGCGACCAAAGAGTGTATTCAATAGAAGTCCAACAAAGGAAAATGGTCTTGTTACAAACATTGAAGAGACAAGTACAAACGTTGGAACCTGTTCAACACAACTGTATTAGAAAACTTATTAAGAAATAGCCTACAACGCAGTAAATTGTCAAGGTAAGAAAGCAAGCATGCATGCAGTGGCCATTATAAATCAAAATTGTAACTTTTACATTATTGGATGCCATAATCTTCACTGAACCAAGTGTTTAGTACCTTGGCAGAGAAAGCTGCTTCAGCTAGGTGTTTTACTCCAGCATAATCTACATTTTTTGGAGTCTGTTGATTGAAACCAGGTAACCGCCATCCTGCCCTTGCTCCAATTGTGCAGACAACAGCATCCATACCTTGACAGGCAGGCAGCAATGTTTCAGACTTCGTAACATCCCCATTGATAAAGTTCACATTTGATGTTCCATCACCTAACATGGATCAATCGATTTAGCATCAGATTGGATCATTTATTATAACATCAACATAGAACATGGTGCTAGATTTATAATAGTAGATACCAATTGCTTTGGCAGCTCTCTCTTGATTTCTAACAAGAGCATAGACTTCAAATTTGTCTGCGAGAGCAAGAAGTTGCTTTGTCACCTGTCCAAAAAAGAAAACAAAAAAGACTGAGCACCATACTGTCTGATTTACCGTTTATGAGTGTGGAAGTTTCCTTTTAAAATGAAGTTTACCTCAAGGCCGACGCCGCTGCTACTCCCGACTACCAGGACCTTCTTAGCCATGGTAGGCTGGAATAAATCGTGGACATTTGGATAAGGAAAGAAGAAATTGTTTATGTGGCGCGTTGCTTGATTGGGTGTTTTAAAACATATTCAACTTTGGGAAAGTGCGACTTGTCGATTTTATGGTTGGCAAATGGAGGCCTTGTTTTTGGATGTCCAGTGATATGTGTTATGATGCTAACCTTAACAAGTTGCTAAAGCAACATGGGTTTGCCCTCTAAACCAAGTTTAAACTAAGTTAGAACAACAATAATGTTGATAGCGTAAAATGAATAGGAGAGGGTGCCCATAGAGGGCTTTATTTTTTTGAATCTCCTATTTTAATATAACAAAATTTAGCTTTCAATTGATACTAAACACGAGTCGTTTCGACAAATTAGAAGGTTGCTATAAAGATTTTAAGTTGTATGGTAATTTTGACACGAATAGACCCACAAATGCCATTCAATGGACCACCAAAAGCCCTTCCATAGACCACAAAATACTCACAATTGACCTTCATTAGACCACAAGTGCCCATCAATAGACCATGCATTTAGCTCAATTTTTAATAGTTCTTAAGGTGGGCTATTAAAAGGCAAAGGCAGGCTATTAAAGGGCAAAAGTGAGCTATCAAAGGGGCAAAACTGGGCTATTAAGGGGCAAAAAGTGGGCCATTGAAGGGAAGTGGGTGAAAGAAGGGCACCCTCCTCTAGGACAAACATATGAAAAGAGGGGAAGAAGGGAGACTAAGGGTGGGTTCGCACTAGGGGGTTAAATTCAATTAAGTTAAAAAAAAATTAGGTTACCATACCCGTTAAAAATTTCCATTAGGCCCGTGGCAATTAAGGGGGGTTCATTTTTAATGGATTTAGTTCCGTTAAAGTTGTAGTTCACACATGATTCCGTTATGTTAAAATTTAACAATTTCTTTAAAAAAATTAACAGTTGTAGTGCAAATTAACCCCTCCCTGAGAGGGTTAAATTTTTTTTTCGCTCACCACTTATGTGTGAACCTAATTTTAATAAAATCCATTACGTTAGCCACTAACATAATTATTGGTGTGAACCTCTTTTTAACTAAATTCATCATGTTAGTAAATTAACTTAACTATTTGAAAATGTGAATGCATTTTTTTTTTTAATCAAATCCATTATATTAAAAATTTAACATAACAATTGGTGGGAATTGCAAAGTAATTTAGTCATAAGGGGTAAGGTGCTAAAAAGTTAAATTTTAACATAACATAACGGTAGTTGTGATCCTACCCCAAGTCGTTTAATGTAATAACCAAATAAAGCAATGTAGATGTGCTGGCAGTTTTGGTATAATGGGTAATTAAGAACTAGAAAGTTCGCGTAAAATTCAATATATACATCAGCACAAAAGCCTCAAAACAAAAACAAAAAAGAGTCGTCTACAATACGATGCTGAGGAGAAGATAACAAGTACCGCAAGCGGGATGGAGATTGGAGTAATCAAAGGGAGGGACATAGATTGGAGTAGGCAAAGTGAAGAAACCAAAATGTATTCTAGGAAGGAACTCACAATGGACATAGAAAAACCTGCCGACTACCAGAGAATTGAATCTTATAATCTCAACCGGCGAGAAACGGTAAGATGGTGTGCGGAATCTCGAATCACATAGCGGGAATGCGAAGCCCAAGACCACCATCGATTGTGGGCACGTGCAATATCATCCAGGATCCCTCGCACTGCTGCTACTAAGGCCCCGCCGCAGCGAGCAGAATAGTACCATATCGAGAAGGGTCAAGACCAATAGCTGAAAGGCACTATCGCCACCATAAACGTGCAGTCTGATAGGTCAAGGTCATAGTTAGCATAGAACGGCATTCCATGCCATTAGAATGGCAGAACGGTTGGAAAGTTTTCCTTGCTGGTGTGTCGTGTTCCCGTTCAAATTTAGGGCTCTTTCTTTGTTGGCAAGAATGCCGTTCTCAGCAGCGTTCTGCCCCAAAATTTAGTCGTTCTCTGAGGCAAGAACGCCATATCCTAATTTGACCGCCAAAAAATAAGGCATCCGATTCTTGGGGAGACCTAAATTGGGATCTAAAAACGAAAACAGATCTGGAATGGCTTTCAGAAGTGAAATGCGTAATTTCGGAAGTGAAATGCACTTCTAATTCCACACTTCTGCAGCAGGATTTCAGCTCAAGATTTTAGCATCATTTTAGCAGATAAGAATTTTGTCATTTCATTTTGGAGTAGTGGGATTTGTATAGCGTTTGGGTGCTCTTGCCTGAAAGCTTCTACTCCAATCGATTTCAAATAATGCTTCTAAGATTCATTCAGCTAAGCACAAGTTTTGTGACCTTGAAAAATAGACGAACCCATTCTGAAATTCTGTAACAAGGAATAGAACAGCCTACATTTTATGCATTTTAAGAATTTGTTGCTGTAAATATTGTGTTTGCAGATAATATTTTGATAGATTCCAATGTTTCTGATCATTTTAAGTGGTTTCCGTTCCATTCCATTCCGTGTCGGTGAGCTCGCTGTGCTCGTTCTTTAAGGCTTGTCGTTCCTAAAATTGTTCCGTTTCATGCCAAGTATGGTCAAGGGGCGAACAAACAATGGAGAAGAATGAAACAGAGGGCCACTAGAAGGAGGGTCATGGAGATGATATCCACCAGCAGAAATCAAATGATGAAATAATGTGAGAGGGCAAGCCAAGGAGGGTAAACGTGCCAAGGAAATAGTAGGGCCGCAAGTATGATGGTCCTGTTTGGAATGATGAATAAATATGTCGACATGAGATGGAGAGAAAGAAAGGTCACGCTAATTAAGAGCCAATGCCTCGGAAACCCTAAGAAAAGACGCGAAAGATAGAAGGATAAGAGAGCTCTCGACCTCAGAGGAAAAAGAAGCGGCAAGGTAAGCAAAATGAAGCATAATAGAATGCACATGATGGGGATCAAGAGGTAATAACAGACGAGGGGTCATGGCGTCGCCTGCAGTATACGGCGGAAACTAGCAGCATATGCCAGCAGGGTAGAAGGGACTCTAGAAGAAAAAACCAATGGGAGGGTACAAAGGAGTAAAGGTACTTCCTGTGACGGAATAAAATAAATTAATGCTAGAACACACAACGGAAGAAAAAATTAATATTGACTTGAAAACAAAAAACATAAAGAGCTATATGACTGCGACAACCTGCAAAAGTAGCAAAAATATGGGGCAACAGCGCCTGAGAGAATGCATCAAAATATAAAACATCAAATATAAAACGTGCCCAAGTAGTACCGGTCCAAAGAAGGGGCCTCCAAGGAGCGGAAGGCCAATGTAAGACAACCAAAGTAATGCGAGCAAAGCACGTTGCGGCATGTGATAAAACACGTGGAAACAAGGATTGTGGAGGAAAACATAATTCTTAAAAAAACTAGTAACGGGTGCCCGGCGTTGCCGGGCATAGTTACGGGCCTGTTGTAGGCAATGATGAAGTTGTAGAGAAATTTAAATACATGGAGCTAAAATCTTAATGGTAGGTGTACTATATTGATGTAAATAGGTTGTGTAAGACCTAAAGACCCCTTTGTATAACAAAATAAAATGAGCTTATCGAAAGGGACTCGTTGTTAGGATTGAGTGCTATTGTAGGCAAGCATGAAGTTGCATATGTAGATCGCCTTGCTAAATTGAAGGGCAAGCGAAAAATGGGAGAACTGAAGTAGGCCTAAATGTAGTTTTATTATAGAAAAACATATATAGATTAAGTTGGTAAACCCACTGGGCAATATGTCTATTATGATCAAGTCTCTTCTCTTCTATTGGATTTGAGGTAGTGGACCATGGATGTGTGTCACGTTGCAGTTGTTTATAATGTGATTGTTAAATAGAGAATGGAATATGGGAGTTGGTGGATACAATAGGCCATTGAAGAGAAATGGTCCATGGAGAGTTCTTGCATACATGTGGCTATGTGAAGGGTATACGTCATAAATGGATCAATTTTTTTTGTAAGGAGCACTTGCAAGTTCAACGAAATAAATGAAGCATCCACATTCCTCACAAAGCGTTTGGTAGTTCCATAGATAAAACATGTCTTTGAGTAGTAAGACTAAGATACTAAATACTCATTGCATATTTAATTATAACATCGCAAAGTTTGATGATGTAGAAAAAGAAACCCAATGTAGTAGAAAAGGAGATTTGAGGCCCTATTATGGTTCATCTTACTATCCTATGTGGTTACTATGCATTATATGGACAAAAAGGGACGTTGTGACCTAGTACAACAATGAGCCTATTGCACATACAACTACATGAACTTCTCACTTCGTAAAAGCATGGGATTATGAAATGTGATTATATGGACAAAAAAATAAGACCTTAATTACCAATTTATCGATGTTAACTGCTTGATGTTGCGACTTGCATCCGACTCTGTTTGTTTTAAGCCTAAAATAAAGAGACTATTGCACATATAACGTGACAATATTTGAACTTCTCATCTTTGGAAAAGTACTGAGAGATTCGACGCATACAACTTTGTTTCTTTTAAACAACAGAGAGACTATTGGATAAGTTGCCTGATATTTGTCTATTTTCCACATAAAATACTTGTGTTGCTATTATAGTTAATACGTAGGCTTCAGATGTCAGATGATAGATGTCAGATGATGGAAACAATCATGTGCAATAGGATTTCCTTAGTTGTACTATGTGTAGGGCATGAACTCTAAGTGAATCCACAGAAAGAAAATTGTATGGCAATTCTTGCCAGTGTGGCAATTTTTGACTTTCACCGTGTGTTTATGAAAGATCAATTTTCCAATTACTGTTTACATTCTATTGTCATATATAATATAGTGGTGATGCAGAACAATGAGGACATGAGGGTGATGTTGCGATTTTGGCCCTTGGTAGTGCTAAACTATACACTATGTACCTTCCTGACCTATTAGAGTTTCAATGTAGTGTGTAATGGCATGGAAACTCCAAAGGATTTAATCATCGTTGAGCTGAAAGTATTTGCAACAGTGTGTTCAACCTTTAACATGTTAATAGACCTAATAGATGTTCAATTATAATAATACAATTCATCTGCTAGGACTACAGCTTGACTTAACATTGTAACATTAAGCTCAAACCATTTATCTTTTTTCATTCTCATAAACTCTCTCATGATTTCTAATGTGAAATAGGTAGCCTTTACAAACACACAGAATATATTTTACAATGATGGATGCTTGAGTGACATGATCTTCAGCTGCTCAAAGCTCATTATAGACGTAACAAACTCTCACAAATATAAGCAAATGAGTTGAAGCAAGAAGTTTGTCGTTGCAACCCCCCTTGATTTTTTCTTTGGTTCCACTATTAATGTTCAATGTTCAATAACGCATTGTGTATGATAATGGATTTGTGTCTGTATAAAAAATGTAGAGGATGAACTGGAACCTGCAACATAAAAAGCTCTATGCTATTGGGACCCTTGAAGCACAACTACCTAGTAAGAATACCTACAAAAAGTAGGCGATGGAAAACAAATGTGGAAGTCATACCCGGTTCCAAACAAAGCATGAAAGTAAGCGATGGAAAAACAAATGTGGAAGTCATACCCGGTTCCAAACAAAGCATGTCCAAAACTCCTGATATCTGTTTCTTAAAATTCTATTGCACCTTGCCAATGGAGAATATAAATGATGGGGTTCAAGAAACTTAACGTAAAGATAATGCATCTCCTTTATAATCATCCTGAAGCTTAAAATCATGTTTTCGCTTCCATAGTGACATCCACAAATCATGCTTTGTCTAAAATGAAAGCCGGACATATGTGCTTATGGATACACGCTTATAGGGCGTGGAACAAAAAGAAAACCGAAATGCATAAATACAATGGACTCGCCACATTAGAAGAACTACAAATCTATTTGCCTTGAGCGCTAATGTTTATGCAATCATTAACCGTATCTCAAAGGTTTTTGCTCCCAAAGGAGCAGGAGGAGCAAACCAACCACTACCACATGATAAAGGAGTTGCTCCTGTGAGGATAAGACAGATGATAGGAACTTCATCTATTTAACTTTGGTTTTGCTTTTGAACCGAAATGCCATGGGGCCTTTATCTACGTAGATGGTAATGTATCTTAAAAACATCATATTCAAACCATTTATTATGAGAACTTGAGCAATAGTTCGAAGTTTATTCCCCCTCGGTATGTCTGAAATGTAATGGTATCTACCATGCTGATAAAAGTAATTATGTTTGGTCATTACCTTCCTGCTCCATGTGTTGATAGAAGCAAGAGCCCATGCCAAGCTTGAAAAAAGCATTCCTGCATAACTCGTCTTTGCCAACATGCACGCTCGCTCAAAATCTGCAGTTTTGGAATCATATAACCAACCCATAAAATGTAAAAACGAATTGGAGAGCATACAACCCAGCCATGTTAGAAAGACCTGGGCTTTGGATGCAACCAAGAAGCCTCTAGATTATGCAAAATTGTACACACCGGATTGGCATCGCCAGCAGGCTTTATGGGGATAAAGCGTGGCTTCGATGTCGCCAAAAATTGGGGACGGATAATCAAGCAATGCAAACCCTATAATAGTTGAATTTCGAAATCATAATATCTCAGCAGAACATATAATCCACAACAACAATAAGTATTTGATTTTGGCATTTGGAGAAAAGAAAGAAGTTCTACTATAAGAAAAAATAAAGGAGAAGGCTCGCAATAGCGCAAACATGTTAATCAGTAACAAATATACCATGAAGTAACCCATTGCAAGAGAAGAACTTCTTGTCTGCAAGGACTGCAATCGGCAAAATAACGTTGCCACGCCTAGGAAATGGAAAATCTAAAATATTTCCCCGCATAAATTTTCGCCGTAATCGGAAGGAAAAAAAAAAGGATGATTTTCTTTACCTGCCACCTTGTATCTATGCTGTTAGGATCGCCCAAATTCTGCCAAGTCTGAGGAAGGCTAAACTCGCAAGGCATATTGATGCTAGATAGTCATACATTCATAGAGGCCTGGGTTCTTTAATATTCTACTGGCGATAAAAATGATCAGATAAATCTACGTATGAGCTTCAAAACACTCCAACGATCTGGGCATGGACGATGGTCCTATAACGAAGGTTCTAGCAAGAGCTACGATAAAAATTTTGAGGTCGTCCAAATGGCTATTCTAATTGATTGCAAGGGAATAAATTAAGAACCAAAGATCAGAAAGAAAATACGTCATAGTAGGTACTGCGAATAAGAAGCTTAGAACCTCTAAAGCAGGGCTCAAGTAGATGGATTTACCACAATAATACACCATCTTCTCTGCTTCAACAGATGTTTCGCACATGCATCTGGCAAACCCAAAGCTCCAGCGGGCTGACGAATAATCTGCAAGAAATACTGCATAAGCTTGAAATAGAATTGCAGAGAAATTGCTATTTCATGTGCTCCACACGTCTGTCATGCCGCTTAAACTCTCGTCATCCCTAATTCGGCCTCCATATCCGAAAACCCCTGACCCAAAATCGTGCTAAAAAAACTCATCCAATTTTTCTAATATCGGGAATATTTTCCTATAGCTAAAACCCTTTAAAACCTAGGGAAACCAACTTAAAAAAAAATCCAAAAAGTTTTTCTCTAGATCGGAAAAACCAAATTTAAACAATAGATGCCAATCATAAGTAAAAGCATCAGGAGGAACACAATGAGGGTAATCAAAGCATGTGTTGAAAACAGGAAGTTTATCATTGAGGGGAGAGACAAAATGATCAACATGATGAGGTCCCCATAAAGAATGTGGTTGAAACACCAAGGTGCAAGAGCAAATTCATCGGACTAAGGGAGGCGAGAAAGATAATCAGCTCATTCATTTTGAGAACAAGGAATCCAAACTGGTTCCAAAGAAATGGAAAAATAAAAACAAAGCAGAAAAATTTCAAGGATAAGGAAATGGACGTCTGGATAAGAGGAACCCCATTTTTGGATGATATTGGCAACATTCAAATTATCACCCCGAAGAGAAATAATGCGGGAAGAAAGAAAAGGCATAGCCGAATGAAGAACTTGGCAAAAGCAAAAAGTTTCCGCCAAGTAGATGAATGAGAAACTTCGGCCTCAAAAACAAGTTCCACAAAATCCATGCAAGACTGACCTAGGAGAAGCAAGCAACCTCCCCAGCTAAAAGAACTGGCATCAAATCCCAATACAATAGATGAGTGACTGGAAGAAGAGAGTGAAAACCAAAAGAAAGAGCTATGGATTTTCAAAGGACAACCTCCATGCGTGATAATGATGATAAGTGACAAGAGCATCCCCATGACAAGGGTTAATGAGGCAGTAGGAGAAAAAAGTGAGAGCTGACATAAAGGAGCAAAAAATAATCTGAAGAGACTATAAAAAACTCAGAAACTTAGCGAGCTATCGGGAAGTGAGATATGAAGAAGAAATAATGGAAGATGAAAGGTGAACGAACGGTTGTAATTTTGTTGAAAAAAACAGAGGATCATAGCAGAAGAATCAAGCAAAAGGCCAAGAAAAATGGTGCAATGAGACTCTAGAAGACGTCATTTCTGCCAAGCAATTAACACTAGAGTTGTCCCATTATGGACCAAAAATGGTCCATTTGCAGTGTTCACTTTAAAATTCATATAAAATCAACGACACAAAATCTATTCGAACCCTTCCTAGAAGTTCATATATGGCAGTCCTGCTCTATTAGAAAAATATCTAACAATATATATGCCTCCATTCTTGTAAGTTATGCTCTAAAAAACTCAGGGTGGTCAAGTACCAAAAGGTTCATGTTTAAATAAAGTCAAACTGTTTCGACAAAAAGATTTTTTCAAATTTTTTGATTACTATGATATTTTTCTACACAAGATAGAGAAAAAGATACAAAAAACCACGTGTCAATCCGAAGTCTGTGAAGAAAGATAGGGTTGTTCAAACATGACAGGGTCAAAACTGCTTTCTGCCTCCTCAGAACCAATTATAGTTCCCAGAAGGCAGTTGTAGTTTAAATACAATAACTTTTATAAGGAGATGCATTTTGAGCTAATATTTGATATATAAGCAGTTGACAAGTTCCTCCATCCCATAAAAACATTGGCTAGCCTTGAATTTGATATTTGAGTTATCATTTTTTATCTCAATTTTAGGGAACTTGTAATAATGATTGATATTTTCGCATATAGAGCAAAAAATACTCTATGATGTCCTCCAAAAAATCATAGTATAAAAGTTCAAAGTGGTATGAAACCAATGGAAAAACAAACTTATTAAAAATGCAAAAGATATGGTCACAAGAAATCAAGAAAGGTTTCTGTATCTGAGCCCATTACTGGTTCATTCATAGGTCCATTTAAAATAAATAACTTCCTTGTGTTAATCGATCTCAAGTTGAATTTTGGGATATGAATAGCTTCTGATTACCTTGAGTAATGAAAATATTTGTTGAGCATAACCTTGAGATTTGGATTTATCTTCACAACATTAACTTCAAATATGTCTTCTATATTTATTCTAGATTTATGCCTCGAGATGTGACTTTGAAAAGTCACATTCTCAAAATGTCCCATGTTATAAAATTAATGCAAAAAAGTTTAAACAAAAATATAAAAGTTTATGACCATAAAAAGTCAAGTTAGACTGCTATGTGCAGTTCCACTGCAGACCATTATTGGTCCACAGGACTGGAAGTTTAAAAATTAATAGAGGAAACATCTTAATCAATTTTGATCCCAACTTTGGAATAGAGATTATGCATCAATTCTGGTCCATGGATCAGGAATGGTCCCCTGGACAACTCTAGTGTTAAAAACCTGCACAATGAAGGTCAGAATAACACGACATCGAAGCAAAACGGGATCCCGTTGGGTTAAACAAAAGGAATCATGCATATGCCAGAAGCCTACCAATGATGCACTAAAGGACGCATAAATTTGTAAAAATGAATGGTGCAGAGGTGAAGCCAAAAGGAAGCATGATAAATACAAAAAATTGGCCTTCAAAGGAAAAACCTAAAAAAGCATGGTGAAGAGGCCAAATTGGAACATGATGATAACCAGATTTTACTTATAACGAAATTTTGGCATGGATAAAAAGGAATTCAAATGGTTCAAATTGAAGATAAGGCGAAGTTTATGGTCTCCTTTGGAACAAGCCTAAGGGTGAACAGAAAAAAGGATATGAAGGTACAGAAATGATGGCACCTGTTTGCAACAAATCCAAAATGGCTGCGCGATCAAAAAGCATGTATGGGTGAAGCGAGAGAGATTTGGATGCAAAAAGGGGTGAGAAGGAGGTCCAGAAGCCCAATAAAGGCATAGCCACATTGAATCCACGAAAGAATCAGAGAGTTCGTTGAAATAGATTGCCAAAAAGGAAAAGCAATTTGGAGACGAGTTTGCACCAACAAAGTTGTATAATGGGAATCCACTGCCATGGGGTCAAAAGGAAGGTGGGGTAAGAACGAAGAAAAAATAGCACAATCTGTAAATAAGACAAGTACCAATCAAAAAATGGTTTGTTAATAAATGCAAATGCAAATACACATAAAACAACAACTCAGATAAGCAACTCAAACCAACTTAAGAGGACCATGGGGGTGGAACTAAGGTGGGAGGAGGAAGCATAGGATTGGGCGACTGCAAAGGCAAAGCCATTAAATAAGAAGGGCCCATGGAGAGAGGATGCAAAAAAGAAGAGGGAGAAGGAAGAACTGCATTGTGGAGTAGAAAACGACGAAAGCAATTTTCAGGGGTATGGCAAAAATGGCCGCAGATATTATAACGGGGGTTATTTTAGTTTGAGGGAGAGGAGGCAAAAGAAGAAAAAGAAGTCGAGGAGGAGTTGTAAGGAGAACAAGTTGGATGTAACAATCGCTTCTCCTGGGCTAAGTTTTTGTCTTGATGGAGACGTTTAGATTCCTTGGAGGAGAAAAACAAGCTGGAGGATTCACTAAATTGCAACGCGACATCGTAACCATGTTGATCAGCAATAAGAACAAACTTCATTTGTTGATATGACAAACGCTTACCTTCTTCGACTATGCATTCTGTTTTGTCAGGGTCAAGAAATTCTGTGGATCTAGTGCATGTACATTCGAATTTGCCACATATTTATCTTCTGTCTTCGGCCATCTTCGAGGTCCTTGACGACATTTTTTGATATATCTTTCGTCTTTGGGGCATCCTCGAGGTCATTGATGACATTTTCTCATTAGGGTTTTTCTCGAAAACTTGAAAGGGTGAGGTTTTTTATGTCGATGAGACGTTGTCGCCATTGCCCCCACTCTTGCCTACACAGTGTATTATTTCAGTATGGGGTAGCTCGATGTTGTCCCTATGGTCAGCTTTCCACTCATTTTCCTCAAATATTTTACATTGTTGCTGTGATGAATGACAAGCCTATCTATAGCAAACAATCTAGCTAGTAGAGACAACAATCAAAGAATGAAGCATGACTATAACAGATATTGGCTGGTTTGACATGGACTTCCATCCTCATATAAATGGACAAACCATATCATTTCTTGAACTATTATGCATAAAGCTTTGAGTTCAGCCTTTGTGGTACTAATATTAACAGTATATTTCTTTTTAGAATGCCATGTGATAGCATTACCAGCAAAGAAGAAAACATATCATGTAAGTGACTCTTTCCATTCAACATCACTAGTGGCCATATCTGAATCAGAGAAGAGATCAAGAGAACAAGACCCAATTGAGCTGTAATAAAGAGCATCTGTGGAGATACTCCTAAGGTAATGAAGAACTCGTTTAGCTGCATGCCAATAGGGTTGCTTGGATTGCTGCATAAATTGAGTGAGAACACCTACAACGTAGGCCAGATTTGGATGTGTAATGGTAACGTATAATAAAGCTCCAACTAATTGATGATAAAGAGTACAATCTGCATCCTCTTGAGTAGTTACAAAATCTGACTTGGTTCATAAGGTATAAGAACTGGCTTACAATCTGTCATATGAACTTTTGCTAAATAATATATATAGCACTACACTCCTGCCAGATTTCTAGTCCAAGACAATAATGCATCAGTCCACGGTCAGTGAGCACTTCCTTAGTCCATGCAATTAACTCTGGGCATCTCCCATGAAGACCATATAATCAACATACAGCAAGAAAGGGGATATTTTTGAACCTTCTGTTTTGTAATAGAGATTACAATCCGCATGAGATCTGTTATAGCCAAAATGAATAAAGAAATTATTAGATTCCAGCACCTAGGAGCCTGTCTCAATCCATATAAACTTTTCTTAAGTTTGCATACAAAATCAGGATGAGCTTTGTCTTGAAATCTAGGCGGCTGCTGCATATTCGTCTAAGTCCTCATTTAAGAAGGCTGACTTAAAATCCAGTTGGTAAACATGCCATTTCTTATGGGCTGCAAGTGCTAAAATTGCCCTCAATATGTCCATACATACAACAGAAGAAAAAATCTTGTTATAATCGAGCCCCTGTGCACAGGATCCTTTGCACGAGAGGCAAGCTTGCAAGTCTTCAAAAGCATCTCGAATTTTGTTGAGAAGATTCAGGATAGGTAAGCAGGTCAACTTGATTCATTAGAGGTAATTTGAGATCTCATTTTGTCCCATTAAGGGATGCTTAAAAAGCCACATCAGCTTTTTAAACTGTCCAATAAGAGAAGAGCTCCAGTGTATTTTATTCCAGTATTATGTGGCAGTAGTAATTAATGCAGTTCTAACTAACTTTTGCAGTGTCATTTTTCTACTATAACGTTTGATCAAAAACTCCGATTCGAACACTATTTGTGGCAATGGATTCGTCTCCTCAAGATCTTTCTAATGACAACCCATTGTTATATCTTTTGGGATGTAAATATATAAGAAAAGAGCAAAAAACCATATTTTTTAAGGTTAACACATATGGCTTGTATTGAAATACATCATAACCATATATCACTTGAAAGATCTTTTCATTCTGCATCTAATGCAACAAACGCCGCAGCATTTTCATGAGTAGATCAAAAGTTATAGGGAAAAAACAACAGCAATGAAGTTGTTAATGCTGCATTAATTGCAGTTTGATGTAGAGTACTCATTCTATTGGAGGATTCTTATGGGGACAAAAGGAGATCTCAAATTACCTCTAAGAGGGTACAAATAATGGAGAATTGGGCGGTGTTACTTATGGAGTTACAAGGTCAATTAAATCAAAGGGAGAATATGGATGAGAAGCCGTCTGAGAACTATCCGAAGAAGATGCTTATGAATTATCAGCTGATAAAGAAAGTACAACAGGAATGGATGAGGTAAGTACACAAAACTAACAAATTATCTTGAAGATTTTTATCATAGTCTGGAGTTGATATGCATAAAATTCATTTGAATAAACTATATCTTCGATAAACTCAATACTTCGAGAGGCAAACACCGACTGGAGCATAACATCTTCAATCCTTCATATTTTCTGGATAACCATAAACATAACCTTTGTGGCTCTATCAGAGAGTCTACCTTTTTTAGCCAATAGCTCTCTAGGTAATATAACATATGCCAAACATCCAAAAACTCTAAAATGGGAAACATCTGGCTTGTACTCATAAAGAGCTTCAAATGGTTAGAATGGGGCTTGCATGAAAACGACAAAAACCTCCTAAATAGAAGAGAATTTCCTTATCAAAAACAGGATCGAGGGTGAAAGGTCAAAGGATTATGGCCAAAAAAGAGGCAAGGCCGAGAAAGGGCATGCCACAGCATGAAAGAAATGCCAAATTGGTCAATTCCAGCAGGGATGATTTCAAAGAATAGAGAATAAGGTACTGTTGAGAGAGAAGAGGAAGCGCTGATGAGATGTTGATGAAGAACCTCGCCTAATATAGCGATCTCCCAACTAGAGAGAGCAAATGCGTGCATGCAAGACATGCATATGCTCGTCCTCTCTAGAATCTCGATCCGATGGCTCGGATTGATGGGATTGTTAAGGCTCGAGTAGATGCTATGTTAAAGATTTAAATTGTCTTCATAAGAGCTTCTGCCCAGAAATTTGGTGACAACTGCTTATTTTTAACATAATTCGAGATAAATTCAGTAAAGACCTGTTTTTGCATTCTCCCACACTGTTTTGAGGATGTGCATAAGGTACAATTAACTGTCTATGAATGCCTTTAGCATCTAAGGATTTATAAAATTTTGCTCACAGATACTCGCAAGTATTATTGGTTTTAAGTTGTTTGATAGAAGATGAGAATTGAGTCTCTATCAAAGCATTGAGGGTGAAAGCATGCTAGGGTGTACCATCTAAAGTTCTTTTTGATAGAACTAGTGCAAAACCAGCACAAACCCGCAAGATCGACTCAAGAGATAGAATAGAAGACAAGAACAAATCTATTGAGAAAAGCAATAGGAAATACAATCTCTCTTCTGAGCATTGCATAGTACATAACGTACAATCAATATATACAACCGGTAAGACTAAGAATAGTAGTTCACCGCTTAACCACCGCCCATTAATTACTTGACCGATTTAGGTTTGCTCGCTATCGACAAAGTGTTGCCTTCTCAGACATTTCAGCAAAGACCTTCTCAAAGACTGGTGGCTAAGTGTTTGAACCATCACGTTTTCACATTATGCTTAGTCAAAGATATTTATATTCCAACACTCTCCCTTAAATGTTGTTGACTAAGCGTAAGAAAATCAGCTGAAACTAAGGCAATCCTTCTCCCTTCAAATTGCAATTTCTTCATGCCCAAGCTCTCCTTCACATTGACGAACTTAGATCCAACTAATGGTTTGGTAAAGCCATCAGCAAACCGATCCCGCGAGGAGCAATGAACAAGTTGAGAAGATCCCATTTGATTCGCCTTTCACGACAAAACACAAGTGGGTGTCAAGGTGTTTTGTCTTTGGGTGGTACTTAGCATCCTTGGCAAGATGGATGGTACTTGTGTTGTCACACAATATAACAGCCGAGGATGGAGGTACCAGAGATCTGTCCCACAAATGTTTAAGCCACAATAATTCCTCGCATCCCAACACCGAAAGCTTTGAATTCCGGCCTCCGTGGTGCTGATTGACACGAGACTGCCTTTTGGACAACCAAGTCAGCACGTTAGGCCCTATGAACGTGACCATCCCTGTTGTGGACCTCCTGCTATCATGACAATTAGCATGATCTGCATCAACAAAGACTTTCAGCTGGAAATCAGAGGACCTCTGATAAAAGAGACCTTCCTGTGATGTCCCCTTCAGATATGCCAGCCTTTTAGCGACCTTCCAAAGGCGACGCCTCGATTGCTCATGAATCGCCAAAGACTCCCACAAAGAAAAGAGATATCAGGTCTAGTGACTGTGAGATATATCAATGCCCCTACCAAGCTTCGATAGAGTGTGGGATCACACTCCTCACCATCGAAATCAAGCTCAAGCCTTGTGCCTGGATCAAAAGGACTTGCCACAGCCTTGCAATCTTGCATACGATACTGCTGTAACATTTCTTTGATATATTTCTGCTGAGAAAGATAGATGCCATCTGAGTGCTGCCACACTTCTACACCTAAACAGTAATGCATAAGGCCAAGGTCAGTCATCTCGGCGACCTAAGATAACTTCAACTTCAATGTAGAAATCAGCACATCAAGATCTCCCCGTGATGATCAAATCATCAACATACAAAACCACAATGCACATTCGCCTTCATGTGATTTGTAATAAAGATTGGGGTCTCACAGCACTTCACTGAACCCCTGCTCAAGAAAGAAAGCATTAATTTTTGTATGCCAACATCTTGGAGCCTGCTTCAAGCCATAAATGCTTTTCTTCAAATGACAAATCAGCTGCTCCTTCCCTTGAACAACAAATCCTAGAGGTTGAGTCATATAGACCTCTTCCTCCAAATCACCATTCAAAAAAGCAGACTTAATGTCCATTTGAAACATTGGCCAACCTTTCATTGCAGCAAGAGCTATAACTGATCTAATAGTGGACATTCTGGCTACGGGAGCAAAGACTTCATCATAATCTAAGCCTTTTTTCGCGGGTAAAACCCTTGGCTACAAGTCTAGCTTTGTGCTTTGAAATCGTCCCATCAAAGATGAAATTTGGTTCTAAACACCCACTTACAGCCAATAACGTGCTTATCAGCTGGGAGTTCAACCAATTCCCATGTGCCTTGCTTCAGCAATTGAGAGTATTCTTCTTCCATTGCATGTTGCCACTGCAGATCACTAGCTGCTTCATGAAAGGTTTGTGGATCAACATGATCCTGGACCTTTGCCATTAAGGCAAGGTTACATGATCCATTAAACTTCTCCTGCTTTCTCCATCGACGTCTTTGATCTCCTAGGTTCAACAACAAAACAACAAAAGCCGAACCGGTTCTGCAACAATTTGTTTCTCCTTAAGACATGCTGATCTCCTAGGTTCAACAATAGGAGGTATAGCAGGTGCTACAATAGGTGCCGTAATGTTTGGATCAGTGCTACAAGCATCTTCATGTGTCTTTGGACTCCCCGTGAAAGGAACCAACCTGCTCATGGACCATAGGGGCGAGGGGATTGGGATCATCCCGCGCACTACTTCTGGCAAATGTGAGTTCACCGGAGAAACCACTAGAGAGGGAGAGAAAGGTTTACCAAAGAAATTGCATCGATTCTCCAACATCCAAGCCGTTGTCATTGTGAACCGCAGGAGTATCGCGGAAGATATGCCATCATACACGAAGATCTTCAACGAATCGAATCGACCTGCTTACAATAACCTCGCTTGTTGGAAGGATCATACAACTTGTAACCTTTCTCGATTTTCCTCGATACCCAATAAAGATGGCTTTGACAGCCCCTGCCATGCAACTTCCCATACTTTTTCAAATTCTCACAGGGTATGGAAGCATAAGTCAAGCATCCAAACACCCTCAAATGAGACACATCCGGTTTTCATTCTCCAAAATGCTTCATAAGGAGTCACATCCTCGCACCGCCTTTAGTAGGCGACCTATTTGCCAAATATGTCGCCATTACCACCGCCTCCCCAAAAAGATTCAGTAAGCCAGGACTCATCATAGATCTTGCCAAATCAAGCAAAGATCTATTCCTCCTTTCAACTACACCATTTTGTGGATGAGCATAAGGAATGATTAATCGTCTTTCAATACCTTCTTCCATGAGAAACTCATCAAAGGCATTAGAAACATATTCACCTCCATTGTCACTTCTCAACTTCTTTATTACTAACCCTCGCCGCTTTTCAACCGCCGCTTTGAAGGCCTTGAACTTGCCAAGCACCTCAGATTTGGTAAAGGCAAAGTATACACCCAAGTGTACCTACCGAAATCATCAATCGTGGTCAAGAAATACCTCTTTCCACCTAGTGAAACATCGCATATAGCACAAATCGTAATGCAAAGCAGCTCAAGGGGTTGAGTTGCTCGATGAATAGCCCTCGGCCGTGGAAAAGGTCGTTGAGGTTGTTTTCCCAGATGGCACGCAAAGACACCTCAAGCTTGACACATTTCAAATGAGGGAATACCAGAACCATCTTGTTCTTGTACAAAGCATGTACAAGCAGCGTTGCCTCCAACATGACCAAAACGAGCATGCCACGATGCTCAGCCAGTCAAATCAAGACATACAAGACCATGTTCAGTCTTATGAACTCAACCATCAAAGACATACAAGCCATTCTCGCAAAACCCCATCGTACATGAACTGCAGACTTTTCAAGTCAATTCCTTCAAGTGGATTCCTGCCCCAGCCAGATAGGCTTTTGCCATTTCCGAGAACAATGTGATGGCCCTCGCCTTTATCAAATTCAGCAGCAGACATGATATTAGATCGTAATCCGGTGCAAACATGACATTCCTCACCTTACTAACTACATCACGCCCATGCAATTGAAAAGCTACAATCCCCTTTCCTATGATAGGAAGAGAATATCCATCACCCATCTTCACATCACCTCCAGATCGAGGTTCAAGTTCAAAAACACATCCAATCTCCTGGTAAGATGAACCGCGGGTTCCCCGAGTCCAAAATCCAAATTCTTCCAGAAGGTGCTGGCCACGCCGCAAGATTCAGATATTCAAAGATCAAAAGTGGCACACGCAATGCAAAGACTTGTCTCTCCCTTTAGAGTTGATCACCAGGCTTCTCGTGACAAGTATCCTTTGAGCTTTTCTTCTCCTTCTTACAATTCGAACCGTAGTGACCCTTTTCACCACAATTCCCAAGACTTGAACTCCTTAGATTTCTTACCATCGACTTCACATTTTCTCGACTTCTTAGAGTCCTTGCTATGAGCAAACTTCTTCTTGGTGTCACCGAGAAGTAGACACAAAATTAGCATGGTCCACTCTCCCATCCCTTTGCTTCGCACCAACTCCTCTTGTTGCAAAAGAGAATGGTTACTTTGGCTATATCAATCTTCTCCTTGTACCCGATCTTCAAGAGATAATATCATACGAAGGAGGAAGACCAACCAAGATATCTTGAATCACCGTTTTTCAGACAAAGACTCCACCAAAGACCATGTAATCCAAGCGCCATTGCTTCATCTGAGTAAGGTATGCTGTGATAGATTTGAAGTCACCTAATTGGGCATGTCTCATTTTGTTCTGGATCAGCATTTGAGTAGCCATACCCTTGCTATCAAGAGACTTCTCCAAATGAGACCACATCTCCTTAAACTCAAGAAATGGTTGATTTCATGACCAATTGTCTCTTCACCAACATTTTGACAAGAGCACAAGCTTTTCGGTTTATCCCCGCCAAAGATCTCCGACTTGGTGCTGATAAAATCTTCATCAAACACCGCCTCCCATGTCACTAAATATCAAATAATTCACCATAAACTTCTTCCAAGCATGGTAATTATTATTAGTGAGCTTTGTGCATTCTCGTGAGAACTTGAATGGATCCATGAATTTCTCCCCGATTTCAAAGAACCAAAAGATGGTTGAGAAAATAAATTGGCCACCAAACAAAGCACCCACTAGAAAAGTTGAATCTTGAATTTTGTCGCCAAAAAGATCTTGGAAAACTCGAATCTCACACCAGAACTTGCTGGAAAATCCGAATCACTCTCCCAAAACACTTCCTCCAGGCCAAAAAGCAAGAATCTTCTCCAATGCTGCAAATGAGAGTTTCCACCACCAAATCTCAGCCAAAGAACGATGGCCAATCCAATTTGATGCTTCTCCAATAGTTTTCTCTATTCTTCCCTCAAGAAAGCGCCCCCGATACCATGATAGAACTAGTGCAAAACCAAAGACAAACCCGCAAGATCGACTCAAGAGATAGAATAGAAGACAAGAACAAATCTATTGAGAAAAGCAATAGGAAATACAATCTCTTCTTCGAGCATTGCATAGTACATAACGCATAATCAATATATACAACCTATGAGACTAAGAATAGTAGTTCACCGCTTAACCACCGCCCATTAATTACTGGCACCGATTTAGGGTCGGTGCTCAAGGTCGACAAAGTGTCGCCTTCTCAGACATTTCATCACCTTCTCAAAGACTGTAGGTGCTAAGTGTTGAACCATCATTGCTTTAAAGACATTATGCTTAGTCAGCATATTTATATTCCAACACTTTTTAGGGAGCGCAAAACTATCTAAAAAAGTACCCACCACTAGGTACTGGGAAATTGCATAAATGTCTCAATAAACAATAAGTTTTAGATAGTATTTTAGTGGAATACCATCTATCATTTTTACCATAGTGGAATTATGAGGTTTCAATTCTTGAAAAACATGTGCCTTGCCTACCAAATGTTTAGCAGCTCCAGAATCTACTAACTACGCATCTTTTGATAGAGTTTGAGCATCAGCATTAAGCAATTGAACTTCAAGATCTTGTAAGGACAAGTCTGATACATGTGCTGAAACCTTATTTGAAGGAGTCAATAGCTTGGATGGTTGAGATGGCGCATTTGACTTTGAGCTTTCTCCTTCAAGTACAGCCCCACATCTTTTTTCAACTGCCTGCAATCCTTTCAAAAGCGATCTTTCTTCCCACAATCACCAGCCATATGGAGTAGAACTAGCAGATTTAGTACGATCAGTTGAAGACACTACTGCCGAAAAAATAGGAGAGGAAGCAATAGGAAAGGAAGCCAAAGTATTATCCACCAAAGTGATCTAAGAACCATGTGAACTATAGAATAATGAGCCCCTTCCATACGTGTTCTTCTTTTAAGCTTAAGTTATAAATCTAATAACTAACGTTGTAATTGATTGAAGGATATCTTAATTTGCTTTCAACTCATAATGATGAGTAATATAATCATATTCAGATGAGAATCCTTGGAGAGCATGCATAATCAGACATATCATCTAGTTTTCCTCCAGCAGCATGAAATTTGTCCTTCAAGGTTTTTAATTGGTACAGATAGTCCCTCATATTAGTACATTGTTCAAGCTTCATTGTATACATCTGACCTCGAATTTGAAGTTGTGTTCCAGCTCCTGCCTGGACACAATGTTGCTGAAGAAAAGTCAAAACCTCATGAAACGTTTTTAGTTCCCTTAGATCCCTCTTGAAATAATTTAAAACAATAGCTTTGAGCAAAGTACAACCAACACAAACCATTAACATCCAACATATAAAAATTAAATCCCCTAACACATAACAACCAACACATAACAACCAACACATACCAACCATTGGCATTAACAACCAACACATAACTACCATTGACATTAATTAACACAACCATTGGGTCCAACACATTTAAATTAAAATCCCCCTTAAACCCCCTTTGGTTTGGGTGCATATTCACATGGGGGTGACTCCGGGCAACGAGAGCTGTTGGATAGGCATATTCACCCCTTATTCCTTAATCTACACCGTACGTAAAGTTCCTCATTTGTGGGGTATGCAAGTACAAAATTTGCTATACTGTATAACAAGATTCGCAAAATACTATAAGATTTCAAGCGGAATACTATATGGTGTTGATTTCTTACGTGCAAAATACAATTATGAAGGCTCTCGCTGCCCTACGTCACCCCCCGTGTGAATATGCACCCAAACCAAAGGGGGTTTACGGGGGATTTTAATTTAAATGTGTTGGACCCAATGGTTGTGTTAATTAATGTCAATGGTTGTTAATGCCAATGGTTGTTATGTGTTGGTTGTTATATGTTGGTTGTTATGTGTTAGGGGATTTAATTTTTATATGTTGGATGTTAATGGTTTGTGTTGCAAAAGTTTTTGGTTCCTTCGGGCCTTTAGGACGCCACCCCCCCTGTGACAAAAATTTTAGAATTCAAACCAGAAAAAAACTAGAATTCATTTGAGGCTTTCATCACCTGTAGCTTTTGAATTTGATCACAATAAAACAAATAGAACATAAGTAAAAGTTACTATAAAGATAGAGCAGATTGATCCCATTATTCTGAAAGTCATAAGATAGAGCAGATTGATCCCATTATTCTGAAAGTCATAAAGTTTGCAACACCCATACACAAACATTTTTCAACTGGAATTTAACAGCAGCCTTTGGCCTCCATGGATTCTTGTGGTAAGAAACCAAAGTGGGAAACTTTTCTGCTTGTTAGCACAAGGATCTAGAAGCCTTGGAATTTGCTTAATAACTGCCTCAAAATCTAAAAATGCATGGTAATTTTTTGCAAGCTTCATTCGAATGAGCCATAAAACAATATCCAATAGCGCAATCCTCAGATTAATCACCGGTAGGATGTGAAAGCCTACCAAACCCGGCCGAAAAATTGTTGTTTTAGCATAGATAACTTAACCAAACATATCCATATCATAAACTATCAAAACGATCTCGGAGACAGATTTCCAACGCAATAAAAATCATCTCAAACAGAGCTCTGGATCAAAAGTTATGATAAGAAATGTGTTGCCGGCGGGGAAACTGCACTACATGCGCCCTTCAAGCCCTTCATGTGCCCATTATGCACCACACACACAAAAAGAGGGCTTTTGTTGTGAGCCATTGGTTGTTGACCATTGAAAAAAAAAAGAAAAAAGCTAAAATCAATGGCTCAGAATGTGCCCATTATGCACCACACGCACAAAAAAAGGGCTTTTGTTGTGAGCCATTGGTTGTTGACCATTGAAAAAAAAATCAATGGCTCAGAAATGGTGCACTCTAGATGTACGCATTAGTACATCCATTTGAATACATCATGAAATCATAGGAAAACCTTAGTGAAAAGCGTACAAAAACACAAAGAAAACCCCCTGTTATTATGCTACATATTTGTATCGGAGTGAGAGGTACCTAAGTAGCTTTAAGAACTTCTCCAAGGTAGTCTCAAAATTATCCTCCGAGAAGAATAATTCTCACAATCCAATAAATGGCGTGAAATAAACTTCCAAGAATGAAGGGCTGCCATGGAAGTCTGATCTAACTTTTGACAATTATGTCCAGAAAGCAAGAAATAATGAAATCCATTGCTTTGCCACTGCAAAACCGGCTTGATATTGGTGAAATTAGCAAGATCAACAAGATCTTGCAATTTTTGCAGAAAAAGATTTGATAATGATGATTTTCCTAATTATTTCTCTAATGAAAGCGATTTTTAGCTTGTTGTAAAGCCAAAACAAAACTGCCTCATCTAGGAAAAGCTCACGTCAAATCTCTCAATCTAAAAATAGTTGTGACAGGCCAAATATTGCACTTATTTTCATACTAGAACCGGCTCTGATACCATGTAGTCTTGGAATGTATTCATGGTAATGAAAATCAGGTACAAAGTAGAAAGAGAGTGCAATAGCAAATGATCTAGCTAGTAGAGACAACAACCAAAGAATGAGGTGTGACTATGGCTTATATAGCCATGTCAGTAGTCCAGGCATGCACTAATGCTAACATTGTTGATCGACAAGACTAGAGGGGAACTGCTACCTAAGATTATTTAAAACTATTTGATCGATATGAGTAGAGGGGAGCTGCCACCTAAGATTATTTAAAACTATTTTTTCAATATGTATACTCCTTACTTTGATCCAGCTTTTAGCATCTTATTGGAAAGGTAGATAATCTTTTGCACTTGAGGGATAATCACATCCCTATCCCAATGTACTTGTGTTTAATTTAAAGGAAACGCTCTGTTTCTTTGATTAGAATTGTTGTTATTAATTAAGAGCTAGGAAAATTATCAAAACTTGTGCAATTAGACATATTAATCACCCTTTGACTATTACACCCACCCTTTGACTATTATCCCCAAGATGTTCACCTATATCGAATTTATCATGGAGACAACAAAAATCAAACAAAAATCATTCAGTAGGATTGCTCGCATCAATGACAAAGTTTCTATAAAGGTCGAGCAGATAGTGCAATTAACTATTTGCGATCTTTTATGTAATATTACTGACCATATTAAAGTCCCTTAATATAATACACCATCATACTCTAAGTTGTCTAAATTGTTCCTTCTTTTTGACCCAAATGTTAATCTTATTAGTCAGGTAGTTAATAAATATCTACAATAGCTATTCTACTATTATTGGTGTATTCATGAAAATCTACCATCTACCTTCCTTATCATGAACCATATGCACATTATTAAAATCAAGGCAGTTATGCCAAGCAATAGCAATATGAGCAGAGGAGATATTGAGAGCGATAGAACAAACAAATAAGGTGCTAATGCACTGCGGGTTGCCCGTAAACAAAAACAGCTTCTAGTAAACCCATAAGAAATGTAACAATGCTTCTTTTCTTCAAGCCAAAATACTCCATAAACACCTTTGCAGAAATTTGGTAAAAAAAACTACATTATTTCAATCACAAACCATGATTGCATGCAGAGTACAATAGCAAGCCTTCATAAAACCATATAAACAAGAGAAAATTTGTTATTGGAGATGATCAAGCAATTAATTAAGCAATGAAGCAAATGAACATAAAAAAAAGAGAGCAAAATAGGTTATTGGAGATGTCTTGGATGAAGGAGCAACCACATTGCATCTAGTAACGACAAGCAAAAGAAGCCCTCTGCGGCATACAAGAAGAGGAGATAGGCATACAATTCTGTAACCTGGGCTGCAGCAATAGAAGAAGCCCTCCTCTTCTTTTATCAAGCAGACGACACAATTTTGTAACCCTGGGTGTCTATGGATGCAGGCACTCAGTTATGTCCTCAGACACTGCATTGAAATTAAAATGTATTATACCATTATATAATCTCTTAGCATACCTAGAACTGCCAAGGTTTTTCTCTTGAAAACCCTTCGGGGCGGGGATCGTTTAATCCTAGCTACTTGATAAACACCATTTTGAACGGTATGAAACAACCTTTGTAATTTTCTATATCAAAATCCTTTCAGCGTCTAAAGAAATCCTCAAGATTTTGAAATGTGGATCCTCCACTTCTTCCATAAGGACATCTTGGGATTCTTAACTAGGAGATCTCATCCTAACCCCCACAATTAACATTAAAACAAATAATGAATTACACAATGAGTCCAACAAAACTTCAACATTAGAATCACAATTATAGTGTCACCTCTACATATCATGGCATCCAAATGCAAGCTACTAAATGCACAATCTATTCTTACCATTTAACACACCAGCCAAGCAAGACAAATGCTAATAACGTCAAAACCTAACCCGATTATGCAATACAACCCATCCCTTCCCCAAGCCTGCGTTACTGCTAGTTTTTTTTCGTCTTAAACTATTTGTCACTGCAGGTGTTATTCTTATAAATTTATTGATTTGCTTGTTGCTTATTGAGCTTAATTTTACTATCATGGCATCACATCATATCAAATGAGGATTATATCAACTGAGTTCATAGTTCTGAGCTAGTATATGGCTAGTATTCCTTAATTGTTCTCCCTCTTTACACTTTCAATATCTCCCTCTTTCTATTCTGTCATGTCATAATAGGAGGAATATGATGCTTATTATGATGGAGGAAATGTGAAATTGCCATCTTGTTCTACATAATATACATGATCTGGTAGACCTAAGAAAACAAGGGCAATTACTTTTCTCCCATTTTATGTTTTTATATTTCTTATTTTCCTTCTCCTCTATTCCCTCCTTCAAAATGTGGAGGTTGTGCCCACCTACAAGTACCTAGAGAGGGAGTTCACTACCACCACATTTTGGGACACTTCTATCCGAAAACGGGTGACAATAGGCTAGAAGGTGCTATATGAAATGCAGAAGAACAATTATAAAGCAGAGCTTTATGACAAGCTCACTAATCGCATTTGTTCATGGTCTTAATGGAGCCCGTTTTTCTATATGGAATGGAGGTATGGGGATTGGCGGTACCACTTGCCATCTGGAATGACTTAGAGCATGGCCATGGTTCCACAACGCCTAAAACGTTGTTGGAAGAAGAAGCGAGCTAATTGGCTCTCATGATGGAATGTGCAGAGGTACAAATGCATACAGGTACAAACCGAGGAGGATCAGAATCACCTAAAGTAGTATCTCGTCGCATGTTTCCTTGATAAGCTTTGGGTTGTTGGGGCTTTAAACCTGGCAAAAACTACACACTACAAAAGCCAAATCAATCCCATGCTTGAGTGGGGTCCAGAATAATACTTGTGAACACATTTACCACTGAAGCTCATTGCGTCTATCCACACCGGTGCTCACCGCCTCCGAACTGAGACCAACAGATGGATCCAGAAAGCGCGACGAGACAAGCTCTCTTTGTGTTGCCAACTGGGAGTTATTGAGGATGCGTGCCACACTCTTCAGAACTGTCCGACATTATCAGGCTTTCCATGTGATGTTGCGTGTGACTTCAGTGGGGACTGGGATCATATCCTTAGAAAATGATCGACATGTGCATGCCTGTGTCCTCCGATATTCCACTGACATGTATCATTGTACAACTTATCATCATGCTTATTACTACTGAGGTTTTTCCCTCAAAAAGCCTTCAAGGCGAGAGTTTCTTTATTTTGGACAGTAATACGTTCGCTTGTTTTCAACCCTTGATTTCCTTAATATTCCCAAGTATATTCCTTCTAATGCATTCTACACCATCGGCCAAATCCGTAATGAGGTCAACCAAGCTTTTCCACCTCAACATATGATTCTTTAACCATTGCTCCAAGTCAATATGTAAATCAGAATACAGTCCTCTTAAAGCACACTTCCAAAAAGGATTTGAACCCCTGCCATACTCAAAAGCACCATCATAAGAAGGAATTACCATACTTGAATTCTGCCAGGCCTGCCAGATCTAGTAGATGCAACTGCAGATCTAGCAGGTGTGGCTGCTAAGTCCAAAACTATAGGGAAATTCACGATCAACAAATAGATTACGCGTACACATAAGGTAAGTTCATGCAATGAAAAACGGGGAAAAAATGGAGTAGCTTAGTCCTAGTATATTATTTTAGTCCCACCTAGACCGATTTCCCCCACCCATGTAGATGCATGTCTCAGTCTCGCAGATAATCTAGTTTCCACCAAACATGAGTATCATTTCACTTGCTGTAGATTATAGTCAGAGATTTAACAATAACATGATATTAGAAGAATCGAAGCATCTTCTGTTCGAACATCACAACCTTGTGATTCTGGAATTGGCACCCTTATAGATCTCAAGAAGAAATGCCGGATAGGAAACAAAGTCATCCAGATTCATCACAACTCCATCCATCCAGATAATCTAAAAAGTAATGCCCAAAAGTATGCCATCTGTTCCAAGTTCAGTTTTCTGTGGTGAACTAGTTGCTTCCCAAAATCACAGTGCATATTGCAACATACCACAAGGAAACCTGGAAAAACTGGTTGCGCTTGCAAAACACACTTAATCCATTCTCTTCTAATATAAGCTAATATCTATTGTTGTCGTTGTATCCTGGAGGAAACAAAAGATGAGAATTGGAAAAATATTCCAACAAAAAATATTCCAACGATAAACAAATTTTTTGTTGGTGCCAATGCCTATGCTCTTGCTTTCAATAGAACCCTCCCTCCTCATCCAATCCGACCACCTGAGCTCTTGCCTCTAGCACAACCCTAAATAAAAAATTCTTATATTATAGGCCCAAAAATAGAATTATCCAAACTAAACATCGTAACCTTCTCTTGACCTCTTCTATCATTTCATCTAAATAAAGCAATTTTATCTACTTGGGTCAAACCAGCCCAGCCACCATACTATTTTTTGTACGAATACAACACTCAAGCCACTCACAATCTTATGTTCATTCGTTTTCTACAATTGCATAACCTTATACCATGTGCAAGGCTTACACATGTAAGTGTAGATTTGCAATCATCTTGCAATCCCTTTACGAGGTGAATTGTGGTATAACATATATAGCAATCTCCTCCATCCACACCTATCTAGCAAGGGCATGCTTAAGAAGCATAATGGATGTATGGTGAATTGTCCTATAACATATATAGCAATCTCGTCCATCCACACCCATCTAGCAAGGGCATGCTTAAGAAGCATAATATCTAGCAAGGGCATTCTTAAGAAGCATAATGGATGTATGGATCGTGGGTTTACCCTTGGTGGTGTTATATAGAGATGTGATCAAAGCCAAGATCAAGGACACATGGGGAAGATTCCTTCATAGTGCAACCACAACCACCACTAAAAAAACAATTGGAAATATCATTATTGAGAAGCATTTGTTCCTTTCTTCTTGTTCAATTTCTTGCAAAGCATGAGATACAGGTTCAATGTGTTCTGATATACGGAGTATGTTATTTGTTCCAAGGATCATTTATCATGTACGTCAAATACAAGATGTTGTGGATGCAATTGTGTATGTTTGGAGAACATAGGGGGGACCAAGTCATTCCCAGCATGTTTGCTTTGGAATTACAGACCTCTGCAACCTCCGGTCTGCAGGACCAATATTTACACCTATGATCAGTTTTAAATATATGAAGTAATTTTTGTCTTTAGGATGTGCAGATATCACTAATTCCCATATACTTCCCTCTTTTAAAGTCACTGATCGCATCTGCAATGCCTACGCCTCCTGCAAACCACAGAACCAGTTCTTAAGGATAACTTGCCTATAACTTCCTGTATTTTGTAATCATGCTCACCTAGCGTGAAAGACCCAAAAAGGATCACAAATGCAAGGATGAAAACGATAATAGAGTCCCTGCCCATCATTTTGACAGCCTTGCGCACCAAATATTGTCCCCAGATGGCAGAAAAGATAGAGACTAAAGTCAAGTATACAGCTGCAAATGAGTGAAGTAAGTATCAAATGACTAGGAGCATATAAAAACAACATAACCTGCACAATGCATACCATATGGGATTGGAAACATGCCCAAGAGGTAATATTCCACAACTGACATGGAAGAAGAGAACATCATAATAAATATTGCAGTAGCAGCAGCAGCCTAAAAATTCCCAATTGTCATATAAAACTCTTAGCCAAGGGATTTCGATAGTCAAGCATTTACCTGTGGTGGCTGTCCAAGTTCCAGCAACAAGGGACCTATAATTGCTCCTCCACCAAGCCCTAATAGTCCTCCAACTATCCCCGCAAGCATCCCAGAGAACATATAGAGTATGAATCGACTAATCTTGTCTTTTGGTTGACTAGTACTAATGTCTTCTGTGGCAGAAAATGGTTTCTTCTTTCCCTCCTTGTACAAATGAATTGAGGCATAGGTAGCTACACCAATTGAAATGGGAATCTGATCGTATGGAGAAAGTTGTAAGATACGGAAATAAACTTGTCCATTTAGCCATATGAATTAGATGAATATTACTTGCAAAATATTGTAGATCCAGAATTGTAGACTGCACTCCAGTGAGCTAGCCTGCATTTACACACAAATATATGTTACACTGAAAAGGCCATTCAATTTTGTAAGTGTTAAATCATTACCTTTAAATTCTGTAGTACCAAAAAGCTAATCCACACCAGCCAAAGCACCAAAAATGGTCTCCATCTTATATTGGCACAAAGAGAGTCCTGGAAAGCATAAGGATTTAATTAGCAAGAAAATATATAAAGACTTTGTAACGCATTCTTTAACACTTACAGCAACATCTGTACCTACTTTTCCATCCTCTGAATCTGTGCCATTACATCAACTCGGATTAGTACAGTTTCAATGCATGGTAAAATGAGCGAGTGATTACCCCTTTGGTTGGCATTTATCAGGGGTTGTTTTATATCTCCTTTCTGCAAAAACATCCATACAGTTTCATAATGATCTCAATCAAAACGCCTCATATTTGAAGTTGTTTGAGTAATGGTTCAATCCAAGTAGAGCTACTCTCTTGCACTGTACACGTTAAGAGAAAGAAATCTGTTAGATTGGAATTGCTTACCCTACGTTCCATCTGAAAAGTTTCCACGTTCCATAGAGTAAACGCTCTATACAGAGCCCTCGATGATATTACTGTTTGGGCAGACTAACTCAGTTGCTATAAACTAAAAACAAAAAAAGTGGGGCAGAGAACATACCAACACTTAAAATAATAAACAAAAGAGTAGTCAGCCATGATGGGAACATGACGTTGAAGATAACTCCCATGCTAATTCCGACAAGCAGCATAGGTTGAAAAATAAGTGCCATATCATAATCAATGAGTGGCAAATTCGTGTCAGGATGCTTAAGCCTCACATTAAACCATACGGTAGAGAGCGACTGTCCCATTATCATGCCTGTCCAAAACCACGAATAGGTTCCTTAACTAGATAAAAGAAGAATGAAGAGAATCTCCCAACTTACACTTAGATAAAGAAGGAGTTGTTTTTGTATCAAATCCAATAACTAGCAAGAGTAGAGGGACAAAAATGGCTCCACCTCCAACTCCTCCAACACTACCGCAAGCTGCGCCAAAAATTGCACCCAGTGTTCCTATCACCGTCCTCCAATCAAGTGCAAGTTTCTGAAACCAGAGTCCAAAACATGTGATTGACATACAGATATATCAGTGATAAAAATCTGATTTCAAATCCAAATTTTGTCTATCAGGAAAATCAATAAATAAATTCTCCGGATGCATATTCCTTTGATGAAAAAAAGAAGAAGAAAGGGGACAAATGAATTTTATTTCCAGAAGCATAATCCACTGATGCAGAAAGCACAAGGTTCATTCATGGCATAAGGAAAGAGGAAAAAAACCAACCGGCCAATCGTGATCAAAACCAAGCCTATGCCCAGTGTTCATATTGTGCAAATGCGCCACGCCAGAGCCATCATTTTGCAGTTGGAGAAGAAACGAAGATCGGTACTCGTCGGGAAAAAATATAATGGAAGCAGAAATACCTAAAGCAGCGGCAATTGCTACGAATGCGAAAGTAAGGGAAAGGTGCGAAGAGGAAAACGCCATAGCTAGGCCCGGAATTGAGAGTCTGCCTTCGTCGGGTGAAGAACGCCGAATGATGCAACGTGGCAGCTTTGTAGCGCAGATCGCCTCTGCCCCATCCTTTTTACGGTCTCGATTTACGGTTAGGCTATTTAATTTCTTTAGTGTTCAGTCTTAATGGCATTAATGGCATGGTCACATCTCCATGTCAATATAATGGGATACACGTCAAAATACTTTTTGACACAAAGGGTTTGATGTCAAACATCGATCGATTCAACCGGCTCCCTCCCTGATCCCTCTTCGGCTGAAGGAGTTCATGTTGACTTGACATACATGAACCCTTTTAAGTTTGACACGTTGCAGATCTTGAACAGATTCACCCCTCCAATTTTTAGAAGTTTCTTTTGAACGGTTAATGACCTTTTGACTTGGCATTTCTTCTTGAGATGATCATGTGACCCCAATCTTTTATAAACGTTCAAGTCGACACGAATGAGATCACAACATCCTCACGTGACCCCGCCCTAAAGTGTAAATTGTTCAATGTGGGTGGCTCTTTTTACCAACACGTGTCTAATGTTCATGGATCAACATATCCCTGGCTATCTTTTCCATTTATCAACTACCGTCGTGTTTAAATCAACCTTAAATCACAAGAAGACCGCTAAGTCCACAAAAACTCTGTCTGTTTTTTTCTTGATATAGCTTTAACATGTCAAAGGCACGAATATACCATGGATATACCCGTGGTTTAAACACGACGATGATTGATAAATAAGGCATTTGGATATTTATGTTTATCTTATCTTAACATTCTTCATCTTAAGACGAAGGCCCAGTACATATTCAATGGTCATCATGTCACTCTAGGGCAATTTTACCATTTTTTATTCAAATAGAGATGCCATCTAGGACACGACCCCGTAGAGAAGCAATAGTCACGCCTATAATTGTTATGGTTGATTCGAATCAATGTACATCTCTAAAAGAGTACAATAAGGTTGACTTTGAGTACTCTCGGTATTATATTTTGGGTGGAACACACAGTTACAAAGCAAGGAAGGAACTAATGAAAGAAGACAGCAAAAATCTTGCTTGGACAGTGGTAGAAGCCAAGGTTTATGTTGGTCTAACTGATGAAGAACCAAAAGTTCTAGCCATTTCTCATAACATTGACAATGAGTACTCCCTCCAAATGATTTTCATGGATCAGATACGTTTTATGCATCGAGAATTCATAAATTTTGAGCATACTTATACGGTGAAGACTTCAATGGCACGCTTCTTCAGAAGCTCAGGGAAACTTATGTAACATAACGTTGCCTCTGGTATGATAGTGACCGGTCACCTACCCAGTGCTTTAAAAAGTTTGACAACTATTTTCAACTAGCCTTTGGAAGTGGAAAGGCTTGCATCTAAACTCAAGTTGGCATGTTATTGCTTGTGTTAAAAAGCTAGTGTATGAATTCATGTACATTACTTGTCAAAAAATCTTAAAAGTTGGAATTCCTACAGTCAACAATAGTTTACTATTCTATTCTATTCTATTCTATTCTATTCTATTCTATTCTATTCTATTCTATTCTATTCTATTTGCAAATAGATTACTTAAGGATGGTTTGCTCTTTCAAAAGAAGTGTGTAAATTTGTGGTCATTGCAATCTAGTTTTTTTCTTTTGCCAGTTAAAGAAAGGCATTTAAATTTAGGCAAACCTTTGGCATTAATAGTTTGCTTTTTTTCAAATATGGGAACTTCAAGAAAAAATCTTTCCATGTTTCAAGATAACAAACTAAAGACTAAATCTATAATGGTAAGGCAAGCAAGAAATCATCTAAGCCTGCTAAGGTGAAGGAGATGACTATTGTTCCATGGATTTCTCTTCAAGGAATTAAGGACAAAGAGCTACTAGTTGAATCTAGAAGAAATGGCAAATGAAGCAAAGCAATAAGTTGCTTGCTTTTGTGATTAATCAATAGAGATGTTCTAAAAATATTTTATTCTCATGTACAGACAAAAGGATACTGTAACCTGCCAGCTAGAGCTACTGAAAGCACTTAACCTGGATGCTTGGGAACAGTGCAGTGCAAATTATCCGCTGACAACCACAGATGCTTTGGTAAAAGAATATGCCCCTAACTTCAGCAAATGGGTTAGTACTTCAAATTTCATATATATGTTCTCAAATGGGTAATTCCTCAATGTGTTTTATTTGAACTTCATAATATATCAAGTTCGTACAAAAGAATGACTTGTTTCTGTAGAAAAAGTCCAATGAATTACCTGCCGGGATTTTAAACCTTGTAAGAAGGTATAAAGAAGAAAGGCAAAAGCTTAAACGACAAGCAGAAGGTCAAGCCGCTCTAACTGTATCTTTTCAATCAAGATGCATTATACAAAGTTGTAGTTGGAGACTACAGGTTATTGAATCAAGTAATTCAACCACATAACTTCACATTGTGCATAGCTGATATACCTTATGTTAAAGGTAATGGTGGTGGAGCTCGTCTAGTTAGTAAGTTAGAGCATCTCCATATTGAATGTGTTGAAGGTAAATGGAGTGTGCAGCATTACAATACAACACAACAGATGAAACTCAACCACCAAGCAATGTGTTTTGTTATCCAGTTGTGCTTCAAAAGTTAAAAGATCCTCAGAGGCAGGGACAAATAGTGTCACATTATCAGAAGCCCCAGAAGTTAATTTTTAAGCTTTTACTTGGTTTTCAAGACCAGATGGCTGGGTGCTGGATGCTTTTTCTGGATCAGGGACAACTGCTATTTGTGCCCTTAAAAAAGGATGAAACGTTATTTCTATTGATATTTGATCCAGATAATGTTAGTTTTATAAAAACAAGAATAAATTCTTGTGAGTCCTTGCCTGATGAAAATTAGGAGTTAGGCGACAAAAGCTTTAGTAGAATTCTAAACAAAACTTTCTCTAAGATTCAGTAGCCACCACCTAATGGTAAATCTGATGACGAGGTTGATTGCTTGAGAAGATGTAAACTATCTTCGCCATTTAGGAGCTTCCAAATGAATTTTGAGATGAGGACCTTACTATGTAGTAAGAAGTCCATCATAGCCATGCCATCAATCCAATTAGAGATGATGCATTTAGACCAAACCACCTTAACTACATCCAGCCCATGTGAAATTCTAGACTATTGCATGAGCTCCTGTACTTTGACCTATGGGACAGTTGACCACCAAATTAGGTGTTTCTCCAAACCCTTAATAATTTTTTCCCATGCTACTCCTGGACCAACATGCATGCCAACCAAGATTCCAAATAGCTTGGTAGCATGTCTATGAGCAAGAAGCTTCCATGTGGACAATTATGAACACATGTCGTAATTGGAGTGTACGACGTCCATAAGGCTGTACACTTTCACCAACCCACCAACACAACAGAGGAAAGTGAGAATGTATCAAAGAGCAGTTTTACAGCTTCAAGATTATCAGAATTAGCAACCAAGAATAGGAACATATCATCTGCATATTGATTACAAACCTCCTGGGTACCATCCTTCATAGCGAGACCCTGAAGGGGCCCCTCTGCTATCACAAAAGTAAATAAGTGCGACAATGTCTTTGCAACAATGGTGAAAAGAAGTGGTGCTAATGGGCATCCCTGATGAATACCATGACCAAGTGGAAGGACCTCAAATGGCCCACCATGCAATAGAAAATCGCGGCTAGGGTTTTTGTTTAGGGCGGCGGCGGCGGCCGCCCGACCAGTGAAGACTCAGGTGGGTTGAACGAAGCTGGAAGAACAGCTGAAATAGCTGTTGCAGTGTCGATTCCGGCTATGGATAGGCAGAAAGGCACCCCTGCCTCGTTACTTCAAGGTCTTTTGGCAGAAGGGGATGATTCGTAGGGAAATAGCCGCTTTCCCTTGCATCTTTCCCTCTCACAGCAGATCGTTACATGGTAGGGAACATGTTTTTTTGTCTTTGAAATGTGCTTGAAGGATGCTGCTCAAACTAGCATTTAGCCATGGATTTTAGTTCACTTGTGTCCTTGAATCCTTTGTGCTATTGCTAGGGTTCTGTGATTTGTATCCAAGCAAGATTTTCAGTTCTGAATAGGTTTATACTCACTGCAACTTGGACTGCACTCATTGCAGTTGTGTTTCGGTCGAAAGTTAATCTTTGTAAATCGTGGCTTCTCGTGTTGTTTGCAGATTTAAGTCACAAGCCATATGCATGCCGGGGGTTATTTGCCCTCCCTATCCAAGCAAGAGAAGGATTAGGAGAAAGGGATGGCTGCTCTGGTCACTCTAGGGTGTGTTACAGGGGGTTCTGCCATGGGATTTTCTGGGCGGGAGACTAGGGAGACCCGGGCACGGTGGGAGTAAAGCCGGGATTGAGGCTCAGTAGGCTTGGTGTCTTCTTATTGTTTGGAAGAAGGTTTGCCCCAGAGTAATGCAATAATGGAATAAAGCCGAAGTTAACGCATGAGCCTCTCCTCAAAAGCTGGAGTATCTTTTCGAGGGCTTCAAGTGGTTCTTTCTCACTAAGACCTCTAGGCAACTAGTCTAGAATGGGAAGTTGCAGCTTGATCCTTGTTTCGATCCCGGTTTATATGATATAACTTGTTCTATCCGTGACCATGTGCTCAGAAATCTTATCGTGCCTATTGTGGAGCCTTTGTAATAAGGTTTTAGACCTCTTATGATAAAATTATAAGTCTAGGAAATGAGTCCTTCTCTCCTATAGTATCCTATGGAGAAGAAGTTGAGAGAGGCTCTAAGTACTAGGCCTAGAGTCGGGAATGCTATTCATGGATTCGAGAAGTGGTAGCAGCTCCGAACTCGACTGTATGTGTGTAGACGATATATCTTTTGAATACAATACAGATACTTCTTGCCTTCAAAAAAAAAAAAAAGCCCAAGCATAGACATGCAGCTTTATGATGTCTGAATTAAAATCCCTGTCCAAATCTCGATCTGAGTACATATAAGCGTATAAACTCCCAGCTAACACTGCCATATGCCTTCACAAAATCAAGCTTAAGATACACAACAGGATGATTCCGCCGACGTGCCCAATAGATCCCCTCGGATGCAGCAGCCATATTGTTAAGAATGCATCTTCTCGAAAAATATTCTGATTGAATTATAAAAATAGACTCGACCAAAATATTCTTTGACCTCTCTGCAAATGCCTTGAAAAATATTTTATATTGATGATAATAAAGTAATTGGTCACCAATTTGGAATAATCCATGGATCTTTGATCTTGGCCCTGATGGCATCCATATTCAAAATTTTGCCCAAAACAGTGGACCGACGAAAGTCACAAAAAGGATCAAACACGTCTGGCTCCAATCATTCCCAATATTCTTGAAAGAACTCAGTTGGTATACCATCCGACCATGGGCATGTTCCCTTTTTAAGTTCAAAAATTGCCGAACCTAAATTAACAGCAGTTATAGCAGCCTCTATTGATAAACTTTACTCTTCAAAAATGATGGAAAAAATATTAGATAGAACTGGGCCTCACATTTCTGGCTGAAAGGGCAGATGTCTCTCAGTAAGAAATGCTGAAAGTAGTCATGCATATGTTGCTTGAGATCTTCTGGCTGTGACTTTTCATATCAATCTAAGGCATGTCTTCAGCTCTCTACTCTATATTGGTGGATTTCTTTGCAGGACACTCTAGAGAATGCAATGGTTCTATTCAGCATGAGTAGAACCATCATTCTTGTAAAAGGGACGTTTTTTTTTGGCTCAAGCCTCATTTGGCTCCTTTCTCCCCTATCTATACTATATTTTCTCTCTTGGTTCTCATCTGCACTCTCTCTGAGCTGAATCTTTGATTCTTGGTGTCAACTTCTTTTCTGCTTACCCTTAGTTTTGTTCTTAGTTTTCCTAGTTACATCCACTCTATTTTGTTGCCCTATTCGTGTTTTGAGTATTAAATCTGTTCAAACTTTTCTCCAACTCCTTTTTCTCCTGAATCTGGCCGAAATTTGCAATCGGAATTTTTCGCAGGCCTTTTCTTCTCAGTCATAGTCAAATTTTATATCATTAGAAAGCTCATTCATAAGCTTTCCATCCATCCAAAAATCATTTGCATCTGATATTTTTGGCGAGAGATATGCGACGAAGTATTCTGCCACGCTTTTCTGGCCGAAATCATTAATCTGCGGGCCGAAATCATTGATCTGCGTTTTTAGGCTTTCTACGTACAAAAATATTCGATTTCTATATCCTTGGAAAGCTCAATGGATAAGCTTTATATCTCTCCAAATCTATTAAAATCCTTTTCGCAGTATTTAGCAATTCACCCATGGATTTTTGAAAGATGATGTTCTTCAAACTGCAGCAATCTTTCTATGTGTCCCCTTGTTTGGCCATAATCAACTTGTATAGATTTCTATCTATCTCTTGAAGCAGTTCTAGACTGATCCAGGCCCAATCCCTATCATTTGCCCTTCTTGTTGCATAATCATTTTCAAGTTTTCTTATTTTGTTCCAATTCTCACAAACCTAGTCTTTATATGAAAGAATGTTGCTGCTTTTTGCTAATCTTTTATGATTTCAAAAGCCGTGTAAAACTCAAGATTTTTCCATGCTTGATATTTTCTGTCTTCAAGCCAGAAGATATTTGTCCATTCCTCATCCTCTGCCTTCTTTGATTGATCCAAAAGGAGGAATTTTTGCTTCTGATTCCTGCAAGAATCAAATTCCCTTTACCTTTACTCTCCATGGTACAAGAAATGGTTAATTGGTAGCAGCAAACTTCCATACTAGATTCTCGAGGTTAGGAAAGAACAAAGCCAGCCTGAGATCGAAGAAAGAGGCGCAATGTCAAAGGGGGTCGATTCCAAATTCTACTAGGATTGAAATATGAAAAAGATTTCTTGAATGGTGACCCAAGGCCAAATATCCAGTATTGTGAGCCGAAACTCTTAATGATCCAACTATGTCAAAGCACTGCAGAAGACTGCTACTATCACATCAAAATCTATGGGGATGATCGAAAAACCTAGTTCCTAGAGAATAGCCTCCAAAAAGGCCTCATCCATCAGAACGTGTTAGTTTTTGGCAAGTAGAAAATGGTGATGCTACATTATCTCATTTCATATATATATTTCTTCCTCTTTGATCTTGATCTTTTACTTCTCATTGAAGTCCTCGGGTGCATCCTTCTTTGTTTCTATTTGATCTTGATCACCTAATTTCTTCTTATTGAAGTTCTTGAGTAAATTTCTAAGTTCTGCTATAATTCTTTGGAACTATTTGAGCCCATTTCCTTTTTCATTAGCTTTCTATGGTTGATTACTTTTTTTTTTCTGTGTTTCCAGATATGGCAGTAGTGAGTCGAGAACTGGTGTGTGTGGCGGCAAGAAAGTCTTTTTCACTTCTAGACACAAGAAGTGGAAAAGACTTGTAGTGCAAGACACGAGAGGATTTCTGGTTTGACCCAAGGATTTTTGTAGTGCAAGACACAAAACACATGACACAAGACACAAGAAACAAGAGGTTCCTTGTAGTAAAAGACGCAAGACACAAGAGGATTTGTCCTGTAGTGCAAGACGCACAAGGATCCATGGTTTCATACAGAAGTGGATCCTTGTAGTGCAAGACACAAGATATAAGACACTCAGCACAAGAGGATCCTTGTAGTGCAAGATACAAGACACAAGAGGATTTATCTTGTAATGCAAGACACAAGAGGATTCATGGTTTAACCCATAAGAGGATCCTTGTAGTGAAACAAGATACAAGAGCATTCGCTTGATAGTGCAAGAGACAAGAGGATTCGTGGTTTGATCCATTATTGATGAAGAAGTTGGATTGAGCCAGAGGGTGTACCTATGAAGGTCTGGATGTGCCTGGGCAATTTTAGCCAATGCGATATCAACAATAGCATCAAGATGAGTAGCTACTAAGATGCACATTTTATAGCATATCGCTCCTCATCATGCACCTAATCCACTCTTGCCCCCACCGTCATACCCTTATCGGTGATGTATTCAGGTCATCCAAGGCTTATTGTTGGCATTTAAATATCCAAGGCATATTGTTGATATTGCCTCATCCAAACTCACCCAGACACATCCAGATCTTCAATATATAGCATGCTCTGCCTCAATCCAACGTCTTCATCAATTGTAGTCAAACCACAAATCGTCTTATCTCTTGCACTAGAAGCATTGTCATAGCTACTCAGAGGCTGCTCATCTAAATAGTTGTTCTCTCTTATGCATGTCCTCTCTAGCTTTATTTGCCTTTTGGGCATTCTCGCATTGTTGAAATTACATTGAACTTATCTAGTTAGTCCTTCACTCGTTTATTTATTTCAAGTTAGCAGAGCTGTAATGAAAAGTTGACACTGATACATTTTATTGGAGTGAGGGTGGCAAGAAAATCCTTTCCACCTCTAGACAATGCTTTTAGTGTAAGAGACAAGAAAATTAGTGGTTTGACAAAATCTACTCTAGACCTTTATCAGTGATGTACCAACATGGATGACCAAAGGTATAGATGAACTCCTTCAGAGTCCATAACAGGGTACTGTTTTTGCTTTATCTACAAAAAAATTGTTTGAGATTGTTGGTTTCTTAATTTATTTTAATTATTGATTGCCACACTTTGATTCCCTAGTTTACCTCTGAATTTGTATCAAGAATAGAGAGATTTTCCATTTTATGGTGCCTTCTATTCACTGACAAGTTTTCCTTTGCACTTCTTTGTTCTTGATAGGTTTTTCCCTACTTGCTTTTTTGGAGCTGACGTGGCTTTTGTTTGGGCCTTAAAAAGTTGACATGAATTTCGTTAGCATGCACAAGTCCAAGAGATATAAGCACCTTAATGGCAAGGTAAAAAGCATAAATATTACAAATGCTTAGAGTAAATTGTGCATCAATCTAAGACCAAGATAAGCATCAGTTCTGTATTACTGTATCAGCTACAAAACCAAGACATGGCAGTATATGGAAGTCGTAGTTGTGACTCTTTCCTCTTCAAAACTTTGGCTTATTGCTGCCTTTGTTTTCTTTCATGTATTTTGAGATGCTTTACAGGGTATCAAGATCTTATAATTATGTGGTTACATTTCAAATCCACAACTTCTGCTGCTACTATAGTGGTTGTATTGAAACAACGACAACAGGATTTTGCGAAAGAAGTGGCAGCAAGATGAAAATATGAAGGAGCAAGTTTACTTTACCTAAACATTCCGAGCACATCTCCTGCAATATCGAAAAGTGAACTGCTAGATTAACGGTCCACACATCTTTTGTATTCAATTTACTTATTTTCAGAATATTGAATAAGATAAGCTCTATGGGTGAATGTCTCATGCACAATATTAATCAGACCCGATCTACATGATATTGAATTAGTTAATCGGATTTGCTTTACGGCTGAATGTTGAAGCCAGAAAAATATTGAATTGGAATTGCTTTACGACTGAAATGAGGTAAGCTTCATGAGGTAGCTATGAGGCAATCAGTATGAGGTAAGCAGATCCTTACACATTAAGGTAATCAGATCCTTGCAAATTAGTTCAGAAATTTTCTTAAATCTGTTTTTGGCAAGTATAAAATGGTGATGCCACATTATCTAATTTCATATATCTGTTTCTTCCTATTTGATCTGGATCTTTTTCTTCTTACTGAAGTCCTTGGGTATATCCTCCGTTGTTTCTATTTGATCTCGATCTCCTAATTTCTTCTCGTTGAAGTTCTTAGGTAAGTTTCTAATTTCTGCCTGTAATCCTTTGACTATTTGAGCCCATTTCCTTTTTCATCAGCTTTCTATGTTTGATTATTTTTTTTTTCTTCTGTGTTTCCAGACATGGCAGAAGTGAGTTGGGAATTGGTATGTGGCGCGGCAAGAAAGTCTTTTCCACTTCTAGACACAAGAAGTGGAAAAGACTTGTAGTGCAATAGAATTTGTGGTTTGACCCTAGTGCAAGATACAAGACACCAGACACATTACACAAGGGGATCCTTGTAGTACATAAGACACAAGACACAAGAGGATTCGTCTTGTAGTGCAAGAAACAAGAGGATTTAAGGTTTGACCCAAAAGAGGATCCTTGTAGTGCAAGACACAAAACACAAGAGGATTCGCCTTGTAGTGCAAGACATGAGGATTCATGGTTTGACTCACAATTGTTAAAGAAGTTGCATTCAGACAGAGGTTATCTATGAAGACTTGGATGTGCCTAGGCGAGTTAGGCGATGCGATGTCAACAGTAGCATTAAAAAGAGTAGCTACCAAACATTTTATAGCATATCGCTCCTCATCATGCACCTAGTCCACTCTTGCCCCCACCATCATACCTTTATTGGCAACATATTCCGACCATCCGAGGCTTATCATTGGCATTTAAATATCCAAAGCATACTGTTGATATTGCATCGCTCAAACTCGCCCAGGCACATCCAGGTCTTCAATAAGTAACACCTATGCCTCAATCCAACTTCTTCATTAATTGTGGTCAAACCACAAACAAATCCTCTTATCTCTTACACTAGAAGCATTGTCATAGCTACTCAGAGGTTGCTCATCTAAATAGAGTTCACTCATTTAGTTATTTCAAGTTAGTAGAGTTGTAATAAAAAATTGACATTGACATATTTTATCAGAATATTTAATTAAGATCAGCTAGAATTGGTGTGAGGATGGCAAGGAAGTCTACACAATGCTTCTAGTATTAGAGACAAGAAATTCATGGTTTGACCACATTTGATCAAGAAGTTGGATTGAGGAAGAGGGTGTTACCTGTTGTAGATCTCGACATGCCTGGGCGAGTTTGGCAAATGTAATATCAACAGTATGCTTTAGATATTGAAATGCCAGCAATAAGCCTCAGATGGCTTGAGTAAGTCGCCGATAAAGGTCTGATTGTTGGGGGCAAGAATGGAGGAGGTGCATATCGCTCCTCATAAGTCATCTTGTAGAAGTCCATTCTAGCCCTTTATCGACGATGTACCCAGGCCTTTGAGGCTTATTGCTGGCATTTTCGTATCCAAAGCATATTGTTGATATTGCATTTGCCAACATTGCCCAGGCACATCTAGTTCTACAATAGGTAACACCCTCTGCCTCAATCCAACTTCTTTAATTATGGTAAAAGCACGAATCCTCTTGTCTCTTACACTAGAAGCATTGTTTAGAGGTAAGGTCTTTCTTGTGACCCTCACACCAATGCGCAGTTGCTCTTGCAGAATATCAGTTTGCATGATAGTCTTGGTGAATATATGATTCCAATTCTTTTTTTTTTAATTGAAGGCTTCTATGTATATATAAATAAGAGATTTTACAAAAACTCCTTTTTCAAGGGAGAAGGAACCCTAAAATAGAGAGGTGATCCAAAAAAGAACCTGATTTTATATCAGGGATCGACCTTTACTTGTTCATACAGAAAGAAACTGATAAAAACTTATAAATAGCTTGCTAAAAGAAGTCTGTATCCTCGAAGTAAATAGAGCATTCAGTGGTAGGATTTCAGGTGGAGATTCTTGGTTTTCCTTGCCTTTCCCTTTGTCTTCTCATGAAAAGTGCAATAGATGCACATGCATGATTTTGCCTTAGCCATGTTGAACCTGCCCCTGCTGTCCTTTGCCTGGCAGATTAACTCCCTTCTGATGTTGTAGTTCTGGTCACAACAGCATCCACACCGGCATTGTTCCATGTGCTCCAACACTTTGGCTGCCCCGAATATTTTTATCCATTCATTGTTTGTGTTTAGATCCATCTTCCTCCACTTAAGCTTGCGCACCAGCAGAAATAGAGTACCTGCAATCATGAAATCACCCATTAATCTCTTGAATCCACTTAACATCAAATTGAAACTGTTTAATTATTTCTTCTGGTGGAATAATTTCACAATTAAAAATGAAGGAGTTCCTGCCCTTCCAGATCCTCCAGAGGAGGACAAAGATTCTCCAATCATTGGGGTTCTCTGGCATGAAAAAGTCTTTCTCACTGAGATGAATTAGATCATAGCCCAGAATTCCTGAGGCAAGCTCTAAGGTCCACTCAGACCAAAGGCACCCTCTAAAAAGATGATTTTCATCCTCCTTTGCTCCAAGGCATCTTTCACAGATATCTGAATTGGCCATAGATAACCTGTATCTTTTCGAGTTAGTAGCCAAAGCTTTATGCCATAATTGCCACATAAATGATTTGATCTTCAGATTAATGGGACTCTTCCACATAAATCTCAGATTCCTGATGCATCTATCTGATTGAATCTCCCATTTTGTATGGATAGTGACTTTTTCTCCCTTCATGAGATATTTATAGGCTTTCCTGACTGCATAACCCTCTTGTCCATCATTTAGCCAGGAATTTTCTTCATTAGTCCAATGGTTATGAATGATGGCAGTAAGAATGTTATCATAAAGGGTTCTGGTCTGCATCCCTTCCTCTGCCAAAGTTGATCTGTCAAAGGGAATAATGCCATTAGTATCAAAAAGATCCCTGATAAAGACGATTCTCTTACTCTTCCATAGCTTGGCCTGATCAGGAAAGTGGCAAGCCAGGCAAAGATTGGGGTTATTGAGAAGGACAGCTGGATTCCAAAAAATAGTTTGATCCATGGACAGTCCTTCTTTCCATGTGTACATCCCCTTAATTTGATCCCAAGCCTTGATCCATTTTTTGATAATACCTGGAGTGGAGTTTGGAACAGTAAATGGGAAGAAGATCGAGTGGGGAAGCTCCATTTTCAGAGACCTCCACTCATAAGGATGGCATTTTCCAATATAATGCCTTATCGTGATGGAGATAGGTGCTTGATGGAGTTATAGCAGGCCCCTCAGATAGGTATTTGGCAGCCAAGGCCATCCCTTGCTTCTCAATATTAATAATTCCCAATCCTCCATTACTCTTGGATTTGCAACACTCTTTCATTGAGACCGGTGCCAAGATCTCCTCGCTTTGCCCACAAGCAATGAATCTACCAATAATTCCCTGCAATTTGTTAGAAATCTTTTTTGGAGCAAGAATAACTGATGATTGATACACATGAGAAGAAGAAATCATAAAATTATCAATAATTGCCCTACCATTTTTAGACAGATATTTTGAGTTCAGAGTATCAACCTTTTTGTAGAACTTTTCAATAATATTTCCCCATAGGTCTGAAGCATTACTTCTAATTGCAAATGGGATACCAAGGATTTTTGAGCTAGTGCTGGGGGAGTTATACTTACATCCCATGGTTAAAGCCATCACCTCTCCCTTTTCTTGATCTCTTGCTTGGATTGCTGATTTGGCAGGGTTAATTTTACATCCTGAAGCCACACCAAATTCTCCAAGGATTCTTTGAGCATTTGTAATGGAGTTCTCATCCATTGATATTAAAATAAAGGTATCATCTGCAAAATGCCCATTTAGAATTTGATCTGCCTGGGGATTTTCAGGAAGCCTTAGACCTTTAATAAGGTTAGTATTCTTTTCTACCTCCAGCCTACTATGGAGGGCTTCCATAATAATTAGAAAAAGGAAAGGGGCGAGAGGGCAACCTTGTTTTACTCCTCTTTGGATTGTGAAGAATGGACTGCACTCACCATTGATGAAAACTACTGATCTTGAGTTGTGCAAAATGGCTTCAAATATTTGAATGCTTTCATTGCTGAAACCAAGAGCTCTGCAACATCTAAATAAAAAATTCCAACTTACTGTATCAAAAGCCTTGGTGATGTCAAGTTTTAGAAGAGCCACATCTTGGTTAGAATCTTTTGCCCATTGGAACCCCAAAATAGCTGTTACTACATTGTCTAAAATAAACTTGTCTTTAAGATAGGCTGATTGAGAACTACTAATAATGATGTCTAAAATGGTCTTAAGTCTTAATGCAATAGCTCCTGAAATAATCTTATATATAACATTAGAGAGAGAAATAGGTCTGTAATCCGAGAAGGTATTAGGAGAATCAATCTTAGGGATAAGAGCAATAAAACTGGTATTAATTCTTGCATCCAAAATCTTTGTCTCCCTAAACTCATTGGCTATTTTGGTAATACTGTCTCCAAGCAAGGGCCAAGTCTTCTTAAAGAATTCTGCTGGAAGGCCATCAGGGCCAGGGGTCTTGCCATTTTCCATATTTTTGACAACCTGCAAAAGCTCATCATTCACAAAAGGTTTAGTGAGGTATGAGTTCTGATCATCATTGACCTTTTTATTTAGACAAATAAACTCCTCCATAACCATGGGAGTAGAATCCATATTGGAGCCCATAAGCTTCTTGAAGTGATCCACTGCAACTTGTTTGAGGTCTTTATCTTCAGAGATTAAATTATCTTCCACCCTGACCTCATAAATATGATTCCTCTTAATTCTGAATCTGGCTTTATTGAAGAAATATTTGGAGTTGCATCTCTCGTCTTCCTTTAACTCTCTTATTTTGGCCTTCACTTTCCATCCCTTTGCAATTTTGATTTCCTCGACCTCAATCTGCCTTTTTATCTCAACTTTTTGCTCATCACTTGCTGTAATAATGCTTTGTCTTAAATTCTGAAGATGGGCTTTATTTTGATTGTAAATATCCTTGCCCCATTCTTTGAGCCAACATTTTATTTTTTTTGGCCATGTCAATCCACCAAGACATCCAACCCGTGTTCCCGATGAGGCTTAGGATTTCCATTGATGATTTCCCCAAGCTTGACCATAAAATCATCATTATCCATCAAGCTTGTGTTCATTTTGAAGTAGGCCTTTCTTTTATTGCCATTGTCATCCCCCGAAATGGTGATCTGCTGGGGATAATGATCAGAGATAGTATAACCTTCAAGATTTTCAACTCTCATATCACTGCTCCACAGATTTTCAGTAAGGTAATACCTATCATGTAGGCAACAGATAGGATCTATTCTATGGTCAGACCAACTAAAGGCTTGGGGTTTGGTTCTGGCCAAGGTTAAATTATGAGAAGAGAGAAGGTTGTCCCAAGCACATCTTTCCTGAGGAAGAAGATTCCTGAAATTTTTATTTTTCATGAATCTATCTGTGACCATGTTGAAATCTCCACAAATAACACATTCATCCACATCCGTGTTACTCAAACTCTAGCACTTTGCTTTCCACATCAAAGATCTCTCAGAAGGCTCATGGTAAGAATAGACATTAGTAAAGGTAATCTTGCATGAGTCTACTCTACCAACAAGAGTCTTCCATCTTCCATTAGTGTCATTAACCATATAAATATCTTCCATGTTAATCTTGTGGCTCCATGCTATGGCTATACCTGCAGACGAATTGTTAGCAACAATGGACCAAATATTATAATTAGGAGGAAGAATATTAGAAATAATCCTTTCATGATTGGGATCATGGATCTTGTGTTCCTGGATAAAAAGAATATCAGGACAAAGGTTAGATAAACAAACTTTAAGTCTATCCCTTTTGATATCATTATTAATACCTTGGAGATTCCAAGTAATTATTTTGATAGACTTTAACATTTAAATATTTTTATTATTATTCTTGGCTATTCTGGAGTGAATAGCTGCCTTTCTTGGACTAACCCTAATAGGTCCAGAATAGATCTTTTTTTGGCCTCTCCCTCTTTTTTTATGACTGATCTGCTGCCAACTTATATCATCACCATCATTATCACTAGAATGCTCCTCTTTATTACTAAAGATATCTTCTTGAAAAATATCAGGAGCTGTTTGGGGGATGGAGACAGTCATGAATCCCGGATTGATTTTAAAAGAGAGGTCAATATTCTTAAAAGTGAGAATCCAGTTCTTATCAAACTTGAAGTTACCTTACTTGGCCCTCACTATTATTTATACTCTGATTGCTCGGGCAATTGCTACTCTCCCCTTTTTGAACCATGTTTTGCATACCAGTATTCTTGGGCCTCCATTCTTGTCTAATAATAAGGGGGGTAGATCTATTCACCTTTTCTTCCAGATTTATTCCTTTGCCCTTATCAATATCTTTTTTGGGCATTGTAGAGTACTCAATTTTCAAATTGAATACCGTGTAGTCAGAGACTTTCACTATAACCTCCCTTCTCCAGTTTGATCTTATTCTCTTTGAAATACACGCTGAGGGAAAGTTTGTCTGGGGAATGTTTATGCTGATAACTTCTCCCAATTTCTCAGATATGGCTTGCAGGTGAGACTTGGTCCAGAGACTGGGTGGTAAGTTGGGGTAAGTAACCCAGGTGGAAGTGGATATTAGATCATAACTACCCGGGATAAAAATCGGGCTCCACCTCATGATGAAGAATTCCTTGTTTCCAATATTATCCAATCTTTTCCTAAGAATAGATCCTACACTATTCTCGTCGGAGCACAGAATTTGGAATGTTTTGTTGTCTAATTTGAGAATCGAAAGGATTGGGATTCTTTGAAGCTTAGTGATCCAGAACTTAACCTCCCCAAGGGATGGGGGTTTATCAGGAAAATGGATAAGAATCCCTTTTTTAGAGTACAAATCTGAGGCCGAGGAGTCCCTGATACCAGAAAGATCTATAATCCCCTCCTTAATCTCTCTTCTGCCCTCATTAGCAAGATAAGACGAATTGAAACCATAATTAACTTGATTAAGAAGAGCATTTTTATAAGAGGGGATATTCAAACCTTTGGCAGTGTCGCTTTTACCCAAGATTGGAGCTCTGTTACAGATATGGTGGTCCCCCACTTTGGTACTGGTTTTGTTCAGCATGGATATCTGCACCTCTTCACAATTCTTGCAATCACACTGGCCAACCTCTGTAGGATTAAAGAACCCATTGCTATCCCGGATCTTGCATGCCTTGGTATCCTTTTTTAAGCGGATCTGATGAGTTTCATAGTTCTTGGAGACATTATCAAGCACCTGGGCTGCATCATAAGAAAGGTTATTCTTGAAGATCCTGCGCTGTCTCTCAATTACTTGATCATCCGCGTCTTCCCACCTCCTTATCAGTTTAATTGAGGCTATCGAGTTCCATTTAAGCTTTTCCATCTCCACCAGAATCTCCTTAGTTCTATTAAGCATTTCGTTCATGGATTTCTGGAATATATTGTTTTTAAGCCGCAAATGATCCTCTTCACTATGCCCTTGCTTAGCCGCGATGAGCTTATAGAGGTTTCTGTCCATTTCTTGCAAGATTTCCAGGGTGTTCCAGGCCCAATCCCTATCATTTGCTCGCCCGCCAGTGTAATCCTCTTCAAGCTTCTTGATTTTGTCCAAGCTGGCACAAATCGATCCCTCCCCTGAGACATCTATGCAGAATGCAGCCGCCTTCTGCTGATCTTTAATGATCTCAAAGGCAACATACAGTTCCTTGAGATTTTTTCAAGCTACATCATTCCTATCCTCCAAAAATGGAAGATCATGTTCCATTCCTCATCCTCTCTTTGCTTCTCTCAAGCGATAGCCTTCTTCCCCTTTCCTAGATTTCCAACTCCCCGCCATCTTCCCCTTTTTCTCGATACTTTCCCCGAGACAAGAAAGAGAGAACTAATTCGCCCAAAGCAAACCTCCAAACTACAATTTCCAAGTCCGTCAAGAATTGGGCCGGCCTAAGATCAAAGAATGTCGACCAGTGCCAGAGAGGTTCCGTGCCAAATCGTTCGAGAACTGAAATTTGAAAGATGTTTCTTGAGTATCTTCCTGCTGCAAGATATCCTGTGTTGTGAGCCGAGATCCTTAAAGATCCCACCCTATCGAAGCATAAGATACAGAGATAATGGGTGCCGAAGGCCTGTCTAGAAAATCCTATCCTAGAATTAGATGTGTACGTCTGATTTATTATGCTATCTAGGTAAGCTACTGTCACATCATGATCTAAGGGAATGCTCGGGAACCCAAGTCCCTGGAGAACAGCCTCTAGAAAGGCCTCATCCATCGGGACCTGGTTTCGCACGCTTCCCAAGACGATGCCCCTTCCTGCGCCTAACGTTCATTCTCCAAAATCCCTCCCGGCAAATTGGAATTGTATTCATATGATCCCAATTCACTATTGCCATGTTTGGAAATATAGCAAAAAGTAATCGAACATAGAAAGCTGATGAAAAAAGAAATGAACTCAAATAGCTCAAAAAGATTACAGACAGAACTTAGATCGTAATCTATCAAAAAATAGGAAACAAAAGCTTTGCATTGGAATATGGGAAAGAAAATGACATAACCTGTTTTTTTTTTATGCTAGTTCATATCAGCCTGCTCCTTCCCATCCCATCCCTCATGCATGTCCTTTTCTTGCTTTATGTATTGTCCTTTAATGGGCGCAATAAAATGGGCGCACCTTTTTTTTTCGTTTGTTACATGTAGCAGATCACACAAGAAGAAATGGAGACCACACTTTCAACCGACCGAAAGGAATGCACCTTTTCCAACAAATCTAATTATAGTGCTACTGAAGGTTTCAGGGCCTCTACCTGCCTTCCCACATACACCAGAGAGCATAGAATGGAACATCATCATCATCAAAGAACTGAGATACTGAATAATATCTAAACTATCTACCTAAACTTACATGGTTAGGTTCATACGCTAAGGCTGGTGATCTTAGGATCTATAAGGATGCTAAGACTGATCTAACATACTATCCTAGCTCATCTCTGGGCTAAGAGTCGGCTTTGCACAATGGAATCACAGGTTACCTGATCCTTGGCTTGCGTCTGCTCCTCGAATCGTGTCCATGCCTTCATTCGAGTTGAATGCAGCTGCTCTTGGGAGAACTATTGTGCAAATGTGGCTCTGCGGTGCCAGGCAATGCGGACTAGCAGTTTGGCTTGGCTGGAATGGCCCAAGGAAGCCAAAATGCGAAACTGGGAAGGGTTTAGGGTTTCTCCCATAGTCATCCTGGCAACGGTTTTTTCCCAGGTGGTTTTTAATCCGGGTCATGATGGTTGTGTTCTTGCTCACGTTGTGCTTTGGTTTAAGGGCTTCGGCCCCTGTTCTTGTTTGGACTTTGGTCCAGGACTTCGGTCCCTCATGTACTTGGTCCCATAACCCGATTGGGTTCCGTGGACGTTAAAAATTTTTCCTTCCTTCCTTCCTTCCTTTTGTTCGTTTTACATGAACTTTTAAGTTTAGGTTAGAAGGGACCAATGGGGCTTTGCCATTGACAAAGGGGTTTAATTGCATATGTTTAATATACATATGCAACATACGAGGTTGCCCCTTAGGCGTAACTCTTTATGGCTCTCAAATGGTGACATGTACACGTGACGTGAGATGCCTAAGCTATTACAAGTAAGCATTGGATCTATTCGTTAAATCGCACTTCAACATATAATTTTTCAAGCTTATATACATGAGCATTGTAAAAAATTACATTATCTGTTTGATATTAGGTTCATCATTGTATTGGTGTTCCTATAAGCCCCAATGTCAGTAGATGAATTAAGCATACAGTATAAGTGAAACAAATAGCTTCAAACCTTAGATCTGAGTACACACAACCTGTCTTACCATTGTATGAACATATTATTATAGATCTTATGGGTGAGAATAAAGGCATATTGTAGATCTATGTGTATACTACCAGTAATATCTATCAGCATTATTGAAGATCCTTAGTGCTCTATTATTTTATAATACTGTCTATGGCTCCCTGCATTCTAACAAGTCCCCATCTATTCATATATCTAGGATACTGCCTGGATCTTCTCAACAACACTAGACACAATGCGAATTAATGCATATTTAGGAATTTAAAGCTTATGAATCAGTCCAGGTTTAGAATCACTCAACAAACCTTTAAACCCGTGGATTTACTGTTATATAGCAAATATGAAATAATTGCAAAACCTGATGGGTTTTATTGCAGCAAATAATTTTGCCTTCCTTCTCAAAGTTCACGTGAATCTGCTTATGGTCAGATTGTCCATTGGGGATTTTCGCATGTATGCTTTGAGTCTCTCCATGCAGGATGGTGCAATCAGAACATCGTTCCGGTGGTAAGCCGCATAGTCACTATAGCTCCAAATGCAAGTGGATCATACCAACATCTTCGATTTGATGCCAGCTATGGCGATTTTGTAAGGCATTGGGAGAAAAGCACAAATTCAATGCCATCTATATTGTGGATGCAACTCTAAAAAATTCCTTTGAACTATATTTTGAGAAATTATCATAAAAATGGTCTTTAGCAATTAATTTCATATTTGTTAAGTTATTGTATAATGTATAGCTTTAGAAACATGTGATCCAATAAATCGATCTCATGTTTGAGCTCCATTGTGGTTTTTGCCTATAAAAATATGATCGTCATATCAATCTCTCCTCCAATGTAGTTACTAGAATTTTTTAATCACTACAAACTTGTCCTTCAACAAGTTTGAGCCAATGATTAAAATAAAACATGTCTAGAAATTTTTCTTTCTCCTTAATATGGTCCAACAGTCAAGTTAATTGCTAGCATAATAAAATAAATGGACGGAGTAGGAACCTATTTCCAACACCAAACTGGACATGCCTTATTATGTTGTGAATAATATCTAGTCAATTCAATAATTAAAAAAAAAAAATCCGCGTACAAATTTGAAAAGCAGTCATAGTGGACAAAGTTTTATTGATAAAACCCCAAAACCATCGAGGAAAAACTTTTTCCATAAAAAACCTTGGTGGTTAGTATAATGTAAGGACAGTAATGGTCTGAACATCAAAAATTGGATAGGAAATTTGGCACTCATTGTAGTGCAATATTATCAACTCCTTGATCCATATATCATATATATCTATTTTCTTTTCATCATCAAGTTTTATAATCATCTGCAATATTCAGACAAATCAGATTAGTGAGAATATATAAAGAAAAACCCTTTACATTCATCAGGGTCCAGGTTAAACCAAAGAGCTGGAATAACATCAAAAAAACGTTTTAGCCTGTATAGTAGACTATCCAGCCTATTTAGCCCTAATAAATCCTGTTTAGGAATCATTAAGACTACCAACATGCAGCTCTAAATAGACATAAGTGTACTATCTATGTAGGCTTTGATTTGAACAATATATACAATGTCATAAGATAATTTTGCTTATACATCTAGGACGAGTATAGAAGATTTGCATTGCACCTTAACATAAGATCTTTAAGACCAATTGCAGAATATATTCAATTGCAATGCTGTGTCAAAGCAATCAAATCCAAAACATAATAATTAAGTTTGGTTATTACCAAATCATGTAAAAAAGATATTCCCTTAAACTTAATACAATACTTCTTATGTTCAGCAGCATAAATAAGAATATATTCCGGCTTCCACATTATGATGGAAATATAGCAAATGTTACAAGTTTATTCAGCCAATGGAAAAAATCAGCAAAAGTTTAGAATCCACCAGTAGCTTTTGTAAACATCCTTTGCACCATTATGAAAAATTATCACCATGAAGGAATAGAGCCGGTTACCTGCAATAGAACCATGAAGACTGAATATGGATATCTAAGCCAGAATCTGTTCCTACTGTTCCTACTGCTTGTAAAATATGCTGTATTTTGTCAAAAGAGGCTAACCTTCCTTGTATTTGCAGATGATGCCGGATAGCAGATAGGTATGCTGAAGACAATGTGGCTGTTTGTGGAGGCGTAGCAGAGGATGGGGGCTAGCCAAAAGGCTGGCCCTCTTCAGAAACTCAATAAGAAAGACAATGTGAACGCTGCAGGCTGAAACTCTTGCAGATCTTTGTGAAACCTCGAGACTCTTTGCTTGAAACTAAGTGCTGTAGAGAGGCAGCTGCTGCAAGTATTTTAGATGGTTTTGGACTAGCTATTTGCTTTGTGAGATTGACAGTGAGATGGGAGAACACTCTTAGATTTTTCAATTGCTTTGAAATACAATAAAAATTACTCAATTCAACGAAAACAATATAAATTAGTTGTTTTACGTTGCATAGATTGACAATGAGATAGGAGAACACATCTTAGATTTTTCAATTGCTTTGAAATACAATAAATATCATTCAATTCAATGAAAATAATATAGATTAGTTGTTTTACGTGGGACATATTTGTAAGAAATTTAAGAATGATAGTATTCTTTACATTGGCAGTGGAGATAGAACTATTAAATCCGCCAGCGCAAAGCAATTGTCATATCATTCGGAATTTAGCATAGGTTATGCATTTTAAGATAATAATTGGCAACACTTTTGCGACAACAATTAGCACATTGTTTTTGTCTCTTTTCTTAGACCGCCTTTTGTGAGTTGTTGCTAGGAAAGGCACTGATATATATGCTGATGAAACATGCTGGTACGATGTGAAGAAAAAAATCTCTGATGCTTGTTGTTATGAATAGGCAGGAACTAGTCTTTTGCAGATGAACAACATGAAGAAGCAAGTAACTCGCCCTTAAGAAATTTGTCTGATAATTGATTTCGACTCTTGTGTATTTGCAGGAACCAGGAAGAGATGAAGCTGTAAATCGATAAGCTCTAGCCATGCTTTGCTTCTCAGTTGATGTATTTGCAAGTACCAGCCTGATAACAATGAAAGGAGATAGAAAAAATAGCCTTGAAAATAAGCAACAGATAATTTGAACTTTTGGGCTCAAAGGGGGCTAGCCAAGTGCTGGCCCTCTGCCAAATAATCTGAAAAAGAAATCTTCGTGAAAAACTTGAGACTTGAAGAGGCATATGAGGTAAACATCCCTGGGGCATGTGAATATTTTTGAATGTGCAGAAGCACGATTTCTGAGATAAAACAGAAGATAAGAAAAAGAACCATGATTTTGACAATTTTTGAGCAGATAGAGATAAAAAAGGATCAAACTTTTGTTTTTTCTGAAGAATTTTGCAGAGGGGAGTGCTGCCACCAATCCAAAAATCCTCTAGTGTAAAACTGCGCTTGCTGCACCATGAAAAACAGAGTTTTGAAAACTGTTTTTATAACAAGATGAATTGCTAATGGATTGATTGACAAAGGGGCCTCCAGTCGGACCATTTCAACAACTGGTTGGGCCAAATAAAGGGGTTTGAATGGTTGAGAATAATATACAAGGAGTATTCAAAAACTGAGCCACTGTTAATCGTGAGTTCTTGGCATGCATCCTGCAACAGCAGTCTATGACTGTCGGATGCTACAAAGTTGTCATGCTTATGATCACAAAACAAGAACAAGAAAAATAAATATGTACAAAAAGTGAAGGGAACGTGGCCAAATGAGGCTCTCCAAATTTTGAGATAAAACCTGAGTACATCTGAAGAGGCTCCGGTCTAATATAGTGTAGACTGCAAATCTGAGCCCTACATCTAGCTAAATCTAAACCATACACTTAAGTTAACCTAAACATGCCAAGTGTCAGTCTGCCACCACTGACACCTAGCATGTGCACAATGTTAACCACTAGTGGTTAACACTATAATAAAGTCGATCCTGCTGCAAAAGGTCAAACAGGAACAGCTGCAAGCCATTTACCTTTTCCTAAATTTGGAGCACCGTTTCTGTGGATTTGATGTAATGGAATTTTGTATTTCCGAATTCGATTTCAAAATTATTGCATGCCAAACTAACAGGGATACTCAAGTTTCAAGGGTATGCACAGAACCATTGACAGATCAAGTAAAGGATATAGAATTCACACAACATGGAACTAAATGAATCTATGGAATATGGAACACCGACAATATCTGGAGAAGTGCAACTTTCTGGAATAAAGCTGAACCAGCTTCTTAAACACGTCAATTTGCAGGATTATTGGAGCTGCTAGTATATATCGACTATGTCCTTCAGAATTTGGCAATTTTGCAAGCATATTAATGGGGAAGCTCTAATACATGAAACGATGGAAGCATTAGTTGGACAACTACAAATCACCATTGTTGCATTAAAGAAAGCAAACAACTGACCTGCTCACGAACATCATCACTGGGGCAGCTTAGAAGCTGAAGAAAGATGGGTGCAGCCCCATGTTCCATCATTATACCTGTATATTTAGATGTTCCTGATGTAATATTGCTAAGAGTCCAGGCTGCTTCAAACTGCAAGAGTCATAAATAAATTCTAAGTAGGTGAATAAATAGTAACTAAACCGTTCTCAACAAAAATGCAAACTTGAAGATGTAGGGTAATTAATAGTGTGGAAGGAAAAAAGTCCTAGCTTCCGTAGAACTAGTGGCTCTCAAATTGTCTGCACAAAAGCATTCTCTTTAAATGCAACCTCTCCCTTTTTGAATAAAATGAATCTAATCTTTGCAAAACAGAAGCAAGGAACTCAACACAGTACCTCATCCTCAAATGCCAGATGCCTTCAGATAAAGGCCATTTTGAAGCATGTCCACCTTCCAGCATTCGGCTCACAATCCCTTTTTGTCACGAACAATTCAATATCAGAAGAAAAAGAACCCATATTTTAACTAGAATGGAGTAAATAAAGGATGCAGATTTACTACAGAAAAGATTAATCCGATGCTACTCTGAACTGCAAAAACAAACTTAAAATCATAAAAACGTGAACTGCTTACTCATTAAATGCTTTTGTACTGATGAACACTCACAGTTTGTAGCATCAACATATATGATGCAAACCAAAAAACTGCAATTAAAATGATGACGGTTTCTTCCATCTTCTTTTTTATAAAAAGCTACGATAATGAAGAAATTAAATGCGATTGGATAGGTAGAACATAGAATGAGAAGCTTGACCATTGGCGCCCGAGCAAGAAGAAATACCAAAAAAAAAAAAAAAAAAAAAAGACTTGCTAATCATGGCATGTAGGACTGAGACGTCTGCATCAGAGGCAAAGATGCACAGATGAGGTTACTGAGAGCTGTTTTATGATTATCTCCAAAATTTTCAGAAAAAAAATAAACATGTGCATTAGCAGCAATCAGAGCCGTCGAAAAGCTCGGGTGGATGATTTGAAGTCGGTCTGCAACCATGGGACAAATTAAAATTCCAGCAAAAAAATGCTGCACAGAACCATTATTTCTATGCTCCTGGAATTCCAAATGCTTTGTACCATGCCCGAGCATTTACAAAACTTGAGAAGGCAGGGCAAAACTCCAATGATTCTGTGCTGTCGAAATTCCGAACGTTCTGTTCCACGCCTAATTATTAATAAAACACTTGAGAAGGCAGGGCAAACCTCCTCAATGGCGATACTCCTTTGCCCCAAAACTATTCCCAGGGCAGAACTGCTGAATGGCTTGTGGAATGCAAAGCCTTCGTCATCCTTCAAATGCCCACCAATGGCCACCGAACTGAAGCTAAAAACCAAGCATTGCCATGCTTATTTTTCTCGTTCGTTCATTAGTTTAGATCGAAATCTAATGGTGACGGTGACGAATATGTCCAGGTCATTTTTTGAGGCACGTGGATAGACTAGGCTTTCAGATAATGTGACACACGAGGTTAGGCTGTTGCGCTAAAAAAAAAGGAAAAAAAAAAGAGTTTCATGTTTAACATTACCAATGTCATTTAAATTCTTAGTATTATAATTTCTTTGTCCTTGAAAATGAAATTAATCGGCGTAGCCAAATGTAGCCTTTCAATTTAATGGCAAACTTAATGGCTATTAAGTTTTTTTTTTTAATATACAAATGCATATTTTGAATATTCCTTAATGCCTACATGCTTTATGCGAAATTGAATCCAAGTTACTGCCCAAGCCCCTTGTTGCGTCTTTTTGCTTTTTGCTTTTTTTTTTTTTTTTTGGCCTTCCACATCTCAAATCTTTTCGTTTTTCACATTACAGAAGGAGACTATAAACATTATCTCAGTTGATTGAAATACATTCCGCAATAGATTGACATTTGATTTTAAGCAGATAGCCTTCTTTTATATGTTGATTTGTCTTCCATTTCATTCTCATCTGCACACTAATATTTTCCTGTTTTTGCACAATAGAATCAGGTCTGCTCTTGCTGGATTTGATCGGCTTTCAAGTTTTTGATGATCCAATTGTTGTGTGTCTATATAATGTGATTGCAGTAATTCACTAGTTCTCCAATTCCCCCTAAATAAGTTGTTGATCACAGACATGAACCTCTTCTGCTATAAAACATTGAAGATTTAAGCATAATCAAACTTACTACTTCTGCTATAAAACATTGAAGATTTAAGCATAATCAAACTTACTACAGTGAACCTCTTCGCATAACCAAACTTACTGCAGTTTTCTACTGAAGAAACGGTCTCTTACCATTACCTCTTCGCATTGCGTGTATTGATTCTAATGGTGATTCTAATACTACAACATCGTGTATGAGAACATAATGCCGTCCATAAGTATCTAGGAAACAAGGTCATATTCCCAATCCATAATTAATATTCAAAAGCTTTCATAAACCACACACATTCTTACAACAAAGATACGCCATTTAATTCCTCAAAGCAGTTAACACAAAAATGAAAGTTGGGTGAACCAACCACTAGCATATGCATACTATGTTGGGACAAAAATTTTCCCAGAAAGAACATACATGATTTGGCAAAGAAAGACTAATCGAACAAACTGAAACCCATGTCGTCATCACTTTCTTCCTTGGGCTCCTCCTGTAATATAAAGGGCAAAAAATCAAAAACAAAAATTGGATCACAATCAGAAGACCTGAATGCATATTTATACACACCTTAGGTTCTTCCTTTGCTGCTTCTGCAGCAGGTGCAGCAGCACCAGCAGCTGGAGCAGCAGCACTAACAGCAATACCACCACCACCACCACCTAAATAATCCAGAAGCACAACATAACTTACCATTTTCTGCCCATCATATAAAAGATAAAATTTACAAATTTGCTGCGTATCATAGCAAGAAAAATTACCAGAGCCTATATTCATTATCAGATCATCAACGCTTCTCTTCTCCAAAAGCTTGGCGAACAGACTTGGCCAGTATGATTCGATTTTCACATTTGCGGCCTTAACCAAAGTACTAATTTTTTCGGCCTGTTAAATCAGTCTAAGCTTAAATGGGCAAAAGCAAATGAAAACAAAAATTTCGAACGAGTAATATCGCACCGTGATAGGAATTCCATCGTCGTGAAGAATGAGAGAGGCATATGTGCAGGCAAGCTCCCCGGCCGACATGGCTATAGATGATCGGATGCGCTGATAGAAAACCTAAACCTTTGTAAACCCTAAACAACTGGGAGTATAATGTTTTGGCCTGTGTCCGTTGCCCTAAATCTGACGGCTGAGATTTGATGTGGCAATCCGAGGGCTGGAAAGGCACGTCAAAAAAGAAAAAAAAACACTGTCCAGCGATGCTCGGATTGAAGCATGTCCTGTTCTGGAGATGGTTGGCGATGGCGGCCAAGCCCAAACCCGATTTCGATGCCTTGCTGCCTGTTCTTGAGATGGGCACTGCCCTTTTTTATGAAGGATCCTTCAGTTTTATTCTGCAGCAAGGTCCTTCTGCATTCCTTAACTATATCTTTGACTCTTCAGGGAAGACAAAATACGAAATATTGTATTGATGCCATAAACCAGCGAGTTAAATCTGGTAGTGGATCTCTTTATGCTGTGGCTGCTCCAAAACGGATCTTCATGCCTAATTAGGGCTGCAAACAGACAGACCTTTGAAATGCGTCCGTCGTTGTTATTCATGGTATTCATTCCGTTTCCTGATAACACATGGATTATTTCTAACCTAAGACTGTTTGAGCTGTGCTCTCCATTTACTTAAGGAAGACGAAATACAGAATATTATAGTGATGCCATAAGCCAGCGAGTTAAATTTGCATTGTGCTCTAATATAGGTATGGCCTTGGTTATTATTTATGGCAACACAGAGGGCTGTTTTATTATGCTGTTCTTGCTACTAAGAAGAGCAGAAGATACACTTTCAAAGCTGGAAGAATAAGTCTTGGGACAATCATGGAGCTCAGACTAAATGGCTCTCTCTTAATCAGCGAGTCGTCATGGAGAGTAACGTTCAGGTTTCTTGAACAGGGTAAACATTAAAGTATTACCTTGCTGGTAGCATGTTATATGCCTACAAAAATCTAAAGAGCTTGAAGCCCGAGATGTCAAAGAATATACCAGAGATGTTGTTCTTCATGCAGTTGCTTGCAACATTTGAAATGACTGGGGACTTTATAAAAGAAACATGATATAATTGTTACTGTACATAAATTTATCAGGTTTGTTGATATACGAAGAAAGTAAGTGCACTGAAAAGGTTTGCTGTAGATGTTCATATGATTTCGGGCAAAGGTTGGGTTTGGGGATTGCCTTTTTTTTTTTTTTTAAGTGGCTTTTTTGTAATGGTTCGATATATAGAAATTAGGTTTTTCCATTTCTGGTCGCGGGGATGGATCCGACCTCCTGGGCATGGATCCGACCTTAGGGTTGCCGGATATTGCAAGTGGAGTTGCAAGAGGTTGCAGCAGGGCATCTGTTGCGTCTGGGTCTTGCATCTGCCGCTTCAAATTTCTATTCCTTTTTTATGACGGCCTTATGACGGCGGATTCATGCATGCGCCCGTTGGCACCGGCCCTGCTGCTGCTTAGTAGCGATGCCTTCTCCGTCTGCCCTTCCAGAAGCCCTTCGCCGCTGTGGGCAGCCGCTTTGTTAGACCATCATCTCCCTATGTTTTCTTAATTGTAAAATCTTGCTCTCCTCGCTCTTTCCTCAGAGTTCTGACCATATCCGATAGCAGATCCGGCCAATTTCCGCCCTTCAGAGTCTAGAGTCTGTTAGTTCTCTGCTCTCTTTTGCCTCTGCAAGCAGCGATGGCTGCTTTGGGCTGCATGTGCGCCCAGGCTTGAACGAACCACTGAAATGTGCATGTATTTGCACATTTTGGTGTATTCAATGTTTATATGTGAAAATTCAATGGTTTAACAATGATTTAAACTTAAAAAAAAATACAAAAGGTTACACTTAGCGATAAGGTTATATGAAGAAAGTAAGTGCACTGCAAACAGGTTGCATGCAACTTGCAATTAAATAAACTATAGCTTTTTGTAACTATTTCAGGTTTGTATTTTGGTGGAGGTACAAATATTTTATTTGCAAGGGCAATTCGATTTGGCAATCTCTTAGTTTTGCAGGCTTTTGCATTTTATCATCTGTTACAAATAGCTTACAAATAGCAGGCTGGGCATCTCTGAGCACGAACTTACTTGAATTATACAATACATCTTCTGAATAATGTTAGCTCTGATATATTAACAATATATCCCTCCCTATAATGTGGTATTCAAGTTTTTTTTTTCATGTTTTCCTTCCACAGAGACTTGGCTAGCACTCATCTTTGAATGTTGTTTTTAGGACAATTAGCATAGTCTCATCTTTGAATGTTGTTTTTAGGACAATTAGCATAGTGGACCAAAACGTTATCGTGCTGTGATATACACATTGTAAACTAGAGGCTAAAAAATTTAATGGTACAAAAGACATGCTTCTCAATTGGCATGAAAATCTCTAATATGGAAGCAATGTAATCTTATAATTTTGGAAATAAAGCTTTGGCAAGTTAGAAGCAATTCCACCTTTTTGAATACAATACTCGTTACATCCTATACTCGTTATCCTAGCCATTCATTTAAGAAATAAGAAAGTAAGTGCACTGCAAACAGGTTGCATGCAACTTGCAATTAAATAAACTATAGCTTTTTGTAACTATTTCAGGTTTGTATTTTGGTGGAGGTACAAATATTTTATTTGCAAGGGCAATTCGATTTGGCAATCTCTTAGTTTTGCAGGCTTTTGCATTTTATCATCTGTTACAAATAGCTTACAAATAGCAGGCTGGGCATCTCTGAGCACGAACTTACTTGAATTATACAATACATCTTCTGAATAATGTTAGCTCTGATATATTAACAATATATCCCTCCCTATAATGTGGTATTCAAGTTTTTTTTTTCATGTTTTCCTTCCACAGAGACTTGGCTAGCACTCATCTTTGAATGTTGTTTTTAGGACAATTAGCATAGTCTCATCTTTGAATGTTGTTTTTAGGACAATTAGCATAGTGGACCAAAACGTTATCGTGCTGTGATATACACATTGTAAACTAGAGGCTAAAAAATTTAATGGTACAAAAGACATGCTTCTCAATTGGCATGAAAATCTCTAATATGGAAGCAATGTAATCTTATAATTTTGGAAATAAAGCTTTGGCAAGTTAGAAGCAATTCCACCTTTTTGAATACAATACTCGTTACATCCTATACTCGTTATCCTAGCCATTCATTTAAGAAATATTTTCGTGGATATTCCTTATCCTTCAACCCTGACCGTAGGAAAGAAAAGAAGATGGGGTCAAACTAGATTTTCCAGCTCACCCTAAGATTTCATATCCATGGTAGCAAGGTCAATGATAATAAGGTGCAAAACAAATAAGAGTGCGGACTTTTGGCAATATTCCTCTGTCAAATGTGGAGGAATAGACATAGCAGGAAGCTTGAAACAACAACACACTTGCCATTGATTATCTTGCCCATATGAATATCAGCGGACATGGAGTACACTACTTGAAATCATTAGCATGGAAGACATAACAAAACACATGAAATAAGAAGCTTCTAATAGACAGACCATCCAGAGGTTCCCTGCGCCAAAGAGAACTTGCAAGCGTATGCATAATAACAGTCAATTAAACATGGGAAGCACATGCATAATAACAGAGATATTTAGGCCCTTTTTGCACAGTAGTCACAAAATATCGCTGTCATATACAATATACGACACCATTTGTGACTCCAGGGCTAAAATGAGACACACAAATTTAAACTTGTTTTTCTACTGCATGGTAGTCATAAAATATGACACCACTAAAATACTAGTGGAAAACCATGAAAAAATAAGACACGTCTTATTTTTAGTTATATTTCAAATAAGACTAGGTATCTTATTTTATGGCGGGGGAAATCCCCCGGAATAAAATAAGACACCATTTATAATCCAAACCTATTCCGAACCTAAATAAGACATGTGGAAAAGTGATTTTCTTTTAGGACAATAGGCAGCCAAACACCATTTGATAAAATATGTGACTTTTTGAAATATGACTACCGTGGAAAAAGGGCCTTATTAATCATAAATTGTTGTTCATTGCAGAGACCCATTCCAAGAGCAAACTGCAAACTGCACTTTTGCATGCAATTGCACGGCAGCCTGCAATGATACGGTCAATCACAGAGGAATTTCATTGTTCTTAGAGGAGCTCGTAACTAGTAACGGTAACTGAAGGTGCAATTTTCGAGGCATTAATCTATGCCCTTCAAATTACAACATCTAATCTAGACCGTTATTTAGAAAGATTGAGCATTATTAATTTCATTAATGCAAACTATGACATGGCAAGTGGTACCATGACGTTGCAAGGAGGATAAGGCTAGTAAGTCATCTAATGTCGATAATTGATTATTAATTACTAGTAATGTTGCCCAGCGTTGCTGGGCACGAACTTTCTTTTAGATGTATGTCCTGCTCTTGAGTACCTCTACCAATGTCCTCTGGATCACCAACACAAAAAGAAAAGAAAAAAACAACTAAAAGACTCCTGAAAGCAAAAACTAAAAAGTCTTGGTGATTCTTTGAGTTCATGCAAAATGGAAGGCGAAAAAACCCTCTATTCTACCTCCGTTGCTTTGTTGCCTTTATGACACTACGTCTCTGCCATAGCTCAAAGAACAAAATATAATCCTAGATGCGTGTCGGATAAGGCAATACACGAAGTATATTTCTCTCTTTGAAAAATACATTTAAAAAAGACCTGTGCGTACATGATATCCATGTAGCAAGCTGCATGAATTCTTAAAACCCATTCCTCTAAACGGATTTTCATAGATCCCTGCTATAGCAATTCGTTTTTGATCATTTGAAGCCCTTTCTTGCCTTTTGCAGTAGATATTGATTCTTGAGGCAAATATCCTAGCCATAGCTTTTTTACACTTGCTTCTCTCTGCATTTTTGGTATTGTACAGGTACATCTGTACAACAATTTTGATGATTGTTGAAATGCATGGGGGTTACAATTTCAACTGTCATACTGAGCAATTTTGCCATGGTTCTGCAATCGCTAATCGCTTATTGTCGTTTGGTTCTTCAAATTTTCCTACTTAGTTTTTGGCCGAAACAACCCCTAACTCTTGATATAAAACTCAAGTATATCTTGTTCCAGGTTCCAAAATTAGTTAAAACAAAAGGTAGTCGACCATTATTGCATCGATAAGTGTGTATTGCAACTTATCATGCTTAAATAAAAGCGTTGTCCTTTTTATAGTAACTTCAATTTCAATCACATCTGTGTTTTCTTGCAGACCAGAATCATTGTACTCAGAGCTTTTCACCCCTTCCTATAATGGCCTACACCAATATATACACCCCAGTTCTCTTGCATTAACTTCAAACATGACAAAGACAAAGCTTATGTGTTCAAGGTTTTTGCTAATGGTCTGTGCGCTTTTGTTCAATGCACATTCAGTTCAAACATGGACACGGAAAATAGCAAGGGTAGACCAAGCTACAATATTGCATGATTTGGTGGTTGTACAAATGGCAATACCAATTGCAGGGCATCGGCCAGTCTACAATCTGCAAAGAATCTGGGATTTGGCACTATCACCCACGCCCAAAGCGGTGCGAAGAGCACAGGGCACGTACATGGAGAGTGCTCTAGATATCACCAATTTTTTCCTCACCTTTACTGGGGTGTTTAATCCAGAGTATGGCCACAATAGAACCCTTGGCTTCCATGGCCACAACGGACCCCTTTATCCAGAAGTAGCTAACGTCTTCTAGGCCATAGCATGGCATGGCAAATGCCAAAATACCAAGGGATAGAATTGGCCAAGCCATCCAAGCCTCAAATCAGCCACAAACTGATATCTTGGCACCTTACAAACAAATTTTTGGCTTTATAGACCTTGAAGCCCCTCTACCAACAAAAAGGATGGCCTAAGCAAATTCTATTAATGTACAATGCTCTTAGCACAAAAATATGTCTTGGCATTAATTCGCACCAGATCCTTTACTTTTTTTGTTTCCTTTTCTAGGGCAGAATGCAGACACAACCACTGCATATCATATACACTGTGGTGCTATGGCAGATGATTAATTAGGAATATTGAAACTACTTGCACCGATTTTTTACCCTCTATTGGCACTACTTAGAATCATAAGATTAGCAATACTCTGTTCACTTGTTACCCTCCATTGTGCCTCTATCCTGCAAACAACAAAACAAAAGCAGATCAACTATGAATGAAAAAGAAATGTTAGATTATTCAGAAGGACCTTGCTGTCAGTTTTTTATAGGAGGATGATATGGAGTTCAAGTGCATTTTCTATGGCAAGAAGGGGTTAAGATTAAGGAGTTTGGCCAATAAACATATCGGGGTGTTTAAATTTTGATCTGAGCTGCCTTAAATGACATTAGTGGCAGCAGGATGATAGTTTTCTGTTTTGTTTGAGGCCAGTGGCCTCATATGGAAGTGATGTTTGCTACAGATGAAACGAGATCCAAGGCTTGGGCAAATGAAAGCACTATCCAGCGATACTCGGATTGAAGCATGCCCTTGCCAGATGCAGAAGCAGCATTGCACAGATATTTGCCCCTTAATTTTTGCGTTGGATCTAGGTTGTGTCACATTTAAGGGTTTGAACGGGAATTGAACCCCCCTCTGAAGTGGTAGCTGGATCTAGGTTGTGTCACATTTAAGGGTCTGAACGGGAATTGAACCCACTACCTCTGAAGTGGTAGCTGTGCATCCTAACAAAAAAGGCCACGATGATTTGGATGAAATCAAATCACATGCTCCAGACCTAATAGTTAATCGTCACACTATCCTCCCCTCAAGCCCCTCCTTGAAGGCTTGCAACCGGGGGAATTAGGGCAGACCGAACTCGATCTGCAAGGGACTGAAACCGAGGAGTGTGACGACAACCATCTGGACCCCCAACCCTATTACGGGTTGCCCATACCACTAGATTATGAGTTATCCAAATCATACTGTCACATTTCAGGGTCTGAACGGGACTTGAACCCACTACCACTGGAGTGGTAGCTGTGCATCCTAACCAAAAAGGCCATGATGATTTGAATGGAACCGAATCACACGCTCCAGACCTGATGGTTAATTGTCACACTATCCTTCCCTCAAGGCCCCCCTCCTTGAAGGCTTGCAACTGGAGGAATTTGGGGCGGACCGAAATCGATCTGCAAGGGACTGAAACCAAGGAGTGTGACGACAACCATCTGGACTCCCAACCCTACTACGAGTTGCCTACACCACCCTACTGTCACATTTAAGGGTCTGAACGGGACTTGAACCCACTACCTCTGGAGTGGTAACTGTGCATCCTAACCAAAAATCCTATTACGAGTTGCCCATACCACTAGAACATGAGTTATCCAAATCATACTGTCACATTTCAAGTCTAAACGGGACTTGAACCCACTACCACTGGAGTGGTAGCTGTGCATCCTAACCAAAAAGGCCATGATGATTTGAATGGAACCAAATCACATGCTCCAGACCTGATGGTTAATCGTCACACTATCCTCCCCTCAAGGCTTGCAACCGGAGGAATTTGGGGCGGACCGAAATCGATCTGCAAGGGACTGAAACCAAGGAGTGTGATGACAACCATCTGGACCCCCAACCCTACTACGAGTTGCCTACACCATCCTACTGTCACATTTAAGGGTCTGAACAGGACTTGAACCCACTACCTCTGGAGTGTAACTGTGCATCCTAACCAAAAAAGCCACGATAATTTGGATGAAACCAAATCACATGCTCCAGACCTAATAGTTAATCGTCACACTATCCTCCCCTCAAGGCCCCATCCTCCTTGAAGGCTTGCAACCGGGGGAATTGGGGGCGGACCGAACTCGATCTGCAAGGGACTGAAACCGAGGAGTGTGACGATAACCATCTGGACCCCCAACCCTACTACGAGTTCTCCACACCACTAGGGCATGAGTTATCCAAATCATACTGTCACATTTAAGGGTCTGAACGGGAATTGAACCCACTACCTCTGGAATGGTAGCTGTGCATCCTAACCAAAAAGGCCACAATGATTTGGATGAAATCAAATCACACGCTCCAGACTTAATAGTTAATCATCACATGTTGTGGGCTATATGTTCACTGTAAAACTCATACATCACTATGATATCAGACATGGCTTCACTTCCTTGGCTGCAAACATGATAGTTCACTTATTCAATGCACCATCATAAGCATGCATCTACATTATGTACAGTTTGTCCTCTAAAAGATTGACATGTAGAAATGTATGAGCAGTTGGTGGCTCTGCAAGCAATCATGGCTCCTTGAAGTAGCATGGCGAAATACCTTACTAAGCCAGTGCTTGCTTGACTGAAAGGTCGACTTTTTTCCTGCTCTTTATGGTAGCTTCTGTTAAACGTTAAGGTGAATTTGTTTAGGTTTCATCATGCTAATTTAATGTGGGAGCACTCATATCGTAGTTAACTCTAATGCCTTATTTTCAGTAGCAATAGTATGGTATTAGACATGGCTTGACATCTTTGGTTGCATGTTTGAAAATATATATGGTTGAATGGTTCATGATCTTTATAAAAGACATGCATTGAGATCATGAATAGGCCATGACATGAACTTTCTCTCCAGACCTGCGTTTGCCATTGCATTTGCTATTAGCTATGGCTCCCCATGGCGAGCGTACTTTTTTTTTTTGCCATCTCTGGATCCACCTTTCTGACCACCAAACTACTTAAAGCATCCTAATGTAGGATTTGATAAATGAAGAAGTTATGTGTAACAGAAAACGTCTTTTGGGTGATATATGCTCAGTTCTATTTCTTGGAAAATCTAAATCTGAAAAGTAAGATTGGCATCTTTGCTCAATGTCCAATTGTAAATGGTTGCTTTGATTGACAGCACCACAGGGGCTCAGGCTTTGCTGCAGATTATCCTACATTAGTCATTAGCTTTTTCTTCTTTACCTGGCAAGCAAGAACCATGAATATTTCAATGCTCCAGGATAGCATTCAACAGCCCTTCGCATGTGCTTCCTTAATGTAAGATCACTCAAAATCCCTCTATGCATTTTAACAAATTCTGCAAGTTTTTTTTAAAAGTCATATTTTAGACGTTATGTGCTAATTTGGGATAAAAATGGACCAATGCAAAGTCCATATATAATGAAACAGTGCTTAGCTCGAGCAATCACAATTTCCGCAGCCTGTAGGGTGAAAATACCCATTGTTGTCCGAGATTTTGCATTTGTTTGTGGCCTCCAATGGAAACTGATATGTTTTATACTCCATGTCCACATCCTTGAGAGTTTTCGTGGCAAAAGAAGGGGGTCTGCTTCTAGAACCTTTTCGAAAGTTTTCAATAACATGGTCATTAGCTTCCTCCCAAACTCTGACTAGACGGGAGGAGGCTTTCAATTTCCAACCCAAGTCTTCAAGTTCCTCAGCCAAAGTTTTGGTGGCCTGCAGCATCTTGGTCATAGATCTTCTGAAGATTTGATTTTATAGACTGCAACAATCGTCCTTGGAGTGCCCAACTGATAAAGGAGAATGTCCATTTCCTAGAATCATTCTATAATTTAAAATGCCCTTTCCTACTTAGACAAAGTATAGCTCAAGTCTAGAGCTCAACTTTCAAGACCAAAACCATTTATTCACATTCTTAAGAAGTATTCAAATTATTCTCTGACTGACATTTAGCTCATCTGAGCCTTTACATTCAGGCTTGATCGATGCCTTACAGTCTAAAGGCAAGTCCAAATTATCAGTTGTATTTCACTAAGTGATTCACCTTAAATTATTAATACATCTACACTGCTACATGCTAAGGGAGGCATATATATACTTCCCTCAGCTCTATATATACTTCCAGCAATCTCTCATATGGACAAGTCCTTGGATATTATCAAGACAAGAGGTATCAGCTCAAAGCAAATAAAGATTAATCCATGTTCTAAGCTCTAGTTAACCTTTGTGTTCTAAGCTCTAGTTAATCTTTGAAGAACACCCCCTGTAAGTTGATGTTGTGCAAAAGATTTAACCACCTTGTGCACCAAATTATGAGCTGCAGTGTTAATTCTAAAAAAATTAATCAGGCAATTCAGTAGAATTTAAAAGGTAGTGGTCAGACAACTAAATCTATTGCCAAATGTAGACATTCAGTTTCAAATCCCACTTCAAAGATTTTACTATTATAATTTTTTGTACAATGTTGTAATTCAGCGGCTAGGATCAGACGGTGGTTGGAGGGTCTGACGAGCTCATATAGAGTCTGACGGGATTACCATGTTCGAGCCAGGTGAAATGGCCTGCTCTTGGTACCTATTACTAAATAGAAGTTGACATTCAGTTTCAAACTCCACTTCAAAGATTTTACTATTATAATTTTTTGTGCAATGTTATAATTCAGCGGCTATGATCATACGGTGGTTGGACGGTCTGACGGGCTCATATAGAGTCTGACGGGCTCGCCAGGTCCGAGCCAGATGAAATGGCCTGCTCTTGGCCTTTACCTAATACTAAATAGAAGTTGACATTCATTTTCAAACCCCACTTCAAAGATTATACTATTATAATTTTTTGTGCAATGTTATAAATCAGTGGCTAAGATCAGACGATGGTTGGACGGTCTAACGAGCTCATATAGAATTAATATTATAATTTTCGTGTGCAATGTTATAATTCAGCAGCTAGGATCAGACGATGGTTGGACGGTCTGACGAGCTCATATAGAGTTTGAGGGCTCGCCAGGTTCGAAGTCGTGAAATGGCCTACTCTTGGCCTTTACCTATTACTAAATAGAAGTTGACATTCAATTTCAAACCCCACTTCAAAGATTTCACTATTATATTTTTGTGCAATGTTATAATTCAGCAGCTAGGATCAGATGATGGTTGGATGGTCTGACGAGCTCTCAACTCTTTATGTTATCTGCACTTCCTTATGTTGTAGATTATAGACCTATTCAGGAACTTCTGACAGGATGAAAGGTGATAAATCTAAAAGATTATTTGCTTACCTATTAGTGGCTTAGGCTATTATCCATTTTTGGCTAACTATTCTCTGGTTCCACTGCAGGTAACCAATCTCTTACTCTCTAGATTGAAGTTATGTGAATTGTTACATGATGGACTACCATGGCTTATGCTAAATAAATGATTCAATGTCTTAAATATGGTAAGGACTTTGAACTTTAGAGAACTCATCTTGTTTTCCCATCATAATTGAACAGTCTGTTGAAGGGCTTGGTGCAGCTTATGACCATGCCATATGGAAAAGCCAAAACTTTGGGGCTTTAGCATCTATTAACCGTGAAACATGGATTGCTTAAGCTGGGATATCAAGAGATGAAATTATACAGGCAAAAGCCTCAGCAATCAAGTTGGAAAAGACTTTCACTCACATTAACCCTGAACTACTCGCCAGGCTCTTACCAGGCAAAATGGCCTGCTCTTGGCCTTTACCTATTACGAAAAAGAAGTTGACATTCAGTTTCAAACCCCACTTCAAAGATTTTACTATTTTAATTTTTTGTGCAATGTTATAATTCAGCAACTAGGATCATGCGATGGTTGGATGCTCTAACGAGCTCATATAGAGTCTGACGGGCTCGCCAGGTCCGAGCCAGGTGAAATGGCCTGCTCTTGGCCTTTACCTATTAGTAAATAGAAGTTGGCATTCAGTTTCAAACACCACTTCAAAGATTTTACTATTATAATTTTTTGTGCAATGTTATAATTCAACGACTAGGATCAGACGATGGTTGGACAGTCTGGCGAGCTCATATAGAGTTTGACGGGCTCGCCATATCCGAGCCAGGAGAAATGGCCTGCTCTTGGCCTTTACCTATTACTAAATAGAAGTTGACATTCAGTTTCAAACCCCACTTCAAAGATTTTACTATTATAATTTTTTGTGCATTGTTATAGGTCAGTGGCTAGGATCATATGGTTGGACGGTCTTATGAGCTCATATAGAGTCTTAATGAGCTCGCCAGATCCGAGCCAGGCGAAATGGCCTGCTCTTGGCCCTTACCTATTACTAAATAGAAGTTGACACTCAATTTCAAACCCCACTTACAAGATTTACTATTATAATTTTTTGTGCAATGTTATAATTTAGCGGCTAGGATCAGACGATGGTTGGATGGTCTAACGAGCTCTCAACTATTAATGCTATATGCACTTCCTTATGTTGTAGATTCAGAAACTTCTGACAGGGTGAAAGGTGGTAAACCTAAGAGATTATTTGCTTACCTATTAGTGGCTCAGGCTGTTATCCATTTCTGGCTAACTGTTCTCTGGTCCCAATGCAGGTAACCAATCTCTTACTCTCTGGATTGAAGTTATGTGAATTGTTACATGATGGACTACCATCGCTTATGCTAAATAAATGATTCAATGTCTTAAATATGGTAAGGACTTTGAACTCTAGAGAACTCATCTTGTTTTCCATCATAATTGAACAGTCTGTTGAAGGGCTTGGTGCAGCTTATGACCATGCCATATGGAAAGGCCAAAACTTTGGGGCTTTAGCATCTATTAACCTTGAAGCATGGATTGCTTAAGCTAGGATATCAAGAGATGAAATTATACAGGCAAAAGCCTCAGCAATCAAGTTGGAAAAGACTTTCACTCACATTGATCCTGAACTCGCCAGGCCCTTACCAAACAAAATGGCCTGCTCTTGGCCTTTATCTATTATGAAATAGAAGTTGACATTCAGTTTCAAATCCCACTTCAAAATTTTTACTATTATAATTTTTTGTGCAATGTTATAATTCAGCGACTAGGATCAGACGATGGTCGGACGGTCTGACGAGCTCATATAGAGTCTGATGGGCTCGCTAGGTCCGAGCCAGGCGCAATGGTCTGCTCTTGGCCTTTACCTATTACTAAATAGAAGTTGGCATTCAGTTTCAAACTTCACTTCAAAAATTATAATTTTTTGTGCAATGTTATAATCCAGCGGCTAGGATCAGACAATGGTTGGACGGTCTGATGAGCTCATATAGAGTCTGATGGGCTCGCCAAGTCCGAGCCAGGCGAAATGGCCTGGTCTTGGCTTTACCTATTACTAAATAGAAGTTGAAATTCAGTTTCAAACCCCACTTCAAATATTTTACTATTATAATTTTTTGTGCAATGTTATAATTCAGCAGCTAGGATTAGATGTTGATGAGCATATATAGAAATAATATTATAATTTTTTTTGTGCAATGTTATAATTAAGTGGCTAGGATCAGATGATGGTTGGACGGTCTGACGAGCTCATATAGAGTCTGACGGGCTCATCAGGTCCGTGCCAGGCGAAATGGCCTGCTCTTGAGCTTTGCCTATTACAAAATAGAAGTTGACATTCAGTTTCAAACCCCACTTCAAAGATTTTACTATTATAATTTCTTGTGCAATGTTATAATTCATTGGCTAGAATCAGACGATGGTTGGACGGTCTGACGAGCTCATGTAGAATCTGACGGGCTCGCTAGGAGAAATGGCTTGCTCTTCACCTTTACCTATTACTAAATAGAAGTTGACATTCAGTTTCAAACTCCACTTCAAAGATTTTACTATTATAATTTTTTGTGCAATGTTATGATTCAGCGGCTAGGATCAGACGGTGGTTGGACGGTCTGACGAGCTCTGAAATATTTATGTTATCTGTGCTTCCTTATGTTGTAGATTATAGACCTGTTCAGGAACTTCTGACAGGGTGAAGGGTGATAAATCTAAGAGATTATTTGCTTACCTGTTAGTGGCTTAGGCTTTTACCCATTTCTGGCTAATTTTTCTCTGGTTCCACTGCAGGTAACCAATATCTTACTCTCTGAATTGAAGTTATGTGAATTATTACATGATGGACTACCAGGGCTTATGCTAAATAAACGATTCAATATCTTAAATATGGCAAGAACTTTGAACTTTAGAGAACTCATCTTGTTTTTCCATCATAATTCAACAGTCTGTTGAAGGCTTGGTGCAGCTTATGACCATGCCATATGGGAAAGCCAAAACTTTGGGGCTTTAGCACCTATTAACCCATTAGTACCTATATAATATTACTGATTCCTTCATCTATATGTTTTATGTTTAGAAATGGACGCTTTTTATACAGAATTAGAAGATGTCTAGCAGCTACTAATATTTTCCGTCCACAATAGGTTGCCAAATACTCATGAGGAAGCACGTTCTAGTACATATATACTCCCATCTAAGATTTCATTGCAAATGGGAGGTTATGCATCAACTCAACAAATTGTATCATTGTCATGATAAAAAAAATATAAATACACAAAATGAATAATTTTTTGCCTTGGAGAAACATAAGTGTAGGAGATCGATAAGTGCAAGTATCTTATTCTGCACTAGCATGCACGCAAGACTAACATAAATTCATTATACGTGCTCAAGGAGGTTTTGAACCTTAAAAGCAAATGTAGTATTGTAAACCCCATGATGAATGTGAATATCAGGCTTAAAACCCTTACCTCTTCATGCAACAAAAGCTTGACTACATGGACCTGCAATGAAGACGTCTAGTATGGCAGTGTACCATGCAATCTAGATAAAAAGAGTAAGAAGTAAGATAGACTAAATGAGTGAAGAAGTCTTCAATTTTGTGACCTTGTGGCAAAACATTAGTGCAAAGAAACTCAATGCAAAAGACAAAGGTAACAAAGCAAAAAATCCATGCTTGTCTTCAAATGGTCATAAAAACAGATATGGTTATAGAATCCAATGTTTATAAATTGAGATGTTGAACTTATAATTGAGATGTATCTTATTTCCTCTGAGTTGAAAAGGATTTGAGAATTTAGACTGTGGACCGACAAAAGAAAAAGGAAAACAGAGATTGAAAAACTCTGAGAACAGCTGGACATTGATCCATTAGAATATGGCAGAACATATAATGGCAAGAGCAGAAGAATAAACAATGAGGCAGTGGACATTAACTATGTACTTGCCTTACTTTAACCTACCATTCCCCTAAGTTATGAAGAAGCCATTAAATCTGAATATTCTAAAGAATGGAAGCAGGCCATATGGGAAGAAATGCAAGCATTTGCTAGAACAAACACCTATGATGTAGTTGTGAAACCCAAGGATAAAAATGTTATAGGCAGCAAATGGATTTACAAATTAAAAACAGGCTTAAATGGTGAACTAAAGTTCAAGGCACAACTTGTGGCACAGGGATTCACACAAAGAAAGGGAATGAATTATGAAGAGACATTCTCACCAATAGTTAAACTAACCAGCATAAGAATTCTGCTAACATTTGCAAATGCAAACTGCTTGGAAGTACATCACATGGATGTAAGCACAGTATTCTTAAATGCTGAGCTTGATGAGGAAGTTTACATGAGACAAGCATCTGGTTTTGAAGTAAAACAAGAAGGCATGGTGTGGAAACTCAAACGTGCAGTCTATGGTTTAAAACAATCCCCAAGGATGTGGTACAAATGCATTGATCAATATCTGCAAAAACAAGGTTTCAATAAATTTCTAAATGATGGAAATATTTACATTTTGAACAGGGGGAGTCAATTCTGCATTATTGCCCTATATGTGGATGACAATATTATGGTTCCAAGTGATCCAGAAATATTAGAGCATTGCAAGCAAATTCTGGAAAACAAGTTTCAAATGACAGATCTAGGGCAGTTGAGGAAATTCCTAGGAATGGAAGTAAGCAGAGATATGCACAATAAAAGACTGACTATTACACAAAAGGGGAACATTGAAGGTATGCTCAAAAGATTTCACATGACAGATTGCAATGTGTCTAAGACACCTATTGTACAAGGACTTAAATTGTCTTCAGACATGAGCCTTAAAACAATGGCAGAGCAGGAACAAATGGAAAGGGTACCCTATAGAGAGTTGATAGGTTGTTTGCTTTTTGTGTCAAATAGTACCAGGCCAGACATTTCATTTACTGTGAGCCTTCTCAGCAGATTCACAAATAATCCAGGGTACCAACATTGGGCAATAGCAAAAAGGGTACTCAGATATTTGAAATTCACTCAAACTCATGGTCTAACCTTTAGCAATAGCAATTTAACTCTTACAGGGTATGCCGATGAAGATTGGGGAAGTGACATTGACTCTAGAAAGTCAACTACTGGATACTGCCTTATGATAGGTGGAGCTACAATTGCTTGGAAAAGCAAAAAACAATCATGTGTGACAATATCTACAGCAGAGACAGAATACAACTCCACATCTTTGGCTACCAAAGTAATAGCTTGGGTAAGACGTTTGTTAGATGAATTGAAAATTTATCAGGGTGGGCCAACTATACTGTTTTCAGACAGCATGAGTTGCATTGCCTGGGGGTTAGTTGCGGTTGTCCGTGGGGAGTTTTGGGAACTCAAGGTTGAGGGAAGACCTGCTAAAGACATGCTAAAGACATAGTTACTTAAAGACATGCTATACCATTGAGAATATTTCAAGTAAGATTTTGGATCACATCCATAAGACAAGTCCTAGGACTTCAAATGTTACTAAGAGTTTAACTTCTTTAGACTAGGCAACATGTAAGTTTCTCTAAATGGGGGAAGTTTACCACTGGTTTATGTTTGATATTTGCTAAATACCAGAGGTCTTAATATCCACTTGACACGTGTATTTAATAGGGGATAAGCCATCTTTATAATGATAATGTTGAAAATATTCTCTAAATTTCCAGAGTATATGACTGACTACATACCTGAATTGGAGATAGTATTTTACATTGCATTTATGAATGTAGATGGATTTTAGGCTCGGAATACATCAATATACTTAATATTCTACCTAACTATACAAAACTAGTTATGCTATACACGTTTTAGTATGGTAACCTAAGATATAGAAGGATTTTTGGCGCTTGTCCTTTAGGATTTAGCCAAAAACAGCTGGTCCGCTGAGGATAGCTTCATGGGTAACTTTACAGTCATATTTCTCTTCTTAAATTAGGGCAAACAGATGGCCATGACCTGTGGCCTCATTCCTATAGCAGAATGGATGCTGGAAAAAAGGTTTTTACTTTAAGATCTGCTGGATATTTGGCATGCTACAACAGAGTAGTACTGAAAAGACTCTCTGGGTATACAAAGTTCTCGGGCTTTTGCCTTTTAGATTATACATCACAAGGAATAAAATGGCAGATTATGACACAGATGGTATGTCCTTCAGCTCCGACTCCAATGGCTACGTAGAAGAAGAGTTGGATCTCTGCCTGATAAATTAGACTTGGGTGATCCTACATTTAATAAAGAGGCTTGTTCTGAGATGGGACAGAAACGAGGTAAAACTGATGCTCATAGAGGCAATAAACAATTTAGCTATGGCGCCAAGATGCCTAAGACAGATCTGCTACATTTTAGAAGGGATACTGAAGCATTTGTTCCTGAAACACATCCTGAAGATGATTATGAGTCTGAACAAGAAGAAATACAGGTAATTCTGGTGTCTATTTGGTAAAATAAATTTAGTTCTGGGAGAATTATACAATCAGAAGGAGGTCACAAGGTTTATATGAAATGATCTAAGAATGCCTTAGGGCGCAGGTCTGATTTCCATATGCTACTTGTGAATAGTATAATTTTCAGTCTAACATTGCTTGGACAACTGGTACAAGGGGTAACAGGCCATAAGCCGAGATTACCCAAGGTACCTTTTGGCCCTTGCAATGTCACCCATATTCTAGCTAACATTGTATTGATTGGATGCAAGTAGGGGTAATCTCTTCCCTTTGTGCTTTATGTTGTCCTTGCTGCTGTTGTGTGGTGAATTTGAGGATAGAAAACATGAAGACAAAGTGGAAACTAGCGAAGTTGCTGTTATATCAAATATGGTTGAATGATTATCGTTAAGAGAATATCAGGGTAACAAGTTCCAGTTTCTTTGCTTTAAGATGATACTATTACAAATGTGTTTTGCACTCTTGTTAATTTTTCAATCAAAACATAGGGCCTTATGTTGCTTCTTAAAGGCAAGGCGGGCTCCTTTATTTTGGATAAGCAAGTTAAATACCTTTAGTATTTGGCCAATATAGCTATGGAAAACAATATTTTGTTTAAATTCTGGTTGTGTATTACAGTGAAGCACAAGTAAGACTTTTGCATCAATTCGCACGGGGTCCCACAGGCTACGGATTGAGACAGGTAGATGGGAGCGGCCACAATTGCCGCGAAGTTTAGACTATGTGCCCATTTGCCGCCACATGGTTATTGAAGATGAAAGCCATACTCTTCTGAGTTGCCCTGCTTTTGAGATAGTCCAGAATCATTTTTTGACCTTAGCATTCCATTCCACGCTTCCACAACTTCTCAGAGCACCATCTGTGCATGACTTGGCATTATACATACTTGAGGTTCTAGATAAACGTCTGCAATTACTGAGCCCTCAGTAGTCATTATCTCCGCTTGTCTAGTATCATCATTACTGCAAAGGTTTTTCCCTTGAAAACCTTTCGAGGCAGGGGTTTTTTAATCCTAGTAGTAATGATTGTACTAGCCCATTGTATGGGTCCCATGACCTATTGGTCTCCGTGGACGTTAAAAAATCTATTCTATTCTATTCTATTCTATTCTATTCTATTCTATTCTATTCTATTCTATTCTATTCTATTTAAGAGCATTTGTATTTTGATCTTTTATGAATGATATGTTAAACCAAATATGGGATACAGATCTAAAATGTTTGTCGTATGCATGCTTATGGATGATAAAGTAGTTTTGGTAGATGTTCATTCTGAAATATTGATCCTCATACAGGCTTAGAGGTCGAGAAAATGGGACCTAGACATTTAACATGACTGATACACTGGTCTTGATATTCTGCAGTTTGCTGGCTAGTGTTATGCTGCCCCATATTTTATTTGCAGAGTTAAATACGTTATTCTCGGGCTTCTGTTGGATCTATGGCATCAAGCTTTTGAAATGTGTTAATACACGAATAAGATGATAATTGAACAAATCTTTTAAGTAGGTCATTGCTGGTTTAACTAATTGAACTCCCATACAGCAGTAATGCATTTATGAACCATAGGTTCTCAGTTTTGTTTTAGAATGTAGATGGGACTTAACAGTGTAGTTTTATGATCTCTGAATGACAAAGTTTCCATCTAAGACATATTGTTATTCTAGTATGAATAAGATGATAATATATATTGTTTTTTTAGCTAAAGAGTAGTATTTAAAAACAGTCTCTGACCGAAGATGGTTAGCACTGATTTTGTTGGCCTATACAAGATCAAAGTAATAAGACAATCGAGGGATTGACTAAGATTGATGTCAAGGCTAGTATGGCTGAGGTCTAAGCTAGTTTGACCGGGTGTCCTTTTTTTTTTGGGTAGGTTGTAATACCTGAGGAGGAGGAAAGAACAGAAGGTTTCCCTTCAAAAAAGCTCTTCAAAAACAATTGCGAGAATTAATTGCAGAGAATTAATTAGCGGTGGATCTCTTCCACCCAAAGAATTTAGATTGATTCTATTCTTAGCGGAAACCCTTCCGGATTAGCATTGGAAACCCTTCAGAATTTCATGGAAATTTGAAAGTGTCTCCATGTTGAAGCCAGGAAGGGTTTCCATTGATTTGTTTAATAACTCAAATCGGGCGGAGATAGTGCGATCGAGGGCAAACTTTGGCAAAAGCATAAAGCTGGAGCTCTATTTCAGTGCTACCTTGTCGTTGGCAAGTTGAAGGGCCAAATCCTTGAAAGTTAAGTACCATCAAGTATTGCCAAGACGACTGCCCAGCATAACTCTCCGGTGCAAATAAGAATATTAATTCCATATCCGCTGGCAATGCCTAGATGCATTGCCTACAATTTTTATTGTGTTGTTGCACTATTACCTAAATATAGCATTCCATATGACCTTTATTCAAAGGACCTTGTTTTGAAGTATTTCAACCTTCCGGTTTGGTTAGGTTTAGGTTTAGAAATTAGGTTTAGGTTTTTTGAACGAGCAGCGCATCCGATCCATAGCCATGTCGGCCGGGGAGCTTGCCTGCACATATGCCTCTCTCATTCTTCACGACGATGGAATTCCTATCACGGTGCGATATTACTTGTTTGAAATTCTTGTTTTCATTTGTTTTTGCTCATTTAAGCTTAGACTGATTGAACAGGCCGAAAAAATTAGTACTTTGGTTAAGGCTGCAAATGTGAAGATCGAATCATACTGGCCAAGTCTGTTCGCCAAGCTTTTGGAGAAGAGAAGCGTTGATGATCTGATAATGAATATAGGCTCTGGTAATTTTTCTTGCTATGATACGCAGCAAATTTGTAAATTTTATCTTTTATGTGATGGGCAGAAAATAAGTTATGTTGTGCTTCTGGATTATTTAGGTGGTGGTGGTGGTGGTATTGCTGTTAGTGCTGCTGCTCCAGCTGCTGGTGCTGCTGCACCTGCTGCAGAAGCAGCAAAGGAAGAACCTAAGGTGTGTATAAATATGCCATTCAGGCCTTCTGAACCATTGTGATCCAATTTTTGTTTTTGAGTTTTTGCCTTTTATGTTACAGGAGGAGCCCAAGGAAGAAAGTGATGACGATATGGGTTTCAGTTTGTTCGATTAGTCTTTCTTTGCCAAATCATGTATGTTCTTTCTGGGAAAATCCTTGTCCCAACATAGTATGCATATGCTAGTGGTTGGTTCACCCAACTTTCAGTTTTGTGTTAACTGCTTTGAGGAATTAAATGGCGTATCTTTGTTGTAAGAATGCTTGTGGTTTATGAAAGCTTTTGAATATTAATTATGGACTGGGAATATGACCTTGTTTCCTAGATACTTATGGACGGCATTATGTTCTCATACACGATGTTGTAGTATTAGAATCACCATTAGAATCAATACACGCAATGCACAACATACTGGGTAACAGCTATTTTACTAGCGTGAAATAAAAAACATTTTGAAATAGTATGTGCAAGAGACTCGGCCATCCAACCATTAACCTATTTGGTTTGATCTGATCCGGCAGACAACAGAAAGAAAAGGACAACTTCAAATAGGGCACAACTTCTTTGAAAAACTTACGAAGCAAGGGCATAAGATCACACGTGACTTTAAGAAAATAAAACATGATGTGTGCGATGAAATAGTGTTATTCAGAAGCCCAAATGTCAAATGAGAAGAAAAGCTCCATTAAATTTCATTGAATTCTTGTGCTGAGACAAGCAAAATCTGAAAAGAGCTCCGCTTTCCAGGTAAGAGACCGTTTCTTTAGTAGAAAACTGCAGTAAGTCCGGTCATGCCTTAAATCTTCAATGTTTTATAGCAGAAGAGGTTCACTGCAGTAAGTTTGATTATGCCTTAAATCTTCAATGTTTTATAGCAGAAGAGGTTCATGTCAACAACTCATTTAGGGGCAATTGGAGAACCAGTGAATTACTGCAATCAAATTATATAGACACACAATTGGATCATCAAAAACTTGAAAGCCGATCAAATCCAGCAAGAGTAACGTGATTCTATTGTGCAAAAATAGAAAAATATTAGTGTGCAGATGAGAGTGAAACGGAAGACAAATCAACATATAAAACAAGGCTATCTACTTAAAATCAAATGTCAGTCTATTGTGGAATGTAGAAATGAGCGGAGGTAATTTTATTTCTTAGGTTTGGACCTTTATTGGGTTGACAATCTCTATTGTCTTGTCCAACATAAGATTCATAAGTTTAATGGATGATGGTTGTATTTAGCCATGGCAGCAAAGGAGCGCATACAACAACAAGATATTTCAATCAACTGAGATAATGTTTATAGTCTCCTTCCGGAATGTGAAAAATGAAAAGATTTGCAAGTGCAGGCGCTTATGGTCTACACCTTGCTACAGATCCGGTCCAATATGCTACAAACCCAAGAAAGTAGATTGGGAGCTGCTTGGATTCAATTTCGCATTAGAAAAGCATGTAGGAGACAAACCATTAAGGAATATTCAAAAATAGGCATTCGTATATTAAAAAAAAAAGCTTAATAGACATTAAGTTTGCCATTAAATTAAAAGGCTACATTAAAATCATGGCGACATAGATTAATTTCATTTTAAGGACAAATAAATTAAAATAATAAGAATTTAAATGACATTAGTAATGTTAAACATGAAAATCATGAAGATGTTTATCCTTATGGCTCCTTATGGCTCCTTATGTTAAAAAAAAAGTTGCAAAGCAGGAAAAAATTAAAAAAACCCCACAACCATTGAAAATAACTTACACATATAAATCTTTACGAAATTAATGCCAATTCATTACAAACGTCCCAACTTCATTCACAAGCCAAATAATTACAAAGGCACGCTAGCTTCATCTAGAAGCTAGCAAAACCACACTGCTACAAAAACCAAACCAACCAGAGCACACATATGGAGACACATGCAACTAAGCATGCATGGTACTCTCATGAGCAAGAGCAAGCGACTCAAAGTCCCTAAGCTTCCACAACAGAAGGCCGCACACACGGTTCATCTCGGCACGAAAGATCCTCCTTTCCTTCTGCGACACATCAATACCAGGATAATCCATAGCGCACAGACATTCTTCAAGAATATCAAAAGCATTCGTCAGAGCAATCTGCAAGTCATGGATTATGCGCGCTGTGTGCTTAGCCATCTCTTGCGGATCAAAAAAGGGGCCTGCATGCACAGGAGGGACAGCAGCCTCTATTTCCTTCTGCACATCAGTGCCCTCAGACTCACTATCTAGAGAAACAAACGGTGAAAACAACTCAGCAACTCTTCCTTCACGATCGTCATCAGGATCTGCATCACCAAATCAAAGAGTAAATGTCTATCGCACATAAACGACTATAGAGCAGAACATACAATCAAGAGATAGCAAGCGTGTTATCATCTAAATCGAGGGAAATGTAATCTTGGAAAGGCAACACATCAGCGTTCACAGGAGCAATAAAACCAGGCGTCTCCTCTCTGTACTCTTCACCTCCCCCCTCCTCATCTCCTCCACTCTCACCATCCAGCATACTATCAGAACCATCCAATTCATCGAGCTCTCTGGAGGCAATGTAATCGTCCCAAAACCTGCGTCTCCTCTTACCGACACGCTCTACAGGAGCGGTTCCATCTGGGATACCATAGATCACGCACCTCACGTCTTTAATGGAAGCATGAGATGGATCTAAAGTCAGCCTCCATGCCGCTTCTACTCTCTCATATCTCACGTATGCAACGTTTAGCGGCAACACCCAAGCACTCGACAAAATAAAGCCCCCCGTTCTCAACATTCTTGCAATAGTATAACAAAGGGATGGAGTTCGCTGTTTTCGGCCATGGTACAGAATAAAATGTTTAGCCCTCTGCATAAGATTTCTATTATCCAGAACTACAGTGTTTTTGATTTCCCCAGCACCGTACAAAGCGTATAAATTCTTCCCTCTTTCCATCTGCTCCGCAGTCACTTCCTTTATGTGATAACGGAAGTGTAGCTTACCAATATCCTTAAGACAATACCCGACCATGCCTTCGAAGCAGTGGAGACGAGTATCCTTTAAAGCTTTGCACATGATAACACTGCCAGGTGGTCTATGATCTGCCCAGTCCAGCCAATTCTTCAGACGAGAATTCACAGACGTAGGCGTCGTCAATTCCATTCTGAAGGTGGCTTGAATATGCAAATGATCTAACTCACTGCCTCGTTCTTGAGCCACAATGCCGGCAATACAGTACTCATCCAAGAACTTGCAGGTTCCAATGTACACAGCTTCTGAAATGTCAGCACCTGCAACACTAACAGTGACGCTCAAATCTGTCACTGTGGACTTCTCCACATCCGGAACTCCTCTCTTACCACTTCGCTTTTGCTTTTTCATGGCATCCTCAGCCTTCTTTTTTTCCTTCTGTGCCTTAGCAGCAGCCTCCTTCTCCAACCTGTCCTTCTGTTTCTCCAATCTAGCTCTCTTTCTATCTGCTTTCCCCTCCTCCTTTGCCCTCTTCTCCTTCTCTCTTAATTCAGCCTTCTCTTTCTTGTTCAATTCCTTCAACCATAACTCCCATTCCTTCTCCAAAGGGTCCTTCCTTGGACGGCCCTTCTTTCTACCTGCCCCTGCTATATCCTGGGCAGCATCAGCAAGAATGGACAGCCCCTCCACAGTAGGAGGTACCTCACAGAACATAGATCTGTGAAATAGCCCATCTCCATGGGATGCAATGTCTTGTCTCACTGCTCTAGCAGCAGCAACGGAGCTGCTCTCTGGAGGACGGCCCTCCTCATCCACGCAACCAAACGGCCCTGGGTTCCTAGCTAGCCTACGAAGCATCATACTGGCAAGCAGAATTGCAAGCAAAATCTCATTTACCTGAAGATCCCACAACTGAACAAGCCGTCTCCGCCATCCAACAGCTAACAGATACAGAAGAAAAGACTCCAAATGGCAACTCCAAACATCCCGGAAGCCCAGCTGTACCTTCGACCACCTGTCCGGATTCGCCAGCCACAGAAGACCCATTTCCGACAGGCGCACCTCCATCCGGCGGTTACAGCAGGAGAAAAACTGCAAAAAAAAAGGCCCAACACAAAAACCAAAACCAGAACACCATTGCTAAAAAACACGTGCCCTATTTTACAATTTCCAAACCCAACCTAAGGGCAACCGTGACAAAAAAAAACATTGGGCAACCTTCTCCTTGTTTAGGCATTTAAACCTTAACAAGCTTATTCACTATAGATATTGGAGATGATAATATGTTAATATTTTGCATTTGATGTTTCAAGGAAGATATTATATGTGGAATTAAATTGGCAAATTTCATGTTTGTTTCCAAACATTTGTCTGCAAGATTTGACTATAACGAATACACATCTCTAAACTGTTTGTTGAGTGCCTTCAATTAGACATTCAGTTCCACCAATATGAAGCGGCAAAAACATTTCATGTCAACCTACACAGCATAAATTTAACTCACATTTCTAAGTTAGTTGTCATGTGCAATTGAGCTCTCTGGTATTGCTCTAGTATGTTTCAATTTAACTTGATTTCATCTTATCGAATTGTTAAGCACCATCTAGCTAAATAACACTCTGAAAGAACTACAATGCAAGGGAGCATTCCAATTGTGTACAACTATCTACAATGTAGTTGTGTCATGTGTGTCGCCCAACAAGGCATCTACATTGAGTAACATACTTTTCGACAAAGCAACTCCACATTTAAGCATCAACAGACTATTTCCTCGTGATCATTCTATAATTTCTATATGGAGAACACCCTTTCCTACTTAGACAAAGTATAGCTCAAGTCTAGAGCTCAACTTTCAAGACCAAAACCATTTATTCACATTCTTAAGAAGTATCCAAATTATTTTCTGTCCAATATTTATCTAATCTGAGCTTTACATTCAGGCTTGATTGATAACATACAGTCTAAAGGCAAGGCCAAATTATCAGCTATGCTTCACTAAGTGATTCACCTTAAATTATTAATACATCTACACTGCTACATCAAGCCTAAGGTAGAATATTCAAGAATGGCCATGGTAGTTTAATTAGTTATGCAGAGCATTAATCAAGAAGTACAGATACTGGCATTCTTGTTGGAAAGCAAAATATGCTAAGGGAGGCATATATATACTTCCTTCAGCTCTAATATACTTCCAGCAATCGCTCATATGGAGAATACTATCAAGACAAGAGGTATCAGTTCAAAGCAAATAAAGATTAATCTGTGTTCTAAGCTATAGTTAATCTTTGAGGAATGCCCCCTGTAAGTTGATGTTGTGCAAAAGATTTAACCACCTTGTGCACAGAATTATGAGCTGCAGTATCAAGTCTAAAAAAACTAATCAGGCGATTCACTAGAATTTAACAGGTAGTGGTCAGACGATTAAATCTATTCCCAAATGTATAAACAATATGGATCTAGGCTTGTTATTGCATCAACATACTCTTTCCTCATGTATCATTTATTAGTTCTACATGGAAAAAGCCCTTCCCTACTTAGATAGAGTATAGCTTAGGTTTAGACATCAACTTTCAAGACCAAAATCATTTATTCACATCCTTAGGAAGTATCCAAATTATTCTCTGTCCAGCATTTAGCTATTCACAACAATTATTATTAGAGCCCTGGAGGCATCTAGGCCAAATTTGAGCTCTACATTCAGGCTTGATTGATGCCATGCAGTCCACTCCATCCTGAAACAAAAATAAGAAGCTGGAGAGGAGCTTTAGTGCACTTGAATTAGTAAATGCCTGCAAAATAATAAGCAGAAGTAGTTGCAAAAAGTTGATTTTGGAAACGAAGGTTATGAACTTGCGAAGTACCATGAAACCAGCTACAGTCAATAATAAGGACATAAGGATACCTCTTGTCGTAAATTGTGCTCATTGTGATAATTCTATAGAAGAGCTATTGACACAAGCAGTGATGGTCCCCTCAAAAAAGGTACTGCAGAGGAGCTCCTACAAACAAAGCTCATGCAGTGACAAAGCACTGCCAACAAACCAATTTCATTTAATAGTCTTTGTGGCAAGAGTTGATTTAATCAAGGAAAAATAGCTTGAACATTTCTCAAGGCACATAGGCGCAATGATTGGAAGCAAAAACCAAGCAAATATTGTAGAACATTACTCACAAATATTGAAGAACAGTCACAGGCAACAATCCAATCCCCTAGTTGGGAGAATATTAAATGAAAGGATTAATGAAACGTTGAGAGTTCTAGTAAGAATAGTAAGAATTGACAATTCTGTGAGCTTTGCAGGAACTGTTGGATGCTGAAAAACATTTCTAAAGTCCATACTTATTGTGTTGTAGTTGACATCTGGGGATCTAACTACAGTAACACATGTGGAGCATCTCCCAAATGTTAACAAATCTAGTGCCTCAACCACTGATAATTATCTTCAACCTATGCACAAGTTAATAAGACTAAGAATTTAGTGATTTTTATAAAGGCATGGGAACAGAAGCCCATGGGCAAGAGGTTTAAAAAAATTGATGATGTCTAAGAAGTCATAAGCAACTAACATAAAAATTTGTTCCTTGTGGAAGCTGTCATATGCAAAATACTTAGGAAAGTAATCTATCTCATAGGCAAGACACAATAAAAATTATGCTTTCTCTATGTGGTCATGAAAAAAAGACTTAAAAAGAAATATTGCATGCTTATGCCGTCATAGGCAATCTATATATATAATTGATCATTGTTTATAAATGCATAGGCAAGAATATCAAACTAATATTGCTATGTGTTTGTGCATTGTCTAGAGCAAAAAACAAAAACAAAAGAAGATGAACTTGAGCATGAAATCCTATGATTAAAGAGAAATGTGCAAAAATCAGAAGAAAAAAAACGAGCAAGAATACTATAGAATTTAATGCCAGAAATCCAACAAAAAGAGCATTACAAAGCTTAAAATTCCACAAATATCAACATAAGCAAACAAAAATCAAATAAATTTTGCATAAAATAAGTCAAATTTCATACCTCTTTCTTGCAATTCTCTTTGGCTATGCATGCTCCTTTGAACACATATACGATATTGAGACAAGCTGCCAAGCTCCTTAGGCACAGTATGGCACTCCGTTAAATCTGTCAAGTGACATAAATAAAACAAGTTAGGTCATCTGGGCAAAGCAAAATCTCACAGATTCGAGATTCAGATTTAAAAACTATCCGAATTCTAAAAAACCCCGGGCATCGGATCTGCAAAACCATTGGACTTAAGAATCGTCAGGATACTAAAGAACCCTGGGCGCCAAACTGCAAAATCCATGCTGCTCCTAAGCACTCCATTTAGTGACTCGTTTCAAAAAAAAGGTCTTTTCCTATGCCGTCATCTGTCATGGGCAAATCCCATTTTCAAAAAGTGCTTTGCTTATGCCATTATGGGCAAATCTACTTACTTAAAAAGTTTCTTGGGTTTTTTGCTGATGCCGGTGTGCCCTTTTCCGGCGTTACTTTTGGAAGCAAAAAATGTATTTTCTGGCCAAAAGCGTTATTTTGGGATCGGAAAGATGTGGTTCGAGAAAAGTTTTTTGACGTTTTTTTTTAGCACTAGGGTTTGAGCCGTTTCTTGACGACGCTGTAACGCTCGCCCCAGATATTTGTCTGCGCGCAGTGCAGCCTGGGGCGAAACCTCTGTTAGCCATTCTATCCATGTACAACATCCTCTATTGGACATCCCATTGCCTTAGCCAAGCTCTGGCCGCAATCCATTGGCCACACTGTTGATTTGAAGCTCAAGGCAAGTTTTTCTAATGGGGCCTTTGTTGATGGCAAGGTTGCAAAACAAGGACTTTCATTTGGTGTTGAACGGAATAATGAGGACAAATCAGTTTAAGCTTTCTGCCACTGTGCATTTGCAAGATGATACTAAGCCTCCCAAGTTTGTGATTCATTTTTGCAGCTTCTTTGATTTTCTGTTAGACATGCCTGCAAAGTTGAAGGATAAATGTCATCTTTGACCTTTATGCACCAGGAGTGCCCTGCCACATGAGTTCAATGATAGAGGTATATCTCTACATTTATGCATTTGTTGTTGAAAGATCTCTGGAAGGTAGATTAGATTGGGCCATTCATGAGTTTACTACTGCAAAATTGACATACATGTTAGTTCTTTTAGTTCAAAGATGTGAATTCAGACAAACCGTAGCTTTTGAGTGGCACTATATTGATAGATGCTTACCATATAGAAAAAGAGCATGTTTTGTCTGAAACCATGTCAGAACCCTAAGGAGACGATTACAACATACTACACAATATTTAGGGCTGTGTATTCTATAAATGATTATCCTATCAATGCTGTTCTTTGGGACTTGTTCTTTTTGGGCTTCCTTAAATCCAACTGCTGCAATTGATTAGAGTTTGAAGAAAGGGGAACTGTATGATTTATCAGTATTGACTAATATTATTTTGGCTGTTATGGCGATCACCCTATAAACTTGGTGCCTATTGCATTGGCAAAATGAAGCTAGATGCGTCCTTTTGCCACACATCAACTGTAGTGATGTTTGAGACTTATTTCTGCACTTGTGGACCATGATTGCAATCTCTATACTTCATTTACTGTATCCATGTTGCTCACCTCACACACTGGATGTTTTAGCTATGGGAGCAATCATGCAAACTAGAATGGGCATCCTGATTTTTTCTCATTGCCATCATTTTCTCCACCGCCCAAAAAATGACAGAAGCCGGTTAATGCGTTTGGCAAATCATTATTGTAAACACCCATGCTGCTGTTCTTTTTCCATATTGTGTATGCAATCTCTTAAAAATTACTTTATTTCTCCGTCAATGCATACCTGATTAGGTTAACCCTCAATGTTTTTTTGTTTTTATAGCTTGCCAACTGGCTGGATTTCTTCCATATCTCCATATTTGTGCCTTTATTTTGTTGTAGGAAAATTTTATGTGGCCCCAACGATAAAAAAAGGTAACCAATGATTATGGTTGTTGAGTTGCTATGAGATCAAATTGCCACGAGATCAGGTTGGTTTTTTTACTATTTAATGCATAGGCTGTTATAATAGGCATGTCTTATAACCAGAGGATTTCTCTGGAAGTCCTGGTTTATTCTCTTAGATTTTCATGTACAAATTAATATGAGACTATAATTCCATCTCGCTTTACTTTCATCTTTTGCTTTCACATATGCAATGGTTCTAAAGTTGTTGCTGTGCGGCTACAGAGATCTGCTGGAACATATACATGTCAATTAGTTTCTCATCTTTGGCTCTTCTCATATGTCCACATATTTTACCTTGGGTAAAATATGTGCTTTTTCAGAAAAGCCTTACATATCTCAACATCCCAAAGAAATCCACTTAATCTAGATGTGATTAGACTGTAAGAAACACGCAGACTATTGCAAACTTTGGTTTACATATTTGACGTATTCAACATTTTTTCTGGTAGGCAATTTTGGGTAATAGTTGTGCTCCATATTCTCTACTCATAATTTTTGCAATATAATTTCCGCAAAGAAGTTGCTACATGTAAATGTATTGGTTCTTTTCTTAGCAGATAAGCATAGATGGGGACCACAACAGGATTTGATATTAGTTGCCATTGTATTGTATAAGCAAAATTCAATAAGTAGTGGTGCAAGCTTAGTGATATATTCTGTTTTATTGAGTTCTTTGTGCTTGCTGTGTTGGTATGATATATCAAGGTTCGATTTCTTGCAATCTACAGTTCTCCTATTGTTACATAAATGATGGGCACCACAAGTGTGCCTTTGAATTGTATATATATGCCTGCGTGCAATTCTTTTGCTGAGTTGTGATTTTTGTTGCTTATTCTGAAAATGATCTATTTACATTAGTGATACATGAGACATGTATATTTCTTCTCACTTTTACACGATATGCAGATGTGAAAAAAGCACATAAAATGCCAATTTCTTTACAACAGATCTCTTGCCAGGGCAACAGAAAATGTATTTTGAGAATCCTGAATTGTACCTTCTATAGATGCAACACACTAGATTATTCCATCAGTCAGAGAGTGCAATGTTCCTTTATGGCACCTTTAAAGCTTCTACTGAATGTATAGATCTTCACCTACAAATAGAACAATTGAAAAACTGCATTAAATTGTATTGTAAAAGTCATGACCCCAATATGTTATCAATGACAAAAATGATATTGCTACACTACTCATATAATGATTATGAAGCTTATATCATTGCAATATAATATGAAGAAATTAGTCCTTACATTAGTATCGCATAGAATCAGAAGGGTTAGAGGACATTCCTAAAAGAAATCACAATCTTTTTATTTCTGCGTTATAATGTTGTGCAATTGTTAAAGCGTTAAAATATCAAAGGCTAAAATAAGGTATAAGTAAGTGAAGCGTGTCAAGACGGGGTGATAGAGTGGGTTTTAATAAGATTTAAGTAAGTGAAAGACATATGAAGATTAGGCGGTAGAGTAGGATTTGATGCATGCTGACCAAATGCATTTTCTAGGATGTTAAGGCTGAGATGATTTTGGGGCAATGGAGAAGAAAAGGACGATAAGAAATGGATATAAAAGGACATTAATGTAGGGAGCTAAAAGGAGAGGGGGTCAGATTTTCAAGGGCAAAGTAGATTACCCAGCTGCAAGGGCAAATTTTACAAAGAGCTTCTGGCAAGATTCCAACTTTGGATAATTTCTTTGGCCGATGGGGAAGAGGCCAATGATCAATATCAGAAACCCATCGAGATACATATACTTGGGCATACATTTGCATTGTAATGTTGATTGTCCTGTTCAATAATTCCTTTTTCTTTGTACTTTTACGCCTAGGGGTACATATGTCAATGTTGAAAATTTGCACAAAGGCTTCACCTATATTGATATTAAGAAGAGGGTTTTCCTATTCACCTTGCCCAGATTCGACCAATGCTATACAATTTAGAGAAAATAGCTTTGTTTCATTACGTGTGCGTTGAATCCCTCCCTCCCTCCCTCCCTCCCTCCCTCCCTCCCTCTGTAATACCATCCATCTCATTTCATTTCCCTTCTTCCCTCCCTCACTTTGATTGGAAATGAAAATACTACACTCATGTGCATGAGGTACCGAGCGTGGAAATTGAGGAGCCCATTGCAAAGGTCAAAGAAATATTTCGCACAGAAGAGACTGTCAAGTTGGAGCACTTCATCCAACTAATTGATGACTTTCTATTTGTTAAAGCGTAACCAAGGGAACCTGCCTTGAGTGAGGTAGGTGGAGGATGGAGTACATGCTTTGACTAACCTCCAATTGTTTGACTCCTTTATCAGATGAAAAACGATACTGTGCACTGGCAAATCGACGTTTTAGTAGCAAAGGAATTCACTTGTGCTAGAATATGTAATGGAGCATATTTTAGGGTCTATAGATTATTTTTGGTATCTGATTCTATTATACGAGCCTACGTTTGGGATGAGTTATCTCATATATAAATCGTGAGACATCGTGGGCAGTTCAAATCAATGACTCGCACATGCATTTCACTTTTACCCTGACTAAGATGTTACTTGTAGGAGAAGTGAAGGTATCACGGAAGCATTCACAAAAATACAACATTAGGCTCTTGGTGATGTGCGCCATGTGGAGATGCATATTTAGAGTTCCATCATGAACTGGACATAATTCCAGGACATTAGCCCGGCAACGCCGGTTACACATTTACTAGTCCCCTTTAAAAAGCCTTTGCCTATGCCGTCATAGGCATGTACTTTTATTTAGTACGTTTTGTTATCTTCTTTTCTTATGGAAAAAAACTTGCTCTACATAAAAAGGCTATTCATCTCTACTTTGGGATGCATACCAAAAGCTCTTGCATTCCTATTATAAAATCTTGAATACTGGACTTATAGCTCTCATGCCTAAGGTGAAAGAGCCTAGGACCATCTCCGAATGGAGGCCCCTCACCTTGCTGCCAGTTATATATAAGATTATTTCGAAAGCTTATGCTGAGAAGCTCAAGACCATTCTGGACGCTTCAATTAGTGAGGAACAGACAGGTTTCCTACCTAGTTCTAGATAATGTTGCAATAGCTTATGAGGGAATGTATTGATCTCGCGCATCGGGGCAACGTGTGTCTTACCTGAAGCTTGATTTCACCAAAGCATACGGTAGTGTCTTTTGGGAATTCCTTCTTTGAATCATGCCTACACTTGGCTTTGGGTCATCTTTGGAAGCTTCTAGGCTCTGCTATATTATCGGTTCTCTTTCAAAGACAACCCTCCCGCATATCTTTAGTTGGTTGGGATATCCCTTAGCTCCATTACTGTTTACCATTGTGGCAGAAGGGTTGACGTAGCTTCTGCGATGCGCTCTAGATGACCATCTTATTTAGGGCCTACAGCTGGCCAATGGTTCGCAAGTTATTTGTAATTAATTTGCTGATGACACATTTCTCTTGTTAAGGGCAAATGAGAATCTTGGCGTGGCGAAGCAGTTGTTAGATGTCTTCTTTTTGGCCTCGGAGTGCTTGCTTAATTGGCAAAATGCAGCGTAGTTTGGGCTTCCACCCCCATCCTGGTTGTAGTCGTACCCATGAAAAGTTATACCATCTGGGGAGCCAACATGTCTGCTCCGGGTCCCTTTTGGCATGGACTTTTCCATTTCTGACGCGTGCAATCAGATCCTATTGGATCTCTAGAGGGACCTTCTCTACTGGAGGAGCAGGCAGTGTTTTACAATATGCACGTTTATGCAATTTCCACTCGTCTAGCGCCATCTAGCAAGTTCAAGGAGATCTCTGCTCTAGTGCATAATTTTGTATAGAAGGGGAACGAATTGGGGGCGATAGTTAAAGTTGCATGGAGCAAGTGCACCCGTCCCAAAAAGCATGGTGGCCTAAGAATGCTGGACTTGGCTATACATAAAAAGGTTCTAGCTTCTAAGCTTATTTGGCAAGTCCTTTGCACGGACTTGCGATCTCCTGGAGCACGTCTCATTGCTCAGTCGTTGCAGCACTCACGTGCTTTTAGTAAGCTAACCATTCAACCTCCTATACCTTGAGCGCTACTATATCCTCTTGCTCCTTCTGCACATGCTTCGCCATTGTTGAAGGGCTTACTTAAAGACATGGGATGTTGTTAGACCTCTCATCACATTTCACCACACTAATTGGTCCTAGACCACTTCGCTTTTTTTGTGAGTTCCTATAGGCCATCTCCCCTTGACCGCGATAATATATCCTGCCACTCAATGCAGATGGAAAGCTGTGGGGTTAACCCTTTATGAGAATGACGTCTTCTTTCTTGGGATAGGTCTTCTTTCTTGGGATAGATTTAGGCAGACGTTTGGTTTACTCTAGTGGGACTTTTCTTCATGGGAAGTTGTTGCATTACTCTAATGGAACTTTTCTTCATAGGCAGTTGTTGCAGATAATATTTTTTTGCCTTCTAACAGTGCTGAGCACAAGATCTAGCACTTGCCTCCATGTATTTCTTTCGGTAAAGGATTTATCCAAAAAAGTTATCCGTCCCTGATAGCATCCAGACTTTAACTGCCCTCTCCACATTGGCAGCTTAGAATGGAAGAGGCTCATTTTTCAAAGGTATGGAGTTCTGTTTGGCGTAAAGGCATCCCCCCAAAGCAAATGGTTCTTCTTTGGCATTGCTCATTGAGCTCTTCGAATGAATGCCAAAGTGCACTCTTTAGCCCTTTATGCCAAGTTTGTAAATCTACCTTTATGCCAAGTTTGTAAATCTAACTGACATCCAGTGTATTTGGGAATGGACGCATATTTCCCCATCGCCCTAACAGTCAGCAGTTGCTATTGGGTTTGTTTCCTGCAAATTGGCCTCACTTGAAGAAATATCTGTTGGGCTATCATTTGTTGGGTCATCTGGAAGAGAAGAAATCAGCTCATCTTTAGACGAAAGTTCTATGCTGCTCACTCATTGCTTCATTGCTTCAGGCGGGTTAAGGCCAGGCTAGGAGGGTTAAGTCCGGGCTGTACAATAATTTCAAGTTTCTACATTACTAGATGAGGAGAAGGATAGGATTTGGGGAGATTATCTCCGCCTCATCTAGTCCTTGTACTTCATTTTCTCTTCTATTGCATTCTCTCTTCTGTCATCTCTCTCAAAACAAAAAAAAACTCCAAAAAAATGGCATGCAAGGTGAAAACTGTTCTCGTGACCAATTAGAAACTTATCTTGAATCCTAACAGCATCAAATTTCTAAGAAGGCAGTTCAAGAAGGCTCGTCCAAGAACAACAAGAAGGCTCGTTCAAGAAGAATTCCTTTTTTTCTGATATTCCAACGGCACCTTGCAACTCCAAAGGATTAAAGAGAAACAGTAATAACATCATATCCAAAACAGCATTGGAATGTAAGCTTGGTACCTGCCATATTACCCAAAAAAGCTTGGTACCTGCCATATTACCCAAAACACACAAACTACTGTTTTCAAAACCAAACCGAACAAGAGCTGCATGCTATATTAAAGGGTTTAACGCTCCAGTTGAAATGGTGTGCTGAAAACAATGTCGTCTCCTTATGCATATTACAAGGACTTATATTCTCATAACATTCATATCAATACTTCCTCGGCCCCTTGTAAACTTCATTGAAAGGTGGATCAGCAATCATAACACCTCGTGCCTCAACCTCCCAAAATTTCTATATTCTTGAATTTCTGGCCATCTTGTACAATCATCAGACAGCATTATCCTCTATATCACCATTGCTCAGGGCTATTGATTTGCTCTTCTTGATTGCTCGTTACACATGTTCATCTTATTTCCATTCGTATAGCAACATAACAGTATGAACCACCTTGCACTTTTGGAGTCCTAGATCCTTTCATAGTGCTCTAAGAAGTGTGGCGGATAAAGACTTGGTGTCAACCGAACAGTGACAAATAGTAATTCTTTCATCTAAGTCCTCTTGGTTAAATCATGGTAGATCCTCCAGAAGATGTAAATTCCCATACTCCACAAGGCCAATTCCAAGCATACCAGTTGCAGTTCTACGGATCCAAATGGAAAACATTCATCACTAGCAGAACCAAAATCCAGCTTTGCTAACATCAAGCATGCCGCAGAGACCACGCATGGCCTTCTATAGTTAGAACTGATGATACTATCTTTAAGAATCTAGCCACCATTACCGGACTTGATAAATTCAGAAATTAAAGGCCAAGGGAGAGCATTGCCAGTAACAAATTTCTTTTTCTGTGCAAAACATAACAGAAACAGAACTTTATAAAAGTTATAAAGGAAGAGAACTGGCACTGGTCAGCATCTGTCCATACTGCCCCCTCTGTCAAATCCACTTTAATACTCCATTGAATATATTTTTCTTGAATTTGATTGTTTCCGTAGTTTACAAACGCTCTGTGTCATATCAGTTGACAAGACGTGCATTATCTGCAAAATAAACATTATCTACGCAATAGAAATAAAATGAGATTTTCAAACAGCCAGTCAACTGATCAGATAACTGAAGAAGTTCACTATTGGTCCTCCTTTGCTAATTGGCCAAATTGACCTCCTCTTATACCTCCGAACATGGCAGTTTTTATATGCCCAAAACAAATAGAAAGTATTAAACTACTGCATAAAAGAGGCATAGATTCTGGTGATCCTTCTCAGTTATAAGTTTATTGTTTGCTATCCTCTAAACCTGGCTGTTACATCAAACAAGCTTCGACTGAAGCTTTATACCAAGCATGTACAATATTCAGCTTCCATATGCATGCAATGGAAGTTCAATTAGAAACGATGTGCTCATTTGTCTAGACACCTTACAATTGGAACCATGAGCAACTGAATCTCCAAGTATATATATTGCCGACCATATAAAACCTCATACATTCCAACCACTGTAAAATGGTTCAATCTTGAGAGGTATATACTTTATTTAAAAAAATGTTATTAGTTATTTATAAGACATAAATTTTAACTTCTATGACGCCAAACTGATAGTGCATATCTGTATTTCGAAGGTAATTAATCAAGACAATCATATTTTGATCCTTTTGCCTTCAATAAAAAATTTGCACCAGTGCATAACAGCACTTTTTACTACATGAGAGCAGAACTTAATATAAATAATAGCCTTCTCTATTTTCTTCAAACGGCAAGTAAAAAATGGTAATATAAGTCCCACTGAAAATACAAAAAGCGATTAATGTGAATCCAAGGTTTGACCTGAATCTATACATTTAACAGTGTTCAAAGTAATGCCTAAATTCCAGCCGAAGGCAACTAACTTCAAAACTATAAAACTGTGGCTGCGGTTAATTCTGGCAATGCATTCATCCAAGTCCATCAAGATTCGCTACTTCCCAGATTGATATATGTGTTGAGATCATACAAGGAGGAGTGGCCTTTGGGAAATCTCATTTCAGACCAAAGGCATGGCGCACATTTTGGTTTTAAATTTCTAGCTTTGACTAACGAAGGTCTTCCGTTATGTAAGAGGAATCCGAACTTATGTTCACGTTAAACAGTTGGCGAGGACAAATGGGGCATCAATCTAAATGAATTAAAAGGTACCTGTCTCGGGAAGAACAGATCTTATCTTCTGCATCTTCTGTCCAAAACCCTTCACAGATCCCTCTTCCACTCAAATATTTCTTTCAATAATCAACAACATGGGAAATTAGAAACAAAAAAACTTTAAATCGATTGCAAATTATGGATATAATACAAATTATAATGTAAAGAAAAAACTTTGGCAGGAAAAAAGGGCTGACAGGAAGATAACGGAGATAACTCATTACCCTTCAGATCATGCAACTCCTCAGCTCCGGCCGCAACAGGAAGCCTCTAACCATAGCTGTAATCCGGCGAGGGCCCTGCCCATACCTGGAGCTTCAAGGATGAGACTGATGAAAAGGAAAAAAAGCAAGCAAAAAAAAATGGAGACGTCGTGCTGGCGCACATGGCCAAAAATGACGGATAATGCTTTGGACGGTTGCGATCCACTGCAGGCTCACGTGGGCAGATCACATGCGCTCATTTCTGACAGCCGGCAAAGTACTTTCCAGCGCGGAATTCTGCCACAATGGACCGACCATGACGCATTCCCGTCTTGTAATGCCGGACCCGACCAAAGAGGGCCGGTTTTATCTTCCAGATTTTTATTTCTGAGTTTTCGTAGCTAAAAACGATTCCAGAACGCTCGTCTTTGATTCCCTGTTCTTAGCACCGGCCTGGTGTGAATCAGCCCTCCCCGCTGGGTATATGTATCTGAAATATGTGTGTTCCGATCATCTAATCTCGCGCGAGGGCCTCCCTTTCCGACCTTCTAAAGCTTCCTCTTGCTTTGATCGGAAATCCGTTTACTCTTTAGCTTTATCTCACATATTTTTTAGACAGTTTTTTTCATCCGATCTCTATCGAAAATGAGTTCTGACGAGGCAAGGAAGATCTGCCTTCGTTTTTCCATTTGTAAATTGAATCTCAATTCTGTACATGTTTTATTACTAGATCAATGATCGAATGATTAGACTGAATATAAATTGATGTAGGTTGCATTGGTTTAGTTGATTGTGTAGATCATAAAAATTTGTGTATGGAGGAGCAGATCAGGAGGTTTTAATGTGGGATGAGGTGTAATTTTTGCTGTTGTTGTGATGTGCAGGTTGCAGCAGCACCAGTTGAGGAGGTAGTAGAAGCATCAGTGCCTGAAGATGCACCAGTGGAGGAGGTACCTCCAGCTGCTGAGGAGGCAGCTGTGGTAGAAGAGACCCCTGCTGTGGAAGAGCCTGCTGTGGCTGTTGAAACAGAGCCGCCAGCTGCTGAAGAGCCAGCTGCTGAGACACCAGCTGCTGAAGAGCCAGCTGCTGAAATCACAGAAAAAGCTGCTGAACTCACCCTTGAAGAGCCTGCCCCAGCTCCTGAAGAATAAACTCTTCATCATGGCTCAAACCAGTATTCATTTCTTTTAAGAATATGCCATAATTTTTGAATTTTTTCACAGAACGCTTCTTTGTTTTGAAATCTTTGTTTTGGTGTGTTACATTGGAGATTTTTTTTTTTGTCTGAAACTTAAATAAGAATTCGAAAAACATGGATAACAAATGAACCATTACTGAAACCACAACTCCCATAGCACACCCAAAACAAAATATCTATTTTTTATTTTCTTATTATTGGCCATCATTTCTCTCAGAGAAATAGGCAGAAAGAGTCGCACAAAAATGCGGTTTCCATGAGGCACTATGGGAATAGAAGTTAAAAGCAAATACATCTATTAAAGAAGATGAGACTCGCACAAAAATGCGGTTTCCATGAGGCACTATGAGAATAGAAGTTAAAAACAAATGAACCATTAAGTATACAACTCAAACTACAACTCCCATAGCACACCCAAAACAATATCTATTTTTATTTTTTTATTATAGGCCATCAGTGCAATGTACTTCGTATAGCAAAACAAGTTACTTCTTCACTTTTCAGGTGACTTCGTATAGCAAAACAAGTTACTTCTTCACTTTTCAGGTGTCTGATGACCACGGCGATGCTTGCTACACTATTGTTGAACAAAGAGGGAAAAAGTACCTCAAATTCCCTGTCTATGAATTCCAGAGCATTGGCCAGAGTTTGCAAAGGAACCAGCCTTGAGAAAAGACACCTTGGGAGGCATAACCCAACCTAGTTATCCTGGTTCTTATTAGAGGTCCTAACTAGCTCGATTATCGGAGAGAGAGAGAGAGAGAGAGAGAGAGAGAGAGAGAGAGAGAGAGAGAGAGAGAGAGAGAGAGAGAGAGAGAGAGAGAGATGTTTTGAGAGGAGAGATTATTAGAGAGATGCGAGAGTCCACTTAGAGATAATTCGCCCCTAACTGCTGTTAGGGGCGTTTCCATTAATGAGATGTCCGTTAAGGATAATGTCCCGAAAAGTTTATGGAGCCAAAATTTGGAGGCCGGAATTTTCGACCTTAATTCCAGCCTCTATTCAAGGTGGGCGGGCTCCAAGAATCGAAGCTCCAAAATTTTTCCCTCCTAGCATCGCACTCAGCGCCGATTGTCAATCCGATAAGCACTTCTTGCATTTCTTTACTTCAATTTGTAAAATGCTTTGGTAATAGCCACATTCTTAGCAACCTCTTGCTTGATAAATCAGGCACAAATTGTCTCAAGAACATGACGAAGGCAACCTCTTTGCCGAATGCTAAGAAGCCTTTCGTTCCCCCTAGGACCGAGAAATTGGCTCCAAGAAGAACAGGCTCTGAGCCATCTAGTTGGCCATGGTTTGAAGCTATGGAAGATCTTAAACATGGTGTGACAAATGAAAGGGACATTCCAGGTGCAGGAGATGATGGGGAATTTGGGGCCGCGGCATTTGAGGATGCTGGTATGTTCCCAAACACATTCATGTCGGATGCCTTCTATGACACAATTGGAACAAATATATCTTTTGTGGAAGAAGAATTCATAAGCATTGCAGATGATAACCCTGTCAGCCCTGTTGCAAATGAAGGAAATGGTAGCAAAGATAATTCAAGTGCTCAGGAGAAAAATTCGAGCAAAGATACTCCAAGTACATTCAATCCTTCTAACACCAGTCATCGGCCTAAAAAAATATTTGTTGAGTTTGAATTTGATGCTTTGGCTTTTACTTCTATTTTTAATTTTAGGGAATTTATACAAATGGATAGCATTGCTATATATGAGTCTAGGTTGTCCTCCAAAAAATCACGTTATGAAAGTTTATAAGGATATGAAACCAATGCAAAAACAAGCTCGTTGAAAGAGCAAAAGACATGGTAAAAAAAAAATCAAAAACAATATATGTACATGCCCATTACTGGTCCATAGTTCATTTAAAAATTGATAATATCCTTATGCTAGTCTATTTCAAGTTGAATTTTGGGATATGGGTAGCTCTTGGACCACTTTGTTCACAAAAAACATTTGTTGTTCATTATCTTGAGGATTGTACTAGAATAGATAGCATCGATTATATTTTATATTATATCTTCCATGTTTATTCTAGATTTGTGCAATAAGGTGTGATTTTGCAAAATCACATCCTCAAAATATCTCATGTCAAAAAACCAATGCAAAAAGAACAAAGGAAAAATATGAAAAACTTTTACTATAAAAAAATCAAGATAGACTGCTATCTGCAGTCTAGTTGCAGACCATCATTAGTCCAAATGACTGAAAGTTTAAAAATTATTAATGGTGCCACCTTAGTCAATTTTGATCTCATTTTTCACAATGTGAAGTTTCACAATGGTGCTATCTTTAATTTTGAATCCATAAGGAATATCGGCTGTGCACAATGTGAAGTTTTGCTTGTCCACCATTGTCGCCAGCCTGGTGCAATCACCCTGTACAACCCTATACAAGCAATCCTGTCCAAATGTAGTGAATCTTTCGTAGCTATTGTCAAAACTGCTAGAGCCGACTTCTTTTCCCTGTTCAATGGCCTTCAGTCTCTGCCTTTCCTCTTTGGCCCTACGAACCAGGTTCAGAAAGCCTGTTGGCAGCCCTTTCTTCTTGTTCTGTAAGAGAAGAGTGAGACAAAGGCACAAAGACAAAACATGTTTTCTGCAAAACTCACCCAGCCACTGAAGTTAACTGCGTGCTCTCTGATTGTGATGTCTGTCGTACAAGTTGGGTAAAGAAGCTTGCACTCCGCCCAGTCTTCTAGGTTTAGTTGCTTCATTAACTCGGACTGGGAGGTGACAATGTCCTTCTGGCTGGAAGAAGAAAAAAGTTGTAATTCAAAGTGAAGAAAAAGAAGTACACGATGAAGCAAATGAGGCTTACGTCTTAGCCTCCTTAGCCATTTCATCTAGAGTGAATTCTTTGGCCACAACTTTCTCTAAGAGACGCACAAAAATTTCCTTGCCCTTTAGACCCTGTACTTGCGTCCATGGTACAATGTTCATGTTCTTTTGCTTTGTCTCACTAGTTTTTTTTCGGTTTTTTTCAGTTTGTTCCTTAAGTTCACCATCCTCGAACATGCAAAAAATTCTTTCTTGAAGATCCCACACCTGTTAAAGGTCGAAGTCAAGTAGTTTAGTGCAAATGGCTATGGTTGTAAAACAACAGAGCGTGACAGAGCTTAAGCCACGGTATAAATTTATACCGTGCCTTGGCACAGTATAAATTTATACCGTGCATGGCTGCGCTATTAATTTAAACAGTGGTACCCTTCCGGTGGTTGGTATAAATTTATACCGCTCCAGGCTGCTACATCGTTTAAACCACGCTTAACAGACTATTGAGAGACTAATTTAAAAGTTGTACTTACTTGGCCATCTCTGAAAGCAAGTTGGAAGTAGTTGTCGTACTGCTTCACAGCCATGATGGGCTTCTTATCAGAATCATAACTTAGGCAGCACTCAGTCACACAGGCTTCGCGAAGTTCCTGGAGCTTGTTCTTCTGTTTTTTAATTTCCTCTCCATGCATTTGTTTGAACTCGACATACTCTCGGTGCATGAAGCGGATTTTGTCTATAAGGTTCATCTTTAACCTGAAATCATTGTCGAGGTTATGGCTCACGGCAATGACTTTCGCCTCTTCGTCTGTTAGCCCCACATAAATGTGCGCTTCCACGCTCTTCCAGACCTCGTTTTGGCTTTCTTCTTTAGATAGTTCTTTCCTTGCTTTGTAACTGTGTGTGCCGCCAAGAACATAATACGTGTAGTCCTCGAAGTCAGCCTTCCTGTAATGCTTTAGTTCCTGGATCTAACTTCTATCAACCATAACAAGTGGCGACACATGTGCATGTGGATTCCTTCGCATTCTCTGCTTTAGGATAGCCACATGTGCCGCGTATAACTTCCTCACCTGAAGCACTCTGACCCCATCTTCAGTTTTTGGTGGCCTCTTGATCGTGCTCAGTGTCAATGAAATAGTCTGCTTTAACAGCTTGGTCTCATTAACCCTTTTTAAAATAGCACTCAATTTGTCTGAGGGCCTCAAAACAATATCTGCTTCATGAGCCTTTTGAAGCGCTTCTGCTGATTCCTCTATTGTCAAGGCCTTTGTGGTTCTTGATTTTTTTTTGGCCTGAGTTTTTACAACCAAGGCTTGTCTCTTGCCCTTTCCTTTCATCACCACCACTTCCTCCTCTTCCTCTTCTTGTTCCTCTTCCGGTTCGCTTTCTTTCTCCACGTCATCCTTAGGACGCGGGTACCACAGACCTTTGACCATAACCTTCTCGTCACAGAGTGTCACTGATGACAAAATGTCCACTATGTCCTGTAGTGCAGGGTAAATTAGGCAGCTGTCGGTATAAATTTATACGGTAAAGCCACAAAGAACAAAGAGATGTGCGCATACTTACATAACCAAGCTTGTAATTATCCGAAATGTAATCATGGACGTCTTTAGGCTTGCACATGCTGATACGAAGCATTCTGCTGTTCAGAATGTACTCTACATCCCCGTCGTCGTTCACGCAGTTCATGAGAAGCTCGTCCTCCTTTTCTGTAGCTGTTGAACTTGTCATTTCACCGACGGGGTAGTAATCCTCCGTCCTAAACTTCCCCCTTCCTGTCTTACTGCATAAGTACAGCCTACAGGTACGCATCAGTGGGGTCGCATTCTCTCGCTCCCCTATGGATGTACCATATCACATCTTTCAGTTCGTAAGATTGTATCTTCGACGATGATTGTTGTCCCTTGCCTTTGATGACAATCTTGGGGCTGAAAAGGCATAAAAAAACCCATTTTACATCACGAAAACCGTTTTTAACACAATTTTAACCACTTTAGTTCTAAGAAAAATGGCTTAAAGGACCTCAATTTCGGGCTATTTTACCCTTTTCCTGTGGAAATAGACTCCAAAACACAACACTATCATTAAAAAAGTATGATTCCGGACCTTTCTTTAGACATTCCACCCACGATTTAAATTTAAACCGAGGAGCTGGTCTCCCGGTATAAATTTATACCTACAGAGAAGACAGCAGTATGATTTTATACTCTTACGGTATAAATTTATACCGCAGTGTTTAAGAACTGTGTTTATTTTACCGACTGTGGTCTCTTGGTATAAACTTATACCGAAAGAGTTCGGCAACCGTATAAATTTATACCGTCTGAGCACGAGCGGTATAAATTTATAGCGTTGCAGAACTCTCGCGGTATAAATTTATACCAAAAGAGTTCTGCAATGGTATAAATTTATACCATCTGAGCACGAGCGATATAAATTTATACCGTTGCAGAACCCTCGCGGTATAAATTTACACCGAAGGAGTTCTCCAATGGCATAAATTTATACCGTGGAACCTTAGACTCAGTATAAATTTATACCAAAGACTCAAGACAAAACAAAAGCAAGAAGATTAAAAGAGATGCGGAACTAGAATGGTACGGATTAGAGACTTACGTGGCCATGACTGTATAGATTCGCTTATAGCTGTTCGGGAGAGCAAATTGGGGTGAGTATATAAGGCGGAGCACGAGCGGCTTCGAATCCAAACAACGTATATAGAAAATAGACCGGCCACCGCCGGGCTTAAGTACTTCTGTTCTGTGCCTTTCCGTATAGGGTTTTCCATAAAGTCTCCTATACGAAAATTTGTAAGTTTTCATATAAATTTATACCGTTTCTGTATAAATTTATACTTCTCTGTATAAATTTATACCATCTCTGTATAAAGTTATACCGTTCGCTCATGTCAGATTACATGTAATCGATAAATTTATCTGAGTCAGACGCTACTTGTTCTAAGAAAAATGGCGACTATGGCTGGAGAGAAAAGAGCTCCAGAGCCGCCACGTCCTACTCGCAGGCTCCCTCCTCCAATGGTTTTCACACCTTGTCCCCAGGTAGTAGCCACGAAACTTCTGACTCTGATATTCAAAGCCCCAGCCCTGGCATTTGTACACGTCGGCTTCCACCACCAGTTCAGTTTACTCCACCACCGCCTGCTCCTGAACGTCGTTTGCCCCCACCAATCGTTTTTACTCCACCGCAGCCCACGGAACAAATGAAACTTTCCTCCACCCATTCATTTCACTCAAAGAAGGGAGGAGACGAGCTCGACTCCTCCTCCGGTTACGTTTTAGTCCGTCTCATAGTCCAGCGTAGATAGCTTCCCGGAGGCAAATCACTCCAACTCCATCCATCTCACTACTTGATACTACACTAAGTGGGAGCAGTCAGCGCCACGCAACTCCTGTATTCTATGACATTTCAGGAGCTGCTCAACTACGTCACCAACCTCGACTACTTTTTCCCAGAGAAAGGCAAAGCAACTCCCTCCAAGACTTGCCCACACCAAACCTCTCAGCATCTACTAGTACACCATCCGTTGCTCCCGTGCCAGACGAAGAAACACCTCATGTTGGTCTCTCAGACGATGACGTAGCAAAGCCACAAGACTCTATGTTCGAATTCAAAGCTCCTGCGAGAAAAAACCTTAAGCGAAACTTACACAAGAAAGCTTGTACATCGCAAAGAAGAAAGAAACTTATGGACGAGGGTCACTTGAGGGCAACATATACAAAGCACTGTTGTTTTCAACGTTGTTTGCTCAAGATTGGACTAAAGGAATTGAGGTTGATTCGTGATAATTACAGTTCAATGACTTTGTTAGACCAAAGGGGCTACTTAGCCTTCAATATTAGGGCAGATTATGGTGATAAGTTTACTTACACAGCTGGTGGCCACAGCGTCTGTCAAACGGCCTTTAAATTGATTCATGCTTTAGGCAGCAGACGACTTCACCGCCTGAAGAAAAGTCTTGACAAGAATCCAGGCATTAATGACTACTGCCATTCAGGAAGTATATCCAGAATTCATGCCCTTCAATGTGTTTCTTAGATGGAAGGTTTCTTCAAGGAGTCATGCGAGAAACTCCCTAACAGCCCTATGTACCACTTGAGTGACAACTTCACGAAACGTGAAGTCTACAATAATTATAAGGATATGTGTGTTGAGGCTGGAGAACGCCATGTATGCTACTCTTACTTCACTGTGCTCTGAAAAAAAGAGTTTTCCCGCGTGTCTATTCCTAGAAAGCACTGGATGTCTGTTTGTGCTACATGCTCTGAATTAAAAGCTCAGAGACAAAATGCAAGGACACTTCACACTAAAAGTAAGCTTCCACAACGTACTCTTGCCTAGTTCTACTCAATGGTAGGTTTTTGTCCTGAACGTATTTTCATTTCAGATGCATTGAAAGAGAAACTGAACAAGCACAGAGAACAACAATCTTTGGAAAGGAGAAAATTGACAAAACACAGGAAGAAGGCACTGGAACAACCACTCAACTACATATCGGTTTTTATTGATGGAATGGACCAGAAGAAGACCACCCTACCACACTTTGTCAATGTGCCTAAGGATGCCCCTGAAGAAGATTTCATACACCTGAATGTCGTTGGTGCTATGGTATTTAACGGGAAACTATCTTGCAAGGCATTTTTGAACTATCCAAACATTCATGCTAATCCAAATCTCACTATCACAATATTGAAAAAGATTCTTTCCAGTCTAGAACGTATACCACCAGTTTTATATCTTCAGCTAGACAATACGACAAGAGAAAATAAGAATCATGCATTGTTTGCTTACTGTGCCATGCTAGTTGAGAAATAAATCTTCAAGAAGGTGAAGATTGGTTTCCTGCTTGTTGGTCATACACACGATCAAATTGATCAGATGTTCAGTAGGTTCTCTAAACGTCTTGCTCGAAAAAAAGCTCTCAGCCTGCCAGCAATGATTGAGGATCCAAGATTCCTACAATCCTCGACCAAACATCGAGTTATTGGAAGAAACTTATGATTTCAAGGAATGGATTTTTCGGAGAGATCAATTGGGTCGCTGTGCAATTGAGCCCTTGAGAAACATTACATTTCAGCATCAGATCAAATTCTCACTTGTGGATGGCAAGGCCATCTTACAAGGAAAGAAATATGCCACATCCTTGCAGTAGCAGCCAGCAGCTGGTATTCAATTCATTCACACCATCCCCGATACTACTTCTATGCTCTCTGCAGAGCAAATGCCTCTAAACAGCTTGAAAGAAATCACAAAGAGTAAAAAGGAGGGAAGAGCATTTGACTCAAACAAATCATTGGATTATGTTGAGACAAGTATTCAGTCATGCTCTAACCACTTTGGGGAGGCAGATGCTTTATGGTGGCCTCAGTTTTTTTCTCGGCAACGTGACATGTTACAAGCTTTATTACAAGGTCAAAGACCAGTTACATTCAACTGGCCATCTAGGCAAACTCTGCCTATGCAAGTTGAGAATCAAGAAGAACATGTACAGATAATGCCTAGCTCAGATGAAGATGACAGAGTCATGTACACTGGCCCCAGATGCACGACACAACAAGTTTCTGCATCCGTTTCGATCTCCTCGTAGATTCGAAAAGGAATGGTCGTAGCTGTCCCAGCTGATAATGATGAAACTGGAAAGCCATTTTGGCTAGCTAAAGTATTGGAGGTAACAAGAGAGGATGGAATTCCCACTCAATTAAAAGTGCAATGGATGAGAACAAGTGCTGCCAATGCTTTCAGTGGAAGTTATAGTTTAAAAATGGTAAAAACAGGAGTGGGAAGGAGAGCAAAGTCTAAAGCAAACACTAGTATCGTAGATCTAGCTGAAGTAAAGGTTCTTGCATATGACTTTGTTCTGACTGCTGCTAAAAAGTTACGTGCGATCACTCAAACTTTAATAAGGTCGGCATGTGAATTAGGGGTGTAAAATCGCTAGTGGGGTACAACTTTTTAAGCCGCGTTTAAGCACTTTAAGTCTTTTGAAACTTCGCGGACGTCGAAGTCTGGTCACACCCTTCTCCCTCCTTTTTCGCCGGGCGCGAAACTCGTGATCGTGTTTCACTGTTGATGATGGAGGCATGGAGCGCGGATGATTTTCACAGCATCAGAGGTCTGTGCAATTCGGGGGTGAAGCCCTACGAGGAAGAAACTTGGTTGGAAAATAATGTCACGGATCGAGATTGGGATCTTGTTTGGACAAAGAAGTTGAACAAGGGAAAGATAAAATGGCACCGCAAAAAGGAGCATCTTCAAGAGAAGTTCAAACACTCAAAAAAAATCTACAAGAATTGTCCCAACAAAGAAGTAAGAAAGCAACCGCCCTTGCTTTTGGCGCTTGAAAATTACACTAGATCAATAGTTGCACCGAGGAGGAACACAAAGTAAAAAGCGGGCTGCATTTGTCGTGGCAATGCCAAAGATACCACAACAATAGACAAGTAAAAACAGAGGCGGATGTTGTAGCACATGTTAGGAAAATCAAATGAAGGCAAAGCCAAAGGTGGCAGCTGGATCAAATGAGATCAGTGCATGTGATGAAAACATAAAAACCTTAGAGAATGCAGTACAGGAGATTGGAAAATCAGTTTTACTTATCACAAAGAATCTGGAAGCAGTAGGAAGTGAGCTGAAAGGCAATGAGAAGGCCTCTGAATTACAGAAAAAGATGTTGGAAGAGGTCGAGAACAGCTTTAAGAGATGGCCACAAATGATTTGGCTACAAAAAGCGTGAGGAGTTCAAGCTTAATCCAAACCGTGAGTTGGAGGCGTAAATTAAAGATTTGGAGCAGACTGTCCAGATGGAAACTTGGCACAGGAACAAGGTACAAAAAGCAATGAACCCTACATCTGTTAATGAGCAGGTCAAATGTAAACTCAAACTTGAGGAGGAGTTAAAAGTTCTCGAAGAAGAACAGAGACTTCTGCAATTCTACATAAACAATTTGTGGAAGCTGAAAATGGATACTCCTGCAACATTTAGCATCTCTACTATTATACGAGATAAGTTGTTAGTGGAAGATCCATTTTATACATGTTCAAAGATGTGGACCGGAATTCACTAAAGCTTACGAGGTTAAGTTTAGCAATCGAATTGCCAACATGAGTATCATATAGCTTGTTGTTCATTGTTGAGAGGAGGACAATGTATTCATGGTTGCCCTGAAAGGTGCCAGAGGGTGTATTTGACGAGCTAGGTTTTGGCCATGTTGCATGTGCTTCAAATAGTACACCAAAAAATGATGTGTTAATCCGTCCTGCAATTGAGGTCTCACCCTTCAGGGTTCAAAGAAGGACAATGGTGCCATTTGAAGATGCACAACACCAAGAAAGTCCTATAGGAGTACAAATCAATTGTGATCCGATTTGAATGCAACAGAACCACCACCACCACCCAAGAAGTTGTCCAAGAAGCTATAGAAGAAGTCGTAAACACAAAGACCAGGTTATAAACACAAAGACCGGTTGTGGAAAAACAACAATAGACCGGATTGTACACAATCGAAGCACCTAAGGAAGTTGAGGGAGTAATTCCATCTGGATGAGGGCAACTTGGGCTTAATATTTGCCAAAAGGAAAGGGCGTAAGAACAAAGAGGGGTAAGTTAGAGGATAGCAAAGAAGTTGTTCAAAGCTACAAGAAAGAGAACAAGAAGTAGCTATGCAAAAGATGCGGGAAGCGCCTCAATCATGACACCACACCTATCGGCGTGTGTTCTCAAGAAAATGTAGAATCGCCCCTCGAGTTTCGGGTGAGCCCGATCTTCAACAAGTGATTGCTGCCCTTAATAACCCCGAAAAGTCAGGGCATTCTTTGGCAAGCCCGTAAATAGTGTTGCTTAAAACATTGAATATTATTGATTTTCTTTTGTTGCATTCAATCGTAGGATTACCAGTTGATTCCGTTAGGTCGAGAATCCTGCTGATGTCTGAAAGGTTTCCACATTCAACCCATTTTTATTTTCATCTTCATCTATTTATTCATGTAGTAATTCCTGTTGTGTAGGTATTCGATGTTCCAACGCACTAAATATTGATTTGGCAGCAAAAGATAAACTCATTGTCTTGGATTTAAATGGTGTGTTGGTAAAAACATTTGGTGCAAATGAACACATACGCTTGGAATCAGGATTGACAATGACATACACTAGCGTAAAAGAAAGTGATATTCGCACCCGAGCGGTGTTCTTCTTGAAGACTTTGTTCTGTAAGTTGTGTTGGTATATGGTCATCAATGCAACTCTCTAATGTGGAAGATGTGCTGCAAGTACTATGTCCAGATTTGAGGGACGGATTTCTATTTGTATGGGGACAGGAAAAATGTGTGAAGACCAGTTTTCACCACCCTAACAAACCTGGGTCAGTCCGGGCCATGATGAAGCCACTTGGGAAAGTATATGAGTCATACCCAAGATTCAAAGGTAAGACTTTGCTTCTTGATGATTCAATATACAAGTCTTACCTTAGCAAATCCCTCGAAACTTCGCTAGTACCTGCATTCAAGATGGATGTCTATGATGAAGTGCTAACAAGATTTCACCCCAAAGATAGAAGAAATAATCGCAGGCCAAGACGAGGAAAAAAATGAAGTTACTTGGTGAAGAACACACACGATACAAGCCCCGCCTAAGACAGATAGAAAGATTATGAAGCTATGCTTGGAAAGACTTTCTGGAAAACAATTGCAGTTCTATAGGTTTGTGAAGGAGGAATTGAAGAAGGTTTATGGTGATGAAGATTGTCATTCTCCATTGCTGTGATTAAGCCTGAGACATTTATGATTATTGGCCTGATTGTCATTTATTTAGGCCAAGGAATCCTACACTTTTCATGTACCATCTTTATCTTAATTTAAGAATGTTTTTGCTATATTGTTTATGTAGTTCAAAGGCAGACTTGTCTATAAGTTTTGCTATATTGTTTATATCTACTTCAATGCCGACCGCAAGGGATGCTTAAAAACTTATCAAGTGCTTAAAAAAAAAAATTGCCCGCAAGTGCTAGTCCGGTATGAGTCCGAATGGCGAATCTTCGCTTATTGTCATGCAAAGGATGCTTACTAAGTATGTAGTTGCTTAACGCCAGCGTAGTGTTAATGTCATCAAGTGCTTACCGCCATGCGCTTAAGGTGCAAGGTTTTCTTACGTTAAGCTATATAACCTGCTTAAAGCTAGCTGTTTATTGCATAAGTGTCGTGTGTTCCAAAGGTTTACTCACAAGCACTATCAAACTAATTAAAATGCTTAGTGTTTGAAACTAATTAAAGAGCTAGAGCACTGTTACATTCAAGCAGAATCTGAATGGACTATATTTGATAGATAGACAAAAATAACATTTGATAGAGAAACAAAAAACTTTGATAGAGACAATAAAAACTTTGATAGAGACAAAAAACTTTTTATATAAACAAGATTTTTTACAAAAAAAAGGCCCTCAAGCCAGTGTCTTCAGGATATGAACAAATTTTTTTACAAAAAAATTGGCCCTCGAACCGATGTCTTCTTCAGGGGTGTCTTCGGGGGGTGTCTTCTTGGGGGTGTCTTCTTGAGGGGTGTCTTCGTGGGGTGTCTTCTTGGGGGTGTCTTCTTCAGGGGGTGTCTGCTGGAGGCAAGAATAATTAAAAAAAAAAACGCCGGAGGCAAGCTGGAGGCCCTTCATTCTCCATCTGCAACACCAATAACAAAAAATTGATTAAACAAATGAAAATGAAAAATTGATTAAAGAAAACAAATGAAACATGCATACCATTTATGAGCGCCATGAAGTCTGCAAAGTCGGCCGATTCATCTTCAATTTCTGCTTCTTCTTCTTCTTCTTCTTCTTCTTCAGGGACTTCTTCATCAGACTCGTCTTCTTCTTCTTCTTCCTCTATCCACCCTTGCAGAACTGCAGTGACATATTCCTGCGAAGAAAGTTCCGATTCCTCATTTTCTGATTCCTCATAGGAATCAGAAGAATTGGAATCGGAATCGGAAAATTGAGAGGCAGTAGAGTGGGCAGGAGAGGAGGCAGCAGAGGAGGCAAGTAGATCAGGCAAAGATGGGAAGAGTGGAGGGAACACCTCTTCGACGCCAAGTAAGCGCCTCTTGGAGGTGACCTCCGGCTCCTCGCTAGCTTTTCGCTTCATGCTTCGGCGGATTGTGCGGATTGGGCGGGGTGCGGAGGAATTGGGAAGGAGTGCGGCGGATTGGGAAGGAGTGCGGAGGAATTGGGCGGGGAATGGGTGGAGCGTGAGCTTGTGAGAAGAGCTTACGCTTAGGCGCCTAGTGCTTAAATCCCGCATTAGGCGCCGCTGTATGAAAAACCTCACACGTGCGGAACAATTAATTCGTAACCAGGCTTAAATATTTCGTATGACCAGTCGAATTGACACATGTCACATCGAGGAAATGCCTTGACAATATAATTTTGCCAAGAATGTTGGGATAGTGATGGTACCAAAATAAATAATTGAATCTTATTCCAATGTCACAAATCTACATTCTTAAACAACAATTCAATCTTCATTTCGAAGTACCTGTCCATGCACACCACCCTTGTGCATCCTCACTATTATTATAATATATATACAAATGTGTGCTTACGTGCTTAGGTGCTCGAACAACAAATCACTTGAAAAGAATAACATCAATTTGGTTAAGTGTCAAAGAATTACAATGTTATTGGGCGACTTGCCATAATTTTTTCATGGGTCTCCTGTGAAATTTTGTACATGTCTGTGCCTTCTATTTTGTCCATATCAATTTTAGAATATCTTACCACATGGCTGTGCACGGAGGCTTCGGGTTGTTTAGTGAGCAACATGTACTTGAAATTACCCAAGAATTGATAATACAATCCACTTAAGATAACCTCATGCACTCCAAATTTTTGCCCCTATCCATCTTTGTATGAATCTTCAAGTGTGCATTTGGGTTACTCAGCACTTGAGGATGTAGAAGTCCACACCCTCCTGAATTGTCTACCTCAAAGATTCACTTTGCCAAAATTGTCACCTACCTCTACCAAATTACTGATCCATTCATTGGCTTGTTCAAGAGTCTCCTTTTTCTTCTCAACTCCCCAGTTGTAAGTCAGCTTACCTCCCACTTTCCAAATCTACGTATTGATGCAGAGTCCCAATTATGATCCATGCAAAACAAGCGAGAAACATGACAGGGCATCTATGAGCAAGCCCGCTTTGGTCTACTCCTCACGATGTGTCCGATACGATGAATCCTCTTTGTGCTTTTAAGTGTTTCAATTTCATATTCTTCCATGTTTGCCACAACAAAGCAGTTCAATTTCCCAAAAATATCTTTTTTGATCTCATCTGTTTCATCAACCGGTAGATCACAAATATGTACACGTAAATTTTACAATATTAGCATGCCTCGCTTGCACACCATTGGGTTTGAGTTGTTCCTTACTTAGCGACCTTTTTGATAACAAAGACTGCACCATCATGTTCACCTTTACCATGAGCGAAGTGTAAAGTAGTTCCACACTATTTCCTTTGTCATTCATTGTGAAGTACCGCCTAAGAAAAAAAAAAGTTTTCACTCCAAACCCAATGCTTCTCATACTCTATTTCCCATTCCTCCTAAGCCATGCAACATGCTTTTTGTAGGCGTGTTCCACAAATAATGAGTCATGCACTTTATCATCGAAATGTAAAAGTGAGTCTCTTTTTATGATCTTCCTACCATTGTTGAATCTATTCCCTCGATCTGCTCCAATCTTACGTTCTTTTTTTTTTTTTTTGACGGTCTTCTTAAATCAAGATAGGAACAGAATATCGGCATTTTTGTCATGTCTATATGTTATGTGAACAAGTATAGAAACTTGGTTTGTATGCCGCTGCATTGACTCGGGGCTCATTCGGATCTTGATGTCAGAATTTTTTGCAAAGTCAATAACGTATACAATTGTATCTTCCGAAATGATGACACACACGCTTAAACTGATTGGCCTGCCAATGTGCTATGTAATTGTGTGGAACAAAATCTGATATTACCTTCTTCACATCCTCTTGAAACTCTTTGGGACTTCTCTCCTTCTGTACTAATCTCAAGACAGGTTTGTACCTCAAAGCCTTTCTTGGATCCCCCGAATTCTCTCCGGTCCACGTGTTGCTTTTCAAATGTCTTCCAAGTAACTAGTAATGCGAACCCGTGCCATCCATTTCCTGTGGACATTTTCTAATTCTATCCAACCCACATTTTTACACGCCAACATCAAGCGCTTATGATCAAACCACTCCTCATCATCACCTTTCTTTGCCGGACCACTTGTCTCCATAAATCACTGGTGCACTTGATTGTATGCTCCTTGGCTGCACATTACGGGCGGGGCCACAGATCTCACAATGGCGGTTGCAATTGTCATGAAGTCCACCCGATTTTCTCGAGCCGTTCAATCCTCGCATGATGTATTCAAATTTCAAGTGGTAGATGCAACAAAGATGTATGCCTCTCACGCATCCTCCTTACAAAACTCGGTTTCAACCTCTCAAAAGTCTGCAATACAATTTTGATATGAGGATTCTCCTCTCTAAACCTGAGGTAGAATTGCAACTGCAGGGAAATCGTGTGAATGCCAAATAAATGCTACATATAATGAACCCTACAATATAGGATGAATACTTACTTGGCTGACTTCAAGAAGGTGAATTGGATGTTCCATCTTTATTCCTGCTCTCGATACATACCTCCTCACGCCTTTTCTTGTATGGAGAAACTCTTGTATTTTCTCGGCCCTTAACTTGATAACAGCTTCTCTATTGTAATCTAACATGTTATCCATCCGCTTCCTCCTCCTGAACATTGACCAAGGTCCTTCCCCTTTGTTAGCTTGCACCCTTCTTTGAAAAGCATTTGAAATTGTTTTTCCGGGATGCCGAAACAATCTGCCACTTCTGTTTGATTCAATGGCTTGACACCATTTGTACCTGCTTCTTTGCCATTATCCGGGTGGACTTCCTTGCACGCGAAGCATGTCATGATTCCTCTCATACTTATGTTCTTGCATTGTTTCCTTCAAATTCTTCACCATTTGCTCGGCCATAGTAACACCTTAGATTTCTTTGTAGAAGCAATTGGTAAATCCCTTTGCCCTCCAAAGAAGACATCAAGGATACTGACCTTTGTCATTGTCATCAACATTTGTACTAATTTGGTTGAATACTTCATAAATTTCTCCTGAAATTTCTCTTATTCTCAGGGTCACTTTCGGTCTCAATTTCTTATTCTTCTTTGAAGGCGAATCTTTAGAAGGGGAATTATTCTTCATTGCTACCTTCTTTGCATACAATCTCTTGCCTCGATCTCTCTTCCTTGCTGCATCAATGGCTCAGAAAGCTGATCGGGAGAGGAATTGGGTTTCATCTATCCCTGTTTGCGGTATTTGCAAAATGGGTGAGGGCAAATTGTTGAATTTCGGTTCAGGCAATTCTTGGAAACAATTAGTCCCTCCATTTTGCTTGAATTCAAGATGGGTTAGCCCGCCATCCACGAATATGGCGGGCTACAGGCATTCATGTTTCCGGCACCAAACAAGCTCATGATTCTCTCAGCCTGTCATTTGACGGGCGCGCACCCTACATGTCAATTGATCAATCACGCACGTCGTGTTTAAAACACGCCGATTTTAAGCACTTGTAAGCGGCGTCCGGATGGTGATATTCTGCTATCCAGTACCGATTTTGCACCCTTAGACGGCCAAAAAAGATGATGATAAAGACTCACTTGTAGACACTGAGGAAGAAGATCGTTCGAGTATATCCATTTTGAGAGTGAAGGTGAGGATGAAGTCTCTACTGATCATGGACTAAATGAGTCTGAGGATGACATGCATCCTGATATTGCTGCAAAATGTAAGTTTGTCCGATGACTCAAACATGTAAACAACAAAAAGTGCAGGTGATGAGGGTTTGTCAAAATATCCTATATTTTTGACAATTTTGTTTATAATTTTGTAAAATTTTCACAAGCTTTGAATATATCACTTCTTTGCCACTCTACTACCCTTGTTGTTTTTTTTATTGCCCCTTTTTTGCTACACTTCATATAAGTAACTATTTTTTGTTCCAAATTAGGAGGATGAAAATAGCTGTTAAATATTTTTGCATAGAAGCTATGTTCAATCAACCCCTCAAAAAAGGTACCTAAATTAACTAAATTGTCACACTTGTCACGAGCAAACCTTCAAAATGGACTTTTTTTAGGGAATTTTAGGGAATCTTTCAAAGATTCCTTTTGAAGTGCGTGTGGAGCAAATAAGTGCATTTCAATTTAAACTTTGTTTCATGTAAAAGGAACAAAAGGGGAAACTCTAAACCTTTTCCATTTTCGCATTTTGGCTTCCTTGGGCCATTCCGGCCAAGCCAAGAAGCTAGTTCGCATTGCCAGGCGCCGGCAAGCTGCCTTTGCACAACAGATCTTCCAGGAACAGTTGCCTTCAACCCAAGCGAAGGCATGGACGTGATTCGAGGAGCAGGAGAAAGCCAGGGATCAGGTAACCTGTGATCCGTTGTGCAATGCCAACTTTTAGCCGGGCAATGAGCTAGGATAGCATGGTAGATTAGTTTTAGCAGCCTTATAGATCCTAAGATCACAAGCCTTAACTAAAGAACTTAACCATGTATGTTTAGGTAGAAAGATTAGATATTATTCAGTATCTCAGTTCTTTGATGATGATGTTCCATTCGATGCTCACTCCTGTGTATTGGGAAGGGGGGTAGAGACCCTGAAACCTTCAGTAGTAGATGCATCTAGATAGCCTCATTAATTCCCAATTAATGCGGTCTGTGTACAAGGGACTGTCTGGTTTTGAGTGGCGGGGTTAGAACAGTGGAATAAGGAGGACTTGTCCCATTACAGACTGATCCCTCTGGTGTGTAAAGCCTATCAGGGATCTTAGCAGGCTACGCTTAATGGCTTGCCACTGCGTGTGGGCAAGGCATGAGCTCGACACCTCTTGGGTGATGAGTCACCTTCAATGAGGTTCAAGCCGAAGACGGGCAGTGGCCCTCTAGCCGCCTGTGATGGGCATGCATGCCTCAGGAGGGGGTGATCCCCTTCCTGCCTCATCGGGGCTGGGGAGATGAAACCCCTGTAGTAGCCCCTGGCTACGCACCCGGTAGGCTACGGTGCAGTCCCAAGTCTCTTCAACCTGTTCTGCAAAGTGTACACAGGAGGGGCGGATGGAGAGGACTACCCAACAGCCATGTTCCTATGCTAGCCCAATCCACTCTCATGAATTCTGTCTGCAATGGTTTCTGGAGACCCAAGCCGTCAGTCCATACCCTGAAGTCTGAGTCTCAGGTAGGATCTCCCATGTGATGATGATGTTGTGGATGTGCTTATACATGTATGCTATGGTTTAGTCACCCTTCGAGGTGACTCTGTTTGCATTTGATATCATGTGCTTACATTTATTTACGCTTCCGCAGCTAGGACGGTCCCGAGGGAAGACGGGACGGATGACCCGTCCATTCTTCCTCATTGATCCATTGCTAAAGGATTGGTGTCAGGTGGACGGCCTCTATCAGCTTGGTTGGCAGGGGGGTGAACTCCGCCTTCCAATACAATGGGAGCATCGTAGACAGGGGATGTCACATGCCATTAATAAGTGGACCGGGATCTGATGTACCAACCGCGATACCTGATACCATGGAAAAATCCTATGGGAACTTTGATGTTAAACTTTGGACGTAACAACATTTTATACACTGGTCAAAATATATAAGATGTCATGTCAAAGAAGTCAGAGTCTTCCATCCTGCAATTGTTTTAGACCATCAAAAAACCATCATTCATTTAAATTGGATTTATGTCAGGATTTTGGACCATTTTGGCACTGCAACTTTTTCCCGGGTTAGTAAATTTGCATCGAGAATGTGACTTTTTTTTTATAACAGCACAACATGATTGCATTAAAAATTAAAAATATTTCACATATGCATGTCGAGTTACATATTGCCAATTACTTCTCAGAAGTGACCCCTAGAGATATCATAGCTTTCTTCCTCACTTCCACGGTATTGTAACCCTAGCGGTCTTGCCCTCGATGACCTTTTGGGGTCCATGAAAACAAAATAGTATCTAACTCAACCCAATCATCCCCTTCAATAGGGTTTCTTTCCATCTCTTTGTCCAACAATCTCTATACCTTTCTTCCTCTCTTTTTCGCATTTAACGGGTGCACCGACACCACCACTCCACACGAACTTTGTTCACATTGCGGTCACCTACTTTTTTGCAAACCTCTCGAGATGGTGTAACCCATCCACACAGGTATATCTCTTTTAAGCCTCGTACTATATAAGTGCAAATTGATGGCAAAGCAAGTCATCTTTTTGGGATCATAATCCTCCAGCCCGAGATATTTAGGCCTTCCTTTCCTAGGACCAACATAGTGTTTTTCAAGAATTGGAGGAGCCATGGACTTTAATACCACTAACCACATCATCGCCTTCCTCGGTGTTATCAAATCTCTCCACCTAGTCTTAGGTAGCCATCCATCTTTGAGTTCATCGAGGATGTGTCTACTTGTCCCAATAGTCCATGTACCGTGTCCAATAATCTATCAATGCAAGGTTGGTATCATCGGGTTATTTTTCCAATACTTGATGTATTCGTAAATGCCGCCCAATGGCTTTGCAATGAATCCACCTCTCGAAAAAGGCTTAAGAGCTTTTGGTTGACCCTTGGAATCTTAGGTTTACCATTTTCATCTTCGTGCCATATAGGTACTCCCTTATCCGGCCTCCATTTATCATCCTAAGGTCTCATCTTCCATTGCATGATTGGCTTATTTCCCATGACCCGTAAAAGTGTAATCAAGAGGTCTAGATTGACCTTCCATATCAAGAGCATAACCTTCGATAAAATTCTTCCAATCGTGCACCTCTTGTATGATCAACCCTATAGGAGAAGGTGAAATGCATTCACTAAGAACTTCCATTAGTCTAGGAAGATTGGTCACAGCTTGAGATTTCAACCTGGCAAGACTATATTTCCCAAACAATGCATCCACATCCTCATGAGTATGTCCATGCATTAAGAACCCTAAATTCACTCTTTCAAAGACACCCACGGCTGTTAAATAAGATAGGAATGAGAACATATACTGCTTTTATTCCGTCCAAAGACAATTGTCAAGTTGGAGGAGGAACCTTGGTGGTAGATCTCGAGGTTGGGGACGTGAACTTGAGGCTCCAACATGTTCGTAAGCACCGACTTCCTAAACCTTGCCTTAGTAAACTTCTCTAAATTATTAGGCTTTCTATCCAACAATGCAATCAAGAGTGGTTGGCTACCACCTCCGTGGTTGTGGAGGTCACCGTAATAACCACTCTCATAGTTCCTCAAGCACCTCATCACACTTCCAATATGAAAATCAGACCATCACTCCACAATTGCAAACTAAAATGGCCATAATAAATTGGCAACCAGCCATGCACTATTGCACTTGTCGAGAGACTTGCAAAGGATAAGCTCTATTGATTTGCTTGGGTATGTAACTATACTTTGTAAAACAAGTCTTCGATTGATCCATCTTGTCATGTATAATACAAACATAGTTATTGGGTTCCAAACATGATAATGTTCTCCACATACAATAAGTGGATCTACGTGATAGTTGGTCCGCCATGTGATCTTTCATTTGCTCCCTTATCTTAGCCCTTTGGCTTGGTTGCTTGGTCTTATCAAGAATCTCTTTCAACTTAGCACACAAGTTGCACTTTGCAAAGTTGTTCAAGTGTCTATAGTGACATGCTTGAAGTGCTTGCTCCATAGTCTACCAAGCCGGGTTGAGATATTGCGTGCACCAGAAGTTCTCAAGCAAAGCATTCACTTCCTCCAATATGCTCTTTCCGGGTACAATGGGATGGCAATCTCTTCTCGACAACTATTTTTCCCTCGTTGATCTTTCCTACTTTTATGTGGCATATTCTCGGATTGAATTCAACATATTTTTCAAAAACCTCCCTAGCAGCCAGATCCTAGAAGTTAGCCTCAACATGCCATTATTTCCATGTAATGCAATTTTACTCCCCTTTGCATGACTTGCTTGCCAATTTTGCCAAGATGAAATTGGAATGCCATGAATATGTATCCATGCAACTTTACATATCCATGTCCCTAGCAAAGGTATTTTTTTTTTTTTGGAAATTTTTCATCTTGAAGTGCAAGCTCATGAATGGAGTACATGTAAGTCCATACTCTTGAAGGTGGCTCTTGCTTCCACCAATTCATCAATTTCAAACTTCTGAACACAATTAGCCCAACAACATTCCATTCCCCTTACCTTAGTCGAGCTTCACGAACAATCACTACTTGACTTGGACCTCTTGCTAGGATAATGTTTCACCACCGAGTGTGCCCTCTTCTCCGAAAATGTGGTCCCGGAAGCTATTGAGGTGCATTAAGAAAATCGTGTCATCCACAACCTCGGCTCTCGTAAAAGGAATTCTCCTATAAACTCAATGCAAAGGGCTATAGGCCATGGCATGATGCATGGAACCTCTCGAATTGTTTAATACAAGCGAAGGCAATCCTCGGTGATTTGATCCTTTTTCCTTCCATTTTTCCTTTAAACTTGTTATGACCACACCCACTTTATCCTCTCCTAACCTTTCATCATTGATGGCTGGATAGGATCAGCTAGTATGATAGTTCCTTCACCTACTAGCTCCTTATTGCATTGGTGCTTCAGTTTCACCTTCTTATTCTTCCAATCCAACCTTTTGTAGAGGATAGCCTCAATACCCTTTGGGTGGTCCACAGCATTGACCTACAAGAACAATGTTTACAATGGGGTAACAATGTGATAAGAACATGTGGTAACAATGTTGAAACATGTTGGGGGGATAGGTATTACATTTTTACCCTTTTTAGGATCCACACGCATCACCTATATAAAGTGAAATGTCTTAATATTAGTTCGAAAAAAGGACAAAGTAATTTTGAGAACCGATTAAAGGGAACTTTAAGAAATACCAAAAAAACCATTAAATGGACAAATATATGTTGTAAGTGCAGCCAAAAATAGGTTGTAAGTATAGCTTAGGTGTAGGTAATTATTGCAAAATTAATGGTAACATAGGGTGTATGCTAGTAGTACTAATGAGGTAAGTATAGGTCGTAAATCTAGATGGGCCAAAGTTGGTTGTAAGTATAGCTGGGGTCTAGGTAATTATACAAAATTAATGAAAACATAGGTTTTAAGTATAGCTGACATGTGGGTAATTCTATAGAGAATTAATGATAACCTAGGGCGTAATTAATTCAATAGAAGTAATGATAGGTAATTCGTATATGATATAAATCTTGTATGATGTGATGGAATCATAATTACAACCGCGCCTATAAGAAATCTTGCATGCAACTACTCTATATCTTGCATGAAACCCTCCATTCCTTCAACCGCCATTTCTTTCTTCTAGCGCCATTTTCTTCAACCGCCAATCCTTTCTTCCTTCTAGCGCCTTCTACCATGGTGAGCCATGCTGCCCGGCCTCGTCCCGCTCCATCCCGCCGGACTTGCCTCCGAGAGGCGAAGAGGCAGATAAAAAAATTGATAAAGAAATCCATTCCCCCCTCCCGCAGATGCCGCTGTGGCTGCCTTCCGCACCACAGTCCGGATAATTGCGAGGAGTTATTTCTGCAGAGCAAGCTCCGCCCGGGAAAAGATTATCTGAGCACCAGCGCCAGCAGCCCCGAGTCCCCCCATACTCCCCTTGATTCAGATGAGGAGATGGAGAACGACATTGAAAAAGAAGAAGAAATATGGCGGGAAGAATTAGAAGAAGAAAAAAAGCAGCTGATTATGGACGCCCTCTCCTCCTCCGAAGACGAAGATGCTGCCGAAGACATCCTGACGAAGATGGCAGATGAAAGTTCAGAGGAAGCCCGGGGGATGCACTTATACATAAAGGGGGTATGGCATCTGCGTTCGTAGGGTAGCAAAAAATCCCCCTTGTATACACATTCGTAAAAGGCAATTTGACCCCTATGTGTATAGATATTGCTCCAGATTAGTGCCTAAAAACACCCCTAACCCCTATGTATACGTACGCAAATGGTCCAAAAAACACCCCTCCGTTGAACTCTCATGGGTTATACGCTATTGAAAGGTGAATCCCCCGGGAGAGGAAGAAGAGGAGGAGGAAGAAGAGGAGGAGGTAGAGGGCTGATTTTTTTTTTTTTTTTTTTTTTTTTTTTGTTATTTAGTTTTTGGTTCAGAAGAGCGAGCTGGGCATCTCCAAAAAAGGCCTCAAATGAGGATTATGAATGGAGCTAGGCATCTCCTTAAACTGCCTAGAACTTCTGTAATTTTGTAACACAGAGCTGGGCAACTCTAATAAAAGGCCTTATGTAAAATTTTTCAATGGCAATACAAGGATTTACTGACTGTAATATGTTTCTTTAGTTTCTACTCTAACTTGAAAGCGTAACCGTAATTTCGAAGCTGTCGCTTTTGAATTCTGGCAACTCTAATAATGTAAAAATTTTCAATGGCAATACAAGGATTTAATGACTGCAATATGTTTCTTTAGTGTCAACTCTAACTTGAAAGCATAACTGTAATTTCTTCGTAAGTCGCTTTGAATTCGCTCTTTTCATTCTCGGTTTTGAGAAAGTTGAATCGATCACGCCACGCCCGCTTAAATATGTTTGTCGCAAAATGTTTAAATTGTCAAGCAGTCAATACACCGGGCGCCAATTGCATACGCAATTAGCTTTATGCGCTTCACGCCAGCGTGTATTGGACCTGCATTAATGTAAACATTTTGCACACAAACATATTTCGCGCCTGGCGTGATTTCACTTCAGCTCTCTCAAATTTAAAAATTACAATACAGCTTCTGAAGAAATTATAGTACTGCTTTAAAGTACAATAAGGATACACGCATGGCATTTAAATTATAAGTGAATGGTATTAGCTCATGGCGCGAAATCACTAATTTGTTTTTTCTCTCTAACTTACAGATTTATGAATTCGCTACCGGGCGCCAGATTCAATCAACATACCGGGCGCCAGATTCAACCGGTTCCTCCCGTACAAAGATAGGCTACAAGCATAAGCTTATTCAATGAGTAGTGTCGTGCTCGAGGGGCTTGAAATGGAGAATGCTAAGTCGATAACTAGAGTTGCGCACCTCTCAAGCCATTTTTGGGTAATATCCCAATAGTCGCACCATCTTATTTGCCGTAATCTTGTATGCCGGTTTATCTTTTTCAACAAAGATTTGAGACTATTGTGCCAAAGATTTGAGACTACCGAGGAACAACACACGGATGAATAACACATAGATCAATAACACACGATGTAATTAAAACAATGTAAAGAATGCGTTTTTTAAAGAATATCCCATCCATGTAAAGAATACGTTGTTTTTAAATTCTCAATGCTCGTCCGGCAGCCTTATAGTTTTGCAATATTGAATGAATGGTCCGGCATGCAAGCGTTTTAATTTCATACATATGACGTAATCAGCTTGTGCATTTTAGTATGAGCACTCAATCTTCCTCTATGTCTTCCAAGAAAATGAAACTCACCTTCTTTAAAGTTAATTATCGGCCATGCAACAAAGGTTCCGATGCTTTCACCCAATCGTGTCTCCATCATGATGCCTTCGGGTAATGCTTCGCCGTTGAAATGGCAATTAGTTACTAAAATCTTCACATGATCATTTCCGTGAGGAAACTCCATGGCGATTTGCTTCCCGATCGACCGATTCTATCTTGCAATTTCCCACCCTCCTCTTCAAATTGCCGTCAAGATGTAACATTCTTCTCCAACGCCGCTCAATGTCGCAAGATCATGGGATTAATTTGGAGCTTGGGTTCGGAAGAGTAGATGAACTTACATGAAGGCGCCGACATCGCCAGCGCCACTTCTTCCCAGTTCTTCCGAAGTTCTTCCCTGTTTTTCCAAGTTCTTCGAAGTTCGAATGACAAGAAAGGTCGGGCGGCAAGATTAGGTGGTAGTTTCAAATTATCGGTTAATTATACCGCTTTTCTAGCCACCGAGTGAAATCTAATTATGGGATTTGACAATACGGGCGCTCAGAGAGCCATTTATCGCCAGACGATCACGCCCCGGCCCATTAGGCCCAATCGTGAAGATTGCTAACCGCCGATTAAAAGTCGATCCGCGAAATTTAAATATCCGCTCCCTTCTATCTGACCGCCGATTAAAAGTCGATCCGCAAATTTTAATAACCGCCAGCTTCTATCTGACCGGCCGATCAAAAGTCGATCCGAATGAAACCTCGCCGATCGAAAAGCCGACCACCTAATCGCCTTTATGGAAATCTATATAAGTTTTTGAATTCCATTTCTTGCTTTTTGATTGTCGACTTGTTCCGGTGACGCCAAGAACTTCGAGGCGCCAAGAACTCAAGAACTCCGAGGCGCCAAGATCATCGCTAAGATGCCGCCCAAAGGTCGTGGCCGCTCCAAACTCGTGCCGCGCCGCCAGAGAAAGGTGTTGAAGGTCGCGATTGTCATCATTCTCGTATTATTCATTCATTGTTCATTGCTCGATTAGTGTGCGCGGTTTGCTCAGATTTATCAGATTTATCGTATTTGCTCAGATCTTCCGCCTATACTCCGCTTATTATTTCAGAAGAAGCGACTTAAATTTCTATAGCTGCTCACACTCATGTCTATCATTTCTTTAGCTGCTCATTTCTCGCAGTTGACTTGTATTTGCATCCGCATAATAAATGTCCTTCCCGTGTTAAATTGTCCCGCCAGATTAACCGCTTCGCCTATAATTTGTAAAGTAGTATGACCGTGTTTAGTTGGCCTGCCTTCGAAAGTGTCCGTTCGGATGCCGTAATTGGCACGCCTTTATGAGTGCATGTCTCAGAATTGGGGACCGATGCCATTCTCAGACTTTAACCCGGCCGGATTTGATGACCACCAAATCGCTTAAGCGTATTGCACCCTCGCTTGCGGGAAGAAGAGACAAAACCGAATGGTAGCTCCTACACCTCCTCCTAAGAAAGCAAGAGGCTCGAAGATACTCCAAATGAGCCCAGCTCACGTAAGAAGGGAAAGCCCAATGAGGACGCAAAGATCCTATGCATTGTCGGATGATAGCTAATCCATTATCGAGGCGGCATTAACGCATCCTCCATGCCCCGAGGAGAAGATGGATGACAAGCTATGAGTGGTATGTTGATGTAGGCAAAACAAATGGTAAGGTGGATCTTGTATTACACTCTAGAAAGAAAGAGACCGATCTTATGAAGAAACAAGGTATTCTTATCATTTGTGAGGAGCAGATGACATATGTTGTCAACTCCTAGTGGAGGTTGTGAAGAACCACAAGAAAGATCTCGCCGATTTACACATGCCGTGGCAACCGCTTTCAAAGATGGTCCGATGAAGAAGAACGTGAGTGCCGAAGTCATGTTTCAAGTACCGGATGGCCTCAAAATACCGGCCCTCACTCCAGTTTCTATTAGTGAAGGGGTGTCCGGGGTGAGGAGAGCTTTATGGTGACCTTCTCCAAGTTACTACACGGAGGAGATGAAGCATCAAAATGATATCGTGGATGTACTAAGATTGCTGGACTTAGGAAAGGACATCCCCGCCGCAACAGCTTGATGGCATTTTGGCGTAAAATGACTAAAAAGAAATTGCACCGGAGGCAATGAGTAGGCTAGTCAAGTATGCAGACAACTACCCACTTGGCCAATCTTTTACACATCCCATCCATGTTGACCGTCTGGTGAGATCACATAAGTCAAGTCTTGTTAGCAGGAGGTATGACCCCGAGCATTCGGATTGTTTCGAGCTGCCATCCGGGTCCTCAATGGAACGCGTGAAATGTTGATGAAGTACTTAGGGTGTTACCGTGCATGAATCGAGACTTTGTGACGATTTGGGACTAAAGTAAGTGTATAAAGTTTCCACATCCAAGAGATCCGGATGGCAAACTGGTCTTCGTGAAACATCTTGGTACTATGATGGATCAGCTTGGCATTCAAAAGAAAGAGGACATCATAATAGTAGATGATGATGCTCTTAAGTGCTTTTATAATCAAGGTCAGGCTCTAAATCCACCATCTTATACTCCACAAGATTACTCAACAGATGAGTTTCTAGTATTATTCATGTCCATCATGAGTGGCTTGGCTTCTGGTAAAACAGTATCAGATGTTGTCAAAACGCATCCAGAACTAGATCGGACTAAGGAGATGGATCCCTATCTGGAGAGTTATTTGACAAAGAAAGGACTAGTCCCTCCATGATGTAATCTTCATATCAAATGAATACAATGTAAAAAGTGTTCTGTGTATATTGATGTGTTGTTACCTACAAATGCTATTGAAACACCACATTCTTCTTACTAAAACAAGAAAATGTTAAACCACCCACTACTACAATGCAAAAATTTGCAACAATGCAAAACAGCATGTCACACAACAAAACACTATATTGAGAAAAGGGTATGCAAAAGTGGCATGCTTTTGGAACAGACATAAATCCAATTTAAATGAATGATGGTTAAAACTGATAGCTTGGCTAAGAGGCTGTTGGAGAAGTTCAATTAAAATGTGATCTACATCTTCATATTCTTAAATAATTGTGTTCGTCCCTTCTAGTAGTTGCAAATAAAAAAAAACATAATTCAAGAGCACCAAAAACATAATTGTCTACAATTGATCCATTGTGCCTAAAAAATTGAATAAGAAGTTTGGTTGAAATGATGTTGCAGCTGCGAAATGGTAAAATACAAAAAAGTCATATGCATGAAAATTGATATACATTAAAGTTTCTTGTAAAAAAATGGGGGGAAACTGTACCTTTTTGTCAAGATCGTTGTTACTGCCCTTCCCCTCTATAAAAGTGAATAGAACTTGAACGAGTTGTTCCCTTCCAAAACCGAATGAGAAAGAATGGATCCAGCACGACTGTTACTGTTACTGATAGATCAATTCTAAAATTTTTGTGTTTTTTATTCTAGTGGTCGATTTTGTCTTCAGGTGAACCTGGACGGTTTTGGGTATGCAATAAAGTCCAATCGACAGCGTCCATATAACTTGGCCACAAAAAAGGCCCTGATTTGGGCACGCATGGCCGGGGCAGGTCGGGTCCAGAGGCATCCCATGGAAATGCAACCTAATCCTTGATGTTCTCCCCCCCAACCAGCCCCACCAAAACACCACAAAACTAATTTAGATTTCTATTGGAACACAAGGACTTGAAATTTGCAATTTAATGATATTGTTCCCTGTGGTTGCACTTAAGTGCATAAAACATAGCCAACATGCACATGAATTAATAAGACTTCCCACCGTCGATAGTTGCAAAAATTTCAGGCATCTTAAACAGGAAATCCAGAATTTTTAAAGCTAGTAAGTCTGAATGAAGAAAGATTATTTTATCATATTGTACAAGCTCCCAGAGGCAAAATTTGCTATAATTCCACTTATGATACGATTCAGTCTCTAGATTTGGGTGCATTTGATTCCTTATACTTTCCAATCGTATACACTTTCCATGCAGCTGCTTCTACCCTATCTGTATGCAGGAATGTCACTTTAGGTAACGTTCTGGGGAGGAAAAAATGTCGATGTCGTTAGGCGGAGGCATTTTTGACTCTTGGAATGTCACCTAAAATGACAATCGTGCAATGTGAATGTTGTCTGGACCCTTTTCTGACATGGCGTCGATGTGGACTAAAGCATCAACGTCTAATTTTGTCCTTCCTTCTACAAGTCCGATGAGCTGCTTCATCTTTGTCGATGGTGCTTTGATGTTGTGCGGTGGCGCTGACAGTTTTGAAGGTCAAATCCGAGGCGCTGCACCATGCTAAGCTAGATCTTAGCTTTTTTTAAGAAAATTTGCTAGTAGCTCCGCGTTTTCTCATTTTCTTATGTGATTATGGCGCTAGAACAAGTTCTGGCATTTTTATAACCTTAAGGCGACGAGTGATGGCATTTTTGCAACCGATTTTGGTAAATTTTGATGATTTTGTATATTTTTTGGAAAAATGTGGTTGCATGTTATTGATTTGTCCATTTTTGTGTATCAGGTATCGGATCTTTGTTTTTTGAAAGGTGCGATGGCAAGCAAACAAAGATTGCTTTGGGCTTTAGTAGTTTTTGTTTCAATCTCAATGTGATTACTGAGTTACAGTGAGTTGAAGTGGTTAACATGGATTCGGCTCTTAGTTTCGAGCTGGACATTCTTGAAGACAATGAATCAGAAGTTCTGAAAGATCTCAGTAATCTTTATCAAGATTCTGAAGTTGATAATACAAAAACAGTTATTTCTTTGGTCAGTGAATAGGTTATGGATATATGTGTGCCCTATGCTGAAAACTTTAATCCTTAGTAATGCTACAAAGAAAGGTAAGGTGATCAAGAATGTATATCTTTTTAAAGAAGACACTCCAAAGAAAGGTATATTCTGTTTTTACAGTTTGTTTTTAATTATTTATTGTCTTAAGCTTTTTCATGGTTTGTTCTTGCAAAGATCACGAAGATTTTGTATTCTCTTGTGGGAGATACCAAGGGAAAAAGCAAATGGAAGCAGATTATAGTTAGTTTATACCTAATGAGACTTGTAACGGATTTTGAGTCAGAAAGTATGTCCGAGTTTGAGGAGGATGTCATAGCTAAGTATATGGAAGATATTGCTGCATTTGGAATGCTTGAGGTAGTCCTTGTGCCATCAAATCCTACTTTCATGGGTGATGGTTCTTGAGTTCCTTTTGTTGAGCTCGATGAGGAGCTCAAGAAGGAAGTAGAACCCGATGGTATTTCTAAATCTGTTGCCAAGCTTTTATGGGCCAGAAAACTTTTTGATTTGTGGAGGGAGTTTATGGGGCATTCTTTAGAGAAGAAAATTGAGGACCTGGAGTAGGCTTTGCTCTCTGCTGGAGCCTTTTATGTTGTAGGTTAGTTCATTATGTACTTGATTCTATAGTTAGTTCATTTTGTTAACTCTAGTGTTAATTCTGTAGTTAATTCTATATTTGTGTACAGATTACAGATTTTGTTTCGTAAGTTTGATGCAATTATACGAAGACACCAGCATGTCAAAATTCCAAATTCTGGAATGCCAGAAGCTATTTTCGATATCAAAGTTTGTCCGATATTTGAGTGAGCCCGCCTAGCCGGCATTGTGTCTATGAGAAGATCTAGGAGGACTTCAAGTGTGTGTCAGAAGCACAAAAAGGTAGATGAGATAGCGTATACAGATGAGAAGGCATTGTTAGCTAGTGTAGACCGCCAGATTCATCATGCTAAGAGTTTGCAGAGGAGATTTCTCTATTATTGTGTTGCTAGATTTTGCTATTCGTGGAATGAACGAGCTTCATAAGCTAGTTATATCAGATTTCATTGTTGGTTCAGAGAATGGAGCAGAATATCTTGAGTACAATGAAAGGTTGAGCAAGAATTATGATGTCGACATGAGTCATTATCATGAAGAACAGTTTAGAATGTCTTTGAAATGTCACCAAGCAGATGTTGTAAGACTTTTAGGCAGCTGGACAGGCATTTGGTTGAGCCAAAAACTGATAAGGATGGAAGTTTCTTTAGATTCTGTTTTATGCAGCCAATTCAGAATCCGAAAAGTAATGAATGGTATAATTCTGTGAATAGGATGAGTGCTAGAAAGCTTTCTGAATGTGTGAAGTATATGCTAGCTACTGTTGGCATTAAGGGAAATATTCCGGTAAATCAGACCGTTCTACTATGATTGCTCGCATATCTAGTGCAAGGGTTCCAATAGATGTAGGCAAGAAGACCACTGGACAACGGACAGATGAAGCGTACAATGGTAATTTTATAATTTCATTTTGTAATTTTTTGTTACTTGGTTTCTTTTTGTTTATTTATAAATTTTCTGTGAATGCAGGTATGATAAGACAGTTGCAAACCAAATGTACAATGTCTTTGGTTGAGAATTCATTTGACGAAAATGGGATTAGAAGAACATATGATTCTGTGCTGTAGGACAAGCTCAAGAAAATTGATGAGTGTCAGGTTTATGGTGGTAAGGCGATCAATCTTGTTGATCAGTCTGCTCAAAATGTTAGTTCAGTATCTGTTGTTGTCGATTCTGGTCCAGTTGTGGAGTCGTCTTCTGTTTTGACAGTAGCTGAAAATGAGGCAGATTGAGATGAAGAGGGACTTAGCAGCACAACTAAATCATGATCTAGACGTGCTTGCAAAAATTTCTCCGATTGTTAGGCATGCTTTAGGTATGTAGTTACAGATTGGAATTTCAGGTGGCAACTTCCAGAACCGTAACATTGTGATGCCAAGCATTTCAGTACAGAATTTCAGTGAGTTGATGAAACATACGATGAAGAATGATTTGGGAGAAATACAAGCTTTTGTGAACTTCTAGATTTGTCTGTTTTTTGTTGCTTTTGGTAAAACTTTTACAACCTTTTGTAAACTTCTGATAGGAATCAATGCAATTGTGATCTTTTCAAAATTCTGTTTATTGAGTATTTTGAGGGAATGTTGTGATCTTGATGTAATTCACTGAGTTAATTACTGTTAGTAATGAATAGCACTGAATTGTATAAATAGTGAATTGCCCCACAGAGATAAGATTTAGTAAAATGAAGAATAAATACATATGCTTCTTTTTCTGCGTTCATTCATTAGCCTATGGACCTGCATTGATGTAAATCAGTTGAGGATGTCATCCTGCAGTCTTTTTAAAACAACTCCCCGTAGTGCAGTTAGAAGGCTGATTTATCTTCAATGAGTTACAACCTTTTATTCAGACCATATCTTAACTATCTGTTTTGAGAATCTGATAGTGACGTGACAATGTTTTACCTGGTAATTAATTTTAATACCTTCTAGCTTCAGTGGTACAGAAAGTTCGCAAGCCCCAACAGGTACAACCATGCTTTTCTGCGTCTTCCTCAGGGCGACTTTGTAAAGCGAGATATTTTCATGATGATCAATAAGCTCATGACATGTGAAGAGGTTCAGAAAAGGTTTGCAACAACCGCATAAGGCCACATACATATTTTGATCTCCAGTTTGCCCAACAACTTTTGCAGCAGATAGGAGTATTTGAAGATGTCCTCTCCCAGTTAGATCCAGTGGACGGCATTGCTGCAATTACCAGGTCAAGCTTAGCATCTTCTGTTATGGATGGCAGGGGAAGCAAAGGGCAGCTTGGTTTCTCTTCATCAATCCCTTCTAAAGGAAGTCAGACCATGTGAAACTATAATGGACACGATCAAACTTGAAAATTGTAGGCCTCCCATTACTAAAATTCTCCCATTCTCTAAAGTCTGGTGCTAGGCCAAGAAACCAAGCCGAAGTTGCATGTTCTTTTTCTCTAGCAGTGACCTGATTGCTTCCAAACTTTCCAACCATTGTAGTATTTTGCCACAATGCATTCATCATTCGTTTCCATTCAAAAAACAAATCGATATACACTGTGCTTATTAGTCCACAATTTAAGAATCATTCTCTAGCTTACTGACATGACAAAGGATATGACCTGACTTTCAACTTCTCAGGCATGGCTCCAATCCATAATCTGCAAGAGATGATGTTGGTGCAGTCAAAATGGTCACAACTGTGCACACCACAAAAAGCATTACTAGCAGCAGCTTCAAAAAAGACTGGTTCTTGGAATTTTTCTTCTCCATGATTGAAGGTATAAGGTATCCACTTTCTTGGCATATCCTCTACGGGATGAATTTGATTAGTGCATCATCAGGCTCTCTGTTTCAGAAGGAATGAATTAACTTGATACCAATGAAGTACCTATCTAAACACAAGGGAATAGCAAAGCATTTTTTGGGTCATTCGTATCTGAATTAACTACAAATTCAGCTCTGACTTTATCTAAAAAAAAAAACCAATAATGTTTTTTCTGTAATTTCCATAGAATTCCAGGGCATAGAAGTTCTACAACGAATATAAAGTTGAACGATTCCACAAGCCAATATCCTGACATAACTATCTTATTATTATTGCAACAAAGAATGCCATACCTTGGTAGCAGTGTGAGACGGACCCAAACCTCTTGGCATGGGCTGTCGGCCGCGTTACAACATAACTATACTTAAAACAAGGTAGCCTAACTATAGTAACAATACGAATCATACAAGATCTGCCAAATCTCCATATCATATTCATGTAATCCCAAAATACAGTAACTTAGGCACACACATTAAAAAGATCCCATCACGCCATATGATATCACCTAACACATAGTCTCATAGATGATACAAAAGATATGCTAACAGCATGTCCAAAAGATAACAACAGACTGTACAATAAAACATAGCAGGTTCACTCAGATCCTCCATCCGAGGTGAGTGAAGAGGGCCCAGTAAACCCAGACTCTTCTGAAGGCTCATCTCCAGACTCTCCGTCCAAGAGGTCAACCTTCAGTTGCCTCTGCTCATAATAAATCTGTCTGAAGAGATCAGTCAACAGCTCATAGATCCAGTGCTTCGACACCAACTCTAACTCATCCCAAGTCTGTCGAAACCACCACGTTACGAAAGAATCTAAGTGTAACGTGGTGCTTGGCTCATCCGGATGTGCCATCTTTAGCAAACATACAGCAAGCAAGAAGGGGTTAGTCCACGTGGACTAAGTGGGGAACACTAGGGTAGGGGAACAACAAGCATACTAATCATGAAATATCTAGTTATGTCCAATGCATGATAATAGAGGCTTACCTCGCTCCTTTTATCCTGCAAGAGGTTAGACGATCAAGCTCAAACAATCTTAGGTTAAATGCAGAACTACATGCTTAGGATCTCTGATCCAGTCCAACTTTCCCCTTGGGTCGCGACCCCAAGGAGATACATTCCATTTCACTGTACGTACAGACCTTATTACAAGGGGGCTCTCCCCTTGGCCTCATCTGTCTAGCCCTCCCCCTCTTGCCACGGATAAGGAGTCACATGGCCGCCCCACCCCTCCGAAGATGGGCTGTCAAATAATGCAGGATGTCACGTCATACAATTAAGAAGACCATATCATACAATTAAGAACCTTTGCATAAGATAAATCCCCACAAGATGGATGCAACCCATATTCTTAAATACTATACAGTACCCATGCAAGATACGCACATGTCGCAACACAACAATAAGCACTGGCAATACCATTTTAGAGCACGAAATAAGCATTGCAAACAATAGTTAACCAACAAGCAAGAATATAAATCTAAAGCAAGAGAATCCCATATTCGATAGTCTTTGCTAGTGACACCATTATGGATTAAAGCATGGTTCCGCCATGAATATTCTAAGGCACGGTCCTAGGATTTACCAAGGCTTGAAAGGATCATGTTCAAGGCTTGCAAAGTCTTGTAGATTTTTCCTCTTAACTTAGTGAGTGACTTGATCACGCTTCTCTCAGCTCCACTGTCTAACACATAAAGATCATCATTCCTTAGTTTTGAATCATAACTAACAGATAATGCTTTAGGATATTTTACCTCAGCATCTTCATCTTGGATTTCCTCTTCTTCCTCTGTTTTCTCAGCATCCAAATTTACTGTTGCAGATTTCCCTCTACCTTTTGTGTTATAGTTTCTGCCATCTCAAGTTCCTCCTTTGCCATTAAAATTTCCCCCCCTGCCAGCATTAGTTTTGAAACTACCTTTATTGTCCCTGGGACTGGGGCAATTGTTTGCCATATGGCCAAAACCTTGGCAATTGAAACATTTGTTCCTCTTGTTTAACTTTGGACAATTAGCTTTAAGATGCCCATAGGCATCACAATTAAAGCATGAACCAATTTTGTCTTTACCACTTGAGGCAAATAAAATTTCACTTTGTTCTTCATCATCATTAACAACTAGAGTTGTCCCTTGATGGACCATAAATGGTTCATTTGTACAGTTCGCTTTAAAATTCATATAAAATCAATGACATAAAATTCAGTTAAACCCTTTCTACATGTTAATATATGGCAGTCATGTTGCACAGGAAAAATAGTTAAAAATGCATATACCCCCAAAATTGAAAGTTATGTTTAGGTGAATCAAGGGGGGTCAAGTCCAGTTTGCTTCATGTTTACATAATGTAAAACTGTCTCAATAAAAGGATTTTTTTGATTTTTTTCATTATAATGGTATTTTTCTATACGAGATAAGGATTAATACACAAAAAACCTTGTTCCAATCCGAAGTCTAGAAAGGAAGATATAGCCACCAAACATGACAGGGTCAAAACAAGTCATTTTCCTACGTGGACCAATAATGGTTCCCGTAAGGTTTTCTTTTTTAAAATTCTATAACTTTTGCATGAAAATGATTTTTTACTTCAAATTTGGTATATAAGTACTTGACTAATTGTTCCATGCATAAAAAATATTTGTTAAATAGTAATTTGAAGCTTCAAAATTTAACTTATAATAACACTTTTAAGTAACTTTTAATTGATGTCTATTTTGTTATATTTGAAAGAAATTTATTGAAATAGTATGTCATTGAAAAAATAATATATAAATGCTTGTATGGATATGAAACCAATGAAAAAACAAGTAAAGAAAAAGAGCAAAAGGCACGATCATGATAAATCAATAAAGGTTTCTGTACATAAGACCATTATCGGTCCACATGTGTTCATTTTAAATCAATAACTTCTTTACCTTATTGGATCTCAAGCCGAATTTTAGGATATTAGTATTTCATGAGATCCTCTATCAATAAAAAATATCTATTGCTAGGTTTGGGCTAAAACTTTTAGTATTAGTTCCAAGTTATCATCAAATATTTTCCATATTTGATCTCTAGATTTGTGCCTTGAAAATGAACTTCAAACACCATATTTCAAAGCTTTCCAAAGTTAAGATAGCAATGCAAGATGAACCAAGGAAAAATATGAAAAGATATGCCTAAAGAAGATCAAGATAGACTGCTATGCCGATGCCAATTATTGGTCCACATGACCTCTCATTTAAAAGTTAAGAACATCATCATCTTAATCAATTCTTTAGAATATAGTTTATATCACATTATACATGATAACATTAGTTGATTAGGGAGGATTGTCTATCTAAAAGGTGATATCGGAGCACAAAAATTAAGTAGTTAAGGGCTACTTTGAATGTATGAGAAAGTCCACTTACACCTTTCAAAGATTATCTTATAGACGACAAGAAATCATAATATCATTGTAGGGAACAAAATGAATAGAGCCAATGCAAATAAATAGAGAAATTTTCTCAATCCAGTTGGTTTAATCCTGGACCTATACATAGTCCATGCTTATTTATATTCAAATCTTGTATATAATATATTATCCTAACATGAAATTTGAGATATATATTGCCAAAAGGTTCAAATTTACAAAATTTATAGCCTATCATAAAAGTTGATCTACATGTACTATGGTCCTACTTAGACTACAACATTTTGGAGCAGCCACACATTGTCTAACTTTATAATATTGGAAAGTAAGTAGGTTTCTTCATTTTTTTTCCTAATAAGACCACAACAAGGATCTCAATATCCCTTTTTATCATACATTGCGCCACTTCAAAGGCTTATGGAAGAATTATAGTGAAATAAGTTAATTTTTGAGATGAACTAGAAAAACAGGTACGGAAAGTCTTTTGATCTATTTATTTATAGTCATGGCTAAACTTCGTGATATTGTCCTCTATTCTTTAATAACTATCACTACCTACATTATTATTGAGTTTTAGACCTATAAAGGTATGATCAATGCACTTTGGAACCTTTCTTTGTGTTCATCCTATTATATTAGAGCTCGTTTAGATCTAGATAATGCATGGTTATACCCTAGTTACACTATATTTATGTTGATAAAGTAAATTCCTACATAGAGTTGATTAGAATGCATCATTTACTATCCTTATGAGACTTATGGATGGGATTTATTGAAGCACTTTAACCCATATTTTTATTTTGAATTCTGTACAATAATTTCTTTAGTTAATAACGATACTAATAAAACATATAAACATAAAAAAAATTCTTTGGACTATAGGTTACCTAGTTAAGAACTCATTGTCACAAAAATTAAGTCAAAACTTGTAATAATAAGAGAGAAATAATTCTTGAACCTCATGCAGCATTTTTAAGCAAAATAGGGTTTGGCGACTTCAATTAAAATCAAATGATAGTGGCAAAACATAGAAACATGCAAATTGATATGTTTTATCATAATACATCAATTAATTTCATATTTAGCAAGGTTTAGACACTTTTATGCTAGAAAATTGAAGAATGCAGTTCTAGAGTGCTGTAAAAACTGCCAAATTCTTCAAAGTTTGAACAATCATACCAATATAAAGGTGTATCCAATGGTCATGAAATTCTCACAGGTCGTTAAGAATCAAGTGAAGACTCAAATAGTGGTGGTATATTTTAAAATTAAAATTTATCTTGTGAGATATATCGGTTTAAGTGGCAGGGGGTATGGTGGACCATTTCTGGTCCATGGACCAGAAATGGTCCCCGGGACAACTCTAGTGTTAAGTACTTCATGCTGTTCTACTTCTGTTTTTATCATTTTCTCAGCCTCCTCTCTGCTCTTAGCTATATTTGTAACTAAGGTTAGCAAGCTGTTTATGCTTGGAAAATACCTTTGCAATGGAATTTATTTGAAACTCCTTTGATATGGGAACTCCAGATGCTTCCATATCTGCAATAATGTTGTCAATCTTTTCAAAAACATCTTTCACATCATCCTTATCACTAAACCTCAAATCTCTGAGCTCCTTGTCCAAGACATCCAGCTGAGAAGAGGTCTTGGCTTGATAAGTCTGCAACATGTAGGTCCACATCTCTTTAGGAGACATGCCTCTCATTTTTAGCAAGATACTAGAGCTTATCTTGCTCTTAATTACTGCTTTTGCCTCCAGCTCTTTGGCTTTTCTTTCAGCATCCAAATCTGGACTCCTTACCTCTAAGGAGCTAGATCCCCAACTCCTCCATTCACACTTCCTTCTCTAGTTGTTGGACTAGTGTTTGAACTTGATGCAGCAGCAGTTGCATAAGTTCTCCCTCTGTTAGATACTTCCACAGTTTGGACTTGTTCCTCAACAAAATCCCATAATCCTTCAACCTTCAAGACTTCTTCAACCTTTTCTTGCCATACTTGAAAACCAGAACCTCCTTTATAAACTTCAATTGCATTTAACAATGAAGCTCCTAATCTGCTTGCCATTATTTCCTGCTCTGATACCAGTTTTCAATTTCAAACTATAAATCATTCAACTTAGCCTTATACATTTGCTTTAGCTCATATTATTTTTTTTTTCATTGTCACAATGCTATGATAATTGTTTAAGCTACTAGCATTAAACATATAAACCATTGATAGAGGTTGCGTTTGAATGCTACCTGGAAGATGGATAACGTCGGTAGCAAGGTATTCTGGAGGATCTCCACCAATAGCATAGGCGCGCATGTCTGGTTCCGCTTTTGATACTTTTAGTGTAACGGCTTGGGCCCGTGCAGGCCTCTCCTCAGTACGAGCATTTCATGGACCAGTAACACCCTGCGTACTCGCTGCTCGTCTATTCCAATTTCCTGGAGTTCCACCACTAGCCTGAGGCTGATTACCTCGGTTCTCATAAGCGGCATTCCAACAACTTTAGAAAATTTAGGTACAAATTTGCGGTAGTACGTGGCTAACCCTAGAAAACTTCGTAACTCCGAAACGTTTTCTGGTGGGAGCCATTGCTGTACCACTTGTACCTTGGCGGGATCTGGGGAGACACCGGCACCAGACAGGATATGCCCCAAATAAACCACTTGCTGCTTAAAGAAATCACATTTGGAAATCTTTGCATAAAGTTTGTGTTCCCGTAAAATTCGAATAACGTGTTCCAAATGAACGAAATGCTCTTCAAAAGTTTGCGAGTAGACGAGAATATCATCTAAAAAGACCTCGACAAACTTGTTCAAATGCTCAGAGAACACTTGATTCATTAGTCGCATAAACGTTGCGGGTGCATTTGTAAGCCCAAACGACATAACTAGAAACTCATAATGTCCTTGATGAGTTCTGAATGCAGCCCTTCCCGAATCTTAATCTGATGATATCCACTTCGAAGGTCTATCAGTGAACCATTTGGCGCCCCCAAGATGATCCAGAATATCATCGACCCGGGGTAAAGGATATCGATCCTTTACAGTTGCCTTGTTAAGTGCCCGGTAATCTATGCACATCCGCATAGTTCCGTCCTTTTTCTTAAAAAGCAAAACAGGGCTCGCAAAAGGTGATTTACTGGGTCGTACAAAACCTTTGCTTAATAATTCTCTCACTTGCTTTTTAACCTCTTCAAGTTCTAGAGGACTTAATCGGTAGGGAGCACGTGCCATGGGCTTGACGCCAGGTTCAAGCTCAATTTCGTGCTCGACACCCCGCGAGGGTGGTGGTCCCTCGGGTAACTCTTTTGGAAAAATATCCTTAAAGGTATGCAAAAGATCTTTTAGTCTTTGGTCTACCTCAGAGTTTACTCCGGTGTTAACCACCAATGAGTTACACGATTTGATAATCAAATCATCTTTTCTCAAGTACATCAAAGAAAAAATATTTGTATTAACTTTGAAAACTTTTTTAGCCTGAGTGGCTGACATAAGCTTACTAGGCTCTACATGTGGTAAACCTTGAACCCTAACTGCTTCACTTGACGGTAAATTCAAAACCAAGGCGTGTGTTGTCCAGAGAATTTGTGGCTCAACATGATGTAACCATTTCATCCCTAGAATGACATCATATCGCTTTAACTGAGCGATGTCTAGATCTATGGACATAGATGTTACAATCTGGGATTCTTTGTCCAACAACTCCAAGCAAACACCCCGTGCTTGCTCACTGTGATACTGAGTTTGTGGCCAGGCCTCAGACTCGATCACGTACGAGCCACCTCGTTCAATTCTAGCCCCAGATCATGTGCTAGATCTGCAGAAATAAAGTTATGAGTGCTTCCAGAATCAACCAAAACAACCACGTTTCTACCATTGATTCTACATAACAATCTTATAACTTTATTCGCATAAGAACGTGAAGTAGGGCTTACCATCTCTTCTCGAGCGATAACTGATAATGCCTTTACCTCCGACTTATCATTTACCTTTGCAATACTGGCCAAAATTTTCTTGCGAAACTTTGTACATTCTCGGGCAAAGTGTCTGACCACCCCACAACGATAACGCCTTAGGCTTATCCGTTTTGGCGTCATCTTCCTTGGCCTTGCCCTCGGCGGCCTTATCCTTAGAATCATTCTTCTGCTTCTTAGAGGGAGCAGATCCCTGGGAGTTTCCCCCGGCCCTCTTTGACTTCCAATTAGCAAAGTTCTGAGCCTTCCTGGATTCTACCCTACCCACCAGTTTCCTGGCCATCTCAACAGCCAACTCAAAGTTAGCAGGTTCAGCCTGCAGCAAATGCGTGTGAATGCTAGCATCCCGTAGACCATTTATAAAATGATCCACGCGCATCCCTGCAGTAATCTCGGGTAATCGTGAAAAGAGCGCCCTCAGCTCCGTCGCATAATCCCACAGAAACCCTGTCTGAGTGAGCTCCTTCAGCTGTATGAGCGCATGTTGCCGGTCATAATGAGGTGCATGCTCTTGTCGGAATAAATGACAAAATTCCCTCTAAGTACGCAGCTTCTGACCATTCTCGGTGTGAATGTCCCACCATGCAGCTGCCGGTCCCTTCAACTTCAGAGTGGCATACATTAGTCGGGCATTTTCACCTTTCTTCGTAGCTGCAAAATACAGCTTCATTTGGTTGAACCACCGCATAGCATGTTCAGGCGTTACATACTTGTCATAGAAATCCGGCATTTTTACGCGCTCTAGAGATTTAATCTCTTCACTAGAAAGTTCTCCCAGGAATTCTTCTGGCTGAGCGATACCTTCCATGACATTCTGAGCTGCTGGTTCTTCGGCCAACCCCGTGTTTACTCCCGATGGTGCACTAGGTCCCGGTCGTGCAAGCTCATGAGGAACATCATGGCTTGTCCCTGGAGCAGTGGGAGCTGCCCCAGCCACCTATAGAAACTTTTCTACTACACTACTCACGCGAAGTTCCTGGACCTTCCCTTCAGCAGCCCACTTCTGCAGGTTTTCCTGTATCAACCCTAGGGTGTTTTGGAACCTAGCTTGTTCAGCCCTTATCTCGTTTAGTTCCCCAGTTAGGCGGTTGATATGACCTATATTTTCGTCGGGTAAGTTCTCATCTACTGGATCCCACTCAGTACTTGCTCCCGGAGCGTTCCCGGCATCTACATTATCAGTATTAGCTGCATTTGCAGCATTTACATGATCAACACCTACAGGAATAACTGCTTCAGGAGCAGCTTCTGGGGGTGCTCCTCCATCCAGCTCGAACTCGGGCAACTCATCGTCTAAATGAATGTCCTCGAGGGCGGATATTATGCCCTCTTCAGGCGGATCCACTTCAGGCAATCCGTCAACAGGTCCAGCTGGCATATTAGGCACAGGTTCAGCCATTGAGATCTGATACCACTATTACAGCAAGAATTTTTCCCAATGAACAACTCATGCCCGCGTGTGCCACGCCAATCAGTTCAAATGTTACAGGTGCTCCCAAGGGCATAGCCGGAATCGGGCCCTTGACGGACGTCCATGAGCATGGGGGTACTATTGGTCGTGATTGCCGGGCAGTTGTGATTTAATAGGCCATATTGACTGTAATCAGTCTATGGTGACGGAATGCGGGATAAGTGGTAATAATTGCTATCAACGGACAATAGTCCGCTAGGGGGCACTAATATTACTAAATATTAGTACGGAAGGAGCTTGCGGGGTCAAAAGATCCATATGGGTGCATGGTAAGCATTGTTATATTATTGCTAATGGGACTAGTATGGGTACTAGGGGCTAAATGCATTAAAATAAAAGAATGCAAAGTTAGCTATGGTTATTAAATAGCTATAAAAAGGACATGTGACATCGAATGGTTGGGTGGGTTCAATGAACCTGATATATATCAGAGAAAACGAATTCGTATCAGAATCCGCCTGCCAGATCTGCTAGTGGAGTTGTAGAGAACGGATTTTGATGGAATCAAAGGCTAAGCTGGCCGGTTTTGGGCTAGGGAACTTCAGTGAACTCCAGAGCTTGGATTATAAAGCCTGGAGGAAGAATTGGCTGGGGGATCGAAATTGGTCTAAGGAAGGCAAGCCAATTCTCGCTTATCAACGATTGCTTGATTCAGACTTGGGCCTTGAGGTCGGATTTGGTACCGAGGTCGTGGACTAGGGCCCCAAGGCGCATTGCTACTTCCCAAGGTCGAATTGGGTTGAGCAACCTATGGTGTTACCTGTGAGGATTCTCTCGAAGAATCCGGCCCGGCCGTGAGAACTTCACGTGAAAAGATACCATTGTGGTCGCGAGGGGGATCTCGATCCAAGGCGGGTGGAACTGGGGTCGGGTGGGCACACGCTGGGCGTGAGTTGTTCATTGGGAAAAATTTTGCCGAATAAGCAGGTATGAGAGCTCAATGGTCAACCTCGCGGCCCGATATGCCACTGGACCTATTGACGGATTGCCCAAAAACATCCGCCTAAAGAGGGTATATCATTAGTCAGCCTCTAGACATTCATTTAGACGTATGAATTGCCCGGAAGTTCGAAGCCGGATGGGGGAGCACCCCTAGAAGCCGCCCCCCGGGCGCTTATTCCCCGTGAGGTGCCGATCATGTAAATGCCGCAAGTGCAAATCTACGCCGATAATGAAAATGCCGGTGAACGCCCGAGAGCAAGTAATCGAGCGCGGGTCCCAGAGGGTGAGAACTTACCCGACGAAAATGTAGGTCATATCGACCGCCTAACTGGGGAACTGAACGAGATAAGGGCTGAACAAGCTAGGTTCCAATACACCCTAGGGTTGATACTGAAAAACCTGCAAAAGTAGGCTGCTGAAGGGAAGGCCCGGGAACTTCGCTTGAGTAGTGTCTACAGTGGTGGGCAGCCCCAATCGCCTGTGGGCAAGCCATGATGTTCCTCATGAGGTTGCACCCAATCGACCTAGTGCACCATCTGGAGTAAACATGGGGTTGGCCGAAGAACCAGCAGCTCAGAATGTCATGGAAGGTATCGCTCAGCCAGAAGAATTCCTGGGAGAACTTTCTAGTGAAGAGATTAAATCTCTAGAGCGCGTAAAAATGCCGGATTTCTATGACAAGTATGTAACGCCTGAACATGCTATGCGGTGGTTCAACCAAATGAAGCTGTATTTTGCGTACCACGTAAGAAAGGTGAAAATGCCCCACTAATGTATGCCACTCCGGTTGAAGGGACCGCAAATCGCATGGTGGACATTCACACCGAGAATGGTCAAGTCGCTGCATTTGGAGGGAATTTTGTCATTTATTCCGACAAGAGTATGCACCTCATTATGACCGCATATGCGCCATATAGTCAAGGAGCTCACTCGTAGAGGGTCTCCGGGGATTATGTGACGGAGCCGAGGGCTTTTTACGACATTACCCGAGATTATCAAGGGATGCGCGATGGATCATTTTAAAAAATGGTCTACGGATGCTAGCATTTGCATCGCATTTATCGCAGCCGGAACCTCGCTAACTTTGAGTTGGTCAAGCAGATGGCCAGAAAAACCGGTGGGTAGGGAAGAATCCAGGAAGGCTCAAACCTTTGCTAATTGGAAGGCAAAGAGGGCCGGGGGAAACTCTTAGGGATCTGCTCCCTCTAAGAAGCAGAAGAATAATTCTAAGGATAAGGCCGCTGGGGGCAAGGCCAAGGAAGGTGACGCCAAAACGGATAAGCCTAAGGGGTGTTATCGTTGTAGGGTGGTCGGACACTTTGCCCGAGAATGTACAAAGCCTCGCAAGAATGTTTTGGCCAGCACTGCAAAGGTAAATGATAAGCCCGAGGTAAAGGCGTTATCAGTTATCGCTCGAGAAGAGATGGTAAGCCCTACTTCACGTTCTTATGTGAACAAAGTTATAAGATTGTTAGGTAGAATCAATTGTAGAAATGTGGTTGTTTTGGTTGATTCTGGAAGCACTCATAACTTTATTTCTGTAGATCTAGCACACGATCTGGGGCTCCGTACGTGATTGAGTCTGAGGTCGGGCCACAAACTCAGTATCACAGTGAGCAAGCACGGGGTGTTTGCTTGGAGTTGTTAGACAAAGAATCCCAGATTGTAACATCTATGTCCATAGATCTAGACATCGCTCAGTTAAAGCGATATGATGTCATTCTAGGCATGAAATGGTTACAGCATGTTGAGCCACAAATTCTCTGGCCAACACACACCTTGGTTTTCAACTTACCATCAAGTGAAGTAGTTAAGGTTCAAGGTTCACCACACGTAGAGCCTAGTAAGCTTATGTCAGCCACTCAGGCTAAAAAAGTTTTCAAAGTTAATACAAATGTTTTTTCTTTGATGTACTTGAGAAAAGATGATTTGATTATCAAATCGTGTAACTCATTCGTGGTTAACACCGGAGTAAACTTTGAGGTAGACCAAAGACTAAAAAGATCTTTTGCATACCGTTAAGGATATTTTTTCTGAAGAGTTACCTGAGGGACCACCACCCTCGCGGAGTGTCGAGCACGAAATTGAGCTTAAACCTGGCGTCAAGCCCATGGCACGTGCGCCCTACCGATTAAGTCCTCTAGATCTTGAAGAGGTTAAAAAGCAAGTGAGAGAATTATTAAGCAAAGGTTCTGTACGACCCAGTAAATCACCTTTTGCGAGTCCCATTTTGCTTGTTAAGAAAAAGGACGGTACTATGCGGATGTGCATAGATTACGGGGCACTTAACAAGGCAACTATAAAGGATCGATATCCTTTATCCCAGGTCAATGATATTCTGGATCATCTTGGGGGCGCCAAATGGTTCACCAAAATAGACCTCGGAAGTGGATATCATTAGATTAAGATTCGGGAAGGGGACGAACCTAAAACTGCATTCAGAATTCATTAAGGACATTGAGTTTCTGGTTATGCCGTTTGGGCTTACAAATGCGCCCACAATGTTTATGCGACTAATGAATCAAGTGTTCTCTGACATTTGGACAAGTTTGTCGAGGTCTTTTTAGATGATATTCTCGTTTACTCGCAAACTGTTGAAGAGCATTTCGTTCATTTGGAACACGTTCTTCGAATTTTACGGGAACACAAACTTTATGCAAAGATTTCCAAATGTGATTTCTTTAAGCAGCAAGTGGCTTATTTGGGGCATATCCTGTCTGGTGCCGGTGTCTCCCCAGATCCCGCCAAGGTACAAGTGGTACAGCAATGGCTCCCACCAAAAAACGTTTCGGAGTTACGAAGTTTTCTAGGGTTAGCCACGTACTACCGCAAATTTGTACCTAAATTTTCTAAAGTTGTTGCTCCTCTCACTGATCTTTTGAAAAAAGATCACAATTTTGTGTGAGGGAGAGAGCAGCAAGAGGCATTTCGGCGCGTTAAGGACTTGCTAGTAAGCAGTCCTGTGTTAAAGGTGCCAAATTTGAATCAGGCATTCGAGGTCTATACTAACGCTTGCGGGCAAGTATTAGGGGCAGTATTGATGCAGCAGGATCACGTAGTGGCTTATGAAAGTCGGAAACTAAGTCCTGCGGAAAGGAACTACGCAACTTATGAGCAAGAGTTGCTAGCCATTGTGCATGCGTTAAAGACATGGAGGCACTACTTGCGTAGTGGGACGAGCCAAGAGCCACGCAAGTTTATCGTCTATACCGACCATAAACCATTGAGGTTCTTGCAAAGTCAAGCCAAAATTAGCCCGAGACAGGCTAGGTGGCTAGACTTCCTCCATGAGTTCCATTTTTCCATTGAGCATACGCCGAGCAAAAATAATCCAGTTGTCGATGCATTATCAAGGGTTAAGCACATAAATACCTTAACAACTTTAGCAAGTGATCTTATACAAAAGATCAAGGATGCATATCCTGAGGATCAGCAAGATCCGGCGATGGTCAAGCTCGGAGAGTTGTGGACTGAGCAAGAGGGTTTGCATTTCTATAAGGGAAGGATTTATGTTCCTTCAAGTAGGGACCTTAGGGAGTCAATTCTACGTGAGCACCATGACACACTCCACAAGCTGGGCATGGAGGTGAATGGAAGACGTATGAGTTGGTAAAAAGGTTCTACTACTGGCCAGAGTTGCAAGATCAAGTCAAGGACTTGGTAAGTCACTACTTGATGTGTCAAGCGGTGAAGGCGGATCATGGGAAAACTCTGGGATTATTACAACCCCTCCCTATACCAAATGAATGCTGGGAAAGCGTGAGTATGGACTTTATAGTCAAATTACCTAGAATTGCTAGGCAACATACTCAAATTTTGGTCGTAGTGGATCGGCTGACCAAGTGTGCTAAGTTTATAGCATTAAAAGGGGAGGCTACGGGGCATGACGTAGCAGTTGCCTATATGCAGCACATATTCCCAACCTTCGGACTTCCCTTGTCCATTGTAAGTGATCGGGATACTAAATTCACGGGTCACTTCTGGAGAGATCTCATGAAAGGATTGAGGATCCGATTATACATGAGCAGTGGTAATCATCCACAAACGGACGGGCAAACTGAGCGCATAAACATGATCCTAGAGGACATGTTGCGAAGTTTTGTCCACGAGAAGCAGTCTAGGTGGAAAGATTATTTACCTTATCTAGAGTTCGCTTATTATAATAGCCATCACACGGGAATTCCGATGATTTCCTTTGTGGCTATGATGGGCCGAGACCCAAGGGCTTATTCAGTGTACATAAATACCCCCGAACTGAAGTTGCAGTACACATGCTTCATGATATGGATGCAATCCTGCGGCAATGCAAGCAAGCGTTGCGAAAAGCTCAAGATAGGGCACGAACGTCTACTAATCAGCATAGACGTGATATCCCTTATGCGGAAGGTGATTATGTTTTCCTACGGGTCGTTTATTCTTCGGCATTAAGAATGTATACATTACGGCCTTTAATCAAAAGTCGGGTGCCTAAACTTACTCCACGGTATGCTGGGCCTTTTAGGATTACTAAAAGGATCGGGAACAAAGATAATGAAGTTGAACTTACCACGGAAGTAGGGATTCATCCTATGTTTCATGTAAGTCAGCTGAAGAGGGCTATACTGGATACCGCTAACGTGGGTAGTCCGCAAAGCATACCGATCGTCTTAAACTCCTCTGTAACGCCAGAACGTCTTTTGGGTAAAAGAGTTCGGCAGCTGTGCAATAGAGATGTAGTGGAACATCTGGTTCAGTGGCAGGACTAGTCTCCTGAAGATGCCACCTGGGAGACGGAGGAATTTGTGCAGCAGTTCCCTCATCTAAAGGATCAACCTTGAGGACAAGGTCCAAAGGGAGGGGGAGGAATGTTACAGGTGCTCCCAGGGCATAGCCGGAATCGGGCCCTTGACGGACGTCCATGAGCACGGGGGTACTATTGGTCGCGATTGCCGGGCAGTTGTGATTTAATAGGCCATATTGACTGTAATCAGTCTATAGTGACGGAATGCGGGATAAGTGGTAATAATTGCTATCAACGGACAATAGTCCGCTAGGGGGCACTAATATTACTAAATATTAGTGCGGAAGGAGCTTGCGGGGTTTGCAGAGGCAAAACATCCATATGGGTGCATGGTTAGCATTGTTATATTATTGCTAATGGGACTAGTATGGGTACTAGGGGCTAAATGCATTAAAATAAAATAATGCAAAGTTAGCCATGGTTATTAAATAGCTATAAAAAGGACATGTGGCATCGAATGGTTGGGTGGGTTCAAGGAACCTGATATATATCAGAGAAAACGAATTTGTATCAGAATCCGGCTGCCAGATCTGCTAGTGGAGTTGTAGAGAACAGATTTTGATGGAATCAAAGGCTAAACTGGCCGATTTTGGGCTGTAGGGAACTTCAGTGAACTCCAGAGCTTGGATTATAAAGCCTGGAGGAAGAATTGGCTGGGGGATCGAAATTGGGTCTTAGGAAGACAAGAGCCAATTCTGCTATTAAAGATTTCTGTTTGATTCAAGACTTGGGCCTTGAGGTCGGTTTGCGTACCGGAGGTCGTGACTAGGCCCCAAAGGCGGTTAAGCACGCCCATGGTCGAATTGGGTTGAGCAAAGGTTGGTGCTTACCCGGGGAGGATTCTTCGAAGAATCCCCTCACTGGAGAACTTTAACCACGTGCGACAAACCATTGTGGTCGCGAGGGGATCTGGGATCCAAGGCATGGGTGGAACTGATCGGCGTGGCACACGCGGGCAGGAGTTGTTCATTGGAAAAAAATTTTGCTGTAACAGAGAGTTTCTTCGACTGCAACCAGATTATCATGTGGCAATACATGAGATGGATCGGGTAGGTATTTACGTAAGTTACTGACATGGAATACGTTATGCACGTGGTTCTCATAGCAGACCGGATTCTTCCAGAGAATCCTCCCTGGGTAAGCACCAATTGGCTGCTCAACCCACCCGACCTTTTAGGCAGTAGCAATGGGCCTTTGGGGCCCTAGTCACACGTTCGCTGCAAATTCGACCTCAAGGCCCAAGTCCTGAATCAAACAGAAATCTCTGATAGCAGAATTGGCTCTTGTCTTCCTAAGACCCAATTTCGATCCCCCAGCCAATTCTTCCTCTAGGCTTTATAATCCAAGCTCTGGAGTTCACTGAAGTTCCCTATAGCCCAAAATCGGCCAGCTTAGCCTTTGATTCCATCAAAATCCGTTCTCTACAACTCCACTAGCAGATCTGGCAGCCGGATTCTGATACGAATTCGTTTTCTCTGATATATATCAAGTTCCTTGAACCCACCCAACCATTCGATGCCACATGTCCTAACCATGGCTAACTTTGCATTCTTTTATTTTAATGCATTTAGCCCCTAGTACCCATATTAGTCCCATTAGCAATAATATAATGCTAACCATGCACCCATATGGATCTTTTGCCTCTGCAAACCCCGCAAGCTCCTTCCCCACTAATATTTAGTAATATTAGTACCACCTAGTGGACTATTGTCCGTTGATAGCAATTATTACCACTTATCCTGCATTCCGTCACCATACACTGATTACAGTCAATATGGCCTATTAAATCACAACTGCCCGGCAATCGCGACCAATAGTACCCCCGTGCTCATGGGCGTCCGTCAAGGGCCCGATTCCGGCTATGTCCTTGGGAGCACATGTAACACTCTCGTAGTCAGACCTCAGAAGATTTTGCAAGTTCACACTAAAATACTGCGAGGCAGAACCATTGAAAAATATTTAGTGCAATGGGCAGGATATCCGCAAGAAGACGCGACCTGGGAGGACGCTATCAAGTTCAAGGAGCTCTATCCGTCCTTTCCAGTAACTCATGAGGACATGAGTTGAATTTTACAAGATGAGAATGTAACGATCCCTGTAGCTTGGTGTTGTTTTGTAGTAGTGATAGTTTAAACGATAAAAATCCATTAGCTAAGGTTATTTAAACCTGTAATATATTTAACGTTAAAAAGGTGAGCACAATAAAAATAGGGGAGCGAGGCTCGCGATCTGTGCCAAGGGATGCCATGCTAAATCCGACACACCCTTCTGATTAGGAAGATGCCTGATCGAGCCTTAAGATGCCTGGCAGTATGATAGATGGCCAACTGTTAATTTTTGCATTTAGCCAAGCTACAAAAGATTTGGCCATTAGCTTAATCTAGACTAATGGGATAATGCCAAATGGCTTTGCCCATGTGGCTAAAATGTATATAAGGAAATCTGATGGATAAGCATGAAATCAGAAGAAGCAGCTTGAAGCAAAGCAAAGGACGGAGGAAGGAGCGGAAGCAAAACCGATCGCCGATTTAAAGCTTAAAAGGAGCCGAGAATTAAGAGGTGGGGATTTTGTTTGCGGTGAAGGGACCGGGTTTGTTATCTCCGATTACTCGGCTGAAGAAGACGGGGACTATCGTAGAGCCAATTGGTCCGGTCACCAGTAGCTCCCGCTATAGACCATCGATTGGGTCCTTTCAACCGAGTCCTTTTGGCCCTTAACCTCTCAGAAACAAAAGCTTGCTCGTAATTTGTGCGGAAGCTTCTTTCCACAAACCTCTCTTTTTGCCCGAAGTAGAACTGGAGTCTTGCTGCTAAAACCAGAGTTGTGCTGTGTTAGAGCTTAGCTTTATCAGCGTGTAGTAGAATTGGGCTTAGGCCAAGCCCTGCACTTGCCCGCTTTTCCCATAGAAATCCGGCCTCGATGTCGCCATGCCGACTCCTCGTGGTGGTAATTCCGTGTCTAAGAACTTTGCTTTTAATTGTCCGAAGTTGTAAGAATCCAGCTTGTTTGTCAAATGATTCGGCCATATAGCTATCAAAATCTAAGTTTGTTTTCTGGAAATTTCATCCAAGTCACCGCCCTCGACCGAGACCGGGTTTTCTTTTGCTCCAGATTTGAATGTTAAACTAACTTTAGACGAACCCAATACCTTTTGATTGTAGAGCCTGTCTCAGAGAACCCGGGAAGCTCAAAACTGGCCGATGTTGGCCACCGTGACTTCTGTCACAGTGATAGGTCACTAAGGGAAGGGTTACCAGGGTCTGGTATTCCCAACCCATTAAAAGTTGGTTTTATGAGTCAATAAGATTATAAGGCCATAGGTCTAGTACCAATCGATACCTTCAATTAGAAAAACCTTTGAGGGCCTCATACGTATAGACCATAGCTTTGAACTAGTAGCAAGCTCTATAATAAACTTATAGAATCATGTCGTGATGACTTAGTCGGAGAACCTGATCTTTGCAAGCCTGAGTATTTTAAAGCCTGGAACCGTGCCGTAAAGTATTCATGATAGGAACCTATATTAGTGCTACGAGCAAAGACTATTGAATAGGGAATTATCATGCTTGAATTTATGTTTTGCTAGATTGTTAACTCTTGTTGTAATATTTGTCTTGTGCTCTAAATTAGTATTGCCAGCGATTATTATTATGTTGCGACATGTGTGTATCTTGCCTGAAGGATGTATAGTATTTAAGAATATGGGTTGAATCCATCTTATGAAAATTTATATTATGCAAAGGTTCTTACTTGTATGATGTGGCATTCTTCATTGTATGGCGTAGCATCCTGCATTATTTGACGGCCCATCTTCGGAGGGGTGGGGCGGCCGTGTGACTCCGCATCCGTGGCCAGAGGGGAAGGGCTAGACGGATGAGGCCAAGGGGAGAGCCCCCTTGTTTTAAGGCCTGTACGTACAGTGGATTAAAATATGTCTCCTTGGGGTCGCGGCCCAAGGGGAACGTTGGACTGGATCAGAGATCTTCGGCATGTAGTTATGCATTTAGACTTGAGATTGTTTGAGATTTAATCACCTAACCATTTGCAGGAAATATGGAGCAAGTAAGTTTTTCTTGTCGTACGTTGAACATAGATTAATATTCCATGATTGATATAGTTCTTGGTTCCCTACGCTAGAGTTCCCCACTTAGTCCATGTGGACTAACCCCTTCTTGCTTGCTATATGTTGCTAAAGATGGCACGTCCGGATGAGCCAAACATTACGTTACACTTAGATTCCTTCGTAACGTGGTGGTTTCGAGAGACTTGGGATGAGCCAGAGTTGGTGTCAAACCACCGAATCTGTGAGCTGCTGACTGATCTCTTCAGGCAAATTTATTATGAGCAGAGGCAACTGAAGGTTGACCTCTTAGACGGAGAGTTAGCAGATGAACCTTCAGGAGAGTCTGGGTCTACTGGGTCCTCTTCCGTTACCTCGGATGGAGGATCTGAGTGAAACTGCTATGTTTTTGTTGTGCAGACATCTGTTGTTTTCGTCTGAATATGCTGTTAGCATATCTTTTGTATAAGCTGTGAGACTATGTGTTATGTGATATCATATGGCGTGATGAGATCTTTGTAATGTGTGTCTAAGTTATTGTATTTTGGGATTTTATGAATATGATATGGAGATTTGACAGTTCTTGTACGATTCGTATTGTTATGATAGTTATGTTATCTTGTTTTAAGTATAGTTATGTTGTAACGCGGCTGACGGCCCAGGCCAAGAGGGCTGAGTCCGTCTCAGTTTGAATACACAATATTTCCTGACGGCATCGTTCTCGTTCCTCTTGGCTCATCTGAGCTGGTGCATTTGTCTGCCTTGCAGGCATAGGACATACATTTCCTGCAGGACCACCAGGAGCAACAAAACCCCTCTCCCTTTGCTTAGGAAGATTTTCCTTTGCAGGTTTCCAATGTTTGCCTGCTTCTTCCCGACTCTGCTTACTCGTATCCTGGACTTGCTCTTTAAACATAGAAACTCTTATAGCTTCTTCCAAGATAAAATACGGCACTCCCCCTACTAACATAGTTAGCTCGGGCTTCAACCCACGAATAAACTTATCGGCTAACTGCGCCACAGTCATAGTAGGTCCATATGGCTGCAATGCCCTGAACTTATTGGCATATCCCTCCACAGTGTCCTCTTGGACAAGATTCTGAAATTTGTTCATCTGCTCCAATTCAAACCCAGCAGGTAGGTAGTGGAGTTTGAAAGCATCCTTAAAAGTATCCCATGAAATTTGGCTCAAAACCAAAAGATTATCTTTCTTATACTCATCCCAACATATCTTATCTGGTCTAGTCAGCAACATATCAGCAATAGTTGTCTTTAGCAGCTCGGGGGTTTTCTTCACTTCAAAATAGAACTCAATCCCCTTTAGCCATGCATCAACATCCTCATCCGTGGTATCCTTACCACTGAAAGTCTCTCGTTTGAGCTGCTTCAAAACCGTATTAACTTCATCAAAGTCATCATCCTTCTCAACAACCTGTTGTTGCATAGTGGCCAGCTGTTGCTGCATAGCTGCCAAAATCTGTTCAGTTATGCTCGAAGGGTTATTGCTACCTCCAGCTCCCGAATTGTCGCTCTCGTTTTTAGACATCCTGCTATTCACCTGAAAAAGAACTAACGGTTATTCCCACGCCAAACCATTCTACTTTATAATAGAATTCCATGATTCTTATCCCATAATTCCCATTTCCCGAAAGTGTAAAAAACCTTCGCTCCGATACCAAACTGAAACGGACCCAGACCCCTTGGCATGGGCCGTCGCCCCGGGGATGCACTTATACATAAAAAGGGTATGGCATCTGCGTTCGGAGGGTAGCAAAAAACCCCCCTTGTATACACAGTTTTAAAAGGCAATTTGACCCCTATGTGTATAGATATTGCTCTAGATCAATGCCTAAAAACACCCCTAACCCCTAAGTATACGTACACAAATGGTCCAAAAAACACCCCTCCGTTGAACTCTCATGGGTTATACGCTAATGAAAGGTGAATCCCCCGAGGCCGTCGCCCGCGTTACAACATAACTATACTTAAAACAAGGTAACTTAACTATAGTAACAATACAAATCATACAAGATCTACTAAATCTCCATATCATATTCATGTAATCCCAAAATACAGTAACTTAGGCACACACATTAAAAAGATCCCATCGCGCCATATAATATCACATAACACATAGTCTCATACTTGATACAAAATATATGCTAACAGCATGTCCAAAAGATAACAACAGACTGTACACCAAAACATAGCAGGTTTACTCAGATCCTCCATCCGAGGGTGACTGAAGAGGACCCAGTAGACCCAGACTCTCCTGAAGACTCATTTCCAGACTCTTTGTCCAAGAGGTCAACTCTCGGTTGCCCCTGCTCATAATAAATCTGTCTGAAGAGATCAGTCAGCAGCTCATAGATCCGGTGCTTCGACACCAACTCTGGCTCATCCCAAATCTCTCGAAACTACCACGTTACGAAAGAATCTAAGTGTAACGTGATGCTTAACTCATCCGGACGTGCCATCTTTAACAAACATACAACAAGCAAGAAAGGGTTAGTCCACATGGACTAAGTGGGGAACACTAGGGTAGGGAAACAACAAGTATACTAATCATCAAATATCTAGTTATGTCCAATACATGATAATAGAGGCTTACCTCGTTCCTTTAGACGATCAAGCTCAAACAATCTCAGGTTAAATGCATAACCACATGCCTAGGATCTCTGATCTAGTCCAACTTTTCCTTTGGGTTGCGACCCCAAAGAGATACATTCCAATTCACTGTACGTACAGACCTTATTACAAGGGGGCTTTTCCCTTGGCCTCATCCGTCTAGCCTCCCCCTCTGGCCACGGATGCGGTCACACGTCTGCCCCACCCCTCCGAAGATGGGCCGTCAAATAATGCAGGATGCCACGTCATACAATTAAGAAAGCCACATCATACAATTAAGAACCTTTGCATGAGATAAATCCCCACAAGATGGATGCAACCCATATTCTTAAATACTATACAGTACCCATGCAAGATACCCACATGTCGCAACACAACAATAAGCACTGACAATACCATTTTAGAGCAAGAAACAAGCATTGCAAACAATAGTTAACCAACTAGCAAGAATATAAATCTAAAGCAAGAGTATCCCATATTCGATAGTCTTCGCTAGTGACACCATTATGGATTGAAGCATGGTTCTGCCATGAATATTCTAAGGCACGGTTCTAGGATTTATAATACCAGGCTTGAAAGGATCAGGTTCAAGGCTTGCAAAGATCAGGGTCCATAACCCATGCAAGGTCCAATAACTTAAACCCGCACAATCCTATACACATTCAACTAATATATTTAACCTTGGAAGTCCAATGTTTATCTTATTAAGGTATGCTTATCTTGTTAAGGTAATGGGAATACCCGACCCTGGTATCCCCTTAATTAGAAACACAAGAAGAAAAACTGTGAGAGGGCGAATGCCGGCCAAGATACTAATCCGGCCGAGTGGGTTCACCGATTCTGCCCATGCAACCCTCTGGGAACTTTGCCAAAGGCACTTTCCGGCACAGAGGGACGGGTTTTTGAAAACACGGCAATACAGAGTATTGAGGCCGACGCTCTGCAATCAAAAGACCTTTGGAGCGTTCAAAGTTAGTTCACCTTCCATCTGCAACAACAAAACTTAGATCCCAGGCTGAAGCTGGCAACAACAAACAAAACTTCTGGGAAGCAAGCCGAGATTTTTATAGACATATGGCTGAATCTCTACAGCAAAAATTGGCTTTTTGTAACTCTAGTAATTTCAAGCAAAATTCAGAGGGAGCATCAGAACCGGAACTATCACACAGAGGTCGGCATAGCAGCATGTTTCCACAGAAAAACTAAGACGAGCAAAGCTGGGCCAAAATCCTTATCAGAGATAAATTTTCCTACAACATAAAACCGGATAGAAGGATCCAACCATGCACATGGCAGTTTATAGACTGAGAGTTTTGGCTTCAGCATAGATTACAAGCTGGCTCAAAACTCAGACAAGAGTTCGTTCATCTCGTATTTATGTCTTTCTTAATTTCGTTACTCTTCTAGAACTGTAACCCGAAAACCGACTCCACATACAATCCCCACCTTTTAATCTCGGTCTCAGATCTTTTCCACTTTAAATTGGCTTGATTCCCGTTTGCTTCCAGCTCTTTCCTCCCCCTTCCTCCGTCCTTGGCTTTACTTCCAACTTCTTCTTCTGATTTCGTTCTTATCCAGCTCTTCCTTACATACATTTTAGCCACATGGCCAAAGCCATTAGGCATTACCCCATTGGTCTAGATTAAGCTAATGGCCAAATCTTTTATAGCTTGGCTAAATGCAAATATTAACAGTTGGCAATCTACCATACTGCCATGCATCCTAAGGCTCGATTAGGCATCTTCCTAATCAAAAGGGTGTGCCGGATTTAGCATGGCATCCCTTGGCATAGGTCACGAGCCTCGCTCCCCTATTTTTATGGTGCTCATTTTTTAAAGTTAAATATATTAAAGGTTTAAATAACCTTAGCTAATGGATTTCTATCGTTTAAAATTTCTATCGTTTAAAATGTCACTACTACAAAACAACACCAAGCTACAAAGATCGTTACACAGTGACACCAGCAAAGGTATCAAGGTTCTCGAGTTTCCCAATACTGATATCATTAGTTCTATAGCAGCTGCTGAGGTTAAAGTCAGTGAAAAATGGATACAGAACAGTCTCGAAGCCGCGAGACGGACTTTTGGTGAGCAGATGGGCAGGAGGAAGGCAATGTAGAATAGCCTCCTAACAATTGCAGGAATGCGGGATTTAGAGACCCAGGAGTTCTTCCATGACAGGGGAGTTAAAATTTCCAACCCAAAGCGCAATGAGCTTCTTGCAGCCATTGGCAAGTTCTACAGCAAAGCCCAGTCTTCTGCATGCATGCGGCCTCAACTACCACTCCACTGTCAACAAAAACTGCCATTGAAAATAGAAGATACACGATGAACACGGCTTTCAAGTTGGCCTTACCCCTATCAATCTCAGCCGTCAAATCATTAGTCTGCCATAACTTACACCTTTCAAAAGGAATATATAGAGCATACCCCATCTCCACCCTACGGTTTGCCCTTCGGGCAACCCAAAAAAGTAATTCAAAATCTTGGCACGTGATATTCCATTGGAGTATGAACAAAGACTACAAACACATAATCTAGTTACTTTATGCCAGAATGTAATAAAAAAGGTAACCCAGCATCTTGGCACTTGATATCCAATGAAAATACTTCCATGTTCCTTTCCAATACTCCAGAAAAATGGCTTGCAATGTGGACGAACTAGAAACTTATCTTGAATGCTAACAGCATTAAAATTTTGAGAAGGCTATCCTCATGCTCGTCCAAAAAAATTTCTTTTTAACTGAAAATCCAAAGGCCCATTGCAACTCCAAAGGATTACAGAGAAACAGTAATAACATCATATCCAATCCTAGTGCAACAGCACTGACTGTAGGCTTGATGAGAAATTGGTACCTTCCATATTATCCAAGATGCCCAAACTACTGTTTTCAATATCAATCCTAACAAGAGCTGCATGCTATATATATGTGTTTTAACACTCCAAAGTGCTGAAATCAAGAAAAACCCTCCCAAAACGTTATTCTTAAACTTCTGTCGATCTTGTACAGTCATAAGATGGCATTATCCTCTATATCATCATCACTCAGGGCCATTGACTTTGCTCTTCTTGATTGCTCCTTACACGAGTTCATCTTAATTCCATACATATAGCAACATAGCAGTAAGCACCTTTGGGATAGACGTAGATCTTTTAATAGGGCTCGGTTCCACAAGTGTAAGAATGCTTGTTTCACCATTATAGGTCTAAATATTGAATACAAAGAACATTAAGAAATGGTGGCGGATAAGGACTTGGTCAACCGAACAGTGACAAACAGTAATTCTTTCATCTAAATCTCCTTGGTTAAATCATGATAGACCCTCCACAAGATGTAAATTCCATGCTCCACAAGGCCAAATTCCAGAATCAGTTGCAGTTCTTAGGATCCAAATGGAAAATACTCATCACTAGCAGAACCATAATCCGGCTTTGCTAACATCCAGCATGTCACAGAGACCATGCATTGTCTTCCATAGTATCTTTAAGAATCTAGCCACCATTACTGGACTCTATAAATTCAGAAATTATAGGCCAAGAGAGAACATTGACAGTAAAAAATTTCTTCCTTCTGTAAAAAACATAACAGAAAACAAAACTTTAAAGAAGTTTCGAAGAAAGAGAACTGGCACTGGTCAGCATCTTTGTCCATACTGTCTACTCTGTGAAATCGACTTTGGTACTCCCAAGAATATTTGTGATTGTTTCTGTCTGAGTTTACAAAAGCTCTGTGTCATTTACATCTTCGTTGAAGACAGCCAGAAGATTGCTCAGATAACTGAAGAAGTTGTTGGTCCTCATTTGTCGATTGGCCAAATTATCTTACTGTTTGGTACTCAAGCATTCCAAACCGTAATGTCTGGAGATCTTATTCGGAAGTATATGCACTGACAAATGAAATATGCTTGTCTGTAGTAACCAGAAAACCTCGAGTCCAGCATTCATCGATTGGCAAAATTCCCTTACTCTGTGGTACTCAAGCAATCAAAGCCGTAACGTCTAGGGATTTTATTCGGAAGTATATGCATTGACAAATGAAATATGCTTGTCTGTAGTAACCATACAACCTCCAGTCCAAAATGAAGCCAAGAACTGACGTTCTCCATCTTATAATATTCTCCTCTTCAACCTCAAAACACTACCCTTTGTGCCCAAAAACAAGTAGAAAGAATTAAACAACTGCAAAAAAACAGCCATAAGTTCTGGTGGTCCCTCTCAGCTGTAAGTGTTGTTTGCTATCCTCAAACAGTTCAATGGAAGTTCAATTAGAGACGTTGTGCTCATTGTCTGGACTCCTTAACCATGTGCAAATGGATCTCCAAGTATATTACAGACCGTATAAAACCTCATAAACTCCAACTACTGTTAAATGGTTCATTCCTGACAGAAATGTAATTTATTTGAATATACATCGTAGTAGTTATACACAGAAAATTTAACTACTATGATCCCAAACTGATAGTGCATATCTGCATTCAGAAAGTAATTAACCAAGGCAGTAATATTATGATCCCTTTGCCTTCAATAAAAAATTTGAACCAGTGCATAACGGCACTATTACTATATGAGAGCAATTAAAAAATGAAAACATAATACAAGCAGAAATTAATGGCTATCCAAAATTTGACCTGCATCTATCCAATTAAAAAGTCCAAAGTAATGCCTAAATCCCAGCCAAAGGCAACTTCAAAACTATAACACTGCGAGCAGTTAACTCTGGCAATGGGTTCGTCCAAGTCCATCTAGATTCGCTACTTTTCAAATTGATACATGTGTCAACACTTTACAAGTAAGGGTGGCCTTTTAGTAATGTCATCTTAGACCAAAGACGTGGCTTCACATTTTGGTTTTAGATTTCTAGCTTTGACTAACCTAGAAAGCAGTTAGACATAAAATTTAGCATATATATCTTGTTAACTACATGCATTGAAGGAGAATTAGCACAGAAAATGACTGAAGCCACCTTCTATACCTCATGTTAGCGAAATTGGAACTTATGCTTACCTTAGACAGTCGGTGTGAGGACAAATCAAACATCAATCTACATGAATTAGAAGGTACCTGTCTCGGGATGAACAAATCTTATCTTCTGCATCTTCTGTCCGAAACCCTGCACAGATACCTCTTCCACTCATATATTTCTTTGAATAATCTACAGCATACGAAATTAGAAACAAAAAAACTTCAAATCGATGGCAAATAACGGATATAATCCAAATTATAATGTAAAGAAAAAGACTTTGGCAGGAAAAAGGGCTGACAGGAAGATAACGGCAGTAACTCATTACCCTTTAGATCATGCAACTCCTCAGCTCCGGCCATAACAGGATTCTCTAACCATAGCTGTAATCCGGCGAAGGCCCTGCCCATACCTGGAGCTTCAAAGAGGAAACGAAAAAAGGAAGAAAAAATGACGACGCCGTGCTGGCGCACATGGTACGCACAAGTCACAAGTGGGCCAAAAATCCCAGGTAATGCTTTGGACGGTTGCGATACAGCGCAGGGCCACGTGGGTTGATCAGATGCCGTCGTTTCTGACAGCCGCCAAGGTACTTTCCAGCGGGTAATTCTGGCACAATGGACCGACCATGACGCATTTTCCGTCTTGTAATGGCCATCTAACGTTGGCGCCTTATGCCGGACCCGACCAAAGGGGCCCACCGTTTATCTTCCAAAATTTTAACCAGATTTTTATTTCCGAATTTTCATGGGCTCGAAACGATTCCAGAAAGCTCGTCTTTGATTCCCTGTTCTTAGCACCGGCCCGGTGTGGTGCAGCCCTCCCCGCTGGGTATATGTATCTGAAATATGTGTGTTCCGATCATCTAATCTCTTCGCCTGCATCTCTCGCGCGAGGGCCTCCCTTTCCGACCTTCTAAAGCTTCCTTTTGCTTTGATCGGAAATCCGTTTATTCTTAGCTTTACCTCTCATATTTTTTAGCCAGTTTTCTTCATCCGATCTCTATCGAAAATGAGTTCTGAAGAGGCAAGGAAGATCTGCCTTCATTTTTCCATTTTGTAAATTGAATCTCAATTCTGTACATGTTTTATTTCTAGATCAATGATCGGATGATTAAACTGAATATAAATTGATGTAAGATGCATTGGTTTAGTTGATTGTGTAGATCATAAAAATTTGTGTATGGAGGAGCAGATCAGGAGTTTTTAATGTGGGATGAGGTGTAATTTTTGTTGTTGTTGTGATGTGCAGGTTGCAGCAGCACCAGTTGAGGAGGTAGTAGAAGCATCAGTGCCTGAAGATGCACCAGTGGAGGAGGTACCTCCAGCTGCTGAGGAGGCAGCTGTGGTAGAAGAGACCCCTGCTGTGGAAGAGCCTGCTGTGGCTGTTGAAACAGAGCAGCCAGCTGCTGAAGAGCCAGCTGCTGAGACACCAGCTGCTGAAGAGCCAGCTGCAGAAATCACAGAAAAAGCTGCTGAACTCACCCTTGAAGAGCCTGCCCCAGCTCCTGAAGAATAAACTCTTCATCATGGCTATCATCCATAAAAAAAAAAATCACCAAAAAAAAAATACAAAACCCCCAAAAAAAAAAGATCAGCCCTCATACCCCCATTCTATGATTTTGTTTGATGCTTAGGCCTTCTAGTTTGCTGCTAGTTCTTTGCAGCTGAGATCTCATGAGGATCTTCTCAAGTATCAGACCAGCGAGATTTTAGTATGCTGAGTCTGATGTTGTTGAGCAGAAAAGGATGGATAAGATTGAGTGGTAGACATGAAGATCCTATTGCATTGTACCATGACAGCTATGTTATACTATTGTTACATTTTTCACTTTGTTCAATATATTTTCACTTTCTACACATTGCTTTGAATATGCATTGAACCTTTTATGTGGTCCTCCAAAATGTCTCCCCATAACTAAGCAACTCAATCACAAGTGGTGCCCTTCTATATATAGTATAACGAACTTATTCTAGACACTCGTCCTGGCTAGTTATCTCTATGGCTTATAACTAGTGAATGGTGCCATAATGGCGAAAGTTGTGCTTACTAGAATGAAACAATGGCTACTAATTGACGATGTCTATGACTTTCATGTAAGAGTATGTTGTAGTTTGTGCATTGCAAATTAACGACGAGTTATACATTGCTCTTGGTGTAACTTATGTGTAGATTGTCGCACAATGCTTTTGTTGTGACTTTTAGATTGTCTAGGTTGTTGCCCAGTGCTTTTAATGTAACGTATGTGCATATTTTGCACTGTAAAGTTACAACTGGGAGCCACACAGTGCTTTTGAGGTAACTTAGGTGTGTGGCACGTTAGCTACGTGGGATGAGATGGCACATATTCTTTTGTGATAGCCTTTCATGTGGGCTTCTTCTAGCAAATGGCACATTGGAATCAAATGTACATCAACCAAACAAAGACATCTAACATGTTAGGTCCCACCTTCCTTGTAGTTTTAGGATCTTCTTGGCCATTGAAAACCATTTTTGATGGGGACTATCCAGCATTTTCCTTTGAATTGGAATATAATATTGCAACATTCCATATAGTTTAAGGGCCCCGGAAAGTGAAACAATGTCCTTCTATGATATATATATACCTATTGCAGTTAATCTCATTTAATAAGCCAATAGAGATATATATTTTTAAGACCCAATGTCCGTGATGTCCTAAAATGGTATGGAAATCGCTTTGAAAATTGGTGCATGGAATGTTGTTGATTCACTTTTTATTTCTATGGTAGTATTGATTTGGACTTCCCTCCCTCCCTCCCATGTTCTCCATTCTCGTTCTCACGCTAACAAATGAACAAGATATTATAGCATTTGCGTCAACATAATATGCACAGATATATCAAATGATTTTCCATTCTCTCTTGCATCAGAAAGATTTCTCTTGCGCTCGTGAGGCGGTATCCATAGCCCTCGCACAATTTTCATCATAACTTATAATTTTGGAGTCAGATTCATGTGAAATCAGAAGCATTGGAAAGCTCTCTCAGAGGCCTGCCTTTCTGTTAATATATGATATGGTCAAATTTGAATTGCTTTTGATGTCTGAATCAGGGACTTTTTTACTGAGGAATTTTAGGGTTTCTTATGTGCACAGGCTTTCATGTAGTTTCTGTTCCAAACATTAGATTTTGAAATCTAAAACATTGGAAAGGTCTTATGATGACCTTTCTCACTTGTCATATTTGAATAGATTTGTTGTTGATTTGTTGCCCCAAAAGAGTATAGCTTTGGCTAAATTGCTGTAGTCTTGCATAGGGGCTATATTTAGCATCACGCTGGAGCAAGAAGTGTTGAGGAGGCAATTTTTGCACGTTTTAATAGTTCACAGCTAGAGCTTTCTATTTCAACATGAATCTTGGCAAACAAACCATCCAATAAAAAAAAGATCTACTCTCTTCAAGTAGGCTCGATCTGCTATTTTTTGACCCATGAATCCAGAGTTAAAATTGACATGTCGTGCTTATATGCCAATATGGAGATGCCGACACTAAGTGTCCCCCCAAGAGCATGGAGGGCATTTAAAGGGCTTGAAGGTGCATGTAGTGCAGTTTCTTCACTGATATCACACAAAACAATAAGCTTTTGGCTGGGTTTCAGATCATACCAGTTGGTTAGTATAAGGTCTGCACTATTAGATATTGTTCTATTGAAAATCAAATTTTTATCCATGCCTTAAAAGATTTTATTTTGCATACAAGATGGATAAACATAATGCAAAAAGGATGCATATTCAAAAGAAGAAAAATACAAAAGAAGAGGAAAGAATTTCATTGCAATGGTGCATTGAGCACCACACATAGATTATATTATCGACATGGATAGACGATTAGCTAACATAGGAAAGGTTGTATCTTCAAAGTTGCTAGTCCCGTATCATGTCAATAGTTCTCGGATCATGGATGGTGTAGTTCTTACTGCCACATCAATACCTTTGGATGATAGACATTGGTTTGAATTGCTATCTTATATTACTATTTTTAGCAGTTCTGAGCATACTTCAATGCAAGACACCTTCCAATCAGCATGCATAAGCTACAGGGTCCGGTAACACTTTACATATGATACCACTTGCATCTATAATGGATGTGGCACCATCCAACCATTAGATACACATGGTAGAGTTTGATAACACTATACATGAGACATTGTGTACATCTGTATCAGTAAATGATGCAGTGGAGAATAAGGATAGTGTGTCAAATGACTCGTCAGAAGTAGCCAACAATACTTGTGAGTGGGAGCTACATCCAAATGAGTGCGCATATTGGTTTGTCTAAGCAGGATGGATGCTCTAATGTAGATCTAGCATCTTCAATAAAGTTACGCATTTGCAGGTCCCGGATAGTATGAATGTGATAGAGTTTGCTTGATGAATCATTCACTTGTTCATTTTAGAGATGCAGAGTGCCAACTTCAAGTGCTTCATCATGGCAGATATCTTAGAGGAAACTTGACACTTTCTCAGCTCTCAAGCAGAAAAGAGGAACTATCTAAAGTTCAAAAAGTACGAAGAAATGGTAAATGAATTGTTTATTATAGTGGAACAACGATTTTACTTGATGTATGGACTATAGATCCATGGCTTGGTTACATATAGTTCTATTTAGGGTATTCATGTCTTTCTTTTGTCATTTTGATTAGTTGGCACGTGTGTCTCTAACTTGTTTTGATTTATTTTGAATGCTAGTTCTGTGATGGTTTATCCTTTTCTTTCCTTTGGGCTTCATGCATTTGTTCGTTGTATTGTCACAATGGTTCTTTGATGGTCTTTGTTAACATTCAAATTTTTATCTTAATTTTCTTGCAAAGGTGGCTTCTTGCATACTTGTATAGACTGAGGATAGTCCATATATAGCTCCCTCCCTCTCATGTATGGATAATAAGAAATGAAGTTCAAAAGTTTAATATATAGATGCGAACTGGAGGGTTCCAAGTATTACAGAAATGTACATCTTACAAAATGATTCCTTTAAAGTACACTGCCTAGGTATAATGGGTAAAAGCATGTTAGGATGTGCCTTAAAAAGTATCATTTAGGAACCACAAAAGTATCCAAAAGGTAGCCCGTGACCGGTGTCAAGTTATCTATTTAATATCTCAATAAAGGTACATTTTAGAATTGATGTATTTATTTTGGCCTCCGATAGGCATTATCTTTATCTTAACTATGAATATTAAAATGTCCTTGACTTTTAGATTGGATTTTTGAATTAGTTTTAATAAAAAGAAAAATAAAAAGTACTCAGTTTTGAAGTACCTAGTGTAGGTACTCTTGCAGGTTCCAAAGTGGTACACTCTAACATGCTTTCAACCAATGAATATCTTAATCCCATGAGGTACAAAATTGGTTGCGTAGACTAGAGACGTCCGCATAGCTACCTAGTCATTGTGCTTTGTTGCTTACGTATTATTTATCTAGAAAGATATTGGATTGAATGTTGCACATGCTCTTGCTTTATGGCTAAATCATGCAATCTGGGTCACTGGCTTAAAAGACATAATCCCAAAATACCAAACATCTAAATGTACTATGAAAACCTAAATATTGCATGGTTGCCCCTAGGTTTATGTATAAATTAAATATTTTTACACATGGAAGTACAAAATACAAGGACTTCTTTGTTAAAAAAATACACCATGATTGGAAACACACACAAATTTGGTAAATCCACAATGTTTAAGCATGAATTTAAAATATTTTGTTGAAAAATATACACCATGGTCGACAAATACAAGAGAATTTGTTGAATCCACAATGGTCACCTTAAGTATGGAACAGTTCTAATGTCATATCTAGATTCAGAATCAAGGTGAAGAACTTAAAGTGCCCTTCAGGAATTGAACCTGGATAAACGCATTGGATGTGATATATTGAGGCCCATGCTTTTTAAATCGCAACTCCTAAACCTGGAAATCACAGTGATAATACAGATTCAACTATCGCATTATTATTAAAACTTGATGTTTAATAGCACAACGAGCACAAAGAGCATAGCTGTTGTTGGTGCCATCACCTAACCAAACATCATGAACCACATATCACAAAAACACACAACAAAAATGTCATCATCACCTCGATACCATTTTTATAGCATAGTACAAATGCTTAGCTCCAGAAAGGGGCTCATCACAATCTAGTTCAAAAAACAGCAAAATAAAATAAATAAGGAAACCAATGCAATTCAACACAAACGATCTCCATACGACAGTATACCACAACAACACATGTCTTCTTAGTCATCAATACCCTGACCTTGCTCATAATCGAATGAGCGATAATAGTTTGACTTGTTGCCAATCTACGATTTCCAAGATCCATAACCATCAGCTATCGACCAACATATGCAAATTCATGTTACCAACTACTTCTGCTAGCTGGAAAATGAAAGCAATTTAATCTACACACAAAATCCATCAATATTAAGAAATTTATCAGCCTTATCCTAATATCTAGCTCATGAGATAGATGCATTGGCAAGGATCTAGTTCAAAGGATGTGTCCCCTCTAATATAGAAGCATACACAGGAGAAGCAAGAGATGGAGCCAAAGGTCTAGATAACTTCGAAGCCTCCGGCACTTCTTGATCGGGATAAACACGAGTAATAATACTTTTTGGCACAATAGATGGTATGTTATCTGCATTACAACCACTTCTATGGACAAAGAAACAAGAATCTAACAATGTAAACCAAAATGCTTTGAATTCCAGACAAAGGCCTTGGCATAGCTCCAAGAATCCAACACCAAGAGCAATCGGCCAGCTCCCAAACCCTGGGTTGAAATAAAAGAATATTTTGGCCAACTTCAAAGCCCATACAACAAGTTAAACCCAATTTCAAATATATTTTAAATGCTACGGATCAAGCCAAGGTAGCTTTGGATAGCTACAAAGCGTAAAAATTTGAAGGACAAGTAACCCCGGCCTTACCTCAAGAAATCCGGCCTAATCTAGTCACTTCCTACTCCATAATAGAAATCCACAAGGCACACGTGGGCATCTTTGTAAAAGTGCCCTGAAATCGGACAGGTATCCACGAATGTAGCACCATCCAAACTAGTGCCCACCAAAATTTTCTCCAATCCAAATTTGCCTTTAAAAACCAAAAATACTTAAGGGTAATGTACTACCCTGAATACATGTATGGATATACCATAAACCTTTGATGCAAATTTGGCCGAAAATAGTAACTCTATCAAACTATATAGCTCAAGTCACTCTAATACTTTTCCAGATTATGGTACTCTCCCATAAGCTTAAGATGGCAATATGCCTAGAGGCTTATGATATGATCTATGCGAGAAATCTCGTTTTAGGCAATACCTATACACGAAGGTTCTTACTAGTATGTAGCTCCTTTTTAAACAAAACTTCAGACTTATTACATACTTCTCTAGTAAGGTTATTTGTTATATATAGAACGAAATTGATATAATTACATTTCAACATCCACAGAGGCCATACCAGTCTATGGGACAACTGGATATTGAAAAACATCCATTACTAACTATCAGGACTCCCAAGCAGAAAGAGGTTTCCCTTACTTTTTTATTGAGTTCATAGCAACTCTGAGTGTAATTAGATGGTCAAGTGTTGATTTCTTAGGCCTAAAACCTATTGGGCCTCTAGTCTTGTTTACTTTAGCCCATATATTGATTTTATTGCTCCAGAATTGTTGCAAACAAAGTTTAAACTAAAATGCACTAATTTGTCTCAAACACACTATGAAAAAGGTTTCTTTAAAAGGTTCCCCAAAAATGACAGAAAACGATGCATTTTTATCATATGTTCGTGACAAGTGTGACATTTTCAATATTTTGGACCCTCTTTTCATGCTCACAATTGGCAATACTTTTTCTTGGATGCAATATATTTTGGCATCCCAATTTGGCACCCTAAATTACACATGAAATAATAAGAAATTTTAGAATGAATTTCCAATCTTGAATTAACAGAAGCATAAAAGGAGAACCTGAAAAGATCGTTTCTCTTCATATTATCTTTAAAAACCGCAAAATTATAAACAAAAACTTTTCTTATAACTATTTTTTTTATCTGCTAGATAGTGTGGCCATACAAACTTCTATGCAGTACTTAGTTTTTTTTTATTGGTTCCTCTATATTTCTGCTCCTATTTAGGTTTGCTATATAAAATGTGTGACAATTTAGCATAATTGGTTAGTTCATTATTGTAACATTATTGAAGTCACGTGTTTAAGTCTTTCAAATTGCAATACTAATAAGATAATGAGTCTTTGTGGATGATAAAAATTAACACGACCATTCTTGGCATTTGGATGCTTTCGATATAAATTTATAGTGGAAAAGTTTCTTTCAAAGTTGAAGTGCGCAGTTGAAGGGGCCTCTCCCGTATGAATTTATCTGGGAAGGCTTCCTTCCAAAGTTCAAGGGCACTATCAAAGGGTGCCCTTCTAATATAAATTTATATGAATAGAATAGAATAGAATAGAATAGTTTTTTTAACGTCCACGAAGACCAATAGGTCATGGGACCCATACAATGGGCTAGTACAATCATTACTACTAGGATTAAAAAACCCCTGCCTCGAAAGGTTTTCAAGGTACACTTTACATTGAAGTGCACGTGCCCTTCACATTGAAGTGCAATGAAGATCGTGCGGGGGTTCCTTTCAAAGTTGAAGGGTGCCCTATCCATAGAAATTTATACGCAAAGCATGCACTTCATATTGAAGTGCATGTGCCCTTCACATTGAAGTGCAATGGAGAGTGCAGTATAAATCTATACGCTCAAAAGCCTAAGGTGCCTTTCTAGTGGTAGAATTTCATATGCGAAGGGAACTACTTACATTGAAGTGCAAGTGACCTTCACATTGCGGTGCAATGAATATCGATGAATATTCTGGGAAGGGACTCACAAAGAACACAAAAACTGCTGATAGACTTGTCATTCATCACAGCAGTAGTATACAATGTGATGGAAAATCTGAATGGGGAACTGACCATAGGAACAATGTCTAGCTACTCCATAAATGAAATAAGAAAATATACAAAGGCAAGAGAGAGGACAATGGCAACAACTTGTCATCGGGATGAAAAACCCCGCCCTTTGGGGTTTTCGAGGAAAACCCTAATGAGAAATGGCCGCCAACGGTCTCAAGGATGCCCTGAAGAGCAAGGTAGGAAATTGGTGAAGCCAGCCAAAATGCACATCAACACCATGGAATGCTTGAGACCTGAAAAAGGAAAAAATGCCTAGAAAGTACCCGTTAAACATTAGGAAAAATAGGTAAAACCATGGCAGGCGAGCACCCCCTAAGAAAATAGCCCCAAGAAAGCAAAAAACACCCATTAGACGTTAGGAATCGTAAACAAACATATATAAAAAAAGAAAACAGCACTGAGAGGTGGAAAAAGAAGAAATAGCATCACCAACGGATGGAAATCATCTAGCATCACCCAGTGGGTGGAAAATATTTTGCATCAGCCATTAGGTGGAAAAAAGCATCACCCAATGGTTGGTCAAGATCAACATATAAAAAAAAGAGATGTGTGGTCGCGACTCGGATTATCTTTGTCTCACGAGATTTTATTTCGCTCGTGATCTATGTGTGTACTTCTTCTGGAATATTGAATAAAAGTTTGTCGTCCTTCAAAAAAAAAAAAAAAACAAGGTGCTACGCACGAGGGGTTGCCCTTCAATGCCCGAGAATTATATTTTCATGGTTTTTGTTTTGCTGTTTTTGTGCAAGGTGTTTTTTATTTTGTGTGAAGCCGTGTAAATACTATGAACATAGGGTGTTGTTTTCTTAATGCCAAATGTGATACGTGGCCGGATTTGAACATATTCATCGTATACAAAGCCCTCACCTATGCCGAATGTATCTCTGCATGAATATCCTCAGGCTGCAAAGGAATGGAACTGGTTATGGACATATACCTATCTCACAGTGTCACACACACCCCACACCATAGAGCGAAACATTGGGCTCTTATATATTTTACACAATTGTGAACTGTTGGTTGTTTATGCATTAAAAAAAGAGGCCACCTGTTAAATGTCTCAAGAGAGACTTGAACACAATACCTTTCTATGTACAACACTTTAAAAGTATTTAACCAACTCATTGATCAGTCTATGTTGCCTCTTGCCTCTAATATAATCACATCTCTATACAAATCTGTGCCATACATTTTGAACTCCTTGTACCTTCAAGATCCACCTCTTTCTTCACCAAATCTTGAAAGATCAAGAGTTTAGAGTTCAAGCGCTATACCTAAAGCAGCCCGCATCAAGTTTCACAAGCCGGATCAATATCGGTGTTCACCACCCCCCCATTTTTGTAATCAATACAACCATACGAAAGTGTTTAGAGGAATATTTGCTCGCTTCATCTCGCTTTCTCCCTAATGTAATGGTATTTCATAATTGAGTTGTCGCAGTGCTTAAAAATGAGTTTTATATAAATGAGTTTTAGTCTATAGAATATTCACAAAAATTATTAAGGTATACTCACGCTGAATCAAGAACAAAAGCCAACAACAAAGTAGTAAATCCGCAATTATCGGGACAAATAAGGGCAAAGATTTTAGAGCAAGTCGATTCAATCTTTGTAACTTATAAAACCGTAAGGGTTACAAAAAAAGACCACCTAATCAAGAATCCGAATCTCAACTCCAAGGAGGTCGATTCAAGCTCAGAATTCATAAACCGTAGGGGTTACAAAAAAAGACCACCTAATCATTTATCCGATCTCTAAAATAAGGGCAAAGATTTGAGAGCAAGTCGGATTCAAGTTTTATAACTCATAAAACCGTATAGGGTTACAAAAAAGACCACCTAATCAAGAATCCAACTCAACTCCAAGGAGGTCGATTCAAGCTCAGAATTCATAAACCGTAGGGTTACAAGAAAAGAACACCTAATCGCTTATCCGGAATCTCAACCCAAGGAGGTCCTTCATGATTTCATATGTCACAAAATGCTAAAGCTATAGATGGCACGAATTCTAAATGTGATCAAATCAACATCAAATGTTATCGAGGGCATAAGGAAGGTAACAAACTAAGCATTAAAAATAAGGCAACCTTCACAGAGTTCTGAAGCGCCCTTGTAAAGTGCACCAAAACCCTCGCTTTTACAAATTTCTAAAAGCATCCACCATACCGTCAGACCGATCCAAGGAGTCGCTTATCTTCCCATCCGCAAATACAATGGGTGATGCATCTTTCCAACCAACCATTTGCATCCGGGCCGACGGACAACATCCAAGGGGTATGCAACAAATCCTCAATTAACTGCTCCAAATTTACTTCCGCACCACATCCTAGCTTTGTTACTACACTCAATTCAAAATCATCCTTAGCGTCAAAGGTAGAAACTTTTACAACCCAATCTTTTAAAGTCTCATATACAGCAAAATTGAGACCAACATATGGTACCTGCAAATATAACCCACACAAGAGATTATCAACATTAACATCCTTTGTTGCAGGCAAGAAAAGATCTCAGAGCATCATAGATTGTTGATAGAAAAGCCCATGTCAAAAGAAATAGCTAATAGACCATCTATGATATCCTCCTGTAATTTACATTAAGTATCAATACATCCAGATGTCTATGAGATTTTTTTTTAAATAAAAAAGAACATGCATTTAATAGGAACAAGCCAAGTTCATCACATGGCCCATGGAATGCATCAGAGGTAACCTTACCACTCCAATGACAGATGGAAGCCAGCCTTTGTATAATGCTCTCAAGCCCTCCTCCTTTACAATAGTAGAGGTTGCATGGACCATGCCTCTATATTTCCCTCAAGACGCCCCGCCATGTTCCAAACATTGATCTCTTTGAACACAAATAAATCACTTGAAGATATATAGCTTAAATAACTAACCCGAATCACAAACGCCTCACCATATCTAGTGGATAAGTAGCGTATATGGCAATAATACCAAAGACAAGCTCCAAAGACAAAGTCAAGAAGAACAAAAGCTCGCGATTTTCTCAACATCCGCATTGCAGGCACTATTCGATGAATTAGAGCCGTAAAAGCAATAAGAAAGGATGTACTTACCAATCACCGCTTGTTGTCGATAGAGCCATAGGATTGCCCTATTTAAACAGAGAAAAAATTAAAATCAATGCAAAGAAAAATCTTTCACAAACTAGAAAAATACACTAATCATGGAACCACAAATACTTAAAAAAAAAAATATACACTATGTGATATTGTTGTAAAGGTGATTAAAAACATGAAATATATAACCCATGGCCACGCATCTTGAAGTTTGTTCATAGTCAGCAACTTAATAAACAGAATTTGGTATAATGCGCATACAATTAGTGTCGCTGCTCTCTTTTTAAAGAATCCACGATACCCTCTTGCCCCCCGATTGTCTTTAAGCCTTGAAGTGTTCCAATCAGATTGAGGATTATATGGGTTTTGGACCTACAGAGTAGAAATGTCTTAGTAAAAAACAAACCCGCAATAGAATTCAAAAGGACAAGCCCGTATGGGATATCTCAGAATAAATATAGTAATGACACTCACTTGAAGCAAAATTTTCATGCTCCAAAGGTGCCACAAATGCTCGACCTCGAAATCAAATATTCTTAATTATGTCATAACAGATATTATAACCAAACAAAAATAAAGAGCAGAGGATCAACTTAGGATTAAGAAAGAACTAGAAAGAAAGAAAAAAAAATTCAATACGCATACACTCCTCCCCGCGACTCCTCCACCGTAAGAGATTTGCATATGGATAAAAGGGCTCCCCTTTGCTTTGACATCCCGTGGCCAGCTTTGCCTCCCCCGAAGAAATGATACAGAAAGTGTGATCCTCTATCCATTTAGCAGCCTTTGACTTTTAGAAACGGATATCTAATGAGCGATTCGAGAGCAGAATGCATGATTTTGCAGCTCCCAAAACTTGGCACCGATTTGATTGCCACCGATCGACTTCCCGGTCCAAAGAAAGAGATCCCGGATCAAGCACGGCCACATGTTGTAAGAAGAGCTTTGACTAATCTAACGCGGACTGGGCCAGCTTTAAGGGCTGTGAGCAAGTTTTTAGCAGTCAATATACTAGGTATATACTAGCATATCCTTGGAATATGCTAAGAACCCACTAACAAGGGTTTGCCCCCTAGGGCAAACCCAAAAACACATAAAAAATAGACGAACCCAAGACAACATATAAGGGCGGGTAGGGTGGGAAGCAATGGACAAGGAAAGAGACGCTGCTGTAGAAGACGGCGACAACTAGCGTGAGAGCCCGCCGAGTTGACCCTCCGGGCAACTCGGGATCTTGTCAATATTGCCCTAATTCTAGGTTGGTGTGACAAACAATTGAATATGGTGAAGAATTGAATCTTCTTCTTGCACAGTTAAATTGCACACTCAAAACTCAATGAGCAAATACTTGAGATCTCAATATAATCAGATAACATTAACATCCAAAGAATCCATATTCTCAATGGTTATAATATCCATGTTTAAGAGCTCAACCCTAGAAGCTTCTCGCTCATCCATGAGCCACAACAAATACCGGTGCCATCGGGCTTTGCTCTTTCACCGCCATGCACTCACCGGGTTAGTCCTCGTGATCAAGGGGATCCCGCCGCCACTGCATGCATGGAAATACTCTGGAAATCTTGGATAAGCACAAACACAGACGGAAAATCCTACGTGAGTACAATGCTAAGACAATGACAACGTAATCCAAGGAAATATCAAACATGAACATCAGAAGTAAACCAAACCATCATGACACATAGCTCCGGGACAATGGGAAGCTCAGCCAGCCTACATGCAGGCCCTGATAGCATAGAAGTGCCCAGCCAGCTCACATTCCGAGCCTCGTTGGCGGAGTTGGTGGGGTGAACCTCGTATGCGCATACCCTTGGTTATGTGCATGCTGCATGCATGCCTCATGTACGTATGCAACTCATGTACGTACGATACACAAATGCGTATACTGCACCATTAAGTGGCCAGGTCCGTTATAACTAGCCACAAGAATGATGAGCACGAACATAGCTGCTCGTCCCGTCCCAGAATAACGATCCGAGGGCTCAAATCGATGCCATTCTGAAAAGGGACTCGCAAAGAACACAAAAACTGGCCGACTACCAGAGAACTTCCATATCTACAAGCCCAGCCAACAGGAAACATCTAAATGTGGAGCAACGTCACGAACCACATAGCGAGAGGGAGAGCATGATGATTGCCATCTGCCTGAACCCGAACATCAACACGTGGAACTCCCCGGGCAGTTATTGCAGACGGAAGAAGAAGACGGCCAACGAAGATGCCTACGACTATGTGCCTGAACAACATCATGCATGCCCTCGTATTGCTGCAAGCCGAAAACATCATGGATCAAACAACAAAGAGGCTCGAGGTGAGAGAATGATAAGATGGCTACGGTCGCATGAAGAAGAAATAAGGAAAGTCTACGTTGAAGGGAAGGTGAAGGATAGAAGAGATGGAAGCCGAGAGTGCAAGGATGAGATGGAAGGCAAGGAAGTTAGCTGAATGACAAATGATGTGAAATGGTGACTTGAACACATAATGATGACATAATGATATATAGAGACAAGCAAATGAAAAAATTGGGACATTGACATGCCTGACAGTTACAAAGGGGTCAAATAAAAGAGTGTCGAATCTGAAAACAAATAGAAGGAGATCAACCTAACAATAGGACATGTCAACCTATTCCATCAATATCTCGAGCAATTTTACTAAATAAGTGGGAGCAAACTAGAAAGATGAGAAAGTAAAGACATAATGAGTTATAAACGGTCAAGAAAAAGATTTACTAAGAAAATGAGAATTATAGAGAATGAGCCCGAAACCAAAGACAATGCAAAACGAGAATGTATCCACTATAAAATCCATGTCACAAAAACTCAATGGAGTGCCGAATGCAAACACATGATATGGCATATCCAGATAAAGCTAAATAGCAAATATGCAAATGAAGTATAATGATAGTGCCAAAAAAACCTAAAAATATAAAGAACAACTTCAAGAACGCGACGCCAAACTACAAGTGGCCAAATAGGACGGTGTGTGACAAATAATGTAATGCAAACGATTTTGAAAACAATACGGAAATGAGGAATAAAAGAGAAATGATAGTATTAAATGAGATGTCATAAGAAAAATAAGACCACAAGCTTAGAGCCATGAATAGATACCGCAATATGAATAGTACAGTTAAAAAATAAGGGAAGAGGTGGAGGTAGAAGTGGCAGACATGTCAGCACAAATCAAGAGGAAGGTCAAGACGGGAGGTTAAATTTGGATCACATCGTTGGATCAAACAAAAACAAGGCTTAAGTCTGAAGAAAAGTAAGAGGGCGATGCACAGTTTAGGTCAAATGTGAGGCCGAAGTCAAAGTGAGGTTATAGCCAAGGAAAAGGAGAAAGTGAAGGTCAACAATGCTTGCGGTCCCAGTTGAGTGCCAGGAGGTGAGCCATATGGTAGAATGAGAAAAGAAAAAGACAAGAGAAATATAATGACTACATCAAATGACGTATCGGTAGTAAAGCTAGTGTCGTACAGATGGTCTGCAATAATAAAGCAAAAGAGATAATGGACATGTGAAATTAAATGACAACAACATGACTATGTAAAGTGACAGTGTATATAAAGCTATGCATGGAAAGAGTAGCTGGCACGAATAGAACAAAGTGGAGAGAACGTAAGCAAAGAATCACCCAAATACGTAAAATTGGTGTTTCTGAAAAAATGAAAAACCCACCTAACAACATAACATGTCATCCACTGCCAAGAATATAGAACGCAACTTCGATAAGTTTCAATGTTACGTGATGAAGGACAATCGCCAAATCTCAGAGCAATGTCTCCAAAAAGCACAACAAAATAACGTGTTTTAAGCGCAAGCACACATACGAGAAAGAGGAATGCAAGCCAATGAAACAAATGCAACAAGAAAACAACCTCGCACAAGGTCCCAAAAATATATGAGCCAAAAATACCTGCTGGAAATATCCAGACATGCCACAAAATCCCCAAACAATAAATCCTCAAGGTGATGAATGAAGTGAAAAATGAAAAGAAAAATAATAAGATTGGGGGACCGAGAGATCGAAGCCAAAAGTCGAGGTTGAGGTCAAGGCATAGCCAAAATGGATAAATATGGCAAGCAACAAATGACTAGGTTAAAAACAATGACTCATGAATTGGCATCGGTCAAGCTTGTTTTAATATGAGAGGATCAACGATTAAGTTGGCGAGAGGAGCTCACCTAAAGCTATCTATTATGAGAGGATAAAAATATAAGTTGGCAGATGAGCCTCGCTAAAACGGGCTAAAACGAAGTTTGTAATGATGACTAGAAGATAAGAAGCATACATCAGCGGGAACATTAAACTTAACCAACTAAAGCTAAATAAAATTGGATTAGCAATACCACGACTTGAACCCTCATCCATAAGACGACAAACCTACAACTTAACAACAACACTACATTTTTACACTTATTATTATGTAAAATGAAATTCCTATAAATGTATAAAATGGAAAAAGGGCAACTAAACTTGTCTGTGCAAAAATCCGAACAGCAGAAGGGAGCGCAGAGCTTAGCGCCAGAGAGAAAGCAAAGATGCACGTGCTAAGAACAGTTAAAATTGATGGAGCATGCCAAGATGAGATGATTTGTCAGAGTAAGCTGAGCTGCCCAAGTCTCTATGAATTGGTTCTGCCCTGCATCAATCAAATACTACAAAGAAAGATACCGTATCGCGGACGCCCCCCAACATATACGCACCACCTAACATATATATATTGTGGACTTCCCCTCCCATGGCAATCACCACCATGAGCGTGGCCCTCCGCCTAACTCCTGACCATCCATAGAAAGATGCCCGTGAAGGACACGGAGGTGTCATTCGCCCACGCCTTCAATGGGACTCCTATATCACCTGGCGTGAATACAAGGTTAGCACACAACATAATCATATAATAAATATCCACCACGAAGGGTGGTACATCCGGCCCAAGTACTAACAAAGAAAGAAGATGCATCTAATCCCTAAGGAAAACGCCCAAACCCTGTGTTCTACCCCTACTGCACTCCTGGAGGATGGATCCACGCTCTGGCCTCAAGAGATCGCCAGAGGTAGGTATAACCCGGCATTGGTCGACATAGAACAGCTGGCTAGAGTTGTCCACCCATCTCTCCCCGCACACTTTGCGCATGAGTCAATCGCCATGGCGCCTATCAGAGCCTTCCTGGAGACGCAATCCCAAGGCATCACCCTTTCGACTACTCCCAAGCCATCTCCCCGGTCCGATGAGGTGTCGGGAAGTGGTCCCTTCCCAGAGTCGCAGTGATTCCATGGGTGAGCTAGAGAATACGCATGCATCGTCGACTCTCGCGATCGTAAGACCAATCTACTCCCCAAATCTACTCAAAGTACGTGATGATCACACCACTGCACTCCGTGAGTGTCGTATCCATACCCGCCTATAGTTCAATCGGGCTCTAGCCATTAGGCCTAGCTCACTGAAGGAGTCCCCAGAGCCTTTATGCTCGGGGCGAGACCCCACCCCACACTTCCATCACCACGGCTCATTTGGGTGGTGCTTCAATCATGCCATAGATTCCATGTTCTATGGGATCTTGTAATGTGCCGCGAACTAATGGGAATAATACAGGGCTCTATCTAGGAGCATACTACAATACATGGGCTCGGAGGTCTCTACCCCCCATAATCCCCCATATCTGGGAGTGCTAACTAAGCAAAGAACTACTAAACCATCACCCAAAGCACATACAGAAACTAGAGATAAGAATACCACCATACCAACAACAAGGGTTAGCCTAATGGTAAAACCACAGAGGAAAACAGAGAGAACACACCACACCCTGTGAGAGGCGCTATGCTATAGATCAACAAATTAACCTAATTACTAACCACAAATTGGTCTTGGGCCGCCCCATCTCGACTAGTCAAGGGCTGCCTCCTCCTCCATCTCCAAATGCTCCTAATTCGAATTGGGGCACAAAGCCCTAATTTGGGTGCCCTAATTGAACCCCCGCCTTGCCCAATCGATTTGGGCTGTGGCATGCCATTAATTAACTAATTAAGCCACTAGGTTAATTAAGACAAAAATACACTTAATTAGGTTTTATTAATTTAGCATAGCTAAATTAATCCCTTTTAGGTCAACCCCCTAGGTTAACATACCCCATGGTGGCGTTTCTACTATGCGTGACGTGTCCGTATTTTTATAATCATACCATATAAATAATGCGGAACGCCACATTCTCGGTGTGTGCAATAAAGACTAAGATTATAGACGAAAGAAGACCACGAACGGGTGGATACGTTTAATGATGTTGATTAAATGCAGGAGCATTATGCATGATATATAAATTAAGGAAATGGCCACATCTTATGTCTGCTGGGAGCATCGAGGTGCCGGATAACAGACTGGACAATAGTGTGAAACGTAGTTTCCACACAAGGTCAAGAGAAGACGACAATTGGTAGGAGCCAGCGCAAGCATCTAAAAGCTGCAAGGTATGTTAAGTCATGTACCCACATGACAAGTGTGAGACAAGAGGAGCTTGGGAGTTGTTGTAAACAAAGTTTTCAAAATAGAGAATTTGGAGGGACACTTTGAATAGACCAAAGTCCGGAGTATGAACAAGGTAGGTGCCTCTAGGAACATCTCACCAAGGAGAATGTGTTTGACCTTCAGCTGCGATGTGTATCCCGAGGAGTAGTCTGTTGGTATATCTAGGAGCATTTAATGGAAAACCATAACTAGAAAAAAAGATAAGATGTGTAATAGAACTTTTAGTTCACATATATGAATACTGAGGTAGTGAAGATAAGAATTCTATACTAGACATTGGCATGTCCACTAGGAACTTAGGGTGGCATTTGCCCCTCGTGGAATTTATGACTAGAGCGTGAGGACCAAGGCAACCTAAGGCTAGAGAGTCTAGAAGGTGTGGTGTGAAAACCACAAAGTAGCTAAACGAGTGGAGGAAATACACCAGGGAAGGATGAACATAGCTAGGTGGCTATGTCAACGGTAATTACATGAGTCTAGAGTTGGGGTTCGTGCACACATGTTACTATATCTCATAATAACAACGAGTGGTTTCGATGTTTGAAGGATTTAGTAGTATTACATACTACACCAGTTAGGAGATCAAGATGTTAATTGTGATATCTCGGATGTATATCATATTAAAAGATAGTAGAATATCCGTATACAAGGTGAAAACATTACTTGGACAAGGTTAATACGTAATAAGCATAATGATATGCTTATATACCTAAGATATTGGGTTAGGTATGTTTTTACCGCAGATAAGCATTCAAGCTATCCCAATGGTTAGAGTTGACTATCTTAGATACATCGCACTAAGGAGATGAGAAGAGTTTAAATCAATGAAAATAGCTAGAGTAAGTCTATACATATATGGTGATGTCATTGAAGAACATCCCGAGGATGGTTGGAACAGTATTGAATAACCGACAATGAGAGCTTAACTACTCAAAGGTTCTAGATAATGAATGAATTACTCAATGTTATGTTTAGAGCATTTACTTGGTTTTGGGAATAAAAGATGTGTAAAATATCGCGATCCCCTTGATGGAAGAAAAGAAGGGGTACGACGATTTTGGCGATTATACCTTTAGGATAACCGAGAAGAGGGCAATACGAGCAATTCCAAGTCCCGAGAAAAATCAAGACGAGGTGTATAGATCGAAAGGCCGAGATTATATAGACCAACAAACCATATATCCTCGAAAGTTACCCCCTACTACCATGGGAACATTCTAGATAATGAAGAAGCCGGAGGATCCGTTTTGAGGCATAGACCTCTTATAGATTATGACTTTAAGACTGGGTTTTCAAACATAGGGGTTTTCTATTATGAGATCGATAAATTTTAATACCTTCATCTCATTATGAGGGAAGCCAAAGATGACAACATTTGAAGCTGATCAAACCTAAAGTTCACAAGATAATTGAAGAGGAATAGGATAATTGTGACTAAGCATGGCGGAACCAAAGGATACTTAAAGCTGAAGGAACCTTTAGAAAAGGCTTCGACTGTGGTAGAAACATTTGGAATTATGGCATAATCCCGTGGGAAATCATATTAAGGTACCATATAAGGCACTAAAGGAATGGTTGAAATAGCTGAGACCCTATCAAAATAGAGGCAACATATACAAGTCCAACATAGAGTTGGCCTCCTCCTCCCTCGTGGAAGCGGTGGCATAGCCACATCATAAAGGTACATAGGCAATGGATTTTGTTTGAAAGAACTACCATGGTTATAGTTTAGCTAAGGTGAGCATGAGCTCTAGCATTGTGGGATGGGATATATGTTTATCATGTACACACCATGCACACATACGATAATAGTGCCGATATAATAAGGAGAAAGAGAAAGACGTACTCTAAAGGACCCGAAAAATGTTTAGAGATATATTGCAAAGGACCGCCAATCCATGCATGCAGGGTATGATGCGGCACTTGAAATAAATGTCAACGCCAAATTACGAAGCTTAAGATGATGGGGTTGAATAATACAATAGTACAATGGTGATAGATAGCAAATAGTAGTTACTTGCTAGAAGTCCAAATATGTCTTGCATAGACATCTAGGCCTAGATTTCCCCACACTAGCTATGCCCGATCGACATCGCCATGGGTTACATGGAGGTGGTTGGAATATGCGGGCTCGAACATCTGCGGTACAAGCCCGGTTATGTCAATTCGCGGTCACGAGAAAGACTTACAAAATACCGTGCGCACCTTGATGTCTCGGGTAATTTACGTTCGCACGGCTCAATCGGTCTTAGGCCATGACTATGGCTTAAATGAGGATCTTAAGTCATTTGGAATGCGACAATCCGCGGCATAACGCCATGACGTAGAAATATAATGACTAACATTTCTAGGGACGAAAACAACATTGAATCATAACCCCCAATGATAGGTGGTTTTAACAATATAGGGGCCATATAATAGCGGCTTTAAAGCCACAAGACAGCTTAACGAGCACGAAGGGGTCAATGGATTGATGACTTTAGTGAATAAAGGTCATGACCCGGGTGAGTTGTATATACGTTGTGCAGGCGTAAGGGTCCGGAATACCTGAAAATCGAAAGCATAGACGAGAAAACATATTGAAGAAGAGAAGGAATAAAGGATCCTTATTAATGATATGTAGCAAGCTGGATAGGAAGGTTATTACCTAACATGAAGGGTAGTCTTTGCTAACATGGAAAGAGATACCTGCGGCTTGAAAGGCAGCAAGAGCTGAAAAACTCTTTAAAGATTTGGTGTATGGCTTGGAAGAAGACTTCCATGTGCTAGGACAACATGGGGAATTGAATTCACTAAGGACATTTTAATAAACGATAGATAGGTGGATAGCATCCGTCATATGACACATTGGCAAAGTCCATGAGGACATATGACGCACCCTCGCAGACTTGAACACAAGAGCTCTTAATAGGGGAGGCCTATCTTGAGAGGTCCTTGGGTGGTACTGTCCTTTGGGATATTCATATAATCCCGTGGAATATGTAAGTTCATTTACGGACTTAAGGACGATTAGGCATTAAAATAATGGTTTGGAAACATTTTGCTTTCGGACCATATCAGGTACCCTAGAAGGAGGTGAGTAGTCAACAATGGTTGGATGCCATTGGAATGTACGGAGAACAACTCCAAAAGAGGGTAGACCAGCTGTCAATTAAATGGACAAAAGGCTTGAGATATTTAATCCGTGACCATATAAGCGGTGAAGTTTGGCACAAAATAATACTAAAGTTTATACTCTAGATTGATTAGAGTAAAGTGTTGACATTGTTGTGGGGTTCTAATACAAGCACTCACTCACGTTTCCGCGAGGTATGTATCATGATATGGGGGAAAGTGATCCATAAAAGGAACACGACCAATGAGAAGAAATATTGAAGGGTGGTAGGATCAAAGAACCGAATCCATGGTCTAGAGGGGTTTTGCATGGCGTCCTTAGTCGGTTGGATGAAACGAAATCCTTTCTCCGGGAAATGAGACGAGTCAAGGTTTAGACACTAGAGAGAGACAAGTTAATTATAATTATGTCTATAAAATATTACTTATATAACGTCTAATAAGGTCTAATATAAAGCATATGAATGTAGCATAGATTGAATCATGGCCGGACATTATGATGCCGCCAAAGAATATCCAAGGTGAATAGTGTGATTAAAATCCAACTTGAAGTTTCTATCCTACTCAGAATTTCCTTCCATCACTCAACAGAACGATGTCGATATGGTTGCGAAACATTCCTTAGTTGACGATAATAACTCTTAAGTTATTCCTAGTCACTATGGTTGCACAAGTCCCATTGTTGCCACCGCAAATGTCTTAGGGAAGAGTGATGGTAGCCGTGGAGTCTTTCTAGAGAAACAGGGATCATTGGTTAAGTACAATACAAGACTATTATATACATGAAAAGAAGGCTTACCCCGGTTGGTAAAGGGTTTGGATGGTGCTTTGGGAGGTCAAGGGTTCAATTCCGTGGATGTACCTTTGCTTAAAAAGAATGGTTAAGTAGAGAAAACCAAATATTAGATATGTATAAGAAAAGATAGAGCATATAATCTACATAAAAAGAGTGTTGGCAAGATGGAAGGGGTGTTTGATTGGAAGTGGAGGTCATGGGTTCAAACCGGGCGAATGTAAAAAAAAATGGGGAAAAATTTTTTCTTTTAAAAAGTAGGGCGGAATTCGCGTTTTTTAGGTTCATTTGGCAAAGCCATTGTGCGCTAGAAAACCACGGCCCCATTAGGGTTTCACCTTTTTTTTTTTTTTTTTTGATTTAGGTCCGGCGGCAGGCGTTATTACCCTAAGCCACGCACGCTTAGGGAACCCTGGTACCCCCGCCTACCGATTAGGGTTTCGCTACCGCATTTCGTAGGGTCCACACTTTCTAGCCCCTGCCGTCAGCCTGTAGGTGCATTCCCCTCGGTCCCGGGTTCGATAAGCGCCTTCATTCGCATCCAATAACCCTTTGCAAGATATGGTCGGGCCCAACCGCTCTTACAAAGAGAACTAAAAGTTTACACACCAACAAACTACTTACTAGAAAACCCATCAACCACAAGCATTCCAAAGAGGTCTAAGGCTACTCTAAAGCTATCCTCTCTACTTAACGGTCTAACTTCGTTAGTACATGGCGATCAATGGCTTGGTCTACCAAGAACATGCTCGATACCACCGGACGCTCCCTTTGAACATATATGGCACTCCGGGACGATATATATATACAGGGACTTCCCCTCCCATGGCAATCAGCTCACCATGAGCGGGGCCCTCCGTCTAGCTCCCGGACCATCCATAGAAAGACGCCGTGAAGGACACGGAGGTGTCATTCGCCCACGCCTTCAATGGGACTCCTATCGGGGGCGTGAATACAAGGTTAGCACACAACATAATCATATAATAAATATCATCACGGCGGGTGGCACATTCGCCCAAGTACTAACAAAAAAAGAAGATGCATCTAATCCTAAGGCACGCCCCAAACCCCGGTTCTACCCGGCTCGGACTCTCGTGAGGATGGTGGACTTCGATCTCAAGAGATCGCCTGACAAGGTATAACTGGCGTTGGCTGGCATAGAACGTTAGCATAGGTTGTCCACTCCATCCGCCCCTCCCGCACACTTTGCGGATGAGTCAATCAAGCTATGGCGCCATTAGCCCTCCCCGAGACGCAATCCCAAGGCATCACCTTTCGGGACTACTCAAGTTTACATCTCCCCTATCCGATGAGGCGGTCGAAGAAGTGTCCCTTCCAGTCGCAGTGATTCCATGGGTGAGCTAGAGAATAATGGCCGTCAGCGACCCCCGCATCCCTTAGACCTACTCCCTAAATCTACTCAAAGTACGATGATCACACCATCACCTTGTGGAGGGGGTGTCAGACCCATACCAGACTAGTTCATTTGCCGGCTATTAGGCCCTAGCTCACTAAAGGAGTCCCAGTAGCCTTTTATGCTCAGGGGCGAGACCCACCCCACACTTCATCACCCGCGGCTCCTTATGGGGTGCTTCAATCATGCCATAGATTCCACAAATGGTGGGATCTTGTACACGTGCCAAACTAATGGGAATAATGCAGGGGCTCTATCTAGGGAGCATACTACAATACATGGGCTCAGAGGTCTCTACCCCATAATCCCCATATCGGGGTGCTAACTAAGCAAAGAACTTTAAACCATCAGCCAAAGCACATACGAAACTAGAGATAAGAATACTCACCATACCAATCAAGGGTTAGCCTCGGGTAAACCACGGAGGAAAAGCAGAGAACACACATAGAGAGGCGCTATATATAGATCAACAAAGTAACCTCTTGACTAGCAATCAAATCTGTCTTGGGCTGCTCCATCTCGACTAGTCTAGGAAGGCGCTCACGCTGCTCCTCCTCCTCCATCTCCATTTGCTCCTAATTCAATTAAAGGGGCACAAAGCCCCAATTTAGGTGCCCCAATGGAACCCCTCAGCCTTTGCCCAATCAATTTGGGCCAGGTGGCATGCCATTAATTAACTAATTAAGCTAATTAGGTTAAGACAAAAATACACTTAATTAGGTTTTATTAATTTAGCATAGCTAAATTAATCCCTTTTAGTCAAATTGGAGTTAATATACCCCATGGTGGCGCATTTCTACTCATTGACGGTCCGTATTGTTATCATTATACCGTGATAAAATATTGGAACGCCTGAGGCCGCTTCAAACCGTTGTTGTCCTTTGTGAGAAAATCAACCGATACGCTATCACAGTGCAAAATACGGGCATCGAGAAAAAGCTACTCCTTCAATTGACATGCATAATCAGCCCGGCACCTGAAGCAATTGTGCTAAGGAAGAATGAATCACGCGAAAGTGCATGGAAAACGGAAAAACAAGATGAATAAGTCCAAGATGCTGAGCTGCCCAAGTCTCTGAATTGATTATATTCTAAACAAATCCATACGCATGCAACCAAATACCACAAAACAATATACCCGGTCGGCTGGCCAAAACCGTTGGTGTCATTGTGAGGAAATCAACCGTCACATATCTATGCAAAAATAAAAGAAAAGCCATCAAGGGATTCCATCCAAAAAGCAATCTGGACTAGAGATGCATGCTTGACATGCATAAATCAACCAACGTTCATCGAAGCAATTGTGCTAAGGAAGAATGAATCACGCCTACAAAGTGCATGAAAATGGCAAAGCAAGATGAATACTTCAAGGCGCTCGCCAAAGTGCATAGAAATCGCCAAAGCAAGATGAATCGTCCCAAGAAACGTTCCTCAATTTATGAATCCTCCTCATAACATGCAAAGCAAAAATTTACTTTCAAGAAATAATCTTAAATCGTGCAAAAGTAGGATGCAAGGAAAGGGAAAGAAATAACTTGTCAAAGAAAACTAACACCATGAGGAAGAGCAATCTAGAAGGGAAGGAAAGAGGAAGAGCAATCTAAAAGGGAAAAAAGAGGAAGAGAACAAAAAGGGAAGGAAAGAGGAAGAGCAATCTCAAAAAGGATGGATAGAGCCGAGAGAAGCAATGGACAAGGAAAGAGACAGCTGCTGTGAGAAGATCACCGATAACTAGCCACAAAGAATGATGAGTACATATATAGGTGCTCTCGTCCCGCCCTGCATCAACGGTCCGAGGGGCTCGGATGGATGCCATCGATGAATATTCCGGAAATATGATCGGTATAAATCTACACTAGAAGAAAACCCTACCTAAAAAAATGATCCGTAGAAAGGCATTGGAAAGTGACGCACCAAGAAAAGGTCATCGACATGATCGCAGATATAAATCGGTAAATCTACATATTGTTCCCTTATACGGTGGCTTTAAAAAGTTTGTGACTGCATTTTTGCTGGTTTGTGGATTGCTTTATGAATGTTGCATCCATCAAAACCACATTTATGTTCCCATACATTATTCAAGATGTTGCAAGTTGTTACCTGATCGCTTGTGGTGCTGTAGTGGTCGCGAAAATGCCCGCCAAGCGACCACAAAAACAATGAACTAGCCACATTTCTCATGGATCACGATGCGAAAATACCTTGAGTGGTGCAAATTAAAGCTATGCAAAGAGCAAATAGTTTAAAAAAGATCGTCCCACAAATGGGAAAAACTTCGGCCCTGATTGACGACTAGCGACCCCATGTTGCAAATTTGCCGAAATTACGATTAGCATCCACTTGTGGGAATGGTTGCTTGCATTTCAAAATGATACACTTTCACGCCGTAGGACAATGCAATCGTGCCAGAATTTGTTTTCTCGTCAAGGTATAAAAGCTGAAAACATTCTATACTTTCAAAAATGGTTTTTAGGAAAATAATGTGACAAAAGTTTTGGGAAAAATATTGGAACCTATCCCCCGACATGAATAAACATTTATTTGAGAAACAAATAAAAATGAAAAAAAAAAAAAAAACTAGAGATTTATTAAGATGGAGAAGATCTGCGGCTCATACACATCTATAGAACAAAAAAAAGGTATGTTGGTGTTGGACGAGGTAGGATTGCATGCCGCAACATGGATTCAAGGCTCAAGTAATGGGCCAGTACAAGCACTCTCACATCCAAATTTTGAGAGGTTTTCTACCATACTAAAACAAAAACATCATGAACCACATATCACAAAACACACAACAAAAATGTTGATCACCTCGATACCATTTTATAGCATAGTACAAAATGCTTGTACCCGTAAAGGGGCCTATCACAATCTAGTCTAAAAAAAAGAAAATAAAATAAACAAGGAAACCAATGCACCTAACACAAACTGACCTGCCACGACAAGATACCACAACAACACATGTCTTCTTAGTCATCAATATTCTCGACCTGCCCACCCGAATGAGCGATAATAGTTTGACTTGTTGCCAATTCACGATTTCCAAGATCCATAACCATCACCATCGACCAACATATGCAAATTCATGTTACCAACTACTCTCGCTAGCCGGAAAATGAAAGCAATTTGACCTATGCCAAAATCCATCATTAAGAAATTTATCACCTTTATCCTAATATTCTAGCCTATGAGGATAGATGCATTGGGCAAGGATCTAGTTCAAAGGATGTCCTCTCAATATAGAAGAAGGACAGAGAAGCAAGAGATGGAGCCAAAGGTCTAGATAACTTCAGCCTCCTGCAGACTTTGACGGATAAACACTATAGTAATAATATTTTTGCACAATAGATGGTGTTATCTCAGACACAACCACTTCTATGGACAAAGAAAACAAGAATCCAATAAATGTAAACCAAAAATGCTTTGAATTTCAGACAAAGGCCTTTGCATAGCTCCAAGAACTAACACCAAGAGCAATCGGCCAGCCCCAAACCCGGGTTGAAATAAAGAATATTTTGGCCAACTTAAAGCCCATACAACAAGTTAAACCAATTTCAATTTATTTTAAATGCTACTTTGATCAAGCTAAGGTAGCTGGATAGCTACAGCGTAAAATTTGAAGAGGCAACCCCGGCCTTACCTCAAGAACCGCCCAATCTAGTCACTTCCTTACCCATAATAGAAACTATTGCACACGTGGGCATCTTTTGTAAAAGTGCCCCAAATCGGACAGTATCCAATGAATGTAGCACCATCCAACTAGTGCCTACCAAAATTTTCTCCAATCCAAATTTGCCTTAAAAACCAAAATACTTAAGGGTACGTACTACCCCGAATACATGTATGGATATACCATAAACCTTGATGCAAATTTCAATAAAATATAACTCTCTATCAAACTATAGCTCAAGTCACCTAATACTTTTCCGTATTATGGTACTCTCCTGCTGTTTAAGATGGCAATATGCCTGTAGGCTTATGATGTTATATTCTATGCGAGAAATCTCGCTTTAGGCAATACCTATACAATGGTTGTTCTTATAGTATGTAGCTCCTTTTAAACAAAAACTTCGCATTTATTACATACTTCTAGTAAGGTTATTGCTGCATATAGAAATAAATTGATATAATTACATTTCACATCCACAGAGACATACTACTATGGGACAACCGGATAATATTGAAAACATCCATTACTAACTATCGTGACTCCTGCGTAAAGAGGTTTCCCTTACTTTTTTATTGGAGTTCATAGTGTTAAACTCGTGCGGCTTAGATGGCCAAGTGTTGATTTCTTAGGCCCTAAAACCTATTGGGCCTCTATCTTGTTTACTTTAGCCCATATATTGATTTTATTGCTCCGCACTGTTGCAAACAAAGTTTAAACTAAATGCACTAATTTGTCTCAAACACACTATGAAAAAGGTTTCTTTAAAAGGTTCCCAAAATGATGTAAAACGATGCATTTTACTATATAATTCGTGTGGGATATGACATTTTCAATATTTTGAATTTCTTTTCATGCTCACAATTGGCAATACTTTTCTTGGATGCAATATATTTTGGCATCCCAATTTGGCACCCTAAATTACATGAAATAATAAGAAATTTTAGAATGAATTTCAATCTGAATTAATGTATATAAAAGGAGAACCGAAGATCGCTTTCTTCATATTATCTTTAAAACCGCAAATTATAAATGAAAAACTTTTCTACAATTATTTTTTTTATCGTTAGATAAGGTGGGCCATACAAACTTCTATGCAGATTTCTAGTTTTTTTTTTTATTATTCCCATATTTTCTGCCCTATTTAGGTTTATATATAAAAGCGTGTGACAATTTAGCATAATTGGTTAGTTCATTATTGTAACATTATTGAAGTCACGCATTAAGCTCCTTTCAAATTGCAATACTAATAAGATAATGAGTCTTTGGATGATAAAATAACACTGACTATTCTGCATTTGGCGCTCGATATAAATTTATAGTGGAAAAGTCAGTTGAAGTGCATTGAAGGGGCCTCCCGTATGAATCTATCCGAAGTTGCTTCCTTCCAAAGTTCAAGGGCACTATCAAAGGTGCCCTTCTAATATAAATTTATAAGAATAGAATAGAATACAGAATAGAAATAGTTTTAACGTCCATGAAGACCAGCTTAAAATGGACCCATACAATGGCTAAACAATCATTACTACTAGGATTAAAACCCTCACCGAAAGGTTTTCAAGGCACACTTTACATTGAAGTGCACGTGCCCTTCACATTGAAGTGCAAATGAAGATCGTATGGGTTCCTTTTCAAAGTTGAAGGGTGCCCTATCCATAGAAATTTATATTGCAAAGCATGCATCATATTGAAGTGCATGTGCCCTTCACATTGAAGTAAAATGGAGAGTGTGGTGGCAATCATACGCTCAAAAGCCTAAGGTGCCTTTCTAGTAGTAGAATTTCATATGCGAAGGAACTACTTACATTGAAGTGCAGTGACCTTCACATTGCGGCAGCAATGAATATCGATGAATATTCTCGGGGAAGGGACTCAAAGAACACAAAACCGCCGAGTAGATTTGCTATTCATCATGCAGAGTATATACGGGAGGAAACAATGGGGGAACACTATAGAACAATGTCTAGCTACTCCATAAATGAAATAAGAAAATATACAAAGGCAAGAGAGAGGACAATGGCAACAATTTGTCATCTGGATGAAAAACCTCGGCTTTTGGGGTTTTCATGGGTGAAAACCCTAATGAGAATGGCCGCCAACGGCCCCAAGGATGCTCAAGAGCAAGGTAGGAACAGGAAGCCACCCAAATGCACATCAACACCATGGAATGCTCGAGACCAAAAGGAAAATGCCTAGAAAGTACCTGCTAAACATTAGGAAAATAGGTAAAACCATGGCAAAGTAGCACCCCTCAAGAAAATAGCCCCAAGAAAGCAAAACACCCATTAGACGCTATAGGGAATCAGAAATGAAACATATATAAAAAGAAAACAAAGACCGAGGAGGTGGAAAAGAAGCAAATATACTCACCATGAAATTATCTAAGATCACCCGCTATGGAAAATATTTTGCATCACCATTAGGTGGAAAAAAGCATCACCCAATGGCTAGCTTCACCAACATATAAAAATAGATGGTGGTCGCACTCGTTGGATTATCTTTGTCTCACGAGATTTTATTTTGCCTCTCGCATCTATGTGTGTACTTCTTCCGAATATTGAATAAAAAGTTTGTCGTCTTCAAAAAAACAGGTGCTACGCACGAGGGGTTGCCTTCAATGCCCGAGAATTATATTTTCGTTTTATCTCAATGCGTTTTTATTTCAGGTGAAGCCGTAAATACTACGAAACATAGGTGTTGTTTTCAATGCTAAATGTGATACGTGGGCTTGACGCAACATATTCCATCGGGAGGATAAAGTTCTCACCATGCCGAATGTATCTCGCATGAATATCCTCGTGCCTAAAGGAATGGAACCGGGTTATGGACATATACCTATCTCACAAGGTCACACAATTTCACACCATAGAGCGAAACATTGGCTCTGCATATTTTGGCACACCAGAACTCGCTGGTTGTTTATGCATTAAAAAAGAGGCCACCTGTTAAATGTCTCAAGAGATCAACCACAATACCTTTCTATGTACAACACTTAAAAGTATTTTGAATCCAACTCATTGATCATTTATGTTGCTTCTTGCCTCTAATATTATAATCACATCTCTATACAAACTGCGCTACATTTTGAATTCCTTGCGTTTCGTGATCTAATTCTCTTCTTCACCAAATCTTGAAAGATCAAGAGTTTAGAGTCTGCTGCTTATACCTAAAGGTGCCCGTATCAAGTTTCGCTGGTGCTTCTGACCGACACTGTGTTCACTAATTTCATTTTTGTAATTAATACAACCATATAAGCTAGGAGGAATATTTGCTCTCGTTTACTTCGTTTCTCCTATCGTAATGGTATTTCATAATTGAGTTGTCGCAAAGTGCTTAAAAAAATGAGTTTATAATGAGTTTTAGCTCATAGATCACAAAATTATTAAGGTATACTCACGCTTGAATCAAGAACAAAAGCCAACAAATAAAGTAGTAAATCCGGAATTATCGTGACAAATAAGGGCAAAGATTTTAGAGCAAGTCGGATTCAATCTTTGTAACTTTATAAAACAGAATGGGTTACAAAAGACCACCTAATCAAGAATCCGAATCTCAACTCAAGGAGGTCGATTCAAGCTCAGAATTCATAAACCAGGGGTTAAAAAAAAAGACCACCTAATCATTTATCCTAATCTCGCAAATAAGGGCGTATTTTGAGAGCAAGTCGGATTCAAGTTTTATAACCTTAAAACCGGCGGTTACAAAAGACCACCTAATCAAGAATCCTAACTCAACTCCAAGGAGGTCGATTTTAAGCTCAGAATTCATAAACCGAGGGGTTACAAGAAAAGAACACCTAATCAAGGCCATCCAATCTCAACTCCAAGGAGGTCCTTCATGATTTCATATGTCAAGCAAATGCTAAAGCTATAGATGGCAATTTTAATTCTTCGCAAATTGCATCAAATCAACATCAAATGTTATTATCGAGGCATAAGGAAGGTAACAAACTAACATTAAAAATAAGGCAACCTTTCACAGAGTTCTAAGCACTTTGTAAAGTGCAATCAAACCTCGCTTTCATGCCTTTTCTAAAAGATCCAATTATACCGCATTCCATCCAAGGAGTCAGCGATCTTCCCATCTCAACAATACAATGGGTGATGACCTTTCCAACCAACCATTTGCATCCGCTCGACCTGACAACATCCAAGGGGTATGCAACAAGACTAACTAACCGTTCTAAACGACCACATCCTAGCTTTGTTACTACACCAATTCAAAATCATCTCAGCGGCCAAAAGGTAGAAACTTTTACAACCCAATCTTTTAAAGTCTCATATACAAAGAAAAATTGAGACCAACATATGGTACCCGCAAATATAACCTTACACAAGAGATTATCAACATTAACATCCTTTGCTGCGTGCAAGAAAAAGATCTCGTGAGCATCATAGATTGTTGATAGAAAAGCCCATGTCAAAAGAAATAGCTAATAGACCATCTATGATATCCTCCTCGTAATTTACATTAAGTATCAATACATCCGTGATGTCTATGAGATTTTTTTAAATAAAAAGAACATGCATTTAATAGGAACAAGCCAGTTCATCACATGGGCCCATGGAATGCATCGAGGTAACCTTACCACCCCAATGACGATGGAAGCCTTTGTATAATGCTTCAAGCCCCTCCTTTACAATAGTAGAGGTTGCATGGACCATGCCTCTATATTTCCTCCAAGACGCCGGCTCATGTTCCAAACATTGATCTCTTTGAACACAATAAATCACTTGAAGATATATAGCTTAAATAACTAACTCGAATCACAAACGCCTCTCTCACCATATATCTAGTGGATAAGTAAAGCAGATATGGCAATAATACAAAGACAAGCTCCAAAGACAAAGCCGGCGAAGAATGGTGTGTAAGCCTGCGATTTTCAACATCCGCATTGCAGGCACTATTCAGATGAATTAGAGCCGTAAAAAGCAATAAGAAAGGATGTACTTACCACAATCACCATTGTCGAGAGCCATAGGATTGCCCTATTTTAAAACGTAGGCAAAAAAAAATTAAAAATCAATGCAAGAAAAATCTTTCACAAACTAGAAAATACACTAATCATGGAACCACAAATACGAAAAAAAAATATACACTATGTGATATTGTTGTAAAGGTGATTAAAAACATGAAATATATAAACCGATGGCCACAGACCTTGAAGCTTGTTCATAGTCAGCAGAACTTAACAAATAGAATTTGGTATAATGCGCATAATAATTAGTGTCGCTGTTTTAAAGAATCCACGATACCCTCTTGCCCCCGTGATTGTCTTTAAGCCTTGAAGTGTTCCAATCAGATTGAGGATTATATGGGTTTTGGACCTTGGCTGCAGAGTAGAAATGTCTTTAGTAAAAAACAAACCCGTAATAGAATTCAAAAGGACAAGCCCGTAAGGGGATATCCAGAATAAATATAGTAATGACACTCACTTGAAGCAAAATTTTCATGCTCCAAAGGTGCCACCGTTCGACCGCAATCAAATATTCTTAATTATGTCATAACAGATATTATAACCAAACAAAAATAAAGAGCGTAGGATCAACTTAGGATTAAGAAAGAACTAGAAAGAAAGAAAAAAATTCAACACGCATTAATTCCTCCCGCGACTCTCCACCGAGAAGAGATTTTGCATATGGATAAAAGGGCGCCTCCCTGCTTTGACATCCTTCAGGTGGCCAGCTTTGCCCCCAAAGAAATGATACAGAGAGTGCGATCCTCTATCCATTTAGCGCCTTTGACTTTTAGAAACGGATATCTAATGAGCGCATTCGAGAGCGTAATGCATGATTTTGCGCCTCCCAAAACTTGGCAATCGATTTGATTGCCACACCGGACGCCTCCGGTCCAAAGAAAGAGATCCCGGATCGGGCAACGGCTACATGCCGGTAAGAAGAGCTTTATGCGACTAACTAACGGACCGGGCCGTTTAAGGGCGGTAGCAAAGTTTTTAGCAAGTTTCTCAATATACTAGGGTATATACTAGCATATCCTTGGAATATGCTAAGAACCCACTAACAAGGGTTTGCCCCCCTAGGGCAAACCCAAAAACACATAAAAAATAGACGAACCCAAGACAACATATAAGGGCTGTAGGGTGGGAAGCAATGGACAAGGAAAGAGACGTCAGTAGAAGACGGGCGACAACTAGCGCCGAGAGCCCGCCGAAGTTGACCCTCCGCAACTCGATCTTCACAATATTGTCTCTAATTTAGTTGGTGTGACAAACAATTGAATATGGTGAAGAATTGAATCTTCTTCAATGGCTTAAATTGCACACTCAAAACTCAATGAGCAAATACTTGAGATCTCAATATAATCGATAACATTAACATCCAAAGAATCCATATTCTCAATGGTTATAATATCCATGTTTAAGAGCTCAACCCTAGAAGCTTCTCGCCATCCATGAGCCAACAATAAGGTGCCATCGCCTTGCTCTTTCATCGCGACATGCACTCACCGGGTTAGTCCTCGATTGGGGGGGATCCCGCCGCCATCGATGCATGGAAATACTCCGAAATCTTGGATAAGCACAAACACGCATTTTAAAAATCCTACGGAGTACAATGCTAAGACAATGACAACGTAATCCAAGGAAATATCAAACATGAACATCAAGTAAACCAAACCATCATTTTACATATAGCTCCTGACAATGGAAGCCCAGCCAGCCTACATGCAGCCCCGATAGCATAGAAGTGCCCACCACATTCCGAGCCTCGCTGAGTTGGTGGGTGAACCTCGTGATGCAAGATACCCTTTGGTTATGCATGCCGCGATGCATGCCTCATGTAATGTGATGCAACCTGTGCACGCATTTCATTACACAAATGATATCGCACTATTAAGGGCCAGTCCGCTATAACTAGCCACAAGAATGATGAGCACGGTCGATAGTCGCCATCCCGCCCCGTAATAACGATCCGAGGGCTCAAATCGATGCCATTCAAAAGGGACCCGCAAAGAACACAAAACCGCCGACTACCGAGAACTTCCATATCTACAAGCCCACCTCCAGAAACATCAAATGTGGAGCAACGCCACCTAACCACATAGCGAGAGGGAGAGCATGATGATTGCCATCCGCCTCAAACCAACATCAACACGCGGAACTCGCGCTATTGCGCATCTTAAGAAGAAGACGCCACTTAAGATGCCTACGACTATGTGCCTCAACAACATCATGCATGCTCCTCGCATTGCCGCAAAAAACATCATGGATCAAACAAACAAAGAGGCTCGAGGTGAGAGAATGATAAGATGGCTACGGGGTCACAGAAAGAAGAAATAAGGAAAGTCTACGCTGAAGGAAGGTGAAGGATAGAAGAGATGGAAGCCGAGAGTGCAAGGATGAGATGGAAGGCAAGGAAGAATAATGACAAATGATGTGAAATGGTGACTTGAACACATAATGATGACATAATGATATATAGAGACAAGCAAATGAAAAATTGGGACATTGACATGCCCGAAAAAGGGGTCAAATAAAAGAGTGTCGAATGGAAAAACAAATAGAAGGAGATCAACCCAACAATAGGACATGTCAACCTATTCCATCAATATCTCGAAAGCAATTTTACTAAATAAGGGGAGCAAACTAGAAAGATGAGAAAGTAAAGACATAATGAGTTATAAACGGTCAAGAAAAAGATTTACTAAGAAAATGAGAATTATAGAGAATGAGCCCGAAACCAAAGACAATGCAAAACGAGAATGTATCCACTATAAAATCCATGTCACAAAAACTCAATGGAGTGCCGAATGCAAACACATGATATGGCATATCCAGATAAAGCTAAATAGCAAATATGCAAATGAAGTATAATGATAGTGCCAAAAAAACCTAAAAATATAAAGAACAACTTCAAGAACGCGACGCCAAACTACAAGTGGCCAAATAGGACGTGTGTGTGACAAATAATGCAATGCAACGTATTTTGAAAACAATACGGAAATGAGGAATAAAAGAGAAATGATAGTATTAAATGAGATGTCATAAGAAAAATAAGACCACAAGCTTAGAGCCATGAATAGATACCGCAATATGAATAGTACAGTTAAAAAATAAGGGAAGAGGTGGAGGTAGAAGTGGCAGACATGTCAGCACAAATCAAGAGGAAGGTCAAGACGGGAGGTTAAATTTGGATCACATCGTTGGATCAAACAAAACAAGGCTTAAGTCCGGAAAGTAAGAGGGCGATGTACGCTTTAGGTCAAATGTGAGGCCAAGTCAAAGTGAGGTTATAGCCAAGGAAAAGGAGAAAGTGAAGGTCAACAATGCTTGCGGTCCCAGTTGAGTGCCAGGAGGTGAGCCATATGGTAGAATGAGAAAAGAAAAAGACAAGAGAAATATAATGACTACATCAAATGACGAATCGGTAGTAAAGCTAGTGTCGTACAGATGGTCTGCAATAATAAAGCAAAAGAGATAATGGACATGTGAAATTAAATGACAACAACATGACTATGTAAAGTGACAGTGTATATAAAGCTATGCATGGAAAGAGTAGCTGGCACGAATAGAACAAAGTGGAGAGAACGTAAGCAAAGAATCACCCAAATACGTAAAATTGGTGTTTCTGAAAAAATGAAAAACCCACCTAACAACATAACATGTCATCCACTGCCAAGAATATAGAACGCAACTTCGATAAGTTTCAATGTTACGTGATGAAGGACAATCGCCAAATCTCAGAGCAATGTCTCCAAAAGCACAACAAAATAACGGGTTTTAAGCGCAAAGCACACATACGAAAGAGGAATGCAAGCCAATGAAACAAATGCAACAAGAAAACAACCTCGCACAAGGTCCCAAAAATATATGAGCCAAAAATACCTGCTGGAAATATCCAGACATGCCACAAAATCCCCAAACAATAAATCCTCAAGGTGATGAATGAAGTGAAAAAAATGAAAAGAAAATAACAGTATTGGGGGGGACTGAGAGATCGAGTTTAAAGTCGAGGTTGAGGTCGAAGGCATAGCCAAAATGGATAAATATGGCAAGCACAAATGACTAGGTTAAAAACAATGACTCATGAATTGGCATCAGTTGTCAAGCTTGTTTTAATATGAGAGGATCAACGACATAAGTTGGCGAGAGGAGCTCAGCTAAAGCTATCTATTATGAGAGGATAAAAAATATAAGTTGGCGAGATGAGCCTCGCTAAAACGGCTAAAACGGTTTTTGTACGATGACTAGAAGATAAGAAGCATACATCAGCGGGAACATTAAACTTAACCAACTAAAGCTAAATAAAATTGGATTAGCAATACCACGACTTGAACCCTCATCCATAAGACGACAAACCTAAAACTTAACAACAACACTACATTTTTACACTTATTATTATGTAAAATGAAATTCCTATAAATGTATAAAATGGAAAAAGGGCAACTAAACTTGTCTGTGCAAAAATCCGAACAGCAGAAGGGAGCGCAGAGCGCACCTAGAGAAAGCGAAGCAGCATGCACAGGCTAAGAACAGTTAAAATTGATGGAGCATGCCAAGATGAGATGATTTGTCAGAGTAAGCTGAGCTGCCCAAGTCTCTATGAATTGGTTCTGCCCTGCATCAATCAAATACTACAAAGAAAGATACCAGGGCTGTGACGCTCCCTGAACATATACGGCACTCCGAACATATATATACAGGGACTTCCCCCTCCCATGGCAATCAGCTCACCATGAGCAGGGCCCTCCGTCTAACTCGGACCATCCATAGAAAGATGCCCGGGTGAAGGACACGGAGGTGTCATTCGGCCCACGCCTTCAATGGGACTCCTATATCACGGAAGCGTGAATACAAGGTTAGCACACAACATAATCATATAATAAATATCCACCACGAAGGGTGGTACATCCGTCCAAGTACTAACAGCAAAGAAGATGCATCTAATCCTAAGGAAAACGCCCAAACCCTGTGTTCTACCCCTACTGCACTTCGCGGAGGATGGACTCCATCGCCCTATTCTCAAGAGATCAGCCAGACAGAGGTATAACCCGGCATTGGCCGACATAGAACAAAGGCTAGAGTTGTCCACTCCATTCGCCCCCCCCTGCACACTTTGGGTGATGAGTCAATCAAGCTATGGCTTATTGTAGCCTTCCTGAGACGCAATCCCAAGGCATCACCCTTCGACTACTCCGGTTACATCTCCCTGGCCCGATGAGGCAGTCGTGGAAGTGTCCCTTCCCCTGCAGTCGCAGTTGATTCCATGGGTGAGCTAGAGAATACGTACATCGATCGATCGACCATCTATCAATTCACCTACCTCCCCTAAATCTACCAAAGTACGTGGGATGATCACACCACCGTACTCGGGAGGCCGACTCCATACCCTACCTAGTTCACCAAGCCTGGCCATTAGGCCTTAGCTCATCAAGGAGTCCCTCAGAGCCTTTTATGCTCGAAGCAGACCCCACCCCACACTTCATCACCACGCGGCTTTGTCCGTGCTTCAATCATGCCATAGATTCCACTGACTCTTGGGATCTTGTACCTGTCGCAAACTAATGGGAATAATACGGGGCTCTATCTAGGAGCATACTACAATACATGGGCTCAGAGGTCTCTACCCCCCATAATCCCCCATATCGGGAGTGCTAACTAAGCAAAGAACTACTAAACCATCAGCCAAAGCACATACAGAAACTAGAGATAAGAATACTCACCATACCAATCAAGGGTTAGCCTAACAGGTAAACCACAGAGGAAAACAGAGAGAGAACACACCACAGAGAGGCGCTATGCTATAGATCAACAAATTAACCTACTGACTAACCGTCAAATTGGTCTTGGGCTGCTCCATCTCGACTAGCTGAAGGGCGCCTGGCTGCTCCTCCTCCTCCTCCATCTCCAGCTGCTCCTAATTCGAATTGGGGCACAAAAGCCCTAATTTGGGTGCCCCAATTGGAACCCCTGCCTTGCCCAATCGATTTGGGCCAGGTGGCATGCCATTAATTAACTAATTAAGCTAATTAGGTTAATTAAGACAAAAATACACTTAATTAGGTTTTATTAATTTAGCATAGCTAAATTAATCCCTTTTAGGTCAACCCCCTAGGTTAACATACCCCATGGTGGCGTATTTCTACTATGTGACGTGTCCGTATTTTTATACGTATACCATATAAATACGTGGAACGTCACATTCTCCCGGTGTGCAATAAAGACGCAAGATTATAGACGAGAAAGAAGACCACGTAACGAGGTGGATACGCTTAATGATGTTGATTAAATGCAGGAGCATTATGCATGATATATAAATTAAGGAAATGGCCACATCTTATGTCTGCTGGGAGCATCGAGGTGCCGGATAACAGACTGGACAATAGTGTGAAACGTAGTTTCCACACAAGGTCAAGAGAAGACGACAATTGGTAGGAGCAGGCGCAAGCATCTAAAAGCTGCAAGGTATGTTAAGTCATGTACCCACATGACAAGTGTGAGACAAGAGGAGCTTGGGAGTTGTTGTAAACAAAGTTTTCAAAATAGAGAATTTGGAGGGACACTTTGAATAGACCAAAGTCTGGAGTATGAACAAGGTAGGTGCCCTAGGAACATCTCACCAAGGAGAATGTGCTGTAGACTCGGTAGCGTGTGTGTATCCCGAGGAGTAGCTCCGCGTTGGTATATCTAGGAGCATTTAATGGAAAAACCATAACTAGAAAAAGATAAGATGTGTAATAGAACTTTTAGTTCACATATATGAATACGGAGGTAGTGAAGATAAGAATTCCTATACTAGACATTAAGTATGTCCACTAGGAACTTAGGGTGGCATTTGCCCCTGTGGAATTTATGACTAGAGCGTGAGGACCAAGGCAACCTAAGGCTAGAGAGTCTAGAAGGTGTGGTGTGAAAACCACAGCGCTAAACGAGTGGAGGAAATACAATTGCGGGAAGGATGAACATAGCTAGGTGGCTATGTCAACGAATTACATATGAGTCTAGAGTTAGGGTTCGTGCACACATGTTACTATATCTCATAATAACAACGTAGTGGTTTCGGATGTTTGAAGGATTTAGTAGTATTACATACTACACTAGTTAGGAGATCGAAGATGTTAATTGTGATATTCAGATGTATATCATATTAAAAGATAGTAGAATATCCGTACAAGGTGAGTGAAACATTACTTGACAAGGTGTACAGAATAAGCATAATGATATGCTTATATACGAAGATATTGGGTTAGGTATGTTTTACCAGAGATAAGCATTCAAGCTATCCCAATGGTTAGAGTTGACTATCTTAGATACATCGTACTAAGGGAGATGAGAAGAGTTTAAATCAATGAAAATAGCTAGAGTAAGTCTAGCATATATGGTGATGTCACATTGAAGAACATCCTGAGGATGGTTGGAACGGTATTGGAATAACCGATAATGAGAGCTTAACTACTCAAAGGTTCTAGATACGAATGAATTACTTCAATGTTATAAGCTGAGAGCATTTACTTGGTTTTGGGAATAAAAAGATGTGTAAAATATCGCATCCCCTTGATGGAAGAAAAGAAGGGGTACGACGACTTTGGCGATTATACCTTTAGGGATAACCGAGAAGAGGGCAATACAGAGCAATTCCAAGTCCCGAGAAAAATCAAGACGAGGTGTATAGATCAGAAGGGCCGAGATTATATAGACCAACAGTCCATATATCCTCAGAGTTACCCTACTCGCGGGGGAACAATTCTAGATACTGAAGTAGAAGCTGGAGGATCCGTTGCCTTGAGGCATAGACCTCTTATAGATTATGACTTTAAGACTAGGTTCAAACATAGGGGTTTTTCTATTATGAGATCGATAAATTTTTAATACCTTCATCTCATTATGAGGAAGCCAAAGATGACAACATTTGAAGCTGATCAAAACTGAAGTTCACAAGATAATTGAAGAGGAATAGGATAATTGTGACTAAGCATGGCGGAACCAAAGGATACTTAACTGAAGGAACCTTTAGAAAAGGCTTTCGACTGTGGTAGAAACATTTGGAATTATGGCATAATCCCGTGGGGAAATCATATTAAGGTACCATATAAGGCACTAAAGGAATGGTTGAAATAGCGAGAGACCCTATCAAAATAGAGGCAGCATATACAAGTCCAACATAGAGTTGGCCTCCGTCCCTGTGGAAAGCAGGTGGCATAGCCACATCATAAAGGTACATAGGCAATGGATTTTGTTTGAAAGAACTACCATGGTTATAGTTTAGCTAAGGTAGAGCAGAGCTCTAGCATTGTGGGATGTGGATATATGTTTATCATGTACATACCATGTACACATACGATAATAGTGCCGATACAAGGAGAGAAAGACGAGTGTACTCTAAAGTGACTGAAGAAGTGTTTAGAGATATATTCGAAATGTGCAAAGGACCGTCAATCCGTTGCATGCTAGGGTATGATGTGGTAGTTGGCACTTGAAATAAATGTCAACGGCCAACAGAATGAAGCTTAAGATGATGGGGTTGAATAATACAATAGTACAATTCCAGGATAGATAGCAAATAGTAGTTACTTGCTAGAAGTCCAAATATGTCTTGCATAGACATCTAGGCCTAGATTTCCCACACTAGCTATGCCCGGATCAGGCAGACGCCATGGGTTACATGGAGGTGTAAGTTGGAATATGCAGGGCTCGAACATCGGTACAAGCCCGGGTTATGTCAATTGCGGTACTGTAGAAAGACTTACAAAATACCAGGCAGGCACCTTGATGTCTCCAGGTAATTTACGTTTCGTACGAAGGCTCAATCGGTCTTAGGCCATGACTATGGCTTAAATGAGGATGCGAAGTCATTTGGAATGCGACAACTGCGGCATAACGTCATGACAGAGAAATATAATGACTAACATTTCTAGGACGTAAAACAACATTGAATCATAACCCCCAATGATAGGTGGTTTAACAATATAGGGGCCATATAATAGCGGCTTAGAAGCCACAAGACAGTTAACGAGCCTGAAGGGGTCAATGGATTGATGACTTTAGTGAATAAAGGTCACAGCCAGAGGGTGAGTTGTATACGTTGTGCCAGGCGTAAGGGTCGGAATACGGAAAATCGAGCATAGACGTAGAAAACATATTGAAGAAGAGAAGGAATAAAGGATCCTTATTAATGATATGTAGCAAGCTGGATAGGAAGGTTATTACCTAACATGAAGGGTAGTCTTTGCTAACATGGAAAGAGATACCTGCGGCTTGAAAGGCAGCAAGAGCTGAAAAACTCTTTAAAGATTTGGTGTATGGCTTAGGGAAGAAGACTTCCATGTGCTAGGACAACATGGGGAATTGAATTTACCAAGGACATTTTTTAATAAACAGATAGATAGGTGGATAGCATCTGTACGTCATGACACATTGGCAGCGTCCATGAGGACATATGACGTACCCCCAGAGACTTGAACACAAGAGCTCTTAATAGGGGAGGCCTATCTTGAGAGGTCCTTGGGTGGTACTGTCCTTTGGGATATTCATATAATCCCGTGGAATATGTAAGTTCATTTACGGACTTAAGGACGATTAGGCATTAAAATAATGGTTGGAAACATTTTGCTCGGACCATATCTAGGTACCCTAGAAGGAGGTGAGTAGTCAACAATGGTTGGATGCCATTGGAATGTACGGGAGAACAACTCCAAAAGAGGGTAGACCGCTGTCAATTCGACAGGCGTGTGGCGCAGATATTTAATCACAGCCATATAGGCGGTGAAGTTTGGCACAAAATAATACTAAAGTTTATACTCTAGATTGATTAGAGTAAAGTGTTGACATTGTTGTGGGGTTCTAATACAAGCACTCACTACGTTTCACAGAATATGTATCATGATATGGGGAAAGTGATCCATAAAAGGAACACGACCAATGAGAAGAAATATTGAAGGGTGGTAGGATCAAAGAAATCCGAATCCATGGTCTAGAGGGGTGCTGCATGGCAGTCCCTAGTCGGTTGGACGAAACGAAATCCTTTCTCTGGGAAATGAGACGAGTCAAGGTTTAGACACTAGAGAGAGACAAGGTTAATTATAATTATGTCTATAAAATATTACTTATATAACGTCGAATAAGGTCTAATATAAAGCATATGAATGTAGCATAGATTGAATCATGGCTGGACATTATGATCGTCGCCTAAAGAATATCCAAGGTGAATAGTGTGATTAAAATCCAACTTGGAAGTTTCTATCCTACTCCGAGGAATTTCCTTCCATCACTCAGCGTAAACGTATGTCGATATGGTTGCGGAAACATTCCGCAGTGACGATAATAACTCTTAAGTTATTCCTAGCTCACTATGGTTGCACAAGTCCGGCGGAGTTGTTGCCACCGCAGCGTTGTCTTAGGGAAGAGTGATGGTAGCCAGGAGTCTTTCTAGAGAAACAGGGATACTATTGGTTAAGTACAATACAAGACTATTATATACATGAAAAGAAGGCTTACCCTGTTGGTAAAGGGTTTGGATGGGTGCTGGGAGGTCAAGGGTTCAATTCCAGGATGTACCTTTTGCTTAAAAGAATGGTTAAGTAGAGAAAACAGAATATTAGATATGTATAAGAAAGAGATAGAGCATATATAATCTACATAAAGAGTGTTGGCAAGATGGAAGGGGTGTTTGATTGGAAGTGGGAGGTCATGGGTTCAAAACTGGGCGAATGTAAAAAATGGCAGGAAAAATATTTTTTCTTTTAAAAGTAGGCGGAATTCGCGTTTTTAGGTCTACGGGCAGGCGCCACAGGCGCTAGAAAACCACGGGTACCCCCTGCCCGCCCATTAGGGTTTCACCTTTTTTTTTTTTTTTTTTTTTTTTTTTTTTTTTTTTTGATTTAGGTCGTTTTACCCGACCCTCGCCCGCACGCTAGGGGAACCCCGGTACCCCACGCCACCCGATTAGGGTTTCGGCCCAGCATTTCGTAGGGTCCACACTTTCCGACCGGCTAGTCACCCTGTCGCCCGTAGGTGCATTCCTGGGTCCTGGGTTCGATGGCGCCGCCTATTTGCGCATCCGAATAACCCTTTGCAAGATATGGTCGGCCCAAATCCGCTCTTACAAAGAGAACTAAAAGTTTACACACCAACAAACTACTTACTAGAAAACCCATCAACCACAGTACCAAAGAGGTCTAAGGCTACTCTAAAGCTATCCTCTCTACTTAACGGTCTAACTCGTTAGTACATGGCCAGTGCAATGGCTTGGTCTACCAAGAACATGCTCTGATACCACTGTGACGCTCCCTGAACATATATGGCACTCCGGACGTATATATACAGGGACTTCCCCCTCCCATGGCAATCAGCTCACCATGAGCAGGGCCCTCCGTCTAACTCGGACCATCCATAGAAAGACGCCCGGGTGAAGGACACGGAGGTGTCATTCGGCCCACGCCTTCAATGGGACTCCTATATCGCGGAAGCGTGAATACAAGGTTAGCACACAACATAATCATATAATAAATATCCATCACGAAGGGTGGCACATTCGTCCAAGTACTAACAGCAAAGAAGATGCATCTAATCCTAAGGAAAACGCCCCAAACCCCAGGTTCTACCCCGGCTCAGACTCCTGTGAGGATGGACTGACGGCTCAGTCTCAAGAGATCAGCAGACAGAGGTATAACCTGGCGTTGGCTGGCATAGAACAGTGGCTAGGGTTGTCCACTCCATCCGCCCCTCCTGTGCACACTTTGCAGATGAGCTGAATCAAGCTATGGCGCCATTGTAGCCTCCCGGAGACGCAATCCCAAGGCATCACCTTTCGGGACTACTCCGGGTTACATCTCCCCGGTCCGATGAGGCAGGTCAGGGAAGTGTCCCTTCCCAGAGTCGCAGTAATTCCATGGGTGAGCTAGAGAATACGTGCCGCATCAGCGACCCCTGCATCCATACCCGACCTACTCCCCTAAATCTACTCAAAGTACAGGATGATCACACCACTGTACCCAGGGAGTGTCAGACCCATACCCAGACTAGTTCACTGGCCGGCTATTAGGCCTAGCTCACTAAAGGAGTCCCCGTAGCCTTTTATGCTCAGGCGAGACCCCACCCCACACTTCATCACCACGGCTCCTTGTCTGGTGCTTCAATCATGCCATAGATTCCACAGCTCGGTGGGATCTTGTACACAGGCCGCAACTAATGGGAATAATACAGGGCTCTATCTAGGAGCATACTACAATACATGGGCTCAGAGGTCTCTACCCCCCATAATCCCCCATATCGGGAGTGCTAACTAAGCAAAGAACTGCTAAACCATCAGCCAAAGCACATACAGAAACTAGAGATAAGAATACTCACCATACCAATCAAGGGTTAGCCTCAGGTAAACCACAGAGGAAAACAGAGAGAGAACACACATAGAGAGGCGCTATGCTATAGATCAACAAAGTAACCTACTGACTAACCGTCAAATCGGTCTTGGGCTGCTCCATCTCGACTAGCTGAAGGGCGCCTGGCTGCTGCTCCTCCTCCTCCATCTCCAGCTGCTCCTAATTCGAATTGGGGCACAAAAGCCCTAATTTGGGTGCCCCAATTGGAACCCCTGCCTTGCCCAATCAATTTGGGCCAGGTGGCATGCCATTAATTAACTAATTAAGCTAATTAGGTTAAGACAAAAATACACTTAATTAGGTTTTATTAATTTAGCATAGCTAAATTAATCCCTTTTAGGTCAAACAGGTTAATATACCCCATGGTGGCGCATTTCTACTACGTGACGTGTCCGTATTGTTATACGTATACCGTATAAATACGTGGAACGTCACAAGGGCCGCCTTCAAACCGTTGTTGTCACTGTGAGAAAATCAACCGTCTGCTATCTGTGCAAAATACAGAGCATGCGAGAAAAGCTACTCCTTCAATTGACATGCATAAATCAGCCAGCATGCACGAAGCAATTGTGCTAAGGAAGAATGAATCACGCCTGCAAAGTGCATGGAAAACTGGAAAAGCAAGATGAATACGTCCAAGATGCCTGAGCTGCCCAAGTCTCTATGAATTGATTATATTCTGACAAATCCGCCCTGCATGCAACCAAATACCACAAAACAATATACCAGGGCCGCCGTCAAACCGTTGGTGTCATTGTGAGGAAATCAACCGTCTGCTATCTATGCAAAATACGAAAAGCCATCAAGGGATTCCATCTGAAAAAGCAATCTGGACTAGAGATGCATGCTTGACATGCATAAATCAACCAGCATTCACGAAGCAATTGTGCTAAGGAAGAATGAATCACGCCTACAAAGTGCATAGAAAACTGGCAAAGCAAGATGAATACTTCCAAGACGCCTGCAAAGTGCATAGAAACTGCCAAAGCAAGATGAATACGTCCAAGAAACGATTCCTCAATTTATGAATCCTCCTCATAACATGCAAAGCAAAAATTTACTTTCAAGAAATAATCTTAAATCGTGCAAAAAGTAGATGCAAGGAAAGGGAAAGAAATAACTTGTCAAAGAAAACTAACACCATGAGGAAGAGCAATCTAGAAGGGAAGGAAAGAGGAAGAGCAATCTAAAAGGGAAAAAAAGAGGAAGAGCAACCTAAAGGGGAAGGAAAGAGGAAGAGCAATCTCAAAGAGGATGGATAGAGCCGAGAGAAGCAATGGACAAGGAAAGAGACGCTGCTGTGAGAAGACGCCGATAACTAGCCACAAAGAATGATGAGCACATATATAGGTGCTCGTCCCGTCCCAGAATAACGGTCCGAGGGCTCGGATCGATGCCATCGATGAATATCGGGAATATGATGCGGTATAAATCTACACTAGAAGAAAACCCTACCTAAAAAAATGATCCGTAGAAAGGCATTGGAAAGTGACGCAGCCGCAAAAGGTCATCGACATGATCGCATATAAATCGTGGCGTCTACATGTTCAGCCTTTGCGGGCGCGTGGCTTAAAAAGTTTGTGACTGCATTTTGCTAGTTTGTGGATGCTTTATGAATGTTGCATCCATCAAAACCACATTTGCGGCCCCATACATTGCGGCCGCATGTTGCAAGTTGCGCGGACTGCACGAAAAGGTAGTGGCCGCAAAATGCCTGCTCGCGACCACAAAAACAATGAACGGCCACATTTCTGATGGATGCGGTCGCAAAATACACACAGTGATTGCAAATTAAAGCTATGCAGTAGCAAATAGTTTAAAAGATGCGTCCACAAATGGGAAAAACTCGGCCACAATTGACGACTAGCGACCCCATGTTGCAAATTTGCAGCCGCGACATTTAGCATCCACTTGTGGAATGGTTGCTTGCATTTCAAATGATACACTTTCACGCCGTGTGGACAATGCAGTCGTGCCAGAATTTGTTTTCTCGTCAAGGTATAAAACTGCAGAAAAAACATTCTATACTTTCAAAATACGTTTTTTAGGAAAAATACGTACAAAAGTTTTGGGAAAAATATTGGAACCTATCCCCGACATGAATAAACATTTATTTGAGAAACAAATAAAATGAAAAAAAAAAAAAAAAAAACTAGAGATTTATTAAGATGGAGAAGATTCCGTGCCTATACACATCTATAGAACAAAAAAAAGGTATGTTGGTGTTGGACGAGGTAGATTGCATGCTGCAACATGGATTCAAGGCTCAAGTAATGTAAATAGTACAAGCACTCTCACATCCAGCTTGAGAGGTTTTCTTTTACCATACTAAACAAATCTGTTGCTCTTTTTACTGGATGTCCTAATCAACTGAACAAAGCTACTCAACAGAATGTAATGTGGCTCGATTCTAAAGCTAAGAAAAAGAGATAATTTGAAATTCTGTAAAGTGCAGCTCATTTTTGAGCTCTTGCAGTGGTGTTTGTTAATTCGAAATGGAATCAATCAAGCATTGCTAATACTGACCGGCTCATAATTTGTAATAGCATAAACCCATCCAAGTCCAACTTCCTTGTACAACATTTTAAATACCTGCAAAAAGTGGAAATTGTTGTAAGCATTGTAAAGCTACATAAAAGTAAAAAACATAGTTAAGAAATTGAGAACGATGTTTGTCCTATACCAATTAAGAAAACACCTGGAATAGAAAGGAAAAATAGTGGAAAAACTAGGATCACAAAGTTAGTTTGGAAGAAAATGCTATAGAACATTTTTGTATGCTCATCAAAGAAACACATTCTCTACCACGACCTATAAGTCAATGGAAGTGAATCTTCATCGACCAAGGTGTGATAGAATCAAAGTAGAAGAAACCTCTATGGGGTCAATGTTTTCTTGAATAAAAAGAGAAACAAGCATCTTGCATTCGGCCTTGCCCTTTCTCCGTGCTCGCCTAGTTACTGTTTGCGGGGATAATTTAAATGTTGCTGCCATTCTCCACAAAGGGGGTTCCTCTTCCCCTGATATCCATTTTCTCACCCTAGAGATTTTCCTCCTTTGTTTTCACTTTTCCATTTCCTTGGAGCCTGTTTGGATTCCTCGCTCCTAAAATGAATGGGCCGATTATCTTTCTCGCCTTCCTCAATCAGATGAGTTTGCCCTTCCACCTTGGTGTTTTCACTATATTGATTCATTGTGGGGCCCACATCATGTTTATCGTTTCGCCTCTCCTCTTAACCACAAGCTCCCAGTTTATAATACTTGGTTTGCATATTTTCATCGCATTCCCCCGGATGCTTTTACCCTATGATTGGCACATCTTTAACAATTTCTGTTTTCCTCTACCATCCTTAGTTCCCCTCGTTTTACACAATGCGGTCGTTTGTCATGCTCGGATTACTTTGGTTGTTCTACACTGGTCCTCCGCACCGTGGTTGCCCCTTCTCTGGATAGGATCTGCGTGGGCATCCTTTATTACGGATTCTATGTTTTTTGATGCTTTTTCTTTGGCTTTATTGCCCCATATATCGCCCCCATTTATGGGTTGTCAATGTCATGTGGCTCTTTATATTTTTTGTTGTCAATTTAATTAAATTTAACGTGGTTTTACGTTGTCTTGTGGCAGCTGCTTTTCGATTACTTATCCCCCAGGAGGTCCCCTTGTTCCTCTCCACGTTGCTTTTGGTGTTTTCCTCCCATGCACCTTCCATCCTCATGCCTGATATAGCTATGTTCCGCCGCTTTGTTGTTTGGTGCCGTCAGCATTCTTTTTCGTATCTCCCTGCTTCACCCTTCGTAGTTGTGGCCTTTTTCGCCTCTCTCCATCACCCTGACATATCTTCCTCGTTGATTACCACAGCCTCGGCCGCGATATCCTTTTTTCATCAAATTTTCAACCTTCCCTCCTCCTCCGTATTACCTTTACCATCCTTGGCTCGTCAATCTACCTCTCGTCCCCTCCCCCCCCTCCCCGCACCTTTCTTCCCCTTCTTCCTCAGCATGTACGCTCTATTGTTCTCCATTTCGCACATCCCACAACCCCATTCCCCTCTCTGGCTCGCGGTGTCCTTATCGTGCTTTCCCTCACAGCTTTTTTGCGCATCTCCGAGGCTCTCGCTCTCATCTAGCGCGATCTCTCCTTTGCCTTATCTCATGTTGATATTTTTATCCACCATTCCAAATGAGATCAACTTGCTCATGGTCATACGATTTCTTTAGCTCATCTGCAGTCTATTGCATGTCCCGTGACTACTCTCCAATGTCTAATTTCTATGGGCACTTATCATCTCCTCGACCCTCCTTCGGGTAGCCCTCTTTTTCGCAACTCTCCCTCCTCTCTTCGCCCCTTATCCTATCCGATTGCTCGCTTATAGTGGAAGCACTGTCTCCTCTTTATCGGCTTGGATCCGTCACATGGTACACATTCTGCTCATTGCGGCGGAGCCTCTGCAGCTGCGGCCCGGGGAGCCCTACATGATGATGTTCGTGCCCACAGTCATTGGCACTCCTCTTCCTCTCACTCTCGCTACGTGATTCGCGACTCGACCCAACACTTGGATGTTTCTCAGTGGCTTGGCTTATAGCTAAGGAAGTTCTCTGGTAGTCGGTCGATTTTTGTATTCCTTGCGAGTCCCTTACCAGAATAGCATCGATACGAGCCCTCGGATCACCATTCTGGGCAGCGATGAACTATTATATAAGTACACTCCATATTCGAGGCCGATTATCGGCGTCTTCTCACAGTAGCACTTCTCTCATTCCCATTGCTTCCCCCCCTTCCCGCCCTAATTTGCTTGGGCGCTTGTTTATTATTTTTCACGTGTGTTTTTGTTCATGCATACTTTATTGTTGTCCATTCCCGGGTGTTGCTATAATAATATTTTTACATCTGCATGGTGCTGCCTTATTCTCCACCTATGGGTGATGCTGTTTATTTCCACCCTGAGGGTGATGCGAATTTCTTTTTATCAGGTTCTTTCTTCCACCTGCTGGGTGACGCTTTTTCTCCACACTCCAGGTGATGCTATCTTTTCTTCTGCCATGTATTGTTGATTTTCTCCTCATTACTAATCGCTCACATCGATTTTTGGATGCTGGTTGTGCAGCTTGCCGCTTCCCGTCATGCACGTTCTTGTTCTCCTCAATCGTTAATGGGTGCCTTTTATGTGTTTCATTTATTTTGCAGGTATTATATCGTGCCGCGGGTTCACTCTCTCTTGCGTACGCCATCGCTCCACTTCCTTCAATTCTCTAGGCAACCATTCAAGGTTGTTGGCGACCATTTCTCATTAGGGTTTTCCTCGAAAACCCGAAAGAGCGTGGTTTTTTATCCCGACGAGAAGTTGTCGCCACTACCCTTCTATACTGCCTATGCACGCTTTCTTCCTTATGGGGTAGCTTGACAATGTTTCTATGGTCAGCTCCCCATCTATATTATTCAAACATTATATACTGCTGCTGTGATGAATGACAAGCCTATCTATTCGGCCGATTTTTGTGTTTCTTGCGAGTCCCTTACCAGAATATTTGTTTTTTTTTTAAGCTATTGTTTCTAGCATCTGATATGTGTGTTAAAAAAAGTAATTCCAGATGCATTTGGATATGGAGATCTGGATATGTTCTTGGCTATGGAGATCCAGATCTTGACCGTTGACCAAACTAAGAATGCCACTTTACTGTCAAATTTTTAAGGAAGGCACCATTTGGCATTATTCGCTTGGGCTGCATTTTGATTATTTTGATGGCAGCCATAGCTAACCTCCCTAGATTTCGTATCCTCTTTGTCCTATGGGATGGAGTTTTGGTAAGTTCTAATGAGCATGCCTTGAGCTTCAATCCAAACATGCCCTCCTTGCATTTTTTTGTTTATTTGATTCTATTCAGATAAGGGTCGACCTGGATCTCTTATTCCGCCATGGCAACCATCTTTGCGAGACTAGTTAATCTAGAGTTCGGCAACCTTGCTCATGTAGATTTCATGGTGATGGCAGACCCGCGCCTTCCCTTCTGCTCCAGAAATTGCCATAGCTAGATGCAAAAAATGGGGTTGCCTTGTTTGTTTTAGTCTCTTGCTTGCTCTTCTCTTTTGTTCTAGCTTTGTGTGCAACCAAATTTGAAGGCAAATTTGGCTTTGGAAGTTTCGTTTTGCTTGGAGTCTATACATCAAAGTTTGCTATACCAAATTTGTTTGCACCTATAACCGTCTTAGCTGATTTGGGGACGCGGTGCTACAGGGAAGAGGGGTTCCAATGCAAGTCTTCTTGTTTTGAAGGGCACCGGAGTTGAAGGATTTTGATGGATGTGTGGTGGGAACAATTGAGAAGAATGGCCCTCCTCAATACAACTGGTCTGCTTATAGAGAACTCGTGAGATGGTTAACAAGCGTGGCCTCAAGATTCAAGGTGTTATGTTATATTGTTAGTGCAAAGCAAATGTTAGAGCCTCTTACTCGTAAGTCATTTATCAGTGTTTTCTTTGCAAGTTAGTTATATGCCTTCCAGAGATACTAGGTTTTGCATTCTTTATAGCGTGATTTATTAAAAATACGTCATTGTCTCAGGTTCAGCCTGTATAGATATAGATTTCATAAGGATTAGATTTCTCGAGCTTTAAGATGTTGTTGGAGTTTGGTTTATGTAGATTGAGAGCCCTTTGCCCATGGTTTGTCTTGCTTTGTGCATATGTTAGACTTCGTATGCTTCACCCCAAATTATAGCAGAAAATTTCCAGCACAACTTATAAAGTATTACTTTGATTAAATATTGGAGCCTTTCTTTCTAAGCTCTCGTTCACCGCCTAGCCGAAGGCGCCAAGCCTAAGCCCTTTGGGGGCTAGCATCGGATTTGCGCCAGGGAGAGCCTAAGCCCCTCGGGGGCTAGCATCAGAGTGGCGCCAGCTGCCAGGGAGGTGCTGCATCCCTGTAAGCCAACTCCGCACCTAGTTCTGCCATCGTTGTCGGCTATGCAGTCAAGACCACGGTAGGTGCAGCCCAGCCACGTACTTGTCCGGTAATCTTCGGTTTCCCCCTGTAGATTGCTTCTGCCAGAATTTAGATTCGCTCTTTGCCCCTTTGCGCTGCACCCCTTTGCTTCTGTGCTCCACCCCTTTATTCTTTGCTTCGTAAAACCCTATGCTCTGCATCTCTGCCACCCCTTTGTTGTGAATTTGTTTGGAATTTGGCCAGCCATCCCCTCAGCAATGACTCGGAAAGCCAAGGAAATGGCCAGGAAGAAGCAGCCCCACAAAGAAATACACCGCCAATACCGGTGCCCAGTCCTCTTGGATGCGGCAAGCCACGAAACCCAAAGAGCCCGCTTCGGTGGCTGCGCGATCCGAATCCCTTACCCCCCTGCGCAGATGTCTACCCTACGGTCACATACCAAGTCGTGTTCACGACCATTTTAAATCCAAAATGATTATCACGAGATACTTGGACCCTCCCCGTGAAACAGTTGGATTGATGTGCTACAGCTGTTCAAGGACATGCTCAAGCATTTGGAGGATGGGCTCTCGCCCGGTCAGGCGATGTCATGGTGCGACGCGAGCCGAGACCTCCACCACTACGTCCCATGTGGGCCGCTGCGATGTCTGAGCCAGGAAGAGATTGGGCCCCATGTGCGCACCCCGGTGCAGGCTGGCCAGGAGACAGAGCCCTTGGTGGATGTGGATATGGAGATGCCGAACCAGCCACGGACTTCGAGTGGGTGTACCGCGGCCTATGGACTTCCTGGATCAGCCGGACGGGCCGCACTTGACTTTACGCCTAGTTGGCCTCCCGGAGGCTCGTTCGTGCTCGGATACGGATGCAGCAGCACAGTTTTTTGGAGACACAATGCACATACGGGTCCCAGGCAGTTTTACAGCACGGAGGGTGGGTGCACAGAGGCCGGATCGGCCACGCCACCTTCTGGTACAGTTTGCAACATCACATGCTAGGTTACATGTGCTACAGCATGGGAGTCACCTGAGGGGGACCAACTTCTCTGTGCAGGAAAACCTCTCCCCAGTTCAGCTAACCCAGAGGCGGGCAGAGTTGTGTAAAGTTCGAGAGGCGCGGATCCAGAAGAAATGGGCAGTGTATAGGGGGGGCGCGGCAATTATCCTTAGCCAGTGGCCTCAAAACCCGTGGTTGGGATATTGCTAGCTGCTTCCCTTCTTTAGGCTCTTCTCCAGCCTTCTTTTTCTATATGTTGTAACGGGTCCCCAGTTTTTGTTTTTGCTTTGTTATGGGCTTTGCCCCTTTGTTTAGATTGGGCTTAGGCCCTCCTTTTTGTTTTGGTCCCATAAGCCCGATGGGCTTCCGTGGACGTTAAAATGATTATCTTATCTTATCTATCTATAATCTGTATTCTCTAGAATCCCAAAGAAGAGCGCTTATAAAACTGTATGTGCCTGTGATCCTCTTGCACTTTTTCATGAAAAAGAGACAGTTGACAATAGAACAAGTTATGATCAAGGATAGGTTCTGTACGTATTCAAAACTTCTGTATATATTTTTCCACATAAATGTATTTTGAAAGTATAAAATAATTTTTTTTGGCAGTTTAATACACCGACCGGAAAAAAAAAAAAAAAAAAAAAAAAAAAAAAAAAAAACCGTGCGGCTGCAAGTCTTACAAGGCATAGACGCATATAAAAGGAAATGCAACCAAACTAAAGTAAACGCAGCCGCGTGATTTGCACGTCTGCGAGATGCACACTTGCGGCTGCCACTTTTTCAATGCAGACGCACTTTGATGCTACGGTGGACTCACTTGGCTTATTTATGCCAGCCGTCTAGTTCCAAAATTGCGGCCGTGATAAAATCCTTGCGGTTGTCTTTTGCAAGAGTTGTGACCAGGAAATGGGGACGCAGAGCCTGTATAATGCGGATGTGCCGTATATTTTAAGGTCGCATTTTTACAGTCTGCAGACGCGCTCACTTCTATTCTATTCTATATAAGATTCATGCCCTTTTTTTTTTTTTTGCTTTGGAGTAAAAAAATCTTGTTTCTTTTATTTGTCATTGTCCATTAGGTTGCATAGGCTGACCTAGCTTGGCTCCAATGTGATTTATTTTGGCACGCCATCAAGCATAGGCCGCTTGACCCTGTCAACTTAGTGGATGAGGACTAGTGGCTTCAGGATTAGTGACATGCTGCTTTGGATTACCGTGAGATATTCTGACGATCTTCTCCAAATATTAAACAGGGGGCCAAAGTATGTGGCGATGAGTAAGAGGAAAACTTGTAAACAGAACCTATTTAGGACTATTTTTAGATTAAACTTTTTGGGTGAGGGATAGTTTGTTAGGTTGCCTACAATTTTTATGTAGAAGAGATAATACCAAAATATTTGCTTCGATTTGGCATTCCAAAAGGAATGGCTCTGATCATTGCAATAAATACCATTACTGATGAACTGCAATTGCATCTTGTTCTACATATAATTGACCATGCAGACAAGATTCAATAGAACAAGTTGAATCTTGAGTTCCGCAATAGGAAAGCTGGGTTGAGTCTACATTTCTAGCATACAATCCTGATGGACGCGTATTATAAAACGTGCGTGTTATAAGGCATCCACACTATTCCCTTATGCAGCCGCGGAAACTTGCGCCACAGTATTGCAATTCTGCGAGTGCGAAGCGTTGGGCGGTCGCATGCGTGCTCAAGAGCAGCCATGTGCTTATATTTCCAGGCAATTTTCTACTGGCTTTTCTTTCACGTACAAAATGCCCATTTTTGCAGAAAAAAGGGTTTCATGCATTTCGTACTTTTTGCATATCATACATATGAGACCCTATCCTTGGTTATGATGGTGTCATGGAAGAGTTGCTATGTAAAATTGAGATTCATCCTCAAAGACATTCGAATTCTCATTGTTCAGCTGTCGATAGGTCGATTGGTCTACGTGGAAAATAAAAACGATTTATTCTATTGTTCAAAGCAGTGGCTTTGGTTCTGTTCCTTCTTGAGTTCCACGATTATCAAAGGATTTAATCTTTTATATATTCTCTTCTATAACTTCTCATACATGACCTACAATGATGGAGTTATTGCAATTGATCTTGTAAAGAATTTATTGATAGATTACGTGCAAGTGTTAGTGTGGAATTGTTGGCTCAATATGTAGCACAATAAAATGGGGTTTTAGGGGGATTTGATATGGATGTAAAAATGACAATTCTTAAAACCATAGACCATATATTCGTAAAACAATATAAAAGGAAAAAAAAAAACAAATTCTTTGAGCCTGTTAAGACCATAAGAAACAACAAACTTGAGACCTTATTGTTCCATTTGGAAAAATAAGGACCTTCAATTGCAATCCTAGAAATAGACAGGTGCAATCTAGTTTTAGGCCCTGATAAGGAGAAAATAAAAATAAAGGACAGATAAAAAAGAAAGGATTACAGAATAAAAAATTTGGAATACCAACAATACTAAAGATATAGTTTAGAAAAGAATAGCTTAAGTAAGTACGTAGGGACAGTAAAACTAGAATGTCCTATTGTCATGTAATATTATGTTCTTTGCACCATGCATTGATAGATAACCAAGTATCAGTAGGATATCTTATTTCAGCAATACTAATAGATCCAAACAACAGAACTTAGCAAACTGCACTCCAGTTCCATATTTTAAGACAGAATGTAGAAGTTTCCTTTTAAACCGTGAAGCCAGATGAACTTGTAACAGAAATAGCTAAGGTTTTTAGAATTTCTCTTATGCTATTATTTGTTGTAATGTCATGAGCTAATTTTAATCTTAAAAACAAAACAATGAATTGCTTACTGGATTTATTAAAGTTGCCACTTTGATCTATTTACTATTAACAACCAACACATAACTACCATTGACATTAATTAACACAACCATTGGGTCCAACACATTTAAATTAAAATCCCCCTTAAACCCCCTTTGGTTTGGGTGCATATTCACACGGGGGGTGACTTCGGGCAACGAGAGCTGTTGGATAGGCATATTCACCCCTTATTCCTTAATCTATACTGTACATAAAGTTCCTCGTTTGTGGGGTATGCAAGTACAAAATTTGCTATACTATATAACAAGATTCGCAAAATACTATAAGATTTCAAGCGGAATACTATATGGTGTTGATTTCGTACGTGCAAAATACAATTATGAGGGCTCTCGCCCTCACGTCTCCCCCAGGTGTGAATATGCACCCAAACCAAAGGGGGTTTAAGGGGGATTTTAATTTAAATGTGTTGGACCCAATGGTTGTGTTAATTAATGTCAATGGTAGTTATGTGTTGGTTGTTAATGTCAATGGTTGTTATGTGTTGGTTGTTATGTGTTGGGGGATTTAATTTTTATATGTTGGATGTTAATGGTTTGTGTTGCAAAAAAAAATTGGCCCTTCTTGGCCTTAGGGACGCCACCTCCTCCCCCGGTGACAAAAAAATTTTAGAATTCAAACCAGAAAAAAACTAGAATTCATTTGAGGCTTTCATCACCTGTAGCTTTTGAATTTGATCACAATAAAACAAATAAAACATAAGTAAAAGTTACCATAAAGATAGAGCAGATTGATCCCATTATTCTGAAAGTCATAAAGTTTGCAACACAAAGAAAACCCCCTGTTATTATGCTACATATTGTTACTTCCGCTACAACTATTTCTCTTTCACAATGACACCATTGTTTATCAATCCATATGATTTCGGATGCTCCATCTCTAGCTTAAAGGTAATGCATGATTCACCTTATGGTTCGATTAAAGTTCCAAACCTACAATATAAATGCATTCTTGTGGCCATTGTTTTACTGATATCTGCGTGACATGGAAAAAGGCGTGGAATAATCCGCCTGTTGTGTGCATAAGAATCCGTTTGTTGATTGAAGCTAAAGGCTGGCTGCTATGAACAATCCGGCAGCCAGGAATATCCAAGAGTTGGAAGCAAACAGAGGGCCTAAACTCTAAACTCTTTTTGAATCTGCAGCAAATCTTAGGAAGGAAACAAAAGGGGGTTTTGCAGCACTACATTATAGAATCAGGAAACCAATACCTTGTAAAAAAAAACATTATGCTAACTGAAGAAACATTAAAAAACAAATACCTTTGTAAGTGTGAGCAAAAAATCCATCTCGTGGTAGTAAAATCCACTCTGGCAATAAGAATCCAAGAGGGCAAGTACACATGCATATGCACACATGCACACACATGCACACATGCACATGCACTTGCACTTGCACATGCACATGCATATACATGCACATGCACATGAACATGCACATGCACACACATGCACATGCACATGAACATGCACATGCATGTGCACATGCACATGCATACACATGCACAGTGTTCATGCACAAACACATGCAGAGAAAGACAACAACCCTCGGATTGTTCCAACCAACGAAAATCAACGGCCCATAAAGGGTGCACTCTAGAAATACTATTTAGTACACCTCAACGAATACAACAACGAAATCATAGAAAAACCATGTGAAAAAACGTATAAAAATCTAAAAGTAACCCCCTGTTATTGTGCTACATATTCAATTTATTCATAAACGAATGTGAATCCTGTGGAGCGGCACTGCATGCAAAAGGAAACTATGTGCAATTGGGCCAGTATGAGTTCCAAACGTCAGGATCTGACCCACTTTAATTAAATGGAAACATTGTCTCATCTAACTATGTAAGCACAAGAAGATGCCACATGAGCACGAGCCTGAAGCACAATGTGCTTACCCTAGAATAGGAGACTAACGATAAGAACGAATTTGAAGATATTGAATCTGTCACTTTTGACTCAAGGGAGGAAGACACATAAGTCATCAGTATTTTTTTCTGCCCCACAGCAATAATGCCACGTGCAGATGAGTAAATGCCCTGAAAAATGTGGTGTCTTTGACGCTCCCATGTCAAAACCAAGATGGAATGCCCTCTGTGGGGGCCATGCATTAGGATAGGATGCCAAGAGGATGCATCGGCAGTCCAATGCGCTGTTAAATAAGCCTTGTAGCCAGGACCGTGCCGACTGAACCTCTGGACAATAAAAAAGGCAATGCTCAAGAGTCTCAACGTCTGAAAGGTAGAGCGGGCATATTGTAGATATGCGAAGATCATAACGGTGCCGGAAGGCATTAACACGCAGGCACCTGTGGATAACCTGTCACTAAAGTACAGAAACTTTAGGATGGAGCAACTTATCCCAAAGCCAGCGCCATGTATGACTCAAATAAGGCTATCACATGTGTGAACTTATTGAATACAACATAGTGTGCTATAGAAATTGTATGCGAAAGCCATTGGTAGAAACTTCAACTTAGTTCAATTTTCCAGTTAACATCTATATTATTAGGTTTTAGCGAACCTGCTTTTTTTTCTCTAAAAGTCTGAGTTAGAATCGTTTTACTTAAGTTTGGGGAAGATGTAAAGGTTTGATATATTAAGGGAAAATGATTTCTAACGCGAATTGCATTTCATGATTTAAGTAAATTATTAGGTCTGCATTGCTTAGATATGGTGCAGAGGCAGTGTTAAGAATAAACTTAGTTGGTTCTACTGAAAGTTGTTAATATTTACTATCTATCTTTGAAAATTAATGATCAAAGCACCGAAACTCTTTATCTAATAGGCACCACAACACAAGGCAATAGCGTAGGTTCATATCATGTTTATTCCTAAATTGACGTGCATCCATCCATTACTATTAGGCATAATTCCAATCTATAAGTAAGTCACATGAAAAGCTTGGCCATCGTGGGCATTCCTATGTACGGACTCATTTCCTTAAATACAAGGGAGTTGGAAAACTAAGATAGATAGATAGATAAATAGTATTTTTACGTCATGCACATTGGTAGCATCCACGAGGACATATGATGTGCCAAGAGAAATGTTCAAGTCGGTGACGCCCAAGTAAATTTCATGAAGGGGTAATGGGGATGCGCACAAGTTTATAGAGGTGGGTGCCAAGGTACCCAAAGAACACTAATAAATAAGTTCCTCTGAGATTTTGTGTGGTGGAAAACTAAAGCTAATAAGGGCGAGGTACCTCTCCTTTCGATAGGATGACGAGCTTCGTCCTTATGATTTGAAATGGAGTTAAGCCCGGTATATGCATCTCAGATTGTAATCCGGGATGGCATTGCAGCAGAAGCTTATAACAGCAGATATTTATTCACAAATCCGAAGCCTTGGCCTTCTATCTCAACTGGGTCGTGCTCATTTTCAGTTTCAAGGAAAATCCAGCTGGTCAAAAGACTGGTGGCATGCTCAACCTCTGTAGACAGTGCGACATTGGAGGGTGTGAGTGGCACACAGGCTGAAGCTGATAAGTTAAAGGAATTTGTTCCAGAATGCAAAGGAACAATTTATCGCCCAGTTGTCATTTTGCCTGTAAGGGTTTTCTTCATTTTGCATCTTAAAACAATCTGTTTTGGTTGTATACCTGGGTGTTCGATATTCAGAGTTCGCCAGACTATGGGATTTCATTCGACTTATTCACTCTGCAGGGACTGGGAAACAATACGGAAGACTATGACTCCCTGGCTACTGCTTTAGTGGAAAAGGGCATTAGGGTTTTTGTTCCGGAGATAAGGCGCATTGACTGGCTACGAAATATTGCTGGCATATTAGATTCAAATTATTGGAAGGGAACACTGCGTCCAAGGCCCGTACTTGACTGGTACTGTGATTCTTATATGTTGATTTCTAGGTCAATAAAAATAGGTATGTAATGCATTGGAGAAACTTTACAAAAGAAACGTTACACAGGAAAAACTGAGCTAAAATCTTATACGAAGTTGTAGGTCTCTTTCTCATATGCATCAGAATTGAATGGCTATGCTCTCCAAATTGTCATTGATGGCGAGGCATCACCATCGTTAAAGTTAGTTTATACGCTTAACAGATATATACTTTGAAGACACCATTTCTGTTGGTTGCTAGGTATTTTAAGCGAATGGAGAATGCTATTTCCGAAGCTAAAGCTTCCGCTCCTGGTATGTGCTGAACTATTTGTAAAGCCGTTTTTGCAGTAAATCTCTGCTGTAGAAATTATTGCTTGAAGAACTTCTAGCAAATGACACACTTGAACTCAGGGGCTGTATATCAAAAAGTACTTCATTCCCTTTCATTATCAGATTCTAATATGCTGTTTGAGGTGATGATTGAAATGAATTTTCTTAAGAAGGTATGCTGCTGATAGGTCTGTGCTGTTCAACGCAGCAGCGACATCGAACTTTGATTGATGTTATGAGCTTAACATTTTACTATAGTTCTTGCTATTCTGTTTTTGTATGCCATTCAGATCTGTTTCAAAAAGAAGCTGTAAGTCATGTTCCGAAGAAATTACCAAATTTAAAAACAAAAAGGAGCTTTTTAAAGCACATTTTCTTATGCTTCTATGCTTCCAGTGTCTCCTATGCTTCCAGTGCATTTTCCCAAGCATTTTATTCAGAATCTTGGATTCTAATTTACATTATCTTGGGTTGACACTTGCTGCAGATAAGCAGATCTCATTGGTTGGCCATTCAGCTGGAGGATGGCTTGCTCGGGTGTACATGTCTGAGTTTGGATATTCAGACATTGCACTTTTGATCACCCTTGGAACACCACATTGGTAAGATAATTTGGTCGTTACATAAGACTCATTCATGATTGACAACCTAATGCATGCAAGTATTATCACTATTAAATGCACCAAAGCATATTTTATCTGAACTAAGATGCAAACCTTATTATCAGACAGACAACAACAACACTTATGAGCAAAGACAACAACGAAAATATGAAAATTGTACTTGCAACAGACTGTAACTGTACACCAAAACATGAAAGGTTTTAGAGGTGCTGCAGTAGATGTGAAGATGCTGACCATGAATGAGCAACGCCTGTAGAGTTGTAGTCCCATTTCTGTAGCCAAAACTAATAGAAAAGCGATAGTTAGGACAATGAAATAAAAATCATACAGACCATTAGCCCATGTATCGTGTCCTTAATTCTCATATTACTTGTTACATGCTTGGTTAGAGAATGATTAGCTACTAGAAGCTTCTGGACTTTATGATCCACCAGCAGTAACAAGACAAGTTTGCTTGAATAAAATTCTTGTGCCCAGGTTTTCTCCTTTCATGTCGTTCTGTTATAATGGTAAAACTGTGTTTTGGCAGTCCACTGCCGAAAGGAATTGAAGGCGTATTTGATCAGACACGAGGCCTGCTAAATTATGTTGAGGAAACTTGTCCTGGAGCTTTCCATGCGCCTGATGTGAAATATGTATGCCTTGCAGGGAGGTACGCTTTGTTAGTGGCATTATCAAATGCTGTTGTAACCAGACATGACTTAAACATGCACAGGTACTTGAAGGGTGGTAAGTTTTCTCGTCCAAAGGACCCAGAAACAGTGGCAATGAGCAGTAATGGAGATTCACCATTCAAACCAGATATTCCTTCTTATCGTGAACGATTTGTTGGACAGTCCTATAAACAAGTAAGGAGACAAAAATAGGCATTCACATATACCACAAGATCCACCATTAGATAGCTGCCAAAAATCTTCCTGATTGCTCCATTTAAGCCATATTTATTAGACAGAATGTGCTTGCTTTAGTTGTTTTTCTTGAGGAAAACTAATATGAATACAGGTTTGTGGCTATCCTGATGTTTGGGGAGATGGAGTGGTGCCAGAAATCTCAGCACATTTAGAAGGGGCTGTAAACTTGACTTTAGAGGGAGCTTATCATTCTCCAGTAGGCTCAAATGAGGAAAGGCAATGGTATGGTTCTCGTGACATGCTGGAACAATGGGCGCCTTATCTTTTAGAGTAAATAAATTCCTTTAGTCATACTATCAAAAATTACCAAGAAGTCATACAAGGTCAAACATAGGATTTGCTTTGCTCAAGGGTGTTGTAGAAGGAAATCGTGCAATTGATAATAAACTATTCTTTAAACTCCCACCTTTCATTATTCCTTAATGTGCAAAACACTTCAAAGGTTTATTGACATATTCCTAGCTCGGAGTTTGCTATGGAAGCCATGGTATACCACTGTACTTTAGCTATTAATGGAAGAATATTAAATGATAACTAATTCCTTAAAAGAAACAACGCCATCCCTCCTTTTGTCATAGTTAGTCCATTCATAAACCATTAATTTGATCACAGAGAGAGTCTGTCCTTGAAGATGCCCTGCCCTGCCCTGGGACATAAATTCATCTCGATATAGCCCATTGCTTGCTATTGGTCTCTATATTGACAATAGCTCCCTAATATAATATGTAGTAACAAGACCTTTTATACTTTGTTGTAGTCCTTGAGATCTTTATTCCTTTGGCTAGGGGACATGGTGATTGAAAGAGCATAATTTTATAAACAATATATATAATTGGACATGCTAATTAAAAGATCATAATTGTATAAACAATATATTTGGTCATTTCCCTTTTATAGTATAAATGAGTCTAAAGCACAATGTTTATTCGCTACAACAAATTCGCATTCCATTAGACCTTATCGGACTCTCTAGTGTAAAGGGAGAGTCCGATAATTAAGTTATCACTCCTAGGAGTGATAACTAGTTATCAGTACTAGGAGATAATTAGTTATCAGCCCGATAATGTGGTTATCAGTCTTCGCCTCGGCTGATAACCAAAAATGCGTGCCTCGGTTGTACGTCCTTGGCCACGCAAGGCCTTGGCCCGGCCTTCGGCCCTAGCGGGCCTCGGACGTACAGCCTCGGTCACGCATTTTTGGTTATCAGCCTCAGCCAGATCGATAACCTTACCTTATTGGACTCTTGTGTGTAAAGTGAGAGACCTTGTTTTCTAGTTATCATTATTGGTGCAATACTGATAACTAGGAGGAGTACTGGTAACTAATTATCAGTACTGATAACTAGTTATTAGTATTGGAGAGTATTGATACTGGAGGAGTATCGATAGCTAGTTATTAGTACTACTATTCCACCTATAGAAGCTCGATAAGGCGGTTATTGATCTTTCCTCGGCTGATAACCAAAAATGCGTGATCGAGGTTGTACGTCCGAGATCAGACATTTGGCACGTAAAGCCAAGGCCCGCTAGGATCGAAGGCGGGGCCGAGGTCTTATGTGCCAAAATACTTGGCTAAGGACGTACAATCGAGTCCACACATCTTTGGCTTAAATGAGGAAAGGCAATACTATGATTCTCGTGACATGATAGAACAATGGGCACCTTATCTCTTAAAGAAAATAAATTCAAAAAGTACCAAGAAGTCATATAAGGTCAAACATAGGATTTGCCTTTATCAAGGGTGTTGTAGCAGGAAATCATACAAAACAATAGACTATTCTTTAAATTCCCACCCTTTCATTGTTGCAAAACACGTAAAAGGTTTATAGACATATTTCTAGCTCATACTTAGCTATGGAAGCCATGGTATACCATAGTACCTTAGATACTAATGGAAGAATTTTAAATAATAACTAATTCCTTAAAATAAGCAAGGCCATCCCTCCTTTTGACATGGTTGGTCCATTATTAAACCCTTAAAATGATCACATCCTTGAGAGAAAGTCTGTCCTTACAGATGCCTTGCTCTTGGAATAAATTCATCTCAATATAGCCCATTGCTTGCTATTGGTCTATTCTATTCTATATTCTATTCATTCTATTCTATTTGATTCTATATCGACACTAGCTCCCTAATATAATATGCAGTAACAAGACCTTTTATACTTTGCCGTAGTCCTTCAGATCTTTATTCCTTTGGCTAGAGGACATGCTGATTGAAAGACCATAATTTTATAAAAAAATATCTGGTCTTTCTTCCTTATAGTATGAATAAGTCTAAAGCACAATGTTTATTCGGTACAACAATTTCGCATTCCATTACCCCTAGATGCTTGTTTGATTTTGTATATACAGAGTTTTATATGATTGATAATTAAGCAATAATCAAACTATAACTAGAAAATAATATGATACCCTTTGAGCCCCATTGATATGGTGATGGCATGGCAAGACCATGAATAACGATGGGGGCTACAACTAGATCCTTTTATGGTTTAACCTCTTGATCTTTTTCCAATAGGTTAATCTTCCGATCTTTTGACCTTCAATCTTAATTTCCTTTTTGAACTTTGACCTTTCTTTATTTGATCTATCTTTTAAGTCTTTACATAACCTAATGACTTCAATCTTTGTTATGACCATCATTTAAGAGATCTTGGGTTCAAGTCTTTGTCGAGACATGCAATATAGTTGGCTTGGTGTGTGTATGTATGCTCATAGACGAGCTAGAATGATTGTGTTTGGGACACATAAAGCACTGTTAGTTTGGTGTGTATGTATCATGGTGGACTAGTCTTTAGAGGACACTAAAAATGCTATTCTTCTCTTTATTTTACCTTCTTCAATGCTAATATTGAGTGCTCAACCCTATGGGGTTTTCGTAGCAGTTTTATATTACAATTGGTGAATGCCAATGCTGGGCCTAGCAATATTGTGTTATGTTTACATCCAAGCAATGAGTAGTATTACATTAGCTAAAGCTATTGTACATGTAAAAGACTTGATCTTAGTGACAACATGGGTTTTATTATATCTATTCTCTAATAGAAGAATGTAGATTTAGAAACTTCAACCCAACTCCATTGCTTGTCTCCTTTTGTTGGGTACATGTTCCATGCAAGTGAGTAATTATTGTTTTGTTTTCCTCCATCCATCCATCCATCCGTCTATCTATCTATCTATCCTAAATAAAACCTAAATTGTTATTCATTTTTGGCAAACAAAGACCACAATTATTACGCAAAATACAGGCTTGGGCCTTCCCTAGGCAAGCATGTATGTTTGTACGACCTTAAGCGTGGTATTTCTGGAGCGAAATATTTATTGAATTGAATGAAAATTACCAAGCATTAGTTGTAGTTTTAAATTTGTTTGTAATAAGAGCTAAGTCAAATCATAATCCCATAAGAAGTGCTTTGTGCTGCAACACTTTTAACCAAATAAAATGCATGTGTTAAATCCAGTCTCAGTTTAGGCACATTCTCTCTCTAGTCGCTTCTCCCCAAAAATGCTCAAATGATGCTAGACCTCTCTAAGTAGCACCCAAGCCTTCTTGCCACCTCAAGATCATCTTAAAATAATCCTGGCATCATCCAGATTGAATCTCCCCGTAGGGTTGAACCCCCTTAAACCTCCATGTGCCCATCACTGAGTGTGGCCAACATTTATGCTTTAATTTCATACTATGGATTAGTTAAGCCTCCAAGAAACCCTTAGCTCCTTGAACCTTTGCTACCCACACCAACCCACTCTCTCTCCACTTAGCTTCTATATCCCCTCTTTAGTCATGGTAATCCCAGTGATAGAAGAGCCAGACGAGCCATGCATCCCTTCAACCTATCCCATCAACATGCACGTCGATGACACTGATGCACACTCCCCCCCACGGCGGGCAGACATGGCAGGTAGACTTCTCGTGAGAGGGTACATAGAGGCAACACAGACCAAATGATAGAAACAAATTTGACAGGCAAATATTGAAAAGAGTCACGAGCAAAGACTCGTGCAACTAGTGTGGCCTGTCAAGCACACAATCGGTACTCCAATCTATTAGGAAGCAACACCCACCCACTCGCCATCACTGGCACCACCAAACCAGACACTTGACGAGCATTGAAAACGAGTTCAAGCGATGGCAGAGGCCTGCTTAGCAGAAGAAATACAGGCCTTCACACTAAAGTTGCTCAAAAAACAACAACAGTGTGTTCCTCACATGTAGACTCGCATTCAACAGCTTAAGGATGGCCTACACCTAACAACTTTGAAAGGCAACAAGATAAGGCGCGAGTTGCTGATCTCAAATCAGTCTGGACACCCTGTTCGTCAGGATTGATAGCATAGCTCGAGATCAACAACATTTCGAGCAGGAGACTAGGACAATCCTATCCCTACTCTACGTGCCAGGATTGATACCATAGCTCGACCTCAGCAATATTTCGAGCAGGAGACTGGTACAATCTTATCCCTACTCTACGTGGAAGCTGAAGAGAAGATAGCCACGGTCCAAAAAATACTACAGGCGGCCAGTGAAGTACAATGCCAACAACTCCAGACCCTCGAGACCATCTAAGGCAAGGTCAGTAGTCTGCATGAAATTTCTTTTGCTAGGGAAACTGGAGTGGACTCCAATCTTCATAGGTTGGAGCAAAAGGCCGGTATAAGGGCTACGTGCTGCAGTTATTCAATAGGGAAAATGCCTCCATGCAGAAGCCTATGAACTAAACAATGCATGCCTAAATTGGCCAAGCAGGACATGGTGCAACAAGAGCTCAAGTCACAGTGCAGGAGATGAGAGCTACTCAGCAAACTGCAGCGGCTACCCTTACTTATGCTCCCATGACTGAAGTCCACTAGCCAGGCATGCGATTGCTATCCCTCTCCGAAAGCCACCATGGGTTCAACACAAGCAGCAGGTAGCTTCCAACAAACAACCAACATATTTGATTAAATGAGGAAGTCGCCATTGACGAGGAGAAATAATTGCTAATAGGGGAGATGAGGGCAATAATTGCCAACATATCTAACTAAATGAGGAAGTCGCCATTGACGAGGAAAAATAATTGCTAATAGGGGAGATGAGGGCAGGGCAATAATTGCTAATAGGGGAGGTGAGGGCATGTATGGAGCATGCACCACCTGGATCCTCGGATCAGGAGAGGTGAAATCTTGGCCGTCGAATTAAAGGTTAAAGAAGGTGCCAAGAAATAGCATTCCAATTAAATGGAAGAGGTTTCAGGTTGTAGTGCATTTATTATGAACCAAGGGTTCTCCTTCACTCCTGCTATGACGATTGCATAGTTGTTCTAATTTCATCCTTTGTGGCAAATTATTGGCCTCATACCCTAAACATTTGACCATCTTATTGAAAAATGTTGGTCAAAAGTTGTAGGTAAAATAGAGCCTTTGTCGAGTAAAAAGGGTGATGCTCATTCTCCTATGTGGTGCTTAACATTTTTTTTTTTTTTTTTTTGAAGGACGAAGAAACTATATATTAATAGGACAATGCTAGTATAGTGGGAAGTCAAGGGAGGTTGAGGTTGCCCCAAACCTCGTCCTTAACGTCCAGACGTAATTTCGAAGCCCAACACTGATCATACAGATGAGATTTTATCTCCCAATAGAGGCTCGCAGGACAAGTGTTCAATCCTCGGAAGATCAGATGGCATCTGTGCTTCCAAATCACCCAGCAAACCAAATCCCTGTAGATATTAGAAGCGAGGCCATCTGTCAAGGTAGATGCCTAATTTGCTGACTCGTGAGGCGGGACAAAAAGAAGAGTGTATAGCTGATCAGATGTGAGAGAGATCACTACAAAGAAGAAAACAATGCTCAATTGAGTCGGGAGCTCCCTTGCAAACTGGACACAGAGGACTAATATTTGGCTTGAAGGAATGAACACGAACATTAGTCCTTGATGCTCTATGCACAATCTGCCACAAGAGAATTGACTGCTTTGTCTAGACCAAACTGCGTGTTTTGCTTCAGGGACTCTTAGCTGCTACTGTGCCGAAGGGGAAAGAGGAGGCTGCATTGTAAGATGTCTATAACAGGCCTGAACGAACTGCTTTCCCCAGGGAATAGCCGTGGTGATTGTCCACCCACACCTATTCGCCAAGTCAAGTTGCAAGGGAATATTATCTACAATCTCCTCCCATATGTCGTAATCTAGCCGAGTCAATTTGTAAGTGCCCCTAAACTCCTGCCATGGGTGAAGGTACCCATTGGAATACCAAGCCTCAAGGTGGATTATGCCTACAGAATGCCACATGCGCTGAGTCTTTGGGTGGATCATGGAGGCTAAAGGAGTCGAGTCAGGGAATTGCGGCAACGGTACCCATAGAAAGGGAGAGGAGGTCTGGGACCAATTGTGAGGATGCAAAGTAAGCAATGAGCTGACATCTTTCCACGCTTTGAGAACTCCACGAAGGAAGGTAGAAGCACGGGGAGATGGCTTCAAGGAATAGAAGAGAGCCCAAGGTAGACAAGGGACCAGGGAAGACTTGCCGAAAGCACAAGAGTGTTGTAAAGCCTGGACAAGCAACCGCATGCCACAGGACTGCGTCTGATCAAAGAGAATTCTCCATATGAACTTTGAGATTAATATCTTGCATGGAATAGTAAGTCCATCATATCAAGGCCACCATCCCTCTTAGAACGCACACACTTCTTCTATGCGTACTTTGACCGTTGCTCCATCTTTGTTCCCGCCCCGAACAAAGTTACGTATAGTGGCCTGTATCTCTTTGAACTTTGAGACTGGAGCTAACAAAGCAGAAGTGATGTAGACATAAGTGCTATTTAGAATAGACTTGGTGACTTGTATATGCCCAGCCATAGAGAGCGATGTCCCTCTCCACCAGAGCAGATGACGCTAAAGGCCTAAGATGACTTGATCCCAAGCCTGAGCGGTGTCCATCTCTATACCAAATGGCACTCCCAGGAGTCTAATGACAATGGTGGGCAGGACAAGCGACCATGGATCGGCTTGAATGCATGCCGGTGGAGGAGTGTCCAATGCCCATATAGCGCTGCACTTACGCCAGTTCAACAAACATCCCGATGCCAAGGAAAAGAGACCCAGGAGCTGCTTAGCCCTATCAAGGTTTCTTTTAGATGCCTCCAGAAGAAGAAAAGTATCATCTACAAATTGATTGCATACAATCTAAGAGCCATCAGCCATACCTAAGCCTGGCACAAAGGAGTCATCCACTGCGCACCGAAGACCTTCAGCAACAATAGTGAAAAGAAATGGGACCAGACGGCATCCTTGCATAATACCTCTCCCAACAAAGAATATGTGGGATGATTCTCCCTAGTATAACACCGCTACCTTAGCTGACTTCAACAGCTTCCCTATTGTGTCGCAGAAAGTAGGTTTGAAGCCCAATTTGCGCATAATCTGCAGAAGGTCCAAGAGATACTGTCGTAGGCTTTGGCAAAATCCAACTTTAAATACACTACAGGCTGATCAGTTTGCCTTGCCCAATGCATACCCTCATATGCGACATTGTCAAGAATATGCCGATCTGGCAAGAAGCTAGATTGTTCCTGACTGATCATTTTCCTAGAATCACCTCTAATCATTCAGCATACACCTTTGCTATAATCTTATAGGCGATGGATGACAAGGTAATAGGTCGCCAATCTGAAATCGTTCTAGGCTCTTTAACCTTTGGTATTAAGGTGATACCAGTGTTGAGAATCCTATCTAGCTGTTGCAACTGTAACCTATCCTGATATGCATGCCAGAGCAACTCTGATGACCAGTCCAAGGAGACTCTGAAAAACTCCACTGGAATACCATCCATATACCCGGACATTTATTTGCGGCCATGCGGAGTATGACTTTTTCGAGGTCTTGGATGGTGAGAGGAGCTTCTAATTGGCATTGCTGGGCTAACAAAAATATCGAACGCATTTTGGATAGCACAATGTCTTGCGCTTCATTCTCAAAAGGAAGTGATTTCTTTGCAAAAAAAGGAACTGAGATGCACTGAAAGGAATTGCTTAATCTGCTCTGGAGTGGAGATGAGATCACCATTTTCACCCTGAATAGAAGATAGAGAGGTGCTCTGACGCCTCAAATGAGCCATCTTGAAAAAGGCCTTCGGACACCTATCACTATCCTTGAGCCAGGCAAGTCCTGCTTTCAACTTAGCCGCCCTTGCATCTTGCTCTTCTAGTTCCTGAGTGTGTCTCACAAGCTCTGCTTCATGCACAAGATACAAACCTTGAGTCCTAAGCTACTCTAACTCATCATATTTTTGCCCCAACAGAGCCCTTTCCCATTGGGAGCGCACACGACCCCATTGCTTCACAAAAGACTTGACGTTGGCTAGAGCAGCAACCCGCGTTCTCATGGGACTGGTGGAAGACGAAGTGGACTCCCAAACCTATTTGCAGTTGTCAAGAAAGCTTTCATCCTTGAGATACTGAGTGTTGAGCTTGAAGACTATCTTCCCACATACGTAAGTAGACAGATCATTATGCCTGATTATTTGAGGGTGATCAGACACGGTTTGAAGAGCGTAATTTTTGCGGATGATGCCAGGAAGCAAGTGGTGCACATGCATGTTTGCATTGCACGTGTCATGTCTAGCTGCTGTCCTGCTTCATCTGAAGAGCCACTCGATCAGTGAAGCCTGCATTTGCCAGGAATCTCTAGAAAACCAAGTTCAAACAGGGGTCTGTCCCACTGCTCTTTCTCAAAACCCGAAACTACTACACCACCACCAAACCTATCAGCTGCCTCCTTTCTCCCCCCACTTTTTCATCTTATTTCTCAAAGAGGCCTACATACTGGCTCTCTGCCTAGGCACATTAGAGGCATAGACATTAGCAATGCCCCACCATGTGCATCCTGCTCCACTTGATCACTGAACATCTCCCCCATTTGTTTTTAACTGTGAAGATTACCCTAGTGTCCAAAGTCCACGAGATGAAAGTACTTCCTCAGGACCTACCAGACACTTGCCAGGCCAACATGTTGACGACTCCTTAGGTTTAACAAACCATCCACAGAGCCTCTGGGGCATTTATGCTCTTGCAAACAAAGGATCTGTGGAGCTAAATTTCTGACTACTTGTGTAGCTCTAACCCTTTTGGTTGGGGAGGACTTAAGACCCCATACATTCCAACTAACAATATTCATCTAGAAAGCAATGGATCAAGCACACCTTTTTTCTTTCTCCTCTTTGAAGCCTTATACGCAGAACGGGATGCACCGTCATAGACAACCACCGCAAGTTGATCGATTGGTTGCATCGCTACATCGTCCTCAAGGGAGGTATCTGAGATAGATCCTGCACCATCCCATCATTGACAACCGCGGTGGCACTGTCAAACTCATCTACCCAATAAAGATGCTGAGTGCGCTTGTGCCGCCTAGATCGAACTTCGGTCCAGTCCTGATGCTGAGGAGAAGGGGAAGATGGAGTAACAAGAGTGGGCTCAAGGGGTTGAGGAGGCAGTTGGGTGACTGGCGTTAGAGCCACTTGTTTTGGGAGAAGGGGGGGCAGGGCTTCTAGGTTGAGTAGAAGCTGGGACCTTAACTTGGGGGGAGGGGGGAGGGGGGGGAGCGAGAGATGTCAGTTGCGTTCACCAACCGCCGCTTAAAATGAGAATAGAAATAATTGCTTTGAATTACTACCTATTTAGGAATTTCCTTATCCACTGAAAGGGCCACGCATATCTTAGCTCCACCTGATATCGAATGCACAATGTGGATCCCTAGAGCATTGGCGATTGATTTCAAGAAGGTAGGTGCAAGGAGGTCTGGTGGCAGATCAAGAATATGGAACCAACATGGTATTTTCTCCTTGAGGGGCATGTTAGTAGAGAACCCCAGGAAAATAGTTCTGAAACAGGACCACGGTACCGCCCATCGTGTCAGCTGCTGTAGCCACTAGCTTATCAACGTGTTCCACAACTTTGAACATTATGAGAAAAAACCCCTTAGCCAGCAACTTGATCGACTCAAATGGGTTAATGTGCTTCCTCCGCAGGAATGCAGTCAACCACCCAGAGATCCTTTTAATATTGAAATTTGCCCCAGTCTAGTAGCCAACAACAGAATACGCCACAAGGTTCCCATTCTATGTGTTCGTCCTGGTCAATTCTAACAAACACTGTATCTCCACAGCGTCCTCTAGATGGGACCTCTTCTATGTCACCAAGAGCCAATAAAGATGATATAGGAGCTTCTTGCCTTATTGAATTCATGATATCCTGCTTATTGCCTTTGCGCACAAAGGCAAGTGCTTCTAAAAACTTGTCACTGTGATGCGCAAGTCTCTCTTTAACCAATCTTCGAATCCAGAATGGGTTACATCACCGGGCAGTGGTCACCGGTTCCCCATGCGCATCGAGGTCGAAAGTAGGGTTCAAATTTGACTTTCATGCATGCTTTTTTGGCTTTTTGCTGTCAAAAAAACAAAGCAAAAAAAAAATTGCCCTGTTTGACGGCTTTCATGCCTGTTTCTGGCTTTTTTGCCTGTCAAAACAGGCAGCAAAAAAAATTGCCCTGCATATGAAGGGTAACAAATATCAATTTGCCTGTCATATAGAAAGGCAAAAAAAAAAAAAAAAAGTGTATGTCATTTGAAAGGTCGCAAATATAAATTTGTCTTTCATATGGAAAACAAGTGACAAAGAACTCTATGAGAAGGGCACGATCTTTCAGTTATAGTTTATTTCATCCTTCATAACTTCATTTGTTTTATAAATCAGATCTCTTTTGGCGTGATAATTTATTTCATTACTCATTGTATTTCTTTTTTTCTTTTGGCATGATAATTTATTTCATTACTCATTGTATTTCTTTTTTCAGGTCCAATTCATAATACATTTCTTAGCGGACATTCTTGAAGAGTTAAATAAGTTGAATATAGAACTCCAGAAACAATTGCTTGATGTGTCAAGGATAGGCTTGCTACTAGATTTGGTGAAGGAGAAGTTTACTAGAAGATATCTCTCTACAACTAGAGCATTTGGAGAAGGAACAAAACGACTAACTTTGTTTCTTAACTGTTGCAATGGCATTTAATGGCACTCTCCATGAACATGAGCTTAGGTTTGTTCCTATTCCAGGAAAAAAACTTGACTTGAATGGGCTGCCTGAAGATAGTGGATCTTTAGCTCATTGTATACGTATTGGTAAATCATTTATCCTTGCTATTTTTGATGCGCTTGCTAGGAGATTTGAAGATGTGAATGACATATTGAATGACATATTTAATGCTATGAAGTTCTTCAATCCATCCACATATGCTTTGGATCCAGATGCTAGGGATAAAGAGACCTTTGGTTGGTTGGGCAAATTGCTTGTTAAGTTTAGTTCAAAGTAGATGTAGCTCGTTGTTTTAGTGAGATAGAAGACTTTGTTGGGACACTTTTCAGGGCAGCCAAGAATAAAAATATCGTTGGTGGCTTGGACTATTTGTAGAGAGGAGGATGGAACAGCAGATAGTTGGTGGAACAGTTTTCCAGCACTAATCAGTCTATGGCAGTGTTGCATGGTGATTCTAGGAAGCACAGCATGTTGTGAGAGGGGTTTCTCCCTTCAAAATAATGTCAAGAGTGGTATGAGGGCCCGCATAAGGTTGGATGCTACTATGATGGTTTCCATATGGAGTAAACCATTTGAACACATCGATTGGAAAGCATGCTTTGATGCTTGGAATGAAGATAAACGTAGAAGAGCCGCAATGTCTCTTGATGACTCTTGAAGTATATTGTTGATGCTACTCTTTATCTTTTTAACTATATGTTTATATTAGTAGTTACTACTATGTAACTTACCTCATTCTGTCATATGAAAGACAAAAAAAAAGTGCCTATCATTGGAAAATTAGAGGGTACCCGTCAAACTTGAACCCTGGCTAAGAAGAAGAGTGACCGAGGTTACCATGGGCTATGCCAGGTGCTTCCTGGGAAGGACTTCCCCTTCTCTGTCCATCCAGCCAGCAATGTGCTCATTATTATTGCCTATGAGCAAGGAATCATCCACATACAAAGCAATGATGAGTAAGAACTTGCCTTGAGGACGGATGTAGACATTAGAATCAGCCTCAATAGGCTGGAATCCTTGGTCTTTGAAGAAAGAATCTATGGTCTTGTACCAAGCACGTGATGCTTGCTTTAACCCATAAAGTGCCTTCGTCAATTTGCATACTAAATGCTCAGCACCAGCTTTGACATAACCCTGAGGTTGCTTCATATATATTTCTTCATCAAGTTTGCCATTAAGAAATGCTGTTTTGACATCTGTTTGATGAACCTCAAGATTATAATGAGCAGCAAATGCAAGAAGAATGCGAATGCTCATCATTTTGACCACTGGAGAAAATGTTTCCAAGTAATCAATGCCATATTGTCGGCTGAAACCCCTGTGGCAACCAAGCGTGCTTTGTAGTCAGCGATGGTGCCATCGATGGAGTTTACATTTGTAGACCCATTTATTACCAACGACTTTCCTATCATGAGGAAGAGGAACCAAATCCCAAGTGCCATTTTGAACAATAGAATCCATTTCAGGTGGTCCATTGCTGCCGCCAATGAGGTGCAAAGAAAGACATGAAATAGCTTCACGATAGCCGGGTGGGTTCACCGATAATAGCAAAGACCACAAAATTCCATAATCTTTGGGCATAATTTCAGCATAGAAAGCAAACCTTTGAGGAGGAAAACGTTTCCTTTTACCTCGACCAAGTTCTTCTTCAACTCCTCCTTGATCAAGATGATCAAAATCACCTCCTAGATTAGATGGATCAAGATCTCCTCCTTGATTGGATGTGTCAAGATCTGCGCCGTGATCAGGAAATAGGGGTGTTATAAGCACCGCAGTCTTTGGGACCGGCCGCAGTCTTTGGAACTACCGCAGTCTTTGGAATATCAGAAACTAAGTCCGATGGATTAGAAGCTATGGCGTCATCTGTTATCCATGCAGAGATATCAAGAAATTCCACATTAGGAGTTTTTGAACCTTGCTGAAATGCCGAAACATCTTCATGGAAAATAACATCGCGACTAACACAAAGCTTCTTGGTATCCGGATCAATCAGCATATAACCATGCTTGCACTGGTCAGAGAAACTCACAAAGATCATTTTCTTGCTGGTATGCTCAAGTTTCTTGCGATTTGCTTTGGGAATAAGCATAAAGGCATCACATCCAAAGACACGCAAGCGAGACAAATTTGGCTTTATGCCAGTGAAAGCTTGTTCAGAGTCCGATTTTTCACGGCAAATGGGCAATCTATTGAGAAGGTAAACCGAAAGTACCTTACCGCTTCAGCCCAAAATTGAATGGGTGTCGAGGATTGAGCGAGCAAACAACGTGCCATGTCTACAATGTCGCGATTCTTCCGCTTAGCAACGCCATTATGTTGTGGAGTATGAGGCTCGGTAAGTTGGTGCTCAATACCATGATCGAAGACAAAAATGATTGAATGCTTGACTGTAAATTCTTCACCATTATCGATCCGAGCTTCTTAATCGATGGGCTACTTGATTCTCAACAAAAGCGCTTTCCATTCTTGAAAATGGGCAAATGCATCGATTTCCGCTTCAAGAAATAGACCCATGTTTTCTGCTCAAATCATCAATGAGTGTCGAAAATAATAAGCACCTCGAGAGAAGGAACATGAGTTGGACCACAAAGATCCGTGTGTACTAGTTCAAGAAGAGCAAGAGTGCGAGATCCAATAAGAGTAAAAAATCTGCGGTCTTTGTTTGCCCAATGCACAAACCTCACAACTTGCAAGAGTAGGGTGTCGATGAAGATCAAAACCGCCTACAAGTTGAGACAGCTGATTGAGTGCTTTAAGACCGATGTGTCCAAGCCTCTTATGCCACGGATCCACGGGTACCATTACCAGCAGACTACAAGAACAACTTGGTCAACATATTCTTGGCCCAAATGGTAGAGATTACCCAGACTGAATAGCACGAGCAAGGCTCTTTCCCGTAACTTTGTTGCGAACAATGCGATCATCACTATCAAAGGAAACTATTGTGCCCATATCGGTAAGGCGTTAAGTAAATCAGATCTTTACGCAAAAGTAGAAGCATACATTACCCCTTTTAAAGTGAAATTACCAAGACTTGTGGGTACTTGAATGTCACCCATTCCATGATTTGATGCTCACTATTGTCGCCAATTTGAACAATGTGATTGGAAGAGGTAGGTCTGAAACTTTTAAACCAATCTTTGTGCCAACTAATATGAGTCAGTAGCACTAGAATCCATGATGAATTTGATAGAGCGAGGGGCTGCCACTTGTTTACAAAGATAAACATAATCCCGCTGCAAGGAATCACATTGGCTACGCTTTACTTCTTCAACAATTTGGGCCACATTGGCTGAAGCTTTGTTTGTCTCCAAAGCTTTCGGTTTGTGCTCAAGATCCTTCATCTTCTTCCTACATTCTCACTGCGGTATGATTGCCTTTCTTGCAATAGTCACAGACCTCCTGCTTGGATCTTTGTGCCTTTGTTTGTCGGCACCCTTGAAAGGCATTCTTTTGCTCTTGTTATTCTTCTTTTTCTTAGCTTTTTCATTCCCTTTTGCATAGGATTTAGGCTCGAATGACCTGCAAAGAAAGCATTGTGCTCGCCTTTTGATAATCCCAAATCCTTTCTCATCATAATCTCCTCCTTGGCGGAAGTGATTGCGGTTGAGATCCATGTGACTGGCAATTTGCATGAGATTGTTTGCAAGAAAGCATGGAAAGAATTGGGTAAGGATCTAAGAAAGAAGAATAATTGCAATGAAGGAGAGATCTTGTTCTCTTCTCCGAGGCTTCAATCTACCGAAAGGTGTTCTTCATGCGGTCTACATGCGAATTTGTCAAGACTCTCGGGTCTCTTCCCAAATGATATTCACCATTTCAAAGATACAAATGCCCAATTTGTGTATGGGTCTTCTTTTCATGCTCTTGGATGAGAGCATTCCATAAATCATGGTTGTTCTCCTTCTGAACCTCATCAAGAAGAGATTCAGCAACAGAAAGCCCAATCGTAGCCATAGCCTTGTCATCCCGGCATTGCCAAGCATCAAGAACAGATTTATTCTTGCCATCTGATGCAAGCTCTGGTCTTTGGTTCTTGGCCACTAACAATTCCCAAACTCCTTCACCTTAAGAATGAGAGTCATTCTTCTCTTCCATTCTTTGGAAACCTGTGCCATCGAAGATTTGAATCACACGACCGCCAGGGAAGGTAATCTGGTTGTAGCTTGCATCCTTCTCCATTGTTGTGTTGATCTTGAATCAATCTCAGCACACCTAGTGCTCTGATACCATGTCAAGGTTGCACCAAGAAAGGGAGAGAAGAGGATGCACACCGGTATCCGAGAGCGCAAGCTCCCAAAACAAAGGCAAAATGGAATTGTATTGAACGTATGTATGAATACAAGATATAAAAAGGGGCAGTAAATAATAACTGCTCCCGTTACCAACCACACTTAATTATGCCGTAACTAATAAAGGCAAGTAGGTGCCGTAGCTAATTAAGGCAAGTGGGTAGGCTGGTGTAGGTGCTGATGAAGTCTTGATTCAAGACATAGTCGCGACCTCCGTCCGCGGTCTTGAAGAATTTGTCGATCTTTGTCAAGCGACAAGATGGTGATCTCGATATCATATATCTCGACATTCCTTGTAGAGAAAGAGGGCGTAGTGCCAATCTGCCCCCGGGAGGGGGTGCCCGCCGTCCATGGGTTTGTCTAGCTTCCGCCACAGATTTTGTACCAGCTTTCGCTCACAGAAGCCCAAGAATTGTGCACCCATATTGCTTCGGCACCCAGATCACCTGCAATCGTGCTTCTTCATGTGAACTAAAAATAAGGGTGCACACTAGATGGACGCGGGGGGCGCCCTGATTTTTTGTTTCTATGAAAAGATTAAGTCTCAAAGTAAGGGTGCACACTAGATAGACGCGGGGGAAGCCTTGATTTTTGTTTCTATGAAAAGATTAAGTCTCAAGCTTTCTGGAACATCGCTTTTTTTCTTGTTTTCATCAAAAAATCCAAGCCTCCTCTCTCTTCAAACCTTACGCATGGTTTATGGGCAGCCCCCCCACCTTGAAGGACTGTAGCATGGGGAGCATTGGGAAGTTCCTGCGACCCTTGCAAAACATTTTGTATTTGCAAGCTGTTTTTTATAAGAAATTAGTGTTACCTTGATATTTTTTGCATGTAGACAAAGGCAAAAGCACATTTTGTATTTGCAAGCTGTTTTTTATAAGAAATTAGTGTTACCTTGATATTTTTTGCATGTAGACAAAGGCAAAAGCAGATTCATCAAAACCGATGGGAGGGTCTGGGAGGGTCTCAAAGTTCCTGCGACCGTTGCACAACATTTTGTATTTGCAAGCTGGTTTTTATATTAACTTAGTGTATTTACCTTAACATTTTTTGCATGTAGGCAAAGGCAAAAGCAGATTCATCAGAAACGATGGGAGGGTCTCAAAGTGCCAACTTAGATTTTGATTCATCAGTGCCAACTTAGATTTTGATTCATCAGAAACAACTTGAGGGTATCGAAGTGTCAACTTATGCTCGAATCTCAAAATATATCCCCCATTCTGTTTTGGAATGGCAATTAAATTGACAACTTGGCAATGACAATGTGAATGGCAAATGAAATTTTACATTCTGTTCTAAAATGACGACGAAGCTGGCAACGTATGTTAATGAAAAATGAAATTTTATATTCTTGAATGACAATGAAACGGACAACTTGGCAATGGCCATCTTAATGGCAATGGCAATGCAATTTTATGTTCTCGAATGGCAATGAAACTGACAACTTGGCGATGGAAATTGAATTTCATGTTCTGAAACTGACAACTTGACAACTTGGGCAATGACAATGGAATTCTATGTTTCTGTTCTGTTCCGGAATGGCAATGCGCTCACAACATGTTAATATCTTGACATAAAACTGAGAAATAAAAGAGAGGCCACGTCAGACTGTGAAGGGACACTATCCAGCATATGGGATGCCGGCCTTTTCCCTGTATCATCACCCGTGGAACAACACATATTTTTATTGCTGCAGTCTTTGGGTTTATTCAAAGACTATGTTTTCCGTCTTCTTTTCCCCATTATTTATTCTCTCCTTCTGCCTCCGTCGCAGTTCTTCTGCCTGTGGGATATATGGATAGGCGTCGCATTAGGGCATCTGTTCTGCCTCCTTATTAGGTATTATAAGCATGTTTCTTCCTACTTAGGTATTATAAGTTTCTGTTTCAAAATATGTACCTGCCTATCTCCGTCTCTCACAAATATTATCATAGATGAACATCCCTAAAAGTTATCCCGGGCTAAGCTTCTGTATTCTATAGCATTGGATATGTCTTCATTTGTGTGGCCATTGTTAAAGCGACAATTTACGGCGTTTGCACATTAATCAGCGGTATTGATTTGCCCTGTTAGTTCTGTATTGCCAATTTGTACTGACAAGTTCTTGCACCATGTTTAGACGTGAAGGCTCGTGCTAGATGCACTTTTAGATCTATGCTTCTAGTTTGCTCTAACAAAGGAGATGTTCCTAACCACTTGAGTAATTTTCGATCACAACCTTCTTCTGGAAACTGCTTAGAAAGTGAGCATCTTGACCCCCGTTCCAAGTTATTTTCATCATGTTATTGAATCATTCTCATTTTCTAAAGTTATAGGGGCAAGCTCTTTTCAAATATAGAGACAGTGCAGGCCAAGACCTGACAGAAAATCTCAGATATTCTTAAAGTCATCAGCAGTACCATTGAGGTTGCTATTTGCATCAGAATTCTTCTTATCAAGGAGAAGTAAGAAGGCACTTAGATATTTTAGTGCTTTGCCAAAAATCCAAGTGCCATACATACACAGGACAAGCTTGGAGGCAATATCCCAAACGATGACACAAAAGAAGAAGACAGTGAAGAGGCATTAAAATGGTTCAACACGAAGGAAACAAGGATAACAGTCACAGCCCTTCTGATATCAGTATGTTTTAGATTTTTTTTTGCAGAGCCTAAGTTGGGGATCAAATTCTTACAGAGAAGTTATCGGAAAAATGGCCTTTCTGTTGGATTAATCTCACTTTTCTTTGATTTAAACTCAAAATCCCCTTTCTATTTTACTCATTTCACTATTTTTTCCTATTTTCATTTGTAGGTGTCAAAGGACCGGCTATGAGTGACATTGTCATTTTTTGACCTCCCGAGGCTGCACAGGTCTGACAATTGAACTGAACTTGGAGAGACATGTTCAGATGCTTAAATTTCTTACAGTTCTATGCAGAGATACCTCTTCATTAAAGGAATAATTTCTAAGTAATGTGATTCTTTGGAGGTAATAGATGGCATAATGTATGCTTCTATTGAATACTTTGTAACCATAATGTTGTCGCTCAGGCTCACAATGGTCACCTTATAGCCGATGGAATTGTTCGCTATAGCTATGATTCCAATATCGGGTAAGCTAAGTTGATCTCAATTTCTTCTTCCTTTTTTTTTTTTTTTTAACAAGCAATGTGGCATAATAAGGGGCCCCTGTCTTCAAGAAATATCTCATGCAGGTCCTTCTGCGATATTGGTCTCTAACTCGATTTGGAGCATTAAAAGAGAACATGAGGATACCAACAACAACAGCACACCAAAAGCATAATGCGAGGATACATGAGATAATAAAACGGGAGATTACTAAACACTGGACTGAGACAGGTGGTGCAGATTAATGCCACATTCTAGAAGGCCATAGTTAGCATTACTTTAGTGCTCTTTGTTCTGTAGCCTCTATTGTTGTATGCTCTTTTATATCATGAACTTTTTAGAATGAACAGACGTGGAGTTCATTTGGATAGACCTTATTGGGTTGTTAGATTTGCAAGATCTTTTGTTTGGGGCAGAAGAGACATTAGTTGACTCTGATTGCATGATCCTAAGGACATCTTATTTTGTGAATTTGAAGTTTGAAATTTTTTGAGCTGCTAAGTGTATTTTAACATGGTGACAATAACAGACTCATGGTCAAGGCAATAAGGGAATTTAGTAATGTGAGGTGGGGAGAAGCAAGAGGTATACGTCTCATGCACTTTTTTTTCTATGGTAGTCTTATTTCTAAAAGTCACATATTTTACCAAATGACGTTTGGCCACCTATTGTCCTAAAATAAAATCAATTTCCCACTATGAAAATAAGACATGGTTTAGAATAGGTTTGGATATGTTTGAATACTATTTTTATTAATGTAAATGGAGTCTTATTTTATTCTAGGGGATTTCCTTGCCGTAAAATAAGACATCTAGACTTATTTGAATGGATAACTGAAAATAAGACGTGTCTTATTTTGTCATGATTTTCCACTAGCATTTTAGTGGAGTCATATTTTATGACTACCATGCAATGGAAAAGCAAGTTAAATTTGTGTGTCTTATTTTTAGCCTTGGAGTCACAAACGGTGTTGTATATTGCATAGTTGAGGACGGCCTAGGTTGGCACGAAATCCCAACCTTTTCCGACTTAGGCCGAAGTCGGGCAAATCCGAGTCGATTGGGTCAAACCCCCTCCCCCCAAAAAAAAAAAAAAAAAAAAAAAAAAAAAAAAAAAAAAAATCCTTCCCCTTTTGAGTATGTGACAAGGCATAGGCGCCACAGGCATCGGAATAGAGTATTTTCTTCGCAGATGATTCCCTTGTTGAGTCCTAGAACTCTCTGTTCCAAGCCCAAGCAGAGCAAATTGTCTCCAATCATTACCAGATAAGCATTCTTCCACATTTTTTCTCTATTTCTAGGCTTAAATATAGAGATACAGTCGTGAATCTATTCGATTGCATTGCTTTCTGCCTATGTCTTAAAACTGCTATGTTACCAGCATCAACCTCGAGGTCTCCATGTCTATGTTTCTTTATTCTCTTTGAATGTAAAGAATGAAATACATCGGTTATTAGCTTTATGCTTCATTTTTTTAGCCATAACCCTCAGATCAATCTTTCAAAGCACCAAGGTTAAATGTATTTCCATCGTTTTATCATTTCTCGCAATATCTGGAGTATCCAGTAAACTAAATATAAGATAGAGAATGGAACAAGAAAGTCATAGGTGGAAGAAAAAACTAAAAGCAATGTACAGAGAGACTTAAACGTGAACGACTGCAGTTTAACTCAATGTACCTGAAACTAGAATACATGCTCTTCGGCTGACCAATGGTACGCGTTGCTTTTTTGCATTTCTATATTAATTATTTGCACAACAGAGTGTATTTCTACTATATGCCAATGTTCATTCCTGGAAGTATCTGCTGCCCAAGAACCATACTGCTCTGTCTTTGAGCTACCTGGACACGCAAATAACTCTCCATAACATAAAACAAGTGCCATGCATTTGGTTTGATGCTAATGTTGATCTGTCCTTTTATTTATATTTATTTCCTTAAAAAATAATACTTTTTTTTATGTCTGTATTTATGTTTATTTCCTTAAAAAACAATACATTTTTCTTTGTCTGAAGTTTAATAGCATGAATCGACTGGCTTAAAGTTGTTTGGGGTGTAATCTTGTCTATATTTTTTATTTATTCAGAAATAGAGATTCTCATGAGGAATTGCATCCAGTGAACGACAAACTCTGTACAGAAAAAGGTAAATTTATTGCATAATTTAAGCTAGCAAGGAGCATTTTCAGCCGAAAAATGTAATCCATGGGTTTTTTTACCGGAAGACTTCTTGAGAAAATTTTTTTATATAAAAAATTCTTGATTTCAATAGGTAGGCTGCAAGGGTGCCCCGGAATTTGTCGTTCACTGCTCGTATCATGCATCCAAACCATGGTAGGTAGGCTCCTTCATTCATTCATCTCAACAGGTGTTTTACATTGGTTGAGAGTGGGTAGCCACACATCGCAAGCTACCCAGAAACAAATTATAAATTATTAGAATTATGCAGCTAAAAACAACTCCTTGATGGAGTTGCTAATATAACAAATTATTATGAGATGTTGGATGACGTACCTGCTGAAGGCTTATCACCGGATCAAAAAACCTCGCCCTTTCGGGTTTTCGAGGAAAACCCTTAGTGATAAACCAAAAAATATGAATATGGACAAAAATGGCACATGTGTAACTGAATCCCTGCACAACATACACACTAAAATATATGCATAACCTCCAAAATAAAAAGGGTTGGTCATGCGTACCACGTGAAACAATAAACATAATATAAATAGAGACAGAGGAAGAGAATTAGTTAATTATACATAATTAAAAAAAGAGGGGGGGTGGGGGGTGGGTTTAACAGAAAGAGAAAGGACACTGATGAGACAAAGAAGAAACACCGATTTGAGAAGCTGAAAAAGACTCCTGCTATAAAAAACTAAATCAGAGGTCCAAAACTGCATGCAAAACATGCATGCATACATGCTCCTCCTTCTGGAAATCTCGATCCTACGAAGTGGATCGATTCGCATTCTCATGAGGACTCGCATCATGCATCCAAAACATCGATAAGGAGAGAACTCTACTTAACTTTGAAGAATCACGAAGGACGAAATAGAATTGCCTCAATCCAGCCAACCAGGCCAGGATGGAAAGAGGAGAATGAAAAAACGTCAAGAATTGTCGATCCATGCAGGAAGAAGCCCTTCCCCTGCATGGTTTAAGAGGAAGAGAAAGGAAACTGCTGAGACGAAGAAGAAACGCCAATTTGATCTGTCCTTTTATTTATGTTTATTTCGTTAAAAAATAATACATTTTTTTTTGTCTGTATTTATGTCTATTTCCTTAAAAAACAATATATGTTTCTTTGTCTAAAGTTTAATAACATGAATCGACTAGTTTAAAGTTGTTTGAGGTGTAATCTTGTCTATATTTGTTATCTATTCAGAAATAGAGATGTGTTTCATGTTGTTTATGCATTAGGGTGTAAAATCGCTAGTGGGGTACAACTTTTGGCGAAGCGTTTAAGCACTTTAAGTGCTGAAACTCGCGGACGTCGAAGCCCGTCACACCTTCTCCCTCCTTTTCCCCTGGGCGCGAAAACTCAGATCAGTGTTTCACTGTTGATGATGGAGGCATGGCGCGCGGATGATTTTCACAGCATCAGAGGTCTGTGCAATTCGGGGGCGAAGCCCCACGAGGAAGAAACTTGGTTGGAAAATAATGTCACGGATCGAGATTGGGAATCTGTTTGGACAAAGAAGTTGAACAAGGGGAAGATAAAATGGCACTGTGCAAAGGAGCATCTTCAAGAGAAGTTGGAAACACTCTGCCGAAAAATCTACAAGAATTGTCACAACAAAGAAGTAAGAAAGCAACTGTTGCGTTTGAAAATTGCACTAGATCAATAGTTGCACCTGAGGAACACAAAGTAAATCTGGCCGCATTTGCATTTCGCGGCAATGCCAAAGATACCACAACAATAGACAAGTAAAAACAGAGCCAGATGTTGTAGCACATGTTAGGAAAACTGAAATGAAGGCAAAACCAAAGGTGGCAGCTGGATCAAATGAGATCCGTGCATGTGATGAAAACATAAAAACCTTAGAGAATGCAGTACAGAAGATTGGAAAATCAGTTTTACTTATCACAAGAATCTGAAGCAAGAGGGAAGTGAGTGAAAGGCAATGAGAAGGCCTCTCAATTACGTAAAATGATGTTGGAAGAGGTCGAGAACAGCTTTAAGACAAAGCCACAAATGATTTGGCTACAAAACAGAGGAGTTCAAGCTTAATCCAAACCGTGAGTTGGAGGCGTAAATTAAAGATTTGGAGCAGATTGTCCGGATGGAAACTTGGCACAGAACAAGGTACAAAAAGCAATGAAGCCTACATCCGTTAATGAGCGTGTCAAATGTAAAATCAAACTTGAGGAGGAGTTAAAAGTTCTTGAAGAAGAACGAGACTTCGTGATTTCTACATAAACAATTTGTGGAAGCCGAAAATGGATACTCCCAAGCAACATTTAGCATCTCTACTATTATACGAGATAAGTTGTTAGTGCAAGATCCATTTTATACATGTTCAAAGATGTGGTCCGAATTCACTAAAGCTTACGAGTTAAGTTTAGCAATCGAATTGCCAACATGAGTATCATATAGCTTGTTGTTCATTGTTGAGAGGACAATGTATTCATTGTTGCCCCGAAAGGTGCCAGAGGGTGTATTTGACGAGCTAGGTTTTGGCCATCTTGCGGTGTGCTTCAAATAGTAGACCAAAAAGGATGTGTAATCCGGCCCCGCAATTGAGGTCTCACCCTCTGTGGTTCAAAGAAGGACAATGGTTCCATTTGAAGATGCACAACACCGCAAAGTCCTATAGGAGTACAAATCAATTGTGACCCGATTTGAATGTAACAAGAGAACCACCACCACCACCAGTCAAGAAGTCATCCAAGAAGCTATAGAAGAAGTCAGAAAGTCAACCTAGTTGTAAACACAAAGACCACCGTGGAAAAAACAAAAGACCCGAGTGTACACACTGAAGCACTTAAGGAAGTTGAGGGAGTAATTGCATTGGATGAGGGCAACTTGGGTGAATTTTTGCCAAAAGAAAAGGCCAGAAGAACAAAGAGGGGTAAGCACCAGGATAGCAAAGAAGTTGTTCAGGCTACAAGAAAGAGAACAAGAAGTAGCACTGCGAAAGATGCAGGAAGCAGTCTCAATCATGACACCACACCTATCAAAGTGTGTTCTGAAGAAGATGCAGAATCAGGCCCTCAAGTTTCAGGTGAGCCTGATCTTCAACAAGTGATTGATGCCCTTAATAACCTTGGAAAGTCAGTGTGGGAAGTGCTGGCCAAGCCCAGAACTTAGTGTTGCTTAAAACATTGAATATTATTGATTTTCTTTTTGTTGCATTCACTGTAGGATTACCAGTTGATTCTGTTAGGCCAGAGAATCCTGCTGTTGATACAGAAAGGTTTCCACATTCAACCCATTTTTCATTTTCATCTTCATCTATTTATTCATGTAGTAATTCCTGTTGTGTAGGTATTCAGGATGTTCCAACATACTAAATATTGATTTGGCAGCAAAAGATAAACTCATTGTCTTGGATTTAAATGGTGTGTTGGTAAAAACTTTTGGTGCAAATGAACACATACGCTTGGAATCAGGATTGACAATGACATACACTAGCGTAAAAGAAAGTGATATTCGCACTGTATGCGGTGTTCTTCTTGAAGACTTTGTTACGTAAGTGCTTTGGCTCAGATATGGTCATCAATGCAACTCTCTAATGTGGAAGATGTGTTGCAAGTACTATGTCCGATTTGAGGGACGGATTTCTATTTGTATGGGGACAGGAAAAATGTGTGAAGACCCGCCACCACCCTAACAAACCCAGGTCATTGTCCATCATGATGAAGCCACTTGGGAAAATATATGAGTCATACCCAAGATTCAAAGGTAAGACTACGCTTCTTGATGATTCCTTATACAAGTCTTACCTTAGCAGTCCCTGGAAACTTCTGCTAGTACCTGCATTCAAGATGGATGTCTGTGATGAAGTGCTAACAGTACTCATCCCAAAGATAGAAGAAATATCAGCAGCCAAGACCGAGGAAAAATGAAGTTATTGTGAAGAACACACACGATGCATGCCCCGCCTATGACAGGATAGAAAGATTATGAAGCTATGCTTGGAAAGACTTTTCGAAAACAATTGCGCTTTGTGCACCCTTGTGAATGAGGAATTGGAGAAGGTTTATGGTGATGAACTTTGTCATCCGCCATTACTGTGATTAAGCCTGAGACATTTATGATTATTGGCCTGATTGTCATTTATTTAGGCCAAGGAATCCTACACTTTTCATGTACCATCTTTATCTTATATTAATTTAAGAATGTTTTTGCTATATTGTTTATATAGTTCAATGCAGACTTGTCTATAAGTTTTTGCTATATTGTTTATATCTAGTTCAATGCTGATTGCAAGGGGTGCTTAAAACTTATCAAGTGCTTAAAAAAAAAATTGCTTGCAAGTGCTAGTCTGGTATGAGTCTTAATGGCAGATACTGCTTACTGTCATGCAGTGACAGTTACTAAGTATGTAGTTGCTTAACGCTAGCAGAAGTGTTAATGTCATCAAGTGCTTACTGTCATGCAGTTAAGGTGCAGTGCTTACTGTTATGCTATATAACTGTTTAAAGCTAGCTGTTTATTGCATAAGTGCTCGTGTGTTCCAGTGCTTACTCACAAGCACTGCTGAAACTAATTAAAGTGCTTAGTGTTTGAGCTAGAGCACTGTTACATTCAAGCAGAATATGGACTGTACAAGAATTCAATGTTTTGCCACCTGCATGGATAATAGAAGTAAGAACATCAAATGAATTCATTCTTTACATGATAATGGAAAAAACAAAATGTGAGACAAAAAAGAAGTAGATGAGACAAAAAACTTCATATATTTGATAGACGAAAAGAACATTTGATAGAGAAAAAAAATGACAAGCAAAGAACAAAGTGCTAGAGACAAAAAACTTTTTATATTAACAAAATATTTTACAAAAAAAAGGCCTTCAGGCCAGTGTCTTCAGGGGGTGTCTTCAGGGGGGGCTTTCAGGGGCTTTCTGGTTCAGACTCGGGCTCACTCCACACATTCTCCTCCAATTCCCGCCTCCTCTGCCTTTTGGTGGGGCGCTCTTCGTAACAGCTCTCGAAAACCAGTTGTTTTTCTTCTTCTTCATCTGCCTCTTCCTCTTCCTCTTCATCCTCCTCTTCCTCTTCATCCTCCTCTTCCTCAGAATTCTCCTTGTCTTCTTCTTCAGAATTCTCCACTTCCTGCTCCACTTCTGTAAACAAAAAAAGCATCAATGTTAGAACAAAAGAAAAACAAAACAAAACAAAAAATTGCAAAACAAAAAAATACCTTCTTCTTCCTCACGGTCCTCAGTGTCTGTTGCTTCTTCTGGACGAACCGGCTCGAAAAAATAGGTGTTTCTGTATTGCGGAGCGACGTCCGCATCCTCAGGCACCTGCTTAAGCACATACTCTGGTGCTTTATTTCCCCTTTATTTCCGCTGCATGCAGAGGCCATTGCAAAGGAAATAGACGGAATGGGCGTAAGAAGAGAATTTGGGCAAGATGCCGGCTTAAGGCGGAAGCGTGAGGGCGTAAGAAGAGCTTAAATCCTATGATTAGGGGCTGCTTAAATCCTATGCTTAGGCGCGTCAGTGTACGAAAAACCTCACACGCGCGAGAACAATTAATTAAGAACCGGGCTTAAATATTTCAGATGACCATTGGAATTGACACATGTCACATCGAGGAAATGCCTTGACAATATAATTTTGCCAAGAATGTTGGGATAGTGATGGTACCAAAATAAATAATTGAATGTTATTCCAATGTCACAAATGTACATTCTTAAACAACAATTCAATCTTCATTTCGAAGTACGTGTCCATGCACACCACCCTTGTGCATCCTCACTATTATTAATATATATACAAATGTGTGCTTATGTGCTTCGTCTTTGGAACAACAAATCACTTGCAAAGAATTACATCAATTTGGTTAAGTGTCAAAGAATTACAATGTTATTGGGAGACCGCCATAATTTTTTCATTGGTCTCCTGTGAAATTTTGTACATGTCTCATGCCTTCTATTTTGTCCATATCAATTTTAGGATATCTTACCACATGGTCAGGCACCTGAGGCTTCGGGTTGTTTAATGAGCAACATGTACTTGAAATTACCCAAGAATTGATAATACAAATCCACTTAAGATAACCTCATGCACTCCAAATTTTTGCCCCCATCCATCTTTGTATGAATCTTCAAGTGTGCATTTGGGTTACAGGCACTTGAGGATGTAGAAGTCCACACCCTCCTCAATTGTCTACCTTGAGCAAAGATTCACCGCAAAATTGTCACCTACCTCTACCAAATTACTTGATCCATTCATTGGCTTGTTCAAGAGTCTCCTTTTTCTTCTCAACTCCCGGGTTTTAAGTCGGTTACCTCCCACTTTCCAAATCTACCTCAGTATTGATGCAGAGTCCCAATTCTAATCCATGCAAAACAAGCGTAAAACATGACAGGCATCTATGAGCAAGCCTGCTTGGTCTACTCCTGGCGGACAGTGTCCGATCATGATGAATCTTCTTTGTGCCTTTAAGTGTTTCAATTCCATATTCTTGCATGTTTGCCACAACAGCAGGTTCAATTTCCCAAAAATATCTTTTGATCTCATCTGTTTCATTAATTGGTAGACTACTGAAATATGTACACAGAAATTTTACAATATCTTTAGCATGCCTCAGTTGCACACCATTGGGTTTGAGTTGTTCCTTACTTAGAAGCCTTTTGATAACAGCACCTGCACCATCATGTTCACCTTTACCATGAGCAGTGGAAAAGTAGTTCCAGACTATTTCCTTGTCATTCATTGTGAAGTACCTGCCTAAGAAAAAAAAGGTTTTACTGACTTGAATTGTGATGAGCAGCCATCACTCCAAACCCAATGCTTCTCATACTCTATTTCCTGTTCCTTAAGCCATGCAACATGCTTTTGTAGGCAGTGTTCCACAAATAATGAGTCATGCACTTTATCATCAGAAATGTAAAAGTGAGTCTCTTTTATGATCTTCCTACCATTGTTGAGTCTATTCCTGATCTGCTCCAATCTTCTGTTCTTTTTTTTCTTCTTTGGACAGTCTTCTTCGGTCTGCATTTACAGGAATATCAGCACTTTTGTCATGTCTATATGTTATGTGAACAAGTATAGAAACTTGGTGCGTATGCGGTCTGCATTGACCGGGGCTCATTCGGATCTTGATGTTTGTAATTTTCTGCAAAGGCAATAACAGATACAATTGTATCTTCTGGAAATGATGACACACACTGTTTAAACTGATTGGCCTGCCAATGTGCTATGTAATTGTGTGGAACAAAATCTGATATTACCTTCTTCACATCCTCTGGAAACTCTTTGGGACTTCTCTCCTTCTGTACTAATCTTAAGACATGTTTGTACCTCAAAACCTTTCTTGGATCCCTGAATTCTCTGTCCTGGTCCACAGGTTGCTTTTCAAATGTCTTCCAAGTAACTAGTAATGAACCCGTGCCATCCATTTCCTGTGGACATTTTCTAATTCTATCCAACCCACATTTCTTACACGCCAACATCAAGCGCTTATGAACAAACCACTCCTCATCATCACCTTTGTTTGCCGACCACTTGTCTCCATAAATCACTAGTGCACTTGATTGTATGCTCCTTGGTCGCACATTCGGGCCGGGGCCACAAATCTCAAATGGCGGTTGCAATTGTCATGAACTCCACCCGATTTTCTCAGTCGCTTCAATCCCTCTCGCATGATGTATTCAAATTTCAAGTGGTAGATGCAACAAAGATGTATGCCTCTCACGCATCCTCCTTACAAAACTTCGGTTTCAACCTCTCAAAAGTCCGCAATGCAATTTTGATATGAGGATTCTCCTCTCTAAACCCGAGAGGTAGAATTGCAACTGCAGGAAAATCGTGTGAATGCCAAATAAATGCTACATATAATGAACCCTACAATATAGGATGAATACTTACTTGGTGACTTCAAGAAGGTGAATTGCATGTTCCATCTTTATTCCCGCTCCTCGATACATACCTCCTCACATCTTTCTTGTATGGAGAAACTCTTGTATTTTCTCGTCCCGAACTTGAGAACAGCTTCTCTATTGTAATCTAACATGCTATCCATCCGCTTCCTCCTCCTGAACATTGACCAAGGTCCTTCCCCTTGTTAGCTTGCACCCTTCTTTGAAAAGCATTTGAAATTATTTTTCCGGGGATCTTGAGCAATCGGCCACTTCGCTTGATTCAATGGCTTGACTCCATTTGTACCGCCGGCCGCCATTATCGTGGTGGACTTCCTTGCACGAAGCATGTCATGATTCCTCTCATACTTATGTTCTTGCATTGTTTCCTTCAAATTCTTCACCATTTGCTCTACCATAGTAACACTTAGATTTCTTTATAGAAGCAATTGGTAAATCCCTTGCCCTCCAAAGAAGACCGTCAAGGATACTGCCTTTGTCATTGTCATCAACATTTGTACTAATTTGGTTGAATACTTCAAAAATTTCTCCCGAAATTTCTCTTATTCTCATAGCCTCAATTTCTTATTCTTCTTTGAAGGCTTAATCTTTAGAAGGGGAATTCTTCTTCATTTCTACCTTCTTTGCATACAATCTCGCCTCGATCTCTCTTCCTTCTTTGCATCAATGGCTTTGTAAAGTGAACGGGGAGAGGAATTGGGTTTCATCTATCCCGGATTTCTGTGTATTGCAAAATTGGTGAAGGCAAATTGTTGAATTTCGGTTCAGGCAATTCTTGGAAACAATTAGTCCCTCCATTTTGCTTGAATTCAAGATGGGTTAGCCCGCCATCCACGAATATGGCGGGCTACAGGCATTCATGTTTCCGGCACCATTCAAGCTCATGATTCTCTCAGCCTGTCATTTGACGGGCGCGCACCCTACATGTCAATTGATCAATCACGCACGTCGTGTTTAAAACACGCCAATTTTAAGCACTTGTAAGCGGCGTCTGTACGGTGATTTCTGCTACCCAGTACCGATTTTGCACCCATTAGCTGCAATGAACTTTGGCAAAATAGGTCGATAGGTCGGCAAAAAATCCCCACCTAGACCGACCTTCTCCCACCTGGGTCGGCAGGTCGGCTAGGTCGGTACACACTGACCCCAATTTTTTGTCCACAGTTGTTTTTAAGTGTTGTTTTATGCCAAAAACAACACCAAAATGCCCCCAAAAGTCAGTGTGCCCTATTTATCCGGATTTGCACAAAGAGACAGTGGTTTTTGCGCAGAAATTTACCACAGTGGTCTTTTGGCAGAAAACTTCACGCGTAAAAAAAATTGACATAGTTTTTATGAATTTTTATCAACGTGTACTTTTTTCCTTCACTGTTGTCTTTAGTGGAACCATCCATTGTTTATCATCAGAATTATACGCGTAGGTCTCGATATTACCACACGTGAAAAACTAGATTACAACGTCAAAGTAAGATCGTTTTAAAAAAAAAATTTACATGTTACTTAACAAAATACCACATATGTTATTGAAATCTAGCTATGGTTTTTTATGCTATTAAGTATTGATTTTATAAAATAAGAACATGTAAATAAAACATTATTATTACACATAGGAAAAAATGAGGTGTTATTTCCAATGTGTCTTTTAACTAAGAAATATTGACACATGTCATACTTTTTAAATAAAAAAACACGCGTTTTATGTGGTTCCATGCATTGTTTGTCTCCAAAATAACATAGGTGGGTTTAGATATAAATACATGTGGTAAATAGAGGTAAGATGGTTCTTTAAAAAAATTTACATATTGTTCAACAGTGTCATATGTGTTATTTAAATGCAGCTATTGCTTTAAATGCTACGAACTATTGTTTTTCTATTATAAGGACATGTAAAAAAGCATTATTACAACACATAAAAAATCGAGGTGTTGTTTCGAATGTGTCTTTTAGCCAATGAAATATAAACACGTGCTATGCTTTTTAAATAAAAAAGCATTATTTTAACTAATGAAAAACACATTATTTTAACTAATAAATAAAAAAGCATTATTTTAATTATTGAAAAAAATATTATTTAATCAATTAAATTTGACATGTGGCTACATTTGTGAAAAACTTTATAAATCATGATTCTTGGTTTTTCTTGTTTATTTATTAAAAGCCTTTTAAGAATCGAACCCAAATAAGTCCATGAAGGCATATAATGATTTAAAATTGTAATCAAATTGAAACTCAAACCAAACTGGTTCACGTTTGCTTTAGTTTTATCTCACTGAAGCAAACTCGTTCACGTTTGCTTTAATTTTTTTTTTCCAGATATCTGTGCTTGGTTTCTAAGATAAGAAGTTTCAATGTAACAATTCAAGCAAAGCCTGTTATATTTGCCTTAATAAATTTCATAACAGACACAAACAATAAAAGCAGCCTGATATTTTTTGCCAGATCTTAGTTGAGACAGAAATAGGATCGACAACAGGCACAAAAAAGAAGCTCTGCTTGCTTAAGGAATCATAAGCATAAGCATAAAAAAAAACATAAGTAAGAAAAGCATAAGCAGATAATAAGATAATCTCCAGAGCCGCCTCCAAACTCTGCTACACTACCATCAGCTCCTTCGCCACCCAATTAAAGAAGATACCTAGAGCGCAAAAATGCCGAAGACTCACGGATCCTTCTAAACGAGTTCTTTGCAAAACAGATAAGGTAATAAAAAAGGATTAAAATCAAAAGAAAAGGATTTACCAGTTATAAAGCAGAGGCATCGAATATAACTGTAGCCCCCTGTTTTTGTTGTTTTTGTTGCTGTGTTTCTGCTTGAATCGCTGGAGTAAATCGCAAGAAGTCCATCTTTGCTTTGAGGTCCATGCTCATATTCTAGAAATGAGCAGACGCCTTCCAACTCTTTTTCTTTCTGGTCAGAGACAATATTTACTTAGATCCTTAGGATGCTTTAGACAAAAATGACATCGCCCAAAAATGGATTTTAGATAGGATTCAGAAAGCTGCATTATTTCAGCGCCTACATTGCTTAAAACCTGTTGCCAGATTTTGGTTCAACACTTCATCACCGACTCTACTATCTATCTACCTACTTCTTGGCTTGCTCTGTACTGATATAAGCCCAGCAGTGCTCACTATCAACATTGTACTGATATAAGCCCAGCAGTGTAGTGATCTAAATGTGTGCAATAGCTTTCAAAAATGCTCACTGTCAACTGTAGGGAGGCTGTGAAGCAGGGCGGTGCCATAGCCGTGAAGCAGGGCGGCGTCACCTCTAGGAAGACCGTGAAGCAAGGGGCGCCATAGCCGTGAAGCAGGGTAGGCGGCTCCCCCCTTTTCGATTTGGAAGCACAGAGTAGGAGAGCGGGAAAGTAGCAGACCAATAGGAGCATCTTAACATTAGATGGGGCATTTTTTCATCCATATAATTTATCTTTAATTTTGAACTTATGATAAATGTTCCACTACTTTTGGCGGGGGATTTTTCCTTATGGGTTTGCTACGTTCAAGCCATATGGCCATAACCAAAATGGCTGGGACGTGCGCTGCGCCATCTTTCTGGTTGTATAAGCTCAAGAAGTCCTTATTTTTAATTCTCAATGAGTGCCCACAAATTTTTGGGGACAACTCGTTAAAATTGAAAATCCCCAAATAAGATATTTCTACAAAGCAAACCATTCCCTGTAGGATTTCAAAGTCATTAGGCTCATAAGTGCATTAACTCAAATTTAAGAATGTATAGGCGATGCTGAAGTCATGGATAAAAAGCTTTTCAAAAAAACTATAGACGAAAATTTGCCAAAGTTCATTGCACCAAAGGTATATCTTTTCTAGGACATTGTATGTCATACGACACATATTATATGATGTGTCATATATCCATATCATATCAAATAAAAATCATAGCCCTATACCATCTAACACATATGCATGCTTCATGACGTAGGCCCATATAGCATATGACACATACCTATATGGCATATGCCATATTTCTATGTTTATGGCATATGACATAGATTACGCTTATGACATAGGACATTGTATGTCATATGACACATTATACTCTATGTCATATATAGACAAGCCCTAGCCTTGTACGAAGACAAGATTCGGACATCTGGCCTTGCCAAGGCTACCCTTGGTTAGACCAGACTTATCAGCTCCACTTGTATATAGGAACAATCTTATAAACCCTATCACTTGTGTCCATGAACATACAATACAGTCATTACCAAATCCACAGACTAAGTCAAATGTTCAATGCAAAAGGATATTACCAGTTCTTTTCAAAAATGTTTTTCCTTACATATTCATAAAAGCCAGTAAATCCGCCTATATTTTCAAGTAAGGCAATAGATGCCGCATATTATCTATAGTTTGACAACTAAATATCATTAAAGAATTATGAAACAATGCCCATTATGACCAGTATAGGCTCTGCTACAAGTTTATATAAACTTACAGATCCGCATCTTGATTTTCTCTTCACATTCAAAAAAATTGCTTAGAAATAGAGAACACCTGAAGAGTTTGTATCCCATCCTTTCTTTATGAAAATTAACACCTTTTCTGATAGTTATCACTTCATTGAACCATTTTTCCTTGCAGATTTTGCACTCCTCGGAATGCTCCAGAAAATTCGAAATACCAAAAGAGGTAGATGAGATTCCGGTTACCTGCAGTAGAACCAAAGCAAGTTAGCCTTTAAAGGGTAAAATGCTAAGCTACTAGCAGGTAAGCAAAAGAATCTCATGGCTTAACGCCCTTCAACCTTATACAATAAATACGTCAAGATAAAACTTGTAGAAATGGTCAATCAGTAGATAAGATAGAGTAAGAGACACTCCCTTTATTCTATTTTATATAAGCGAACAGTGAATGGATTTTAGAGGCCCAACCTTTCATCATTAGTTTAGAAAACACCAAAACATATCCAGGAAAGATATTCCAGCATATATAATATCCTTTCAACTCATGGAGGCACTCCACTTTGCCAATACATTCTAGTACATCAAACATGTGCTTAAAATGTTTTGCTCAAAACCTCTATACCTTATTAAATAGAAACTAACAAACCTGAAACCATTTTGCTGGTCCAGCAACAAGCAACTTACCTTGAGGCTTAACAAATTGATTTAATACGCATTGAACCATTAAACAATTAAGACGATATCTGATTTATGGCAATGTCTCAAAATAGAGCAGCAGTTAAAAAGAGACTTCTAGACAAGTGTAGTTTGTAAATACCATAAATCGTATCAAGACATTATCTGCAGATAGAACTAAAGCATAGAAGTGCAGGCAGGAAGCCATATTCCATAGCCTAAGTTAACTGCACGGTTTTAAAAGGAACTACAACTATAGAGTAGAAATGACAAACGTCTTATGTATGCACATAGAAGTACTATCATTCCCTTATTTTGTTTGTCGTTAAACATTCAACATAAATAAAAAACCTCATTGGCTGTACGTCCTCCACATCTAGGTCTTGAAAACTTGCAGTAGTATTGTTTCTGCTGCTCCCAGCTTCCGTGCTAGCTTCAGTGCTGAATGCTTTACCAATATTGCCATAAATAGCAATTCTGCATGCCTCAATACTTGACTGAGGGCCATAAAGAGCAATTTTGCATGCCTCAATACTTGACTGAGGGCACTTTCCCAGATTTGTTTTCTTTCTTTGCTGCCCGCTTGACCATTTCTTCCAGCACTCATTTACGCTCAATCCATCTCTTTCAGCAAATCTATGGCGTCTAACACTACCAATTCTTGTCATCTCTAATGTGAAGCAGCTTGAAGATGGTCTGCTCCCTGTTAGCTTACCAATATGGTGGCGCTCAAGTACCAAAGGGGTTTCTACAATGCACTAAGATTTATCAATGTCTAAGGTGAGATCTATTCGGTGAGCGTTGGCTTAGATCCACCAGTAATGCGTTCCAACTCTTCTTCCCTCTCATTTTCACTTGTCATTTTAGAGCAGCCTAAATCAGATGTATCATGGCAACCGGTTTTATCACCATAGGTTTGAAATCAAAGACACATGGTAAAAATATCTTACCAACCATATTCAAGCGGGTAGTCCTTTATGCATTTCAGAAATCACATGTGAGATCATGCAGGTCACTGTACTCCATCGCCAGAGTAGCTTGCGAACTCTAATGAAACGAACACTGTAGCACAGGAACGTCCCATTCCATAGACCCTAAAAAACTAAAGATAATATTTTTCACTGAAATGCCATAAATGCCCCGAAATGTCATAAATGCACCGAAATGTCATACTTCCCCAAGAAAAAGTAATATTGTCAACAAATGGCATGTAAAACTTTACCATCGTAGCTTTGCCATAGCCTAATTCCACATTGACGTTAAATAATAATGCTTCGGTCCACTAAAAGTTAAACATGCAAGTTAGTTTTATTTGATAAAGACAAGTGGCCACCATGCCATATATTAAAAAAAAGTGCATGCATGAAAGTCAAACATGGTCACTCATGATTTTATGAGAAGCATCAACTACAGACCTCTCACTAATCAAGAAGCAAACTCTTGGAATCATCTTCTTTCCAGCCATGATCTCAAGCTTGCTAGAACTCCAATTCCTATAGTTGGTCCAACCATAGAGCTAATGACCCCATTCTTTGTATGCATGATAGATTCTATGTGAGTGAGCACTTTTGGCATAGCTGTGACAGAGTCTCTAATCTTAATGGCTTTACTATTTCTGATCATTTCCCCCAGCTCATACAGATCAATGGTAACCCCATTATTACCAAAAGGAATTCTTTCTTTAAGTTGAATGTTTCCTTGCTCCAGCATGAAAGTTTTCTTCAAGACTTCGAGCTGATTTATAATAGCATCCCCAAGCCCACTACTCATTTGGGATGGATGAATTGATGGGTTCAGACCTCCAAAAGTATCAAGAGTTGGCTTAAGAATTGGGGCAAGCAGATTCACATCCAAGGTAAGAAGTATCTTGAAGACCTTAGAGCAGAGCTTCAGTCCTGTCCTCAAGAGCAACAAGATGATATCAAACTGAAAATTGAAAAGGAAGAAATTAAGATTGCTAAAGGTTGGCAGCTTAAGGCCAAAATCAAGGAGCTCAAGGAAGATGAAAGATCCAATTCCAAGTATTTCTTTATCAAGGCTAAAAGCAAAACAAGAAGAAATCACATTTATAGTATTCAAGCTGAGGGTATGATCAAGCTACGAGGACATCGACCTCAAAAAAGCTGCTACCAATCATTTTATTAAGATTATGGGTACTAATCATGATTTCTCTGAAGCTGAAATGGATGAGTTCATTCACATGCAAAATGTTATTCAAGATCATCACAATGTCACATTGAAAGCTCCTTTTACCAAAGAGGAACTCTTCACAAGTATCTCAGGTATGGAAAATGGTAAGACACCAGGGCCAGATGGCCTTCCTGCTGAATTTTTCAAAAAAACTTAGGGTATTATTGGTTCTGACATTACTAATCTGTGCAATGAGTTTCTGATGCTTAGATCTATGGACTGCAGAATCAATACCAGTCTCATTACCCTTATCCCCAAGATAGAGGAGCCAACTACCTTTTCTGATTACAGGCCCATTTCCCTCACCAATGTGGTGTATAAGATCATCTCTGCCACCATTGCCTCCAGATTGAAGCAGATCCTTAACATGGTCATTTCCAACAATCAATCAGCCTATCTCAAGGATAGATTTATCCTTGACAATGTAGTGATGGCTAACATTGGTATGAATTGGGCTAAGGAAACCAAGCAAAACATTGGCCTGCTCAAACTAGATATCACCAAAGCTTTTGATACTGTATCTTGGAGATTGTTGATCAAATGCTGTCATAAGATGGGATTCTCTCATGATGTAACCAGCATGTTTTTGGCCATTCTAAAGAACTCCAGATCATCTGTCCTTATCAATGGTGAGTGCAGCCCTTTCTTTGAGATTAAAAGAGGGGTGAAACAAGGCTGTCCATTAGCTCCTTTCCTCTTCCTCATAGTTATGGAAGCTTTAAGCAGTGCTCTCAAGAAATTCGAAAATGATGGCAGAATTAAAGGCTTGAAGCTCCCAGACGAACAGGTATTTCTTAATGCTCATTTTGCAGATGACACTTTCCTATTTATCAAAATGAAGGAGGCCTCAATTACCAATGCTCAAGAGCTGCTTCATAAGTTTGACAACACTTCTGGATGTAAGATCAACCCTACCAAATCAAAGTTGATGGCATATAATCAGGTAACAGGGCAGAATTCTGCTCATAATCTCGGCTGTGAGTATATCTCTCCCAACACTAAATCTAAGATTCTAGGCATTCCTTTTGCTTTGAGAAGTAATGCTAGTGAGCTCTGGGGGGACATCATTGAGAAATTCAATAGAAAAGCTGATCTGTTAAATAGTAAGTTTCTCTCCAAAAATGGTAGAGCTATCTTGGCTAATTCTATTATTTCTGCCTCTCATGTCTATCAATCCTCCATTCTCCTTGCTCCTAAAAAAGTTACCTCCAAACTTCAGAGTATTCTAGGCAGATTTATAGCTAATGGGGGTACTAAAAGGACCTGGATTCCTGTAGCCATGAAGGAATGTCTGAAAAGCAAGAAAAATGAAGGGTTGAGTATTATTGACATTGAAAAACAGAGTATGGCCCTGGCTGCCAAGTATATTTATAGAGCTGTTCAACAAGATCAATCATCCAGTGTCTTGTCTTATTAGACATTACTTATTTAAATGCAACCCCTTTGGCTGGAGAAATGTTAAGATGCAGTTGCCAAACAGTCTTTTCTTTGATTTCAAGGTTCCAAATATTATCCCTGGTATCATTAAAAAATGGATTAAGGCTTGGAAGATTGGCTGCAAGATGTATAGTTGGAAGGAAGGGTTGTCTAAAGATCAATCTATTTTTTGGAACCCTTCTCTTATTCTTAATAATCCTAACATGTGCTTGGCTATGAATTTTCCTATTCAATGCAGAAAATGGTCAGACAGAGGTATTACTCATATCTCTCACCTTTTTAATGATCTGGGGCTAATTGAGTTTCATGATTCTGTTCTGGCTGACTTGGACGAGGAAAATGAGATGCTATATAATGCTATTAAGGTTTGCTTAAGTCAGGGTACTTGGCACAATGAAGATATCCAATGGCATCGTAAAGGGAAAATTCTTTACAAAGTTAGTCTGATCTACAAGTTGCTCACAAGAGGTTACACCATATCCTTACATTTAAAGTGGGATTTCTGCAGACAGGTGTTCAGCCAATCTGAGATTCATGTGGAACTCCCCAATTAACCCAAGGATTAAATCCTTTATTTGGCAGCTATGGCATAAGGCTCTGGCAACTAATTCCAAGAGATTCAGATTGAATATGGCCTTCTCTAATCTGTGTGAAAGATGTTTGCAGGAGCAGGAAGATGAAGATCACCTTTTTAGAAATTGCCTTTGGTCAGAATGGGTTCTTGAGCTGGCAGCTGCTGAGTTTAACATTCCTTACCTTTCTGAAACTGCCTTGGTGGGTATTATATTTCCTCACCAACCCAGAGATTGGAGAATTTACATCCTCCTTTGGAGGATGTGGAAGGCTAGGAACTCTCTCATCTTTAAAGAAGAGATTGTGTGGCCTAAGGCTGTCATTGAACAGTCGAAATTTGATATAAAATGGATTAATGAAGTATTTGGGTAACTTACACACTTCTTTCTTGCTTTTCAGGAAATATTTTGGTGGGACAAAAGAAGTTAAGATGGGACCGGATCAATTTGATGATCAATGCAATGTGGCTTGATCAGTTTGGAGCCAACCCTACGATATATCATGGAGATCAGTATCGATGCGACTGTTCTTGCTTCCAGAATCTTGACTGCAGAAGACTGCTGATTTGCGAGGACGTGGATCTTACTGGGCGTTTCAACCCAGCAAAATTCCAGACATGCAATTGTCTGTTCTGCCAATTCTGCTCGACTTCCAGAGGATTAGGGCGAAAATAATGCCCATATGGGATATTTCTGACCATTGAACTTGCAGCCTTTTTCCTAGTAGTGAATGCATACCCATAATATATGCATTCCCAGAAACTCATATTCATTTTTTGAGACTTAGAGAATGCATTCTTATATCATTTGCATTCTCGAAACTTTTTGTACCTACTCTTTCTATATTAATATATATATACTAACAAACATGATGAGCGTAGGCTAGACATGAAAACCATTTATGTTTAATTCAAAAGACATAAGGGAACCAATTACCTTGGAAATTAGTCAAAATCCCTTGTACCTTCTCATGTTTTCTAAATATTATTGCCTTTATTGGCAGGATATCCCCTGCATCATATGTAAGTGTGCTCAATAGATTCAAATTGTTCCATATGATTGTCAAGACTGAGGTGCACCAGAGAATTGGGTAAAATATTGGCTCCCTAACTAAACATTCGAAACCATGCCTATATCGAGTTCGATATACGGCGTATATCGAGTTCGATATATGTATATCTGGCAGGGTGCCGAAAAATGGCATATAAAAAAGCGTATAAAATTGATATACATAGTATATCGAGTTAGATATATAGTAGTATATCGAACTCGATATACTATAGTATATCTAACTCGATATACTATTGTATATCAATTTTTTTTTGTGTTTTTTTCGGGTTCTTCGGAGCGATTTCCGGCGCGTTTTTTGGAGAGAATTTCGGCAGCATTCATACCTGATCAGATCATGGAAGAAGCACCAGGTTAGTAAGAGTATTCGCATCAAATTCCTCAAAGGTTTCTTACTTTTACATCTCGTTCTTGTATGAACTCTACAACTGTTTATGTTCATGCTTTTGATGTGATTGTTTAGGATCTAAAATTCAATTGATGTGATCGTTTAAGAGAGGTGGGAACTAAAATTAGGATCTAAAATTCAAGGAGATTGGTTTTGTTTTTGGAAAGCGTATATTGAGTGCGATATACTCACTATATTCGTATTTTGATTTCATTATGTGAATATTAAATGTAAGATTCGCGTACATTGAGTTCAATATACGTGTTCCACATGTCTACAATGGTGCAACATGACTTACACATGTCGTTTTATGTTGCAACATGACTTACACATATTAGCACATGCCGTGCACATGAGGTGACATCTATGATATTGCGTGAGCATGTGAGGGAACATAAGTTGACATGTCAATGGTTAGATAGGACATGCCGGCATGATGTTTTTTATGTTGCAACATGACTTACAAGCATGAGCACATGCGTGCACATGAAGTGACATCCTTAGGAGGACGTCATAATGATCACTATGATAATTGATGATGTGGCATGTTAAAAAAGGCATATATTTTGATGGCGTGTTGTAATGTTGATATGATATGCTTTACACTCTTTTCTTTTATGGATTATAATGTTATTTAGATGCTTCTACTTAGCATAGGTTAATGTTTTGTATCTTGATCAAATAACAGATATTCAGTTTGAGGATGAGGAGATGATGGACTCAGATCATTCAGAGCACTTGTCCCAACAGTCCATTTACGAGTTTCCTACAGGCTTTGAGCTTGCTGCAGAGGATCAGCCGCATCAGGTTGGGGACATCATATGGAGGTCAGTACCTTCCTCTTTAGTCTTAATTGATTTTTTGATATACGTTTTTAATTGGCTAAATGTTGTTTTCAATAATTAAAGCATTTATATTACATTGCATGAAATTTGTATGCACTTTCATTAGAAGTTTATTTATTTCGCTTACTTGTTATGGGAGCTAGGTAGAGGGGATTTATAGTATTCTTTGTTGTCTAGGAGGAGAGTAGGGGGGTGGTTGATTCTTCGCCGAGTTTTATGGATTGAGCCAGGCCGTGTGGGTTCTCACCGCTCGGGTATGAGGATTACCATGTTCATGGTGCATCCATGATGGTTGCACACATCTAGCGTTGCGGAGGCAGCGAGAGCCAGCTTGGCTTGGGTTCCGTACACAGAACTCAGCCTGGGCCCACCATAGAGTTCATCACCAGAAGGAGACATGGCCTAGAGCTTCCATGGGTCGTCCACGTGACCCTGTCTCTGTTTGGGCACCACGTCAGCGAGACTATGAGCGAGAGAGGGCCCGACGTCGTAGACTAGATCCAGAGCTCCGCTTGCGATACTCAGATGCATCATCATGATCCAGGGATGCCGCCTTAGTTTCTAGTCTAGGCCATAGAGCTACCACCACCTTGTCTCCAGAGGAGTTGTTGCAGGCCTTTCCAGATGGTCTTGATGCCTGGATGGCCCAGGTGGTGGCTCAGAGGGAGTACGAGAGGGAGACTACTAGACCTCTTAGACTTCGATGGCTTCAGGCCCATCCATAGGGCGATAGTGTGCCTGCACAGGACGGGGGTTTAAGTCAGAGGTGGTTTCAGAGACAGTTTGAGGAGCGTATGAGGGAGGACGCTATCCTAGTCAGGCAGACTTGGAAGGGTTTGTTCATGAGTTGAGAGAACAACAGCAACAGACACATGTGGGGGTTGATGGATGCACGCCTCCACATGATGGGGACACTCATGGTGCATCAGCTGAGGCTACTGAGCAGGCAGTAGAGGAGGCGGAGATGATAGCGAGGAGGAGACAGGCGCCACAGGAGGAGGTAGAGAGGATGACACGAGATGCAGCAGAGGAGACAGAGAGGTTGAGACATGAGGAGGTAGAGAGGTGCTTACGTGATAAGGAGATGAAGGCAGAGAGGTTGAGACAGGCAGATGCATGGAGGAGGAGATCATTGGATCATTTAGAGAGTTGGAGGAGTAGTGGGGTGGATCCCAATGCAGAGATGCATAGAGACAGTACACCATGGCAGAGAGAGGTCATTCCACGTGATATGTTCCTGCAGACACTTCCTCCACTAGAGACACTCAGAGAGGGGATACGACGCCTTCTGATAGACTCAAATCTTGCGCAGATGGGTCATCAGGACTTTAGTGACATCTTGCACATTGAGATGGGACCAGGGGCTTCAGTACTTATCACACCATTTCCACCACATGAGGATGCACCTGGGTGAGACGCATGGATTAGAGACCGGACCAGAGGTTACTTCCTGTTTTGGGAGGGCGAGTATGGGAGGCATGATATCTGGGCATGTCTATTGGCACAGCCACTCCATGGATGGGCAGATGAGCAGAGGAGGGATGTGCAGTATCCCCTTGATATTGTGATGCCACCTGAGCTTGAGCTGCAGCTTGCATTCTTTGAGGAGGTGTTTATCTTTGCCAGGGACTATAGGGTTGACATCATCACGGAGCTCAGGCGTTTGGTGGATAGGGATGGTGTGTATGTGCATGTGAGATTGCACGAGTTTCCAGCACTGCCCATTAGGGTTGACCATCACCTACTAGATCGATGTGAGCTCCCCTCCCACCAGGAGCAGACACGAGCTAGACGTCCACGTGGGAGACCTCCTCGTCGTGCTCGAGTTGGGGGTCGAGTAGTAGTTGCATATGCGATGGAGTGGGAAGATGAGATTGTACGTGTCGAGCTAGGGTAAGTTACACTTGACATGCGTTTTATTTATTGTTTTTATCACTTATCATGTATAGGTAACCTTTTGATTATGTTTTTTCAGAGTCCTTAGGCATATGTTTTCTGTACCAGAGAGACGTAGAGTACTTATCATAGATCCTGTTATCTATGATCGTTGGACCATGCTTCCCGATCATGATAGTGCAGTGCAACGGGTTCAACCTTATATACAAAGCACCACACCAGATTGGGAAGGACTTCGAGCCATCATATGGCCTATCATCGTACAGTAAGTATGATTTCATTTGTACATTACAATTTGTTTTTGCCATTTCTCACTCGCAACACGTATCTTATTTTTTGCAGCTCTCACTGGGTCGTTCTTCTTCACATACGAGATGACCAGGTTAGGCAGGCACTTGGCATTCCAGACTCACACTTGGATGGTTCTACCTTGATTCTGTTCCATTGACTAGCGGGTTTAGGGTGCAGGAGAACACACTACATCAGTAAGTTTGTGTATTTTCCTCAAATAGTAATTAATGAAGTGTATTACATCTAGTTTTAATTATATATTCTATATGTTAGGTGGCCACATATTTGCTACTTTGAGTGCCACTAGTCATTGGAGAGACTGGATCCATAGAGCAACCATCAGCTCACTCACAGTTCCACAGCAGCAGGATCAGTCGAGTTGTGGTGTTCACGCAGCTTTGAGCATTCGGCTGGTCGTTAGGACTCTTTTACGGCCTGAGGTTCCACATACACATGTGAGTCTACTATCTATTATGCTTTTGTATATGCTATAAGTGTTCAACCAATTTTTAACTCTTATACTTGTGCAGGTTGGGAGAAGTTGGTACACAGAGGAGGACATCCGCTCTGAGAGGACTCAGTGGCCAATTATGTTGGCTCTTTTGTATTCCAAGGTGTACTGGTATCATCGTAGACTTAGAGAGATGGGCCAGCATCAGTAACATCTAGAGTTTGTACATTTATGTCATTGTAATATATCATGATGGTTTTCTTGTGTCCAATTAATTGCAACCATATGAACAATCTCTTGCAAGCTGTCAATATTGTCAATAGGAGCACAATCAGCCAAGGTTACTCAGAAGGTGGTGACATGGAAGAAAAACTAGGTAAGGGTGGGGCTAAGAAACAATCAATAACATCCTCTCGCTCCTCACAATACTCATAGAAGTCACGAACGGCTTCTGCATAGTTTGCATGCAAGGACACCACCTCAGCCTTGTCTGCATCTAGAGGCAGGCTCTCCAGTTTGTTGCGAAGCTCGTCCATGGCCCGCTTGCTTTGCCTCATCCCATCGACAGTACGCATGGCCACCTTATCACAAGAACACCCATCCGCAATCTCATGCAGCCTGTCGTACTCCTCCAACCACTGGATGCACTCAACCCCTTCCAAACCCAATGTCAAAGGACGCAAGGGTGACTCATGGTGCTCTTGTTTAGAATGTAATGATGCTCCATCTGCCATAGCTGCATGCATAACAAGATTAGATATTCGGTGCCACAAGGACGTATCTCTACATAATTAAGACAATACATTCGCAATCCTTAATGCCTTCTGGATCGCTCCCTTCGAGGATCAGGTGGGTGTTCCCTGGGTACAGAGGTTGGTGTTCGATGTGGAAAAGGACCTGCACGTGCCCCCTGTTGCATGGTGGAAAATGAGCCTCTAAATATTTGTTGACGAGGAGCAGCTGCATCCAAAAAGTATCGTATTTGTCGTCGAATGCGGGTGATGCCCTCAGACACATTATTATATACATGTGTGTGAATGACCCTTAGTTCATCTTCTCGTTCTTGTAGCTCGGCATGTAGCAGGGTAGTCCATTCCTGCAACAACACCTCAAGTGTAGCCAAGTCATTTCAAGGTGGTGTAGGACGTGGAGGTGGTCGTGGGTGACATGTACAGTGCCGATTTGGAAACAACTGTTGATATATTCTGGACTCATATTGGGCCAGATAGTAGTCCCCAGCTATTATGTGCTTGTATATAGCATGATGGGAAGGGCATTCACAAAATCTAGTCTTCATCCATACATGGTATCTGGTTGTAGAACAAGATTCTGCAGTCATGGACAACACCACTTGCTCACGATCTATAACGATAATGAACTCTGGATCTTGACTAGCAGCATGCAAAATGCGTTGTGCTGCAGCACACCTCTTTGCATTGGATCGTGGGCTATATCTTCCAAACTCAGCTGACAGAGGATGTGTTGAAGATTAGATGGATTCATACAGTCAGCAATAAATAAAGTAATTCATAATATATACCAAGGCTCCAATGCTCGTTGCAGCGGTCCAAGATTGTGCCTCCCATGGAATCCTACGTTGTGGCCCATGGTCGAGCCTATACAAATAGGACCCTACTGCAGGGTCTGTATGAAGTCTAGACATATATGCATTCCAACGCTCGACCTTTCGATCAGCAATTGGGGCTGGGGGCCTATTTTTCCTTTGAGGAGTGGAAGGAAAGTTTGGATCACATCTATCAATGTCAAAAGACAAGGGATTACTATGATGCATTATGCAATGTCTCATAAGCTGATATGTTTCAGACGTAAATCCATATCCCTTAACTATTCTACTATCTAACCATGCAATAGGGTCAGGATATCTTGTTGCACACTCTATCAATAACTCTCGATGGCTTCTAGGAGGATGTTGGCTTCCAATTCCACTCACACCCACAGAATCCTCCCGTAAGGTTGAGGACCTAGATACATCGTCCCCAATGTCAAGCTCTTCATCGGTTAAGAGCTCCCCTTCTTCAGAAAAACCCTCTATGTCACTAGAGAACTCATCAGAGATATTTGAAAAATCATCATCACTACCACTAGCCTCCGAATCATAGTTGGTCTCCATCTACAATCTCTAGTACAATATCAAATATACAATACAATAATTCTTGTCCTAATATAGTTACAAGAATATTATTCTATTCATACATACTTATGGCACAAAATCAAAATAGTGACATACGTTTAATACAAAATGAATAGAATTGATACCCTCATCTTCGATAGCTACAGGAACAGGAGGAAGACTATCTGTAACAAAAGTACGCGTTAAAAAGAAATAAAATAAAAACTTATAGATGAAAAATCAGACACCATGAGCAAAAGACCAGAAGGAAGATCACCAAACACAAGGCCCCCAAAATTGAACCATTATGCTTTTTTTTCAATGGTTTGTTGGTAAAAACCAATTCCATAAATCAGTACATGTTAGTGGGTTCAAAAGTTTACAAACCATGTCTAGTTCTCTAAGATGATTCATCAACATATTTTTCTAAGGTGATAAAACAGCATTGTTTTATGATATGGTACTGAAACATGATAATTTTGATTGGTCTCCGTAACAACTTAAATTATAGGGTTCATCAACATATTTTTCTAAAGTGACAAAACAACACGGTTTTATGGCATGATATTGAAACATAGCAAGTTTAATTGGTTTCTATAATAACTTAAATTATATGATATGTACTAGTGTTTAGTACATCAAGTTTATTAGACTAGTGTTTGATCACATCTATCTTCTTCAATATATTGACGTGGTAATTTTAAGCGCATAATTCTCGTGATATTTTACTGTGATTAATCACCAATATATAATGTGGTAAATGATCTTGGTTTAAATACGCTAATATGATTTTTTTTATCCTATTTTTCTCTATAGTATTAAAACATAATTATCTCACACAACAACCCCAATACTGGGTCCACATGTTGTTTTTTCAGTGTGGTTTTTGCCAAAAAACAACGTAAAAAAACCACATGGTGGTTTTTGTATGTGTTTCTACATGTTGTTTTTTAAAAGTAACTGTTGTTTTCAAGTGTTGTTTTTCTAACAAATAGACATGTGGTTCTCAGTAAAACTTAAAGTCCACATATTGTTTTTAACGATTATTTTGCAGAAACTACACGTAGTTTTATAGTTTTTTTTCTTAATTATGTTGTTTCCGAGTGTCGATTTTTACAAAAAATTATATGTGTTTCTTAAGAAAAATATATGGTTTCTCAAAAATAAGTGTTATTTTTTAGTACTGTTTTTCTCCCATTGATATATAGTTTTACAGAAATATCACATGTAGTTTTATAAAAATAAGTGTTTTTAAGTGTTGTTTTTTCGAAACAACAAATGACTCAGTTTTAAAAATAACATGATGGGTTGTTTTTCTGGGTTTTTCTTCTAATGAAAAACGTGGTTTAAAAACAACAGCATGTTGAAAATATGAAAACATGAACTAGTAGGTTTTAAAGTGATCATAACACAAGGGATCACTCGAAATGTAAAAGGTACATTTGTAGTGCAACAATTGTTGTACCTAAGGCCAAGTCCCTCCCTGGATAGTAAGTTGAGATCTGAATTGAATTTGAAACAAGATACTAGGCACCTGGATGTTTAGATTACCACATCTGAGAACATTACATTTGTTTATACTGCATTTCCACTAGTTGGAGTAACTAGTTCATTTTGCAGAATACAGAACTAGAGAAACAAGAACCCCCACTGGCTATTCGAAACCTGCTATTCAACAACTTAACGAAACAGCGCCCAATCTATTATTGCCAGTTTTCTGTAGGGATTCTGAGTTGCTTAAACCTTTCTGTTTTGAACTTTTGTAGATAGAACATGAAAAGCAACATATGATAAACCTGTTACAAGAAGAAACCATGTGTGGCTGGCAAAACAACGGAGTTAAAATTTCCAGAAAATACAATGATTAGATCTTCACTTCTTTTGTTTTGAAAGAAGATATCAAGAAGTACATTTCAAGACGACTTTGAATACAGGTATATGCCAGCATAAGTAAAGAGGCCCTTCTCACGCAAAACTTCCATCCTCTCCTATGAAGTACTTCACCGAGGGTTTAAACAGACAAAAAGAAACTTCGGAAAGGTGCAGCCAAAACGTACTGCTCTCTTGTAGAGTAATTCAACAGAGACTGGAAAAGCTCCAACCCACAGGCCAACATCCAAGCGTAATTCAACAAAGCTTGGAAAAGCCCCAACCCCAAGGCCAATATCCAAAGGCGTCTGGTCTAATTGCAAAAATCGTGACTGCAAAATGGTCTGAAGCAGGGGAAGAAAAATGGGTTTTTCCGCTTCTTGGAGCCTCTTCCCCTATTTTGAAATGCTTCGGACTGGAGATGGAGGCGAACTGGAGATGAAGGCGGCAGTGGAGATGGAGGCAGCAGTGGCTGCTATCAGAGCTGGAGCAGAAGCAATGGCCGCAATGGAGCGAGCTGGAGCTGGATCTGGCCGCAGAGATGGAGGCTTGAATTTCGGCGGCAATGCGAAGGCGCCAGACTTCCTTCCCAAAACAATAAATAGGCTAATAGCTCAGTATCAGCCAATCGAATGTTAGGACGGAGATCACAATCTCGACCGTCCATATCCGGAATCATCTCGACCGTCCATCTCTATTAATTTTAAACGTTGTAGATTATGATGCGTTAAAGGTTTAGTTGGTTTTTATCACCAATTACTTTATACTATTACAAAGACATGGAGTAGATAACGCCACCTCGGTCGTATCGAAAAAATTTGAGGGCCATCAAAATGGCGGTAGGGCATGTCTTGTTTAGCCATTTTGATGGCCCAAAATTTTTTTTACTTATAACGCCGAGGGGCAGTGGCTCATCGCCTAACACATTGGTTCGAGGGTTTGCTATTCAGAGGAGCTTGGCGCCGGAATGAGGAGCTTGGCGCCAGAGGGTTTGCTATTCAGCGGAGCAGGGGCACCGGAATGAGAGTTTGAAGGAATTTCAGAGGTTGCTATTCAGAGGTTTGCTATTCAGAGGAGCTTGGCGCCGGAATGAGGAGCTTGGCGCCTGAGGGTTTGCTATTCAGAGGAGCAGGGGCACCGGAATGAGAGTTTGCTATGTTAGGGATTCCGCCGGAAGCAGGGGCAAGAATCAGGGGTTGTATGCAAAGAAATGCGTGGGTGTCTTTGAAGCCATAGCTCAGCTTGGAATGGAACTGCCATAGCTGGCTCGAATGTCAAGCTTCCTACTCCAGAAACTTCTGAAAACCATCGATCTGCCATAACACGCAAGGATGTTATAAAGAATTACTGTAACACCCTAGGAAGTTACAAGAAACAGAGTGAAAGAGAGTAGAAATTTCGGGCCAGTGGAATGTTACTAAGTGGTAACAGCACTGGAATCAACGGCTGAGATTCAATCTCAGCCTGTAAACCTGAGAACCAATGTGTTAAGGTCCCATAACATATGTCTTGCTCTGAAGCATGATGCTGCTTATTTGTTCGTTTTTTAGCATCTTTATCACTTCCATATAATATAAATATGTCGTTAGGAATCATGTTGTAGAAATGGTTGTGAGACGTGGAAGCGGGAAAAATTTCACGTCAGCAGTCAGCAGGCAAGATCAGGATGGAGGGTTAAGATTATTTGCCGCATAGAGCAATTTGGCCTCTACACTTCCGATCCATGATGTTTTAGGATAGCTCAGCACCGAAGTTTGTCTGGACGGGATTGGCATGTACCCATCAATTCAAACCTGCAAATTTTGACGGATTAACAAATACCATATTCGATTCCCGATCTATGTGCAATGTGATCATTGCAAGAATAGGAGGCGGCTGCGAATGTGACAGGCATGTAATGTGACGTGCCACATCTTTCAAATAAATGCCACGTCAGTATGGTGAATATGCTTCTTTTAAAAAGTTGCACGAGGCAAATTCTTCATTTTTCTATTCCTTCATCTTTTGCCATGTCGTCACTCATAGTTGCCACCTCACATGCTCATGCCATGTCATCACCCATAATTTTTGTAGAAGTCGCATTTTCAAAAAAACAAAGTTCGGTTTCTCTTTCTTTTAACACCTCATCATTTTTAGTCACCTTGCTTGCCACTATAACCTACTTAATCTTTTAATCCCCCTTTTTTTTTATTGGCCTAGTCATTTTCTTATCTAAAGCACATAGAATGCTTAGTTATCATGTCTAGGCAAATTCTGTGTTTCTCCACCCCTTCATCTTTTGCCATCTCACCACTCATCTTACCACCTCACCATACACATGCCATGTCATCTCCCATAAATTTTACACAAGAAAGAATTTTGTTTGCTCTTTTGATGCCACCTCATTATTTCTAGGGCCATATCATTGTCATGTCACCGTATGTGCCACTATTCCACTCCTGCATTGCCACTCTACTCCAACGAAGCAAATTTCAACCCCGCAAGGCGGCTTGAGCTTGGAGATTTCTCGGAAGAGACACACATCTTTGGTGCAGCATAAGCTACTCATAGAATTAGCATGTTCTAAGAGGACAAAAGATGATTGTCTTACCCAAATGAATATCAACCTCATAGGATATTTGGCACATCACATATTGACATCCCAATTTGAAACCCTATTCAGTTTGCCAAACCAAACGTGTTAGTCATATAATGTGATGTGCCAAAGAAATGCCATGTGCTTCTTCTAAAAAGTTGCAAATTGGCTAGGCATATTCTTCATTTTTTTATGCCTTCATGCTTTGCCACGTCATCACTCGTAGTTGTCATCTTACATGCTCATGCCATATCATCACCCATAATTTTTAAAAAAGTCGCATTTTTAAAAGGGAAGAAGTTTGGTTTCTCATTTCTAGTGCCACTTCTTGCTTTGCCACTATTACCTACTTATCCGACTCATAAAATCCCTTCCCCCCATGGTTTCATAATGTGATATTATTTAGACCCCATGGCGTAAACTAGCATTAAATCTTGTAATGTATTTGCTCGTAACTAGGACGACAAGAAAGGCTATTCGTTATAGAGAATCTTTTTAGCTCTGTGGGTTTTAGAGCATGACAAAGAAACCTCAAGGACCTTGAGGTAAAAGACTAAAACAAACTTGACCATTTGATGTTGTAGAAATCTTGAATTATAAGAAATCCATTGCCATTTCTTGATGCTCTGTTTGCATGTAGATGGGCTAACCTGGCCACAATTTGACTTATTTGCCTTCCAATAGAAAACAAATCTATTCCAGCAAGTCAAAGTTATCCCAGCAAGATACAAATTGAGTTAGTTGCCTTTGTGAATATATTTGAAAAGAGTGATCTTGTTGAATCGATGGACATTTAGAAGTAAACTTTTTTAGAGCTTATAACTTTTGAGATTCATAGCTCTGTGATTAGCTATGAATTTTGTAATATCTTCAATTGGTACTATAGCCATTATAACTCGGTTTTGGTGCATCACTTCTGACTGCTATAGAAGTGTACGAAGGAGGTTCTGGATTGTCACAAGCCTATGGATTTCGTAATATCTCGTGTCAAGGCCAAGGATTTTGCATTCTCTAGTTCTTGAATTTTACACAAATATACAAGCCGTTATGTGACCCTTTTGCTCTATGACATGACTTGAATAAAGCTCTTTGATTTAATTCATTAGTTTGCTTTGTTGGATTCACAAATTCGTTTGATGCAAATCAATGGCTAACTATTGTTTCCTATTTGTGCAGCTCGCAAAGGCTTGGAGTGACCATTTAAGTGACAAAATTATTATTGTAGGGGAGATATTTTATAGTGAATTACCAATAAATCAATAATGTCACTTATCTCAAGTTTGTACAGGTCCTTCAAGTGTATATTTCTAAATTGGACCCAATTTACTTCTTGCATTTGGGCCTCATAAAATTTCAAGGTTGTCTTGCTTCAAGTCTAAGTTGCTTTTTCTTTTTCATTGCTTCTCAATTCAAAGATGGCTTTTGTTTGTTGCACAATAATGATAGATGTATGTTTTCTTTTTAATTATGGTTGTTTGAAGTCCGCTCATCAAGTATATTGTCTTTTTTCATAAATCTACATCCTCCTACCTCAGGTTATTGCAAACAATTGATATGATGGTCGAATTTGTGAAATTCATGTTATTCTTTAAGGCTAAGAATTGCAAACATTAGCTTTTTCCCACTTAATAGAAAGCAAGAATTATGCTGCATATTTTGTCTAAGATGTGCGACTTCCCTCCCAAGCCTTGAAGGGGCCAAAAATATCTTTTGACAACATAAACCATTACATCCTATACTTTTAACAAAATCCCCCTTCGAACCCGCTTTCGTTTAGGTGCATATTTATACGAGAGGCGACGCAGGGTAGCGAGAGGCTCTTCACTTCAAGTTGTTCAAATACATGTATTGAATCAACATCTTTGTGTACATTTGGCCCAATCCTTATAGTATCTTGCTAACTTTTCTACACTATATACCCCAACTTATGGAACTATACCCCACAAATGAGAACAATGATTATGACCAACAGAGCCAAACTCGATTTGCTACAAGCAACTAGTCTATCTTTCACTCGATGCACTCCTAGCCTAGTGCTATAATTAAATGCTAGCACGTACTTGGCAGTCCGGGTGTTTGATCGATTCCCTACTCCTTAGACATGTGTCATAGGATAACTTTGGCCTTTTGGATGCAACCGCACAGTCGAAATGCCATTGCATGCCAACCGGCATGCTCCGGTCGCACAATGTACAGAGTTCGCGAGCCATCACAATGGGGCAAGTTTGGAACTGGCACTTGGGGAGAGTTTTTTGTTCTCCTATCTCTCTTCGAACCCTCGAAGGAACCACAATACCTGAGCTCGACCCCTTGAGGCGGGGATAGGTTACATGCGTATGAAATTATTTTTTCAGGGCGTATAAATTCAAAAATACGTATTTTGGGAAAAATAAATATTTTTTTCAGTATTTAATACTCATGGTAGGAATTTTTTTTTTTTTTTTTTTTATTTTTTACGTTAAACAAGCCAAAGCAGTTCAGCGTAAAACTGAAAGGTTCGCTTCTGTGAAAAAAAATTAGAAAAAAAATTAAATTTTTTTTTTTTTTTTTTTTTTTTTTTTTTTAAATTTTCGCGTCAGCAATGACACCCACCCTCGGCATGGCACAATTCAATGTGGCACGCTAGGCGAGGGTCACCGCAATAATAATAATAATTTTTTTTTTTTTTTTTTTTTTAAACCTTCGGTTTCGGTTTAAACTTTTTTCTTTTACCGGTAAAAGGTTTAAACTACGCGATTTTTTTTTTTTTTTCGCGTGGTTTTGCTTTCGCGAAAAAGTTCAGCGAAAACCCCTGAAGGTTTTTACGCGAAATTTTTCGACGCCGGAAATTTTTTGGGCGTATTTTTGGCGTGATAAACGTCAAATTTGTGCCGATCAAACGAAAAATACGTGATACGATAAAGCGTTATCGATGTTGAACCTATCCCCGCCAGAGGCGGGGGAAGGATGCCAAAACCTAAACCCTACAAATTTACTAGGGTTTAGGTATCGGGCAATAAAACAGCTCCATTTGTTAATCCCACCGTTCAAATAGTAGCTCATGTTCCAGGAAATCTTCTCAAAAAGAAAAAATGAACATCCGCCGGATGTCCCAACCCCCAAAATTTCCCCTTCACCGGCATAGGACACGAGGGGGAAATGATGTGCCCCTCCAGTTCAGCCATTCCTGCCATGGTTTTGACTTTGAGCATGAGTCCAAAGAATCCAGTTTACTGTAGGGACCAACGATTATGACCAACATAGTCAAACTCGATTTGGTACAAGCAACTAGTCTATCTTTCACTCGACGCACTCCTAGCCTAGTGCTATATAGCACATACTTGGCAGTCCGAGCGTTTGATCAATTCCCTACTCCTCAGACATGTGTCATAGGATAACTCTGGCCTTTTGGATGCAACCGCACAGTCGAAATGTCGTTGCATGCCAACCGGCATGCTCCTTTCATAAGATATTAACCTTGACATTGTAGTAGTTTTTTGAGCTACGCGCTATAAAATTGTTATTTGAGATGGTGTTGATGGTATCTCTATATTTACATATGAATGGTCATTATTCCTGCGCTAAACCTCACAAAACAATTGTCAATTTCTTGGCTAAATGACATTATAAGGTTTCTTACAATATTAAGTAACGGAGGCAAAGCATTCACCTTTGGTTTTTGACGTTACAGTAATCACAAGTTACTAATCACAAGTTTCTAATATTGCTACAAAGTTACAAGCCAGATATCAATTCATTACAAGGTTTCTTTTTTTGCAAAGCAACACATTGATTTTAATCTATGTCATTAGTGGCATGTTGTTTATTTTTCTTTTGTAAAATTTATTGATAAGGCTCATTTGGTTCTACGAAGCCTTACATGCGTGTGCTTCCTATATATTTAGAAGCTTTGCATCTTTATTAAGGCTCAAAATAGTTGCATTTGAAAAAATACAAGACTAACAACACGATTAACACAAGAATAAGCTAACTAATAAGAAGAACGTGGTAGAATACAAATTTGTGACAACTAGCATGTAAACGCATCTGAAATTATGATACTAAAAATGTATATAGAAAAATCATTCCATTAAATTAATGATGATTTTCAAAGACCATCATAAACTCTAGAATTCATAAGTTAAATATAGTACGAACTAGGAATGGTTTTGCAAAATCAATATGTGCCTAAAACACATCTTCTAAACTATTGATGATTTCAGAAAACTATTGTATGATTGTAGAATTCATGTAAGTAAACATGATATGAACTAGCAATGATTTTGCTAAAAAACTATACACTTAAAACCAATCTCACAAACTAATTATGATTTCCGTAAATCTTTGAATTAGTACAAAAAATATGATCTGAAGCACTATTGGTCTTGCAAAATCAATATATGCTTAAAATACATCTTCTAAACTATGGATGATTTCAAACAACTATTATACGATTCTAGAATTCAGGTAATTAAATATGATATAAACTATTAGTGATTTTGCTAAATCAATCTACACTTAAAAACAACCTTACGAACTAATAATGATTCCTAGAAACTAGTGTAAAAATTTGAATTAGCACAAAAAAATACGATATGAGCCACTATTGGTTTTTCAAAATCAGCATATGCTTAAAACACCTCTTCTAAACTATTGATGATTTCAAAAACCTATTGTACAATCGTAGAAATCATGTAATTAAACAAGATATGATTTTGCTAAATCGTTGTACATTAAAAAACAATTATACAAACTAATGATGATTTCTAGAAACTATTGTAAATCTATAAATTAGTACAAATAATATGATATCAACCACTATTGATTTTGCAAAACTAGGAAGAACACATGATTTTTCTTTACATTTTGTATTGTCGTATAAAAAAATCACATATATACTGGTTTTCATGCTAATTTTTTATACAAGTTCATTTTTGGGGGCCTTGTGAAAACGTGGACGAGTCGATGCGTCTCACACACGAGCTATTGATATTTTATAGAAGTGACGTATATCGAGTTCGATATACATTTTGTATATCGCGCTAAATATACGTCAGTGGCATGGTGCCAAAAAAAAGACGTATATCTAACTCGATATACGTCTTTTGTAATGTGGCAAAGGCCATGGGCTGCAAAAATAAAAACTCGTATATAACTTTTTACGTATATGGCGTATATCGAGTGCGATATATGTATATGGCATATATCGAGTTCGATATACGCTATATATGCCGTATAATTGTATAAAAATGACGCTTATATATTGTGTATTATACGGAATTTTTCGGCCGGCCAGAATCGAAAATTAAAAAAAAAAATCGTATATAGAGTTCGATATATTCCGTATATCTAACTCGATATATGCTGTATATTTGTATATCGAGTTCGATATATGCAGTATATCTAACTCGATATACGTTTGGTTTTGAATGTATAGTTAGGGTGCCAATAGTAGCACCGCCAGAGAATGTTTCTGCCCTGGATATGTTTGCTATGTAAGACTTGGCAAAAGTATTAACAAGGTAAATATTTATTTCCAGTATACAAATATGCAATTATCATAGGTTTAACCATGGTATTTTTCCATGGTTAAAAGAGTATTGACTTTCAAACCACGTCCATACTTAGAGCTTAAAGAAAGCCTTGTATTCCATAAGAGCTAAACATAATGCCTACGGCCAAAATGTCCATATCATTCCAACCATATGGGTGAAAACCTATAATAGAGGCCACAATCTAATAATTTGACTTGTTTAAATGCCCATGTTTACTCCTATCAATACAATTGGATCATAGTCCCTACCATGGGCAAGTTAAAGATGCCATAACATTGTCATGTGCTAACCCATCTTTACAGGTAAAATACAAGTAAACCATTAGGTAGACTTGACAGTCGTGCATGTGAGAGTGAATATATTTCCTCCATGTAGTGCAATTTTTTGCCGGCAACACAGTTTCTAGCATAACGTTTGATCCAGGACTCCGTTTCAGGTGAGGCTTATTGCGTTGGAAAGCTCTCTCTAGGATCTTTTCGATGGTGTATGGTATGCCCATCTTTGGTTACGTTTTCTGTGTCAAAACAGTCCTGTTCCGGCCGGCTTTGGTAGGGTTTGCAGTATTGGATATTGTGTTTCAAATCTTTTAGACTAAGGCTTCCGCTTTGATTTAACTTTTGTATATAGCCGTGTTGATTTCATTTAGAGAGCTTCACCATGACAGAAAGGGCTAGTAATAAGGAGAGATTTGGTGTAAGGATGGCCAGGGAAAAGAAAAAGCCTCCTACTCATGAATCATTGTTTGCACAGGAGGTCTCTCGTCCCAGAAGTGCTCGGTCTAGCATACAACTCCATGATCAGGGGCAAGCTAATTCCAGTGTAATAATGGATTTGCCATCTTCTCTTTTTGGTTCCCAGCGGCCTCTTCATATCGGCACAAGCAGGCCTGGTACATTTACCTTCCAAGATCGGGAGGATCTCCAAAGTGCTCTAGACCGGCAAGTTCAGTGTTTGCCACCTACACACGACTCATTCATTCTGAGGGAGGAATGACGGCCACATCTATGATCGTGTCTATTGAGAGATGGACACGCTTATTACAGTTAATACATGTCTTCGTTCCAGACCCTAAAGCCCAGTATGTGGGCACAAGTGATGCCTCAGTACAGACACTTAGATATAGAATTACAGCCACAGAAGAAACATTGTGTTGAAGCGGAAGTGCAGACATTGGAAAGGGAACATGTTGAGGTGGGCATACAAACATCTCCACAATCCCAAGGGGTCCAGGAGTCGCAGTGCCGAGCTAGCAGACAGGAGCAGGCTACCTCAGTATCTTCTGTTACTAGGAGCCTGAACTTGCGTATTATAGGGGTTGCAGAGGCAGAAGATGATGCCCTTTCTGATATGGATGTTGCTTTGCATTTTTTCACTGATGTCATGCATGTGAAGGCTGATGGAGTTGTCTCCACTACTAAGGTGGGAGCGGCAAGACCTGATCGTCCTCGCCATCTTTTGGTTCGGTTTCAAGACACTCTTAGCCGCTTACATGTTCTTCAGCATGGAAACTATCTCAGAGGGACTAGTTTCTCAGTACAGGAGGATCTCTCCCCTCTTCAATTGTGTAACCGTAAGGAGGAGCTCTGCAAGGTGAAGGCAGCCCGCCTGCAAAAGAAATGGGCAGTGTATAGGGGAGGCGCAGCAATTATTCTAGATCAATGGCCTTCCAATCCTTGGACTGGCTATGTCTAGATAATTTTAGAAGCATAAATTTACCACTAGCATTAGCATTATATCTTATCTTATTCTTTGTAGCCTTTTAATATTTGGTTATTGTGTTTGGTGATGGGGCCTAGTCCCCAGGTTTTAGATGGGCTGTTGCCCTTGCATGTGCCGTCCCATAACCCGTTGGGTTCCTGTGGACGTAAAAATTCATCTTATCTTATCTTATCTTAAAATCATGTCAGAAATATGAGGGTAAAGATATGTTATGGGACGTGCATATCAAGGGTTCAACTGTGCAAAAGTTAAGGCTAAAGCCCCCTATCATAGCTCCACCAATGCAAGTGCTAAAATTCATGCAAACCAGCATGGTATTAACGCGAAAAAATGTCCCCATACCCTGTGGTCCATCGCTTCCAGTTTCAGACGAAGAAAGTAATGCGCAAAGGCAAATCTAGTCAGTCAAGTGGAATCTTCAAAAAATTAGTCAAATGGTGCCTAAGCCAACCATTGGATATATAGATCCAATATAAGCAAAGTATCCGGAGCACCATTTGGGCCATTTATCTCTGCCAAATCTGGACTGTTGTTCTTAACATTAGATGGGGTATTTTTTCATCCATATAATTTATCTTTAATTTTGAACTTATAATAAATGTTCCACTACTTTTGGCGGGGGATTTTTCCTTATGGGTTTGCTACGTTCAAGCTATATGGCCATAGCCAAAATGGCTGGGACGTGCGCTGCGCCATCTTTCTGGTTGTATAAGCTCAAGAAGTCCTTATTTTTAATTCTCAATGAGTGCCCACAAATTTTTGGGGACAACTCGTTAAAATTGAAAATCCCCCAGCGAAGATATTTCTACAAAGCAAACCATTCCCTGTAGGATTTCAAAGTCATTAGGCTCATAAGTGCATTAACTCAAATTTAAGAATGTATAGGCGATGGTGAAGTCATGGATAAAAAGCTTTTCAAAAAAACTATAGACGAAAATTTGCCAAAGTTCATTGCACCAAAGGTATATCTTTTCTAGGACATTGTATGTCATACGACACATATTCTATGATGTGTCATATATCCATATCATATCAAATAAAAATCATAGCCCTATATCATCTAACACATGTGCATGCTTCATGACGTAGGCCCATATAGCATATGACACATACCTATATGGCATATGTCATATTTCTATGTTTATGGCATATGACATAGATTATGCTTATGACATAGGACATTGTATGTCATATGACACATTATACTCTATGTCATATATACCAATGTCATATGGCATAGAAATCACAAGCTTATACCATCTGACATATGAGATGTTTCATGACGTAGACCTACATGGCATATGATACATGACACGTTTATGTTTGTATCTTATAACATATTCCATGCCTTACATGTAATAGACCTATGTCATCTACTACAAAAGTGGTGCATGGCATACTCCTATATGACATATGGCATATGTCTATGTCATATAACATAGATTATGACAACAATAGTTCATCACAATTTTCAATTTCAACTCTTTATCATAGGTCTATGTCATATGACATTCGACACTGTATATCAAGTGAATCCATTTTTTAGGCAAAAAATAATCAAATTGTAAGTTTGATTAATTCGTGTTTCGATGACATAACCGCCATTCTGCCATGAGTATCTCTTTGATTTCTGTCCATGAAATTGCAACGTAAAAACTTCTAACATCTTCCACGATAGATGGGATGTAGAAATGCATTATCAAAGGAGTTAGGTTATGTGCCATACAAAGATCAATACAATTCAACAAAATAGGTATAGGTATAGCCGTGCTCCTCAACCTTCGCAATTGCTGCAATCTCACCGCGCTCTCTGACTTCATCGGCTAGCTCGCCGCCATGCAGTCCCTCGACCTCACCTGGTGCAAAGTCCTTGCCACGATCCCATCAGCTAGCTCGTCACCCTGCAATACCTCGACCTCTGCTACTGCAATGCCTTTGCTACGCTTTCTAACTTCATTGGCTAGTTCGCTGCCTTGCGATCCCTCGACCTCATCGGTTGTGACGTCCTTGTCGTGCTGCCCAACTCCATTGGCTAGATCGCCATCTTGCAATCCCTGGACCTCGGGCTGCCATGCCCTTGCTGCGCTCCCTGACTCCATTCGCTATGTCGTCGCTCTCTTAGTCCCTCGATGTTTAATAGTTGCCTTATACTCTCCCCACATCCTCAGGCACACTCCCCTACTGCATCCCACCCTGCAGTCGTTTGATCTTTGTTGTGACAGGTGGGGACCAAGTTCTGTGGCCAGAAGACCACCCGACCTCCAAGAAGCGCCGTCATTTAAATTATTTTTTATTAAGTATATAATATGTGTGTGATGTCATGTAAAAGCATTAAAACATGACTCAAAATTATGTCCTTTTCTAAACATATATAAAGCAGTTTGATTTTTTCCGTCCGCCTAAAAAATAATTCTTATTTTCTTTCCGTCGTCAATCAACAGTTGTGTTTAATGTTTTTCTCAAGTCCGCCGCCATGGCCACTGATGACGCCAGCAAACGCAAATCTGCGGCAAGCCGGAATGGCGTTGAACTGTTGCCGCACGCCCGACAATATGAAGGAGTTTTATATGAAAGAGCAATGCGAGCGTAAGTTTTTCTTGCAAAGTTTTTGAATATAAGACTATGGCGGAGGGCAGGGAGCAAGAAATTTTAGCAAGTGCATTGATCCCCATTGCCAAAATCCAGGCCCATCTCTGTTAGAGGAGCGTGAAATATCTAAATCAGGAGGAGCGTGAATCTGTTGAGGGTTGTGAGGTTCCAGGTTTGTTGATATTAGGGCTTTAATTTGATTTTCATTGGCTGCTAATGAAGATCTCGAAGAATCCGACAGAAGCTGGAGTAATGGATGTATCGCTGCCACAACCGAGCCACTTGATTTTGTCTCGGCAATTCAGGAAACAACGAATTGTATTAGGTGTGGCAAAAGCTCCAATCTGCTTTGATGCTTCTTATATTCAAAGGCAAATTCTGTTGTGCTATGAACCAAGTGAACATACAACCATTGCTAAGGTCTTTCTTAGTATAGATTATCCCCTCAACCAGGGTTACAACCGCATAAATTCCTGGTCCTTTAGCATAAAACACATTCAAAGGTATTTTTCTCTCTGGAATTCCACTAGTTCCATATAATACAGAACCATACAAGAATACCTCATGTTCAACTCCTACAACTGCTCCTGGGAACATTGAGGATGTGAGACGAGCAGACTCTATTCAGGCCTTTTTTCAGCATATTTTTCACCTCAGTAGACTTCACAATATTAAGGTCTAATGTTCTGACATGACCTATTTTTTTGTCTATGAATTTCTCCATTCCAGGCAAGTGGCAGACACATCGTGGTATCATCTCATCTGCAAATATCCTAAATGGTTTATACAAGTAGTCAACAAGTTTCTTATCATATCTCCAACCAAAACCGTAGTCGTTGATAATATTGGCACCGAAATCTCCCAATCTTAGAATGAGGTAGTCCTTTATGTGACTTCTGATTCTTATTTTGTCAATAATTTTTGAGGAGAATAGAAAGTGTATCCTAACCTTCTCACTAGTGGTAGACGTGAAGGTAAGTATACTCTGTTTTTTTTCTTGAAGTGCCCTGTATTTAGTTCTCCGTTTCAATTCAATCCATTCAATTTTAGATTTCATGATTTAATGCCAGATTTGCATAGACTAGATACATGCCGGGCAGATTGTACGACCTGGATTCTTCAAAATACGGCAATACGGAGAAGCTGAGGCAAGTGATTGGTCCAAGTTGAACTCCATGGATTTGGCTCAGAATGAGTTTTCTAAAATTCCTAAAAGTTTTGTGGGATACATTCGTTACATTATCTGAATCTGTCGTCCAACCATTTAACAGGTGGCATCCTAAATCTATTCTCCATAACTGCTCTCTTCAGATGCTAATCTCTCCCACGATCCTAATCCGACTAGCTGGGTCCATCTTAGGTAGATTCTGCATGCTGCAATTCTTAAAACAATGAAACACATGTATTTTTCTGCCCACAAATTAAATATATATTCCCGTCACAAATCAAAAAGATTTGCCAACAATCATTGTGCCAGTTGGATATTTCGGCAAACAAGCTGTTTCACCATAAACATCATTATCCAGATTAGATAAGAATGAAGAAATGTATATGGTTAAGGACAAGCAACGTGTTTGAATGCTATAAGATTTTAAAATGAATAAATAGAGGATGAGTGGATACCTATGTTCATCGGGTACTGAGTGAGCGGCAGCCAGTTGCGCTAAAAACACAGGTATTGCCCTTTCTCCATTATCTTTTCTAAGCAATATGCCTTACATTTTCGACTGTAGTCATCAGTAAAGGTTATGAAATACCTTTTGTTACCTCTTCCTCTCACATTTAATGGGCCACATAAGTCTGAGTGCACTAATTCCAATGTTTGCTGAGTTTTAGATTGTCTTTTAGCAAATGGCAGCCTATGGAATTTTCCTAGAGCACATCCTTCACAGATATGATTAGCTTTGCTGTCACAATAATCAATGAGACCTTGTTTGTGCAGACTTTCTAGTTTCTTGTAGTCTGTGTGTGCTAATCTATTGTGCCATAATTCTGCACCAACTTCAGATATTGCATTTACACCATAATGCACAAGATTGCTTAGTTCAAACAAGTTGCCAACTCTTTTAGCATAAAACTTCAATTCATTTTTGAGAAAGACATTACATTGTTCAGCCTCAAATGTCACCCTATATCCCAAATCACATAACTGGCTTACTGAAATCAAGTTTTTGATTATTGCTGGAACACACAATACATCTTCAATATTTACAATATTTCCATTTAAGTCTTTTAACTGCAAAAGTCCACTTCCTTGAATATCTTGCAAGGCCCCATTTCCAACTTGAATTTTTCTTGATTTTGTAGTGGAAAATTTCTTCAAGATTTCAGCATCCTTGACTACTGATCTTTCAGCTCCAGAATCAACTATCAAATGATCAGCATTATTAGCACATGAATTTTCATTGATAACTGCAAAATCACTTAATACCTCATCTTCATCTTGTGTTTCAGTCTTAGCCTTAGCCTCTTGTTCTTCTTGTGCAATGTATGCTTTCTCAGAGCCTCCACCCCTACCTCTGCCTGCTCTTCCTCTGCTGGAGTCACCCCTTCCTCTGGAAGATTTACCATAATTTTTTGGTGTGGGGCACTTGGAGGCTGCATGTTTTCTTCCCCCACAATTGTAGCAATTAAAATCTTTCTTTAATTTAGGGCATTCACTTTTATAGTGCCCTGCCTCATGACAGTGATAGCAAATTATTTTGCCTTTCCTTTTCATTACTAATATTTCAGGTGTTTCTTCATTTTGGCTTTGTCTCAATACTTTCTTTTGCTCCCATTCAGTTCTAAGCATGACTTCTGCCTCCTCCCTACTTTTGCTTGTATTTCTAATGAACAATGCCAATGTTTCATTCTCTCCTACTACCACACACTGGGATGCATCCATCGGGTTCTGCAGGTCCTTTGCAGTGGAAAGCCACGTATGCAATGCAAAACAACGATCCAGGCATTTTGTATGCATGGGGTCATCAGGCACACTTGTTGGGGCCTTGGTTGAACAGGTCCTCCTCTATGGGGTAGAAGTGTGGGGGCAGTGATATCCCTCACCACTTGGAGCGATCTAGAGCAGTCTGAGAAGGCCTTCTTGGCGGGGAGCAGGGAGTGAAATCCATCGTCCCATATCGAGATCTTGCTCCGGGAGGCAGGCTTCCTTCCATTCTGAGAGGGCTGCTGGACGTCACATTATTTATTTCCAGAAGGTGGTGGCTATGGATGAAGCCCGCATTTGCCTAACCTTGCTTTGGCGGTGGCGATGGACCCGCCGGCGACTCAAAGCCTTCGCTGAAAGACAAGCAAGCCCAGTGGTTCTCGCTATGGAATGTGCGGGGCACACCGCAGGATGTGGACCAAAGTGCATGCAAGGAAGCAGCGCCTTGAAGCGTACTTGGATGCTTGCTTCATGGCCAAGCTTTGGGATCTTGAGGCCTGTCACATGTCAAGGTGGCAAATTATCGACAGCCGGTTAATCCCATGCTCGAGGGGCCCACACCACTACACATTGCACCCATCTACCCATGAAAAAGCGAGGTGATTGCTTCCATTAGCGCAGTGCACACCACCTCCGCATTGAGGCGGGGAGATGGATTCGGGGCAGCGTGAGGGGAGAGTCTGTCAATCTTCAACAGGGCGCCATTGAGGGATGAAAGTCACACCCTCCGGGCTTTGTCGGTGATGCGAGCATATCCGGGCTCGGTATGCTTTCGATTGGTCCAATGCCCCATCCCGCCTTGCATGAGCTCTTGAGCCGCGGCCTCTGTAGGCTTGTTGGGATCGTGCCTCGGGAGAGGTAATGGATCTGTGGACTCGCTTATGCCCCACATCCGGCATTAACCTCAGGTGTACTTGTGATTATGTATATAATCGTGCGGTATGTCAGCATCCTTATTGCTACTAAGGTTTTTCCCAGAAAACCCTTGGGCGGGGTTTTTAATCCACGGTAGTATCACGCTGCTTTGCTCTCTCTTTGTACTTGGGTCCCATAGGCCAGTTGGTCTCTGTGGACGATAAAATCATATTCTATTCTATTCTATTCCTATTGCTCTTGAAATTTGTAACACCTGACTTCTTTCAGATAGCCCCTTCTAGGTCAGCAATTAAGTTATCAAACTTATTGAAAAACTCGGATACATCTTCATCCTCTCTAAGCTTTAGATTTCTTAGTTCATTTTCCAATAAATCTATTTGAGAGGATGTTTTCTCCTCATAGTGCTTAAGGAGACCTTAATTTCAAACGTATAGCAGGACTTACCTTACAAGTTATGATTCCTTGTGCTTCCTTGACTTTAGCCTGTAGTGATTTGCCTCCTCTGTCTTTGTACCTCCTCCGATGCGTCGCGGCACTAGTGCACGAGCACGCACCGGCTCGGTGCTTCCCCAGCCAGATTGACCACCTGCGCGACTCGATGGCGAACACAGCAGAAGGCTGTTCTAGTTAGCACTTCTGCTGCCACTAAGCTATTAGGATCAACTACCTCCCAAAGCTCCTCCACATCCAGAACATGCATTATGGCATCCTTCCATATTTGGAATCCTGGACCACCTTTGTATACATCTATGGTGTTGAGCAAACTTGCTCCAAATCTGCTAGACATAATTGAGATGGCTCTTGTGACGTTCCGGCCACGATTATCACGGTCCTGGGCGATAATGTCTTGTCTCGTCACGCGTACCGCCCACTCCAACCCGGCGTGTCTGCCCGGCGTAGCAATTGAGTAGCCCTAGGGGGCAACTTGCTAGGTATGTGCACTTCTTATTAATGTGCACATGCACATTTATTAAGGTGCACACATTTCCATGTGGGCACATTTAGGTGCACACATTTCCATGTAGGCACATTTGGCCACCTAGCCATTAAAGGCAAGTGGGCCCATTTCCAATTATCCCACATGCCTAAAGGGATAATTGGAAACCCTAAGCCCCAACCCTTGCCTATTTAAGTAGAAGAACCCTAACTTGCCCATTTTTTAGTTTCCTAGGGTTTTGGGAGCTACTGTTTTGGCTGCTCTATGAGTCAAAACCTCCCTCCCGAACTCAAATGCGAGAATGGCACCATTAGTTTCCCTTGATTCGAGGCGGTTCGGTGGGATGGTCGAACTTCAGTCGAGGAGGAACAACTCATGGATCGGGTATGTAGTGATTTAATGGTCTAAACCGTTTTCCGGTCATTGTATCGATGGGTTTAGCCTATTAAATCGCCTTTAGCAACTATCTAGATCTCTAGATGAGTAGATGCAGACTCTAACTAAAGAACCTAACTCTATGATATAGATTAGATCTTGTTCTTTAGTTCTTACGTGATATATATGGATGATGTATCTCTGTGAACTCCTTGTATTGGGAAGGGGGGTAGAGACCCTAAAGCTTGGTAGTAGATGCTCCTAGATTAGCCTCTCTAGCACACTATAGATGCGGCTCATTGCACAAGAGCCACACACGGGTTGTGGGTGAAGGGGCCGGCCGGCTTATAAAGGAGGTTCATGTTCTGATTCTTGAGCGACCCCTGGGGTGTGTAGAGACTGCCGGGGTCACCGTGACTAGGTCTAATGGCTTGCCACCCGTGTGGGCAAGGCATGGGCCTGTTTTTTCGTGAGGTGGTGAATATGACCTTCCATTGAGTTCAAGTCGAGATACGGCAAAGGCCCTCTAGTCACCTTTGAGTCGATGTAGATCTCCGGAGGAGAGATCCCTACCCGCCCCATGGGAACCGGGAGATGCAACCCGGATATGGCCCCCTTTGGCTATGCATCCGGGCGGCTGATCCAGTCCCAACACTTTTCAGCCCTACTGCAAAGTGTGCACAGGAGGGCGGATGGAGTGGACAACCCTATGCCATGTTCTTATACCCGACCAAATCCATTGCCATGAATTCATGCGCAATGAACTCGGAGACCCAAGCCGTCGGTCATCCCTTTGAGTCCCCGAGCCTTGGGTAGGATTCCCTATGTGATGTCTTGATCTTTGTCTATGCAGATATGTGGAGGACCATCCTTATTGATGGTCATATGATGTTGATGTATGTACTTCTAGACATGTATGTTTACGCTTAAAAGCTTTAGGTAGGCCCCGAGGGAGACGGGGGGTAAGAGGACCCTTCATTCTTCCCAATCGGAACTCTTCAAGGTTGCCTTGATAAGTGGAGGGCCCTATATTAGCATGGAGCTGGTATGGGGATGAACTCCTGTTTGTATCACGGTGAGTGCAAGTATATATATGAGTAGGGGCGTCCACGGTTAGTGTCGAGCAATGTTCTTGGAGACCAAGAGCAAAAAGCAGCGGCCATGCTCCCGATAGTACTAACTTGATAGGATCCTCAAACCCTCGGGAAAGTGGGAAATTTTTTTCTCATTTTTGTAGTTTATGCTAAGCTAGTAACAGTTAAGTGGATTGGAATTTAATATTAGCACAGTTAGGTGAATTGGAACTTAATAAAACTAAAAAGAATGAGCCAGGTAAGGTTGGAACTTAATAAAACTAAAAAGAATGAGCCAGGTAAGGTGGTCTCACAGCTCGCGCCTGGTTCAATAACTAAACTTTAGTTTTTGACGAGGCATGGTTTGTGAGACATTGATGGAAACTTGACTTGAGAAGTTATAAAATTTAAAAAGTAACTTGGTAATTCCGAATCTTAGCCTAGGATCTATGGATTAGTCTAGTTTTTCAATCTCTTTGAACCTCATCTTAAAAAGAATTCCATGATGGCGAAATTGAACCTCCCACCCAGGGGTTGAACCCCCCAAACCCCCAGTGCCAACCCTTTGGGGCGGGCATCGTTCTTTTGAATTATAATTCTTAATTAAAATTAAGCTTTAATAATGTTAGATAATATTAATGGCTAAGCCTTAGATTTAGAACCAAGGCCCTTAAGCTAGATAGAGACGACATCTCGATAGACACGGGACTCCGTCGACATGATGTCGCACCAAAGCGAGACCGCTCGACTTTCTCGACAAAAGCGAAGCGGCCCGAGGCCAAGGAGGCCCAAGGAAATAGGAAGAGGAGAGGACGAGCGAGCCGGGAGGCCAAGGCTCAAAAAAAGCGGCGGCAGCGGCGGGGGTCCAACATTTTGAAGACTCAACGGCCTGCTTGTTCATTCATGCAGCGAGTAACCCTCATGAGGAAGGCATGTAATTAGCTAGTTTAATTAAAGGGAGATCCCCGTGAGATATGTTGTAAATAATCAATAATTTTGTTAATACATGATAATTTTGAGTAGTTTATGTGTCAAATCTTGCTTAATTAGGACGAGTTAGCAAGTAGTAGTTTTATTTTAGTAAAATAGGATACTCTCGGACCAAAAAAAGTGTGATGTCTCACGGCTTCGGCGCTGGTCGCGTAAAACAAAAGTTAGTTTTGAAGCGCGGCGCAGTTGTGAGACCCTCGCAAACTTGACCAAAAGCGACTCAAATTGACCCAATAAGGGGTCGATTACGCCTAATTTGATGAGCCCATCACCCTTACACCATTAGTTTACCCAAATTAGACACCTTTGATCGAAATGAGACTGATGTCTCCGGCTCGCTCCTGGTCGCCAAAACAAAAGTTAGTTTTGAAGCGGGGCAACCTGTGAGACCTCAAACTTTGAACCTCCATAACTTGAGCTACAGAGCTCCAAATCGTCTGAAAATTGTTGCAATAGGACCATTAGACAACCTAGAATCCATTTATGACCTCAAATTAGGCTAGAAATGTCAAACCCTAGCCCAAATTGACCAAAATGCCCAAACCTTTGAATTGTTTTTCCAAATCGTAGTTTGTTTGTAGATAGAAGCCTACCCCATTAGTAGCTGCATAAGTATTGCTCTAGGCTCGAAGGTGATACCTTCTCCTAGATAGAAGTGCCCAAGACACCCCTTTGTTATAGTCATCTAGACCTCAACATAGCAACCCAAGTCCAGTCTGTGGGTACATCACCTCAGCGCTCATGCAGGAAGGCACAAACCTTGACCTAGTTTTGTCCTTCTAATAGAGTTTGACTTATATAGCCCATACATTAACATTCCCTATTGCCGGGGTACCTAGAAAGGAGCTAGAGTCTAGAGAGCTGCCCAAAGCTCCATGTGTGTAGAGATTGGACTCCCCAAACCAACTTTGTTAGGACCTTAGGGTATGCCTCAAACATCATGGAGGTCTTGCAAAACAACCCTCATTTCATGCCATACCACGTCCTAATATCCATAGACTTGTAGATTATAGATATGTCTCCGATAATCTTGCTCGAGCCACCTTGCTTGCTTATAGAGCCCGAATGTTGTAGGAGAGCCCTTCAAGTAGACCCTTAGACTCTAGGATATATGGCGTTACTTTGAGGAGGACCGGGGCGAGCCACAGAAGAGCTAGAGGTGCAACTCCTTGAAGACATCAAGGCCCCCAGCCGATGTCATGGAGAGCAGAATAAGGAGAGGAGACCGGTAGCGCCCGAAGAGAGGGGAAGCACAACGACAAACACCTCAATCGACAAACGAGTAGAACAGGACACCACCGGCCTATCGTCAATCTTCATCAAATGGGAAGAATAATTGGTAACCAAATCTGCATCAAGAATTTTCTAGGTGTCAACCTCCGGCTACCCGACGAGGTCACACGGAAGAGGATCACCGGCGCCTTCCACCAACTCGACGCCCAATGAGTTTCAAATGGAAGAATGCAAGGCAAAGAAAATACATGTCGCGAGAACACGTTAGACATCGATGCGGCGTTAGCATCACGAGCTAGGGTCAAGGCATAATCTTACGTCGAGGGGAGAAGTCATGGCAACACAGGCGTATAAAAAACGGAGGGAAGACAACCCGCGACATTGCAGCCAGCGGCTCAGCTTAATGTCATGCAACGTCAACGAAAGCGTAAACCAAGCTAGGCAACCTGAAGCACCTAGTAAAAGGCTGACCAAGATGAGCTTCTAGCTCCCTTGCACCAGCGAGGAGACCCGCGAGGAGGAGACGATACGGGGAACATCTCAACTTGAAGGCCTATATCGGCATTAGGGGGCAAGATCAAGGAGGAGAATATGCAATGCGAACAAAGAATCGGGACCCGGGAACACCTAGAAACCAAAGGAAGATCGGCTTGTCGTCGCCCAAGGAGTGCGAGCTAGAATGGATAGGACCCAAAGGACTAGAGGAGACCCTAGCGCAGATACAAATCACGCAAAGGCGACGGAAGGAGCCATGGTAAGGAGGCAATGGAGATGACCACACTTCGAGCACGAGGAGAGCACCCCGAATGAAGCAAAGCCCAAGCAGCAGGAGTCGCTTTTCACAAATTCAACCTGCGGAGGAATGCCAATGCACGCCTACGACCATGATCTCGAGCTTCAAGACATCCAAAATGCCCAATCGCAATAGCTAGGTGATCCCAAAAAGCGATCAAGGCACCGACATCGGCAAACCCTTTGCAACGACACACACCGCATGTAGGGGCGTTGGCGATCACCGCATTCCTCACGATTTAATATACACATTAAGGAGGAGCACCTTTCTCAAGGATCACATCGGCCAACACTCTTCGCGAATTGGCGTGGAGCCAAGCTCGGATCGGATATGAAGCTCAACAATAGTAGCAGCATCTCAAAGGAACCCCCGAGTCAACGGGAACAAAGAAGATCGCGACAAAACCAAAGGGTCAAATCTGCGATAGGAGGAGGGGGAAACCTAAAAGGGTATAAACAATTAAGTAGATCTTAAGTAGTTGTTTTGAAAAAGTCGATGAATTAAAAAATCCCAATGTAAATGCATATATGTCTATTGTATATATCTCGGGTGCTCACAGACACAAAGGGAGAAACATGAGTTTAGAGTCATTTTTAGGGGTTTAGCGCTTAGATCGAG